>LR738714.1:869183576-869376054 GCA_902687465.1 Secale cereale | reverse complement strand
ATTTGCCGGAGGGGGGGGGGGGTTTCAAGAGGATGCAATCAAACGACAACGACAACAAGCAAGGGAATGACGAGGTGGCAAGTTATAGGATCAATATATAAGATGCAAGCTCGGAACCAAAGTTGCCTTTCAAGACAAGCAACATGATGTTGAAAGCTCGACATAAGTCGTGCTCACATACTAAAGAATTCGTGCACCACAGAAGGACGAGGTAGCACGATCAAAGATAGCAAGACCAGGATGCAGCCGATAGTCTAGGAATGACCAGATTGAGTTCAGAATTTCTTAGTAAAATGCTAGGGGTATTTGATTTGTAGTGCGGAATAATTTCACTAGTAGGTGTCCTCGGTTGACAAGAACGCATAACCCGTAGAGTGATTATGACAAGGAAAGACATTACTTCAACATAGTTAGTAAGATGTGGTGCAATGGCAAGACATCTTCGAGATACCAGGGGGTAATACTCGCAGGTAGAACATGATAGGAGTAGAACCGGGTCATTGACCTATGACAGTAGATACTCCAACCTTGCCGAAAATAGACGAGGTACTGGAATGAATTCCCATCAGATATGTTAGATCAGGACAACATGGTCGGAACCATAACTGTAAGGAATCAATTCAAGAATAACGAAAGAATCATACAGTTGTACAATCATTTTGCAAGAAGCTTTCGAGACGGTCTACATCATTTTCATGGGCATGAACACAAAGTTCAAGGTCGATTCCCACTTCTTTAATGCATATCATTTCATTCACCTCTCGCTTTCATAAAACTGTAGTGTTGGAATTTTATTTGGTAGAAGACTGGAAGAGTAAGGCTTGTGAAAACTTTCGGGTTCTCACGCGTTAGGGGAGGCATAGGCTCAACCCATTGGGCATCTTAGTATCATATACCACAAGTTTCAAAAGTAAGAACACAAGCTCGAAGGCAAAGCATGGTTGGCTAAGCAGAGGATACAATTTACCAAAGGCATTATCTATCAGGGGAAGAACTCACAAGGTGATTGAATATGAAGGACACTGTCGGATAACAATCCAACAATGGATCGGGCGATCCACAACGGAGCTGATGTGAGTATCGGTACTCACTCAAAGGAAGAAAAAATGCAGAGCCATCACATTCAAGAATCACCTTATTAGTATGATGCTTAAATAGAAAGAAATTATGGTTTCCAAAACGAAGGATCAGAAGCAGACGCTCTGATCAAGGATCGATAAGTTGAAAACACTTAGTTGGACAATCAACAAACGTTTGAATTGTCGAGAACCAACTCATGTCCGGAATGACGTCTGAGCCGGAAAGATAATTTTAAAAAAGGTAACCTGATGACTGCGTGCATACGCACACATTGAATCAATAGGCTCAAAATTGCTAAGACAAGGGATAACAAAGACTACTAGCCATATGGAATTAACTATAATGCAAGCAGGCAAGAATTTCAAGAGTAACTGGCTGCAGAGGATTTTCGAAAGATCGAAAAGTATTCCAAAGAATTTTGTGAGACACATGATCAATTGAGAAGAACGAATCCTCGATAAATGTGAGGTAATAACCGTAAGGGTTTTCATGCAAAATAAAACCGCAAGACGGTAAACTCAATGGATTCTTGAGGCAACAGAGAATATTTTGAGGCATCTTTTAACAACAAGAGCGACGAGGAATGATCATGAGTATGACAAGTGCATGCAGATATCCATAGGGATATATCGGTGGCAGTGAATTGCAAGGGCGATGAGCACAAGGGTCTCGGGAAAATATCGAGGGATATCCTCAGAATCTTCTGACGAAGCAGGTGATCTTCCAGGAATGAGGGCTCTCCGGGAGAAATAGTTACGAGAACCTAGAGTCAGAGTTAGTAAAATCTTTTAACCCAAATAGAAGAGAGATCAAAGTCCCAGAGCATAGAAGTGGAACAAAAGATCCTAACACCACCCATTGGTTTTTGGGCCCGTAAGCCACACAACAAGTTAGTAAATTTGATTTTCAAAGACTAAACTCAACTTCGGCTAAGGAGTTGGAAAGGGGGATTCCTACAGGCAGTCGGCTCTGATACCAACTTGTGATGCCCCCGATTTGACAGTACACTAATCATGCACGCAAATGTGTACGACCAAGATCAAGGACTCACTGGAAGACATCACAACACAACTCTAGACAGAAATTAAAATAATACAAGCTTTATATTACAAGCCAGGGGCTCGAGGGTTCGAATACATAAGCTCTAATACACAAGAGTCAGCGGAAGCAACAATATCTGAGTACATACATAAGTTAAACAAGGTGTAGCACAAAAGTAGCAATGGTCGAAAAGGCAAGGCCTCCTGCCTGGGACCTCCTAACTACTCCTCCAAGCCGAACTCCACGTTGAAACATCATCGGGATACTTTGGCTCCTAGACTCCATCGATCTGGTTGCATCATCCGACAAAAGAGGAAAAAAGGGGGAAAATGGGGTGCAAAGCAACCGTGAGTACTCATCCAAAGTACTCGCAAGCAAGGATCTACACTACATATTGAATGATATCTGCGTAAAGGGGTAATATCTGTGGCCGAAACTGCAGAATGCCAGATTAAGAGGGGGATAGCTAATCCAATCGAAGAGTACGCTTCTGGCAGCCTCTATCTTTCAGCAGTAGAAGAGAGTAGCTGGAAAGTAACAAGTATCCTCGCATCTCACAGCCTCCATCTTGCAGCAGTAGAATAGAATAGATGGTAAGTTCACCAAGTAACATCGTATAGCATAATCCTACCCGGCGATCCTCCCCTCGTCGCCCTGTGGGGAAGCAATCACCAGGTTGTATCTGGCACTTGAAATGGTGTGTTTTATTAAGTATCCGGTTCTAGTTGTCATGAGGTCGGAGTACAACTCTGGGTCGTCCTTTTACCAAGGGACACGGCTATTCGAATAGATTAACTTCCCCGCAGGGGTGCACCACATAACCCAGCACGCTCGATCCCATTTGGCCGGACACACTTTCTTGGGTCATGCCCAGCGTCGGAATATCAACACGTCGCAGCCCTACCTAAGCACATCAGAGAGGTCAGCACGTCGGTCTAAGTCCTACGCGCGCAGGGGTCCGGGCCCATCGCCCAACGCACAACTGCATGTTGCGTATGCGGCCGGTGAGCATACCTAGCAACCTCCATTACTAAGGAAGTTGCGTTACGTGGTCCAACCCGGCGCGCACCGCTAAGTCGCTGACGTCAAGAAGGCTTCGGCTGATACCACGATGTCGAGAGCCCATAACTATTCCCACGTAGCTGGTTAGTGCGAATAGGACAGAAGCGAGACTCAAATCAAATATCCAAACTCGTTAAGCGTGTTATCATGAAATCACCGTGGTCAACGACCAGGGCCAGGCCGCCTCTCGACTGGATGTCTCAACCTACCCTGTCGCTCCGCCAGAAAGATCCACTCGGGGCCGTCGGGAACTCAGGCCCACCACTACCTGGATGGAGCCACCTTTCCTTTGAACATCCACATCGGAATCACTTGCGGGTACTCAATGAGCCGACCCGACTTTAGTCACATCATGTATCATGTAAAGTATGTATATAGAATATACCTGTGATCACACCCAAAGTGATCATGACCCGATAGAATAGCAGGGCAGAGGGACAAGGGTGTAGGGCCACTGATGGAATATTAGCGTCCTATACTAAGAATTTAGGATTGCAGGTAAGGTATCAAAAGTTGTAGCAACAAAGACAGGCTATGCATCAGAGTAGGATCAATCGAAAGTAGTAGCATGCTACACTACTCTAATGCAAGCAGTAGAGAGAAGAATATGCGATATCAGGTTGATCAAGGCGGGGGGGACTTGCCTGGTTGCTCTGGCAAGAAGGAGGGGTCGTCGTCGACACAGTCGACCATCGTTGCACTGTCCGCGTTCTCAGTCCCGGTGTCTATCGGAGAGAAGATGGGGGAAGACAATATAAATATAAAGCAAACATCGCACCACAAAGCATAACATGGCAATACGTGGTGCTACGTTTGACCTAACGCGGTATTAAGTGATACTGGCGAGGATGAAAAACATCCGGGAAGGTATTCCCGGTGTTTCAGGTTTTCGGGCAGACAGACTAGAGGGGGACGGTTGTAGGTTATATACGCTAGGGACGTGCAGTGGACGCACGGACTGCGTATTCCGGTTCGTCTCATTTTTCTAATCATTTTTCTTATATAAATTATTTTCATCCGAGTTAAGGATTATTTTATATTAATTTTCAAAGTTTTAAATCATTTTCTATATTATTATTATTAACTTAATTCGAAATTGTCATTACTTCATCAGCATGACGTCAGCAGTCAACCAGTCAGTTGGCTGAGTCAAACTGACGAGTGGGGCCTACTGTCATACACAAAGACTAATTAAACATGTTAATTAGTCTAACAATAATTAGGTTAATCTAATTAAGATTAATTAAGTTAATTAAGTTAATTAATTATTTAATTAATTAATATATTCTTTATTTTAAAAAAACTGTTCTGGGGCCGTGGGCCCCATTCGTCATAGGGCCAGAGGGAGCCCTGACGTGGCGAAGCGGGTAGGCTGGCAACGGGCGCGTGGGCGCCAGCCCCTTTAGGATGCCTGCCCAAGCCAGCCGCAGGGCGAGGCTGGCGGGGCGCCGGAGGTGGGAGCCGGCGAGGCGCGGGCTCGGCGGTGGAACAGCCGATAGCGGCGGCCAGCGCCGTGGCACAACGGCCGGAGGCGAGCTGAGCGGTGGCGGTGGTTGACCAGGAGGGGCGGAGGTAATTGGCGGAGTGGGCAACCGCGGCCAGTGCGGTGCGGTGAGCATGGCACGGCGGCGAGCGTGGCAAGGGGGTGTGGCAGATGGAGCTGCAGCGGCGGCCAAGTGGCCAGAGTGGCCACGGCCGGCTGCGACGACGGTGAGCGGCACAGGGCGAACGCGCGAGGGAGGTGGTTGGACCAGGCACGGCGCGTGATGGAGGCCGCAACCGTGGGCGCGTGCGTGTGGGGCGCTGCCTTGCGTGGCCGTGTCGAGGGCGCGCCCGGGCGTGGCAACAACGAACAGAGGGAGAGGCAGGAGCATGGCAGTTCGGGCGGGCGATGGGGACGGGGAGAGAGAGGGAGACGCTCACGGCGAGGCCGTAGGGGTGTGGCAGCGGGCTCGGGGAGGAGTCGGGGAGGTCCGGTGACGGCGACGATCTCCGGCGAGGGGGAGGCATGCGAGGGAGGCCAGATCCGCAACAGGGCCTCCGGGATCCGTCCCTCTGCGGCTTGGCGGCGGTTCCACGGGCGCTGCGCGGTCGAGCGGCCGTGTACGGCAAACCGCCGGCGGGGGAGGGCTCTGGCGTCAGGTGGCGATGGGCGCAGGGGCGAGTCGTCAGGGCCGGGGCGCGCGGGGGCGCGATCCAGAACGGGGGAGAGGGGTCATGGGGGTCTTGGGGGAAAGTGGGGGAGGGCATCATTAGGGTTCGGTCGCCCCAGGGGGCTGTATGCGCCGGCTGGGCCGGCCTAGTTGGCCTAGAGGCCAGCTTGTCCGTGGCGCAGTGTGCGTGGGGGTGTTCTCTTTTTACATGTTTTGGTTATATTGTTTTACCTTTTGTTTTTATTTATTCTTTTCTGTTTTCTCTTAGTTTCCTTTTATTTTTGTTTTAGCAAAAATACCAGAATGGCACCTAATTTTATGTTAACAAATATGCCACTGCCGCATTAACTTGCACAACTAAATAAAGTAGTTTAATATTTTACATATTTGAATAAGGTATTTAATTAAATGTTTTGTTGCTGTTTAAATTACCTCAGTGCATTTAAACCCTTTACAAAAATGTGATTTCTACACCAATATTATTTGTGATTTATTTGCTACAACTTGAACATTTTAGTTTTGATATTTGAAAACTTTTGTAGTTTGCCTTAACTTCAAATTTGAATTTCGATCGGATCTGATCTAACACGAGATTAGCGAAAGTAGTCGTGCTGACGTGGCATCATTACTAGAGGGTTACTGTAGCTTGATTACCCGGGCGTCACATAAATGTAACGGGAGGTGAACACGGGATGAGATATCATTTACAATCTCGCTATCACTGAGGCAACAAACACTAGCAGAAAACAGGGCTTTGGTTCGAGTGGCTAAAGGCATTAGTCCCGATTGCATTACGAACCGGGACTAATGTGAGTATTAGTCCCGGTTCGTGTGAAAAAGGCATTAGTCCCGGACCTTTAGTCCCGGTTTGAGACACGAACCAGGACTAAAGGGCATCGCACCCTTTAGTCCCGGTTCGTGTCTCAAACCGGGACTATAAATCTAATCCTCAAATTTCCAATTTTTTGGAATCCTCAAATTTCTGTTTTTTAAATTTTAATTAAATATGGTAAAACTATGGTCAAACTACTTATTCAAGCAGTATTAGTGTTACTAAATAATTATTCAAGAATATTAGTGTTACTAAATGATTTTTTTAATTTTGGTCAAATATGGTCAAACTGTGGTCAAACTATGGTCAAACTATGGTCAAACTATGGTCTAACTACTTATTCAAGAAATATTAGTGTTAGTAAATTTTTTTTTTTAAGAATAATAGTTTCGAACTCAAATAGTTAAATGTGTGACTTTATGCTCAAGCTAAACTTCTGAAGGTTAATAGGATTGACATCTTACTATTGTCAGGAAAACAACAAGTGCAGACTTGGAAACGAGGGGGAATAGAACACAAAAGTTAAGCGTCCTCAAGCTGGAGTAGTGAGAGGATGGGTGACCGGCCCGGAAGTTAGATGATTTGGAATGATGGGTTGAATGGAGATTACAGGTTAAATTGAGCAGTGATGAGGGGTGGGTGATTAGAGAATAAATTGTAAAATAATTCAGGAATTTGAAAATAGGAAAAAAATAAAAAAAATTCAAAAAATATATCGTAAATTAACTTTAGTCCCGGTTCTTATAGGGGGAAGCATTCGTATCGATCCTTCCCCAACCGGGACTAAAGGCCCTTATGAACTGGGACAAATGGCCCATTTTCTACTAGTGAAAGTGCAACTGGAGAATGACGGGGACTGTCTTATGCCAAGTGATGAACCTTGACATGTTAGTGGACCATCATGATGCTGGCAACTATGATCAAGGAAGAGCTTATGGATTTGTCCATACCTTAACATGCTCAGATTGCAACAAGAACTTTGGGGTAACCATCTTTCATGATCTTCCATTACCTTGTGCCATTGGATTACATTTTAGTGTTATTCCAAATGTATTGTTCTTCTTTCCTATAGAACAATTAGTTGCCAATTTGGTGAATAACAAAATGTTGTTCACACAAAAAGTGCCTAATCGTGTTGTTCCTGGAGAGATGGATGAATATGGTGCCATAACCGTTGTTTTTCATCCAGACACCAGGGTTTCTAGTACATACACAATTTTCTAATATTGATGCTGGTGTTTGCATCAATAAATGGAACAAGTTCATGATGAAGGAAACTCACTTGGTGTTAGGAGAGAAGGTGTTGATGTTGTTGTACCTAAGAGATCATGGGATTTATTTGTTTGTTTCTCATGTTCAAGATGTCCCTGATGTGATGTGGCACTTTAATACTTCATCACAGTACTCTTGTGTTCATCCACAAGTTACTATGCAAGACTTCTCCGATAGTGTTGCTGGTGGCGGTGGTGGCAGCGGCGGTGGCAATGGCGCTCAACGAATTTCTCTCTGATAGATTCGTTTGTAGTGGTGGTAGCGGCTTATATTTTTTTAATAATACATTTTCTTTAGTAAATTTCATAAATATTACGCGGCCAAAAGAAATTTCAAAAATATTACCCAATCGGCCAGCAGCAGGCCGACTAAGCCTAGTCAGCCAGCAGCGGGCCGACTCAGCCTTATCGGCCAACTGCGGGCCGACAGGTCGCTAATCGGCCACGCGCAGGCCGACTATTGGCCAGGCCACGTCGCCCCGGGCGCTGTCGGCGCGGCTGGGTCACGGGCGCCCCTGTCGGCCAGCCGCGGATTGATCGGCTTGCTGCGGGCCGACAGGGTGCGGGCCCCACCGCGGTCGGCTCCTTCCCCTTTCTCCTTCCCTTCTTCTTTCTCCAGCTCGTTCTTATCTTCTTCTCTTCTCTGTTCTTCTTTCTCCCTCTCCTCACACATATATTCTCCAATTTATACACCCAACTCACCCATCTTTTTGCGGATTTGGCACCGTGAATGGGTTCTACGTAGTGAGGGGAGCTAAGGGATACCTCGATCTACTCATGGGGTAGCTCGTGGTGTTCGTGGTTTGCATTTTGGTGGAGCTTTTTTTGAGCTCACTAGTGAAGGTTGTGGCGGTGGTGGTGGTGAAGCTCGGGCATTGCGGTGTAGGCAGTGGTGGTGGTCGAGCTCCGGCGTTGCTAGGCGAGTTTCCGCCTCCGGTTCCGTTGATTGAAGTCCGCCGTTCATCGTTCGTTTGCACGCTTCAAGGGTATATTCCAACACACATTTTATCTCTCGTAATTGTTTGGTAGTATTTTTTTAGGTATGTGAATATTTTTAGGTATGTGAATATTTTTAGTTGGTCCGTGAATATTTTTAGGTATGTGAATATTTTTATGTATGTGAATATTTGTAGTTGGTCCGTGAATATTTTTAGGTATGTGAATATTTTTAGTTGGTGTGTGAATATTTTTAGGTATGTGAATATTTTTATGTATGTGAATATTTTTAGTTGGTCCATACATATATACATGTCTAATATTTAGTAGTGCGACCATTTGAAAGCGTTGCTTATTATTTGTCTGTCGTTGTTGGAAAAAATTAGGTGAGCCGAGATGTCTGATGTAGTGAAGTTCATATTTTACTACGGTACTGGTACTATCCAGACAACTGAGATGGGAGCTGATCTGAGTGAGTTTACTCACATAGAGGTGTCACTGAACGCGCCTCAAACATGGTCAGTCAGTCAATTGAAAGAATGGATTGCGGCAAGTTTAGGGCTAGATACTGTAACGCACACAGTCGGTATTCATGCATTGTGGACATGGTCAAGTTCAACAATATATTTCTATTTGAGGCCAATTGAGCGAGACTCCGAGTGGGTGCGGTGGTTACAAGGTTGTGAACGCAGGGGATGCAATCCTGTTGCCTTAGTGACTCCCGTCGTGAATGAGGTCACCACACATGAAGGCGAGGGTGGCTACGATCCTGGGCTGAGTAGTGGAGGGAGGCAGTTATCTATGTCAAATGCTGGGCATTCTGGTTACGAACCAGGGCAGAGCAGTCAGGTAGAAGGAGGAAATGTTGCTGGTTACGAACCAGGACAGAGCAGTCAGGTAGAAGGAGGAAATGCTGCTGGTTACGAACCAGGGCAGAGTAGTCAGGTAGAAGGAGGAAATGCTGATGGTGATTACATTGGCGAGGTGGACGCTGACGAGGTAGATGGGCACATGCAGGACCAGATGGAAGAAGAAGACACCAATGTTGATATGGGTCATGCCGATCATTCTGAAGAGTCGGATGAGGAAGACAATGAACAGATGGTCCCGATTCCTGCATCATGGAATCATGACTTCTCATCTGCAATGATAGTCAACGATGGACATGATTCTGCCTGGCAATATCACCAGAACAATATTGCGACGGGAGCTATGTATCCGAACAAGCAAGCTATGAAGGATGCAATAATTAATTGGGCAATGTCCACGCAAAGGGTTTTCACAACTCAGGTGTCAAGTCAGAAATACCTCACAATGGTATGCAAGAATGCAGATTGCCCTGCCAGGGTGCACGGCTATCTACCTAAGTATGGCACAAGTTGGGTGATCAGTGACTTAGTGCATCACACTTGTCTTATTCAGTGCATCCCTCAAGATCATGCCAACCTTTCATCGCCGCTTATTGCTCGGTTGTTTTACGATGAGATAGTGCAGGGCAAAGCTATGGAAGTGAAGGCAATCCAGATAAAAGTCTTCACCAGGTTTAAGTACAGAATTTCTTATGGCAAGGCTTGGAGGGCTAAGCATTTGGCGCTGGAGAGCAGATTTGGTTCATATTTTGATGCATATGACTCTGTTGTCAAGCTCCTCCGTACACTGCAGCAGCGGAATCCAGGCACCTATATCGATATCCAAGACCTCTTCATGCCAGAATTTCCAACTGTGAGGGTGTTGCATCGTCTCTTCTTCTCTTTCGGTGTATGCATCGAAGCTTTCAGGCATTGCCGACTGGTGATATGTGTAGACGGTACATTTCTCACAGGCAAGTACAAAGGTCAGATCCTAACAGCCATAGGTCAAGATGGCCAAAATCAAGTTGTCCCACTCGCATTTGCTTTCGTGGAGAGTGAGAACATTGAGAGTTGGACATGGTTCTTCAGGCAGTTGAAAATATCCGTTGTTAAGGAGAAGCCCAATGTGTGCATCCTTCATGACAGGCATGCAGGTATACTCAGTGCATAAGGACACTGACAAATCCAGGCCCTGAGAAACAAACTCCATGGCAGGACTTGCAGAGCCGTTGGTGCATGCGCCATCTGGGGGCTAATTTTTTCTCATAGTTCAGAAACAAGAACCTGATGAATCTATTCAAAAAACTCTGCAAGCAGAACCAGTTATGGAAGTACAATTTGATACGTGACCGACTTAATGTGTGCACGCAGAGACATGTTAGGGACAGGAAAGCTGCAAGAGATGCAGCGGTGAGGGCACATGTTGAAGCAGTAGCTGCACAGTTGGCAACAGGAACAACGGCCGTGGAGGAGGAGCCTGTTGGGCTATGTTACTTGCCAGGCTTTGACCCACCAGGTACTAGGAGAAGGCTCGGGAGGTCGATTAAAACCTTCCAGCAGTGGATAGAGCATGAGCCTCTTGAGAGGTGGTCTTTGCTACATGACACACATGGAGCAAGGTACGGTGTCATGACAACCAACCTCGCTGAAACATACAACTTTCTCCTCAGAGGAAACCGGGCATTGCCACTTACAGCCATCGTTGAGGGTATTTTCTATGGCACCGTGAAGTATTTCAGAGATAGACGTCAAAAAGCAGAGCAACATATCTTGAACAACCCGAATACACGTTACTGTGAAAGAGCCACGAAGTACATGGAGAACAAGATGCAGAAAGCAAGGTCACACACTTTAGTCGCCATCGGTAATCAAGAAAGAAGGTTTGAGGTCCGCTTAGCCAACAACAAATTCGGATGTGCCAATGAGATGAGGACACATGAGGTGAAAATTGGAAATGAAGCCTGGCCAACATGTGAGTGCACATGCAACAAACCAAACTTGTGGCACCTACCTTGCTCACATGTACTTGCTGCTTGCGGGCTGCTTGGATTGGACGCAATATCGTTTGTGTCTCCATATTTTCTAAAAGAGGTTGTCCTGGATACCTGGACAGGTGAGCTGATGGGTTTTCGATCAATGGGTAACTTCAACACCGTCAACTCCTCTGAAAGGCGTTACATTCCAAACCTAGAGCATAAGCGTACAAGTAGAGGCAGACGTCAGTGTCGTCGCATCCGGAATGATATGGATGAATCTGAAGCAGGAGGTCCGACAATTCAATACATTCTATGCAATGAATTTGGCCATAGGGACACTAATTGTCCCACTTTTGTCACAGCCAGTGGTACTGGGCGTGGACGTGGCAACCGGGGACGAAGAGGAGGTAGAGGAGTAAGAGGTAGAGGAAGAAACTAAGCCAGCACTACTATATTTTGAAATTTGTATTAAGTGTGGCACTACGTTTGAAATTTGTATTAAGTGTGGCACTATGTTTGAAATTTGTATTAAGTGTGGCACTATGTTTGAAAATTTGTATTAAGTGTGGCACTATGTTTGAAGTTTGTATTAAGTGTGGCAATATGTTTGAAAATTTGTATTAAGTGGCACTATGTTTGTAATTTTATTAAGTGTGGCGCAGGAATGTCGGGAATGGGGTTGCTGCGTGCGGACATTGATAGGGGTCATCGTGCTGCGATTTGGTCTGAGCGGAGGCTTGAGCCTCTGGTCACTCGCACTCCTAAGGAGCACTGGAGGATACACCGAGGATGGGAACAAAGGTACATGCTTTTTAATTTGCACACTAACATGCATATTAAATGGAGACACTAACTGTAATGTTTTGTGATGAAGGTTGAAATGGGTCGGCCTTTTACCTTT
The DNA here is from genome assembly GCA_902687465.1 of Secale cereale. Lineage (NCBI taxonomy): Eukaryota > Viridiplantae > Streptophyta > Magnoliopsida > Poales > Poaceae > Secale > Secale cereale. Next base: position 869,363,951 of record LR738714.1, on the reverse strand, counting down.
CGCGCGTCTGGTTGAGTCTATCCCGGGCTGCAAACGCCTCGCCATCGACTCCTCCTTGTTGAGCTGCTTAGTAGACCGTTGGAGGCCAGAGACCCACACATTTCACTTCCGATGGGGAGAGATGGCTCCTACTCTAGAGGATGTGTCACTTTTGCTCGGACTACCATTGGCAGGTCATGCCATAGGACCGTTGGACGCACCGGCTGATTGGGAGCGAGGTCTTACACATCGTTTTCATGCTCTTTATCCGAATGTTCCAGATCCAGTATGGGAGCATCACGGACCTAAGTATGAGTGGTTGCTCAATTTCTAGGTAAAATTCCCTACCTAGTATCTACAACTTATCATGCCCATAGTTTTATGGAAAATACATGTGGCTTACTAAAACTTTCTTTATGCTTACTGTAGATACAGAAGTTCCCGGCGCCGATGACTGCGGAACAGATCACACGGAGCCTGGATGCCTACTTATTGTGGCTTTTCGGCAAGGTGATGTTCACAGAGAACCATGTCACCACTATTAGCGCGCTCTACATCAGTATGGCACTCGAGATAGCGATTGCTCAGACGGCTGATCAGATCAGACAGAGGAGTTGGGGTTCGGCGGTCCTAGCTGCTACGTATCGAGGTATGTGCAACGGATGTCAACTTACATCGAAAAAGCCAGCCCTTCTTGGATGCCCTCTATTCCTCCAGCTGTGGTCGTGGGAGAGGTTCTGTATAGGGCGACCAGACGTACTTGTGAATCAGCCTATAGACGCCAGGTTCGATGCTGACGGCATCGACATGCCCACTTTCGGTCTGTGTTGGACGCGTCGTGAGGTATGTATTGGTGTACATGGATGACATAGTGGTCAAGAGCAAAGACAGGGCAACCCTGATTCAAGATTTAGAAGAGACCTTTGCGAATTTGCGCAAGATCCAGCTCAAGCTCAACCCCGAGAAGTGTGTGTTTGGAGTTCCTTCCGGCAAGCTTCTCGGGTTCTTCGTTTCTCAGAGGGGAATTGAAGCCAATCCCGACAAGATCAAGGCCATTGAGTTGATTGAAGCACCGAAGCGCGGCAAGGATGTGCGAAGACTTGCCGGTTGCGTGGCTGCTCTCAACAGGTTTATCTCTAAGTCTGCTGAGCGCGCCCTGCCGTTTTTCAAAATTTTGAAAAAGGCAGGTCCAATGAAATGGACTCCGGAAGCGGAGGCTGCGCTGCAAGACTTAAAGAGGTACCTGTCCTCCACTCCAATACTTGTCGCACCTAAGCCACAAGAGAAGTTGCTGCTGTATCTAGTGGTAACCAATCAAGTGGTTAGTGCTGCGTTAGTAGCGGAGAGGGAGGCAGATGATGAGCCAGCAACCACGGCAAGCACATCCAGCGACAAGCAGGGGGCTTCCCCGACAAGCTCTGGTCCCGACAAGGATGGATCTGCGCAGACGCAAGAGGAGATACGGAAGAACATGGTACAGCGCCCAGTTTACTTTGTCAGTTCCCTTCTGCAGGGGGCTAGGTCAAGGTACTCTGGTGTGCAGAAATTGCTTCTCGGCCTCCTCATGGCCTCGAGAAAGCTGCGCCATTACTTCCAAGCACATGAGATCACAGTTGTCACTCGCTTTCCGCTGAAGAGGATACTGCAGAATCCAGAAGCAACAGGCAGGATTGTTGAGTGGGCACTGGAACTGTCAAGCTTTGGCCTCAAGTTTGAAAGCACTTCAACTATCCAAAGCAGAGCATTGGCAGAGTTCATAGCAGAGTGGACGCCAACGCCAGATGAAGAAATTCCAGAAACGAGCATCCCCGTCAAGGAAGCAAGCAAAGAGTTGCTGATGTACTTTGATGGTGCCTTCTCGCTGCAAGGCGCCGGTGCTGGCGTGCTGCTTGTCGCACCCACCGGAGAGCACCTCAAGTACGTAGTCCAGATGCACTTTCCCAAGGAGCAAGCAACAAACAATACTGCAGAGTATGAGGGTTTGCTTGCCGGTCTCAGGATCGCGGCAGACCTTGGGATCAAGAAGCTCATTGTCAGGGGTGACTCGCAGCTTGTCATTCGCCAAGTGAACAAGAATTATCAGAGTCCGTTGATGGAAGCTTACGTCGATGAAGTGAGAAAGCTTGAAGAGCACTTTGACGGCCTACAGATGGAGCATGTTCCAAGAGCTCAGAACGACATCACCGATGGCCTGTCAAAGTGCGCTGCACTTAAGCTAACTGTGGAACCATGGATCTTTGTGCTCAAGCTGACTCAACCATCCGTAACACCATCAACTGGACAGAGCAAGAAGAGGAAGTTGATTTCCGGTGACTATCTTCCGGCAGAGCTTCCCGAAGCCGCCGCCAAGAAGGTCCCCAAGATCAACACCAAGAATGCTGAGGAGCAGTCTGCTCCGGCAAGCCTTAGGGTTTGTTCCGTTGAAGCAAACGCTCCCGACAAGTTTTGCTCCGGCAAGCTTGCCGGGGAACATCAAGCTCCGGCTGAGCCGCAGGTTCTGGCCGTAGAAGCGGATGTTCCCGCAGCAGCAGATGTGCCTTTAGTCCTTGTTGTCGAGCCACAAGCTCCGGCATGGGCACAGCAGATTGTCCGTTTCCTTCAGACAGGAGAACTTCCCGAAGAGCAAGAAGAAGCGGAAAGAGTAGCCCGGCAGTCAAGTATGTACCAGTTTGTCGACAACACACTGTACAGAAGAAGACTCAATGGCGTGAAATTGAAGTGTATTCTCCGGGAAGATGGACAGAAGCTGTTGGCAGAGATACATGGAGGCATATGTGGTCACCACATTGGCGCAAGAGCACTTGCCGACAAAGCGTTCCGGCAAGGTTTCTTTTGGCCTACAGCCCTCCAGGATGCAACTGCACAAGTAACCAAGTGTGAAGCGTGTCAGTTCCATTCCAAGCAGATACACCAGCCAGCTCAAGCTCTCCAGACGATCCCTTTATCCTGGCCATTTTTGGTCTGGGGGCTCGACATCCTCGGCCCCTTTCCCCGCGCAGCCGGGGCCTTTGAATACTTGTACGTTGCAATCGACAAGTTCACAAAGTGGCCGAAAGTGGAAGCAATGAGGAAGGTGACCACACAGTCAGCAGTCAAGTTCTTTAGGTCGATTGTTTGCCGCTTCGGGATCCCTAACAGGATCATCACCGACAACGGTACGCAATTTACGAGCCGCACCTTCATGCAGTACGTCCAAGATCTTGGCGCCAAGGTCTGCTTCGCTTCTGTTGCTCACCCGAGAAGCAACGGTCAAGCGGAGAGGGCAAATGCTGAAGTGCTGCATGGCCTCAAGACCAGAACTTTCGATAGGCTGCACAAGTGCGGAAGAAACTGGATCGAGGAGCTGTCGGTGGTTCTTTGGTCGATCAGGACGACGCCAAATCGAGCCACTGGACAGACACCTTTCGCTCTAGTCTATGGAGCAGAGGCAGTTCTCCCCACGGAACTCGTATACGGGTCACCTCGAGTGCTCGCTTATGATGAGCTCGAGCAAGAGCAGCTGCGACAAGATGACGCGCTGCTTCTTGAGGAAGACCGTCTTCAGGATGCTGTACGAGCTACTCGCTACCAGCAAGCTTTGCGCTGCTACCATAGCCGCAAAGTTAACGCCAGAAGTCTCGAGGAAGGCGACCTTGTTCTTCGGCGCGTTCAGTCCGCCAAGAATTCCAACAAGTTGACGGCGAAGTGGGAAGGCCCTTATCGGGTGAAACTAGTCACTAGGCCTGGCACTGTCCTCCTTGAGACCGAAGATGGCTTTCCGGTGAGCAACTCCTGGAACATCGAGCATCTTCGTAAGTTTTACCCGTAAGGAGCGGTTGCAGCGACCCGCTTCGGCAACCAACTTTTGTACAAGTCTTGCCGCTGTTGCATGTAATCCTTTGTACAAAGCCGGGCGCAGACCCCGTGCATCAGTAAAGCTCATGTGCTCCGCACATCTTGTCAATTTCATGCTTTCTATTTTTTGCATGTGTTATCTGACACTTTGTGCAGCACCTGCATCCGGTAAGCAATAACGAGCCGAAAGGTTCAATATCTGTATTTTCTCTTCTCTCTTTTTTCTCTCAAGGAAAGGAAGGTTCCCTCGCGCACAAGTTTGTCGGGGGGGAAGGAGGAGATAGTGGTATGGACCAAGCGTCGTTCAATAAAGTTTCACCTTGCCGGGAAGCAAACAACAGAAAAGCTAAGTTGCCAAAGTTTGAGCAATCAGATTTTTAAATTTTTAAGTTATCTTCCTTGAACGACCGTGCTTTGTATGGAAAACCTGTGCGCGGAGGAACCAACTCGTAGCTAGTTGCGCCCTTAACTTTGTTTCGAGTTCGCTCAACGACTTAAGTGTGCTGCTACTAGTGTCGCGCCCTTACTTTGTTTTCGAGCATGCTCAACAACTTAAGTGTGCTGCAACTAGTTGCGACAAGGTTTCTTGTCGGTAACGGCACCGCCAGCAGGCTGCTGATGTTCCGCACTCAGCGCTCGCGGCTAAGGTTCCTGCGCCGGCAAGTTCCCTAAAAGCGTAGGGCAGAAACATACAAGGGAAGGAGTCAAGTAAAGGAAATAACAGTGCAATCACTACCCAAAATAGAGTTATATTACAAAATAGCTTGTCGCAGCTCTAACAGATTGTTTTCGTAACATGGCTAGCAGCGACAAGGAAAGAAGAAAATGGGCGGCCTAACCTGCGCGATCGCCCTCAACCCTCTTGATGCCGCTCAGCTTGTCCACAATGGGTGCGACAAGGGCCTTGAGCGCGTCCAGATCAGCGTCCGATGGCAGGGACTTGAGGACGTTGGTGAGGTTGAGGCCTAGATTGCGGAAGGCCACCTTCACCAACACCTTTTGAAGGGCTCCCGCGCAGAGCTTGCGCGACTCGTCCGCCAGCTGCTTTGGGATCCTCTCCCGGAGTTGCTGTAGGGCCGTCGCCACGCCTCTGAAGAATAAGGTGAGCTTGGCGCTGGGGTGGAGGTTATCATCGGAGGAGTACCCGAGATACTCCACCCCCAGCTGCGCCAGCTCCCTGTCGATATCTACGGCAGCATTGACGAGACCCTCCTTCCATTGCTCCACAGTCTCCCTAAAGGTGTTCTGGGTGACAGCAGCACTCGCCAGCAACGCCTTCTCGGCCTTGACCTCCTCCTTCAAGGCCGCCTCCCGCTCCTTGGCGCCGTCCAGCGTCTTGGTCAAAGTGGTCAGCTTCAACTCAAGATCAGCGTTGGAGTCCTTGGCGGCGGCAAGCTCCTTGCCCTTCTCGGTGAGACGAACCTGCAGCTCTGAGTGGCTATGGGCGTCCTTCTCCCGCTCAAGCTTGAGCGCGGCGATCTCTTCACCTCTCGCCTTGAGATCGGCCTCCAGCTGCGCCACCTTCGCCTCTAGTTCCTTCTTGGCGGTCTCGGCAGCTGCGGCAGCGTCCTTTGCCTCCTGGAGGGCCCCGCCAAGTGATTGCTCGCGCGCGGCAAGCTCCTCCTCGTGGCTGTCGAGGTTGACCTTCCGCTGCGCCAGCTCACCCTCCCGCGTGGATAGGTTCTCGACGGCAAGCCGCTGTTGCTCTTCGACTTCGGCCTTCTCGAGGAAGAAGGCCGTCTGCTCTTCGGCAAGTTGCTCCTGCTCCTCTGCCAAGTACCGGAGAGCTGCCTGGTTGAGGGCCCGGAGCTCCTCCGCGCGCTTCTCAATGTCAGCTCCCGCCTTGGCGGCCAGCGCTTCGCGGGACTCCAGCTTGGCCTGCCGAGCGCGGTAGAGCGACAGCAGCTTCCGCAGCAGCCGCTCCTCCCCAGGCTCACCGCTGCTGCTGCTCGACGCGTCGACCAGCGTCAGCCCGGCGGAGGCGACCACCTCTCCGTCGAAGATTTCTCCCTCGACCGGCGCCCTGGAGCTTGAGGCCCAGGGGAGTTTGATGAAGACGTTGTCGCCGGCCTTCAAGTAGGCGCCTGGCTCGGGCTCTTCGGAGCCTGGGGCTGTGGCAGCAGCGGAGGGCTCGGCGGTCGGTGTAGCGCATGGCGCTCCTGCGGCCTCAGGGCCGTCAGTGCGATCGCCGGACCCCTTGCCAGCTGCTGCGGCGGCAGCCTTGGCGGCCTCGTCGCCGGCGAGATCGTCAGCACCGGCCGCCTCTTCGGTGGCAACGGCGTCGCCGGTGTTGCCGCGCGCGTTCTCTTCATCAGCAACCTCCGTCTCCATCGGCTCTGCAGCGGATGGATCTGACGGCAAGAAAGGGGAGAAAAACAGTCAAGCAAATATCCAAAAAAGAAGAATCAAAAGAAGAAAAGCCCAAGAGAAGTTTGAAGCGAGAGGATTACCTGCGCGAGCCGGCTCCTCGGCAAGCTCCCTTGCCGGAGAGCTCTCCCTTGGCGGCGTAGTTGCAGTCCCCGCCGGCGGAGGGCCGCTGGTGCTGTCCCTCGCCGGAGAACTCGCCCTTGGCGGAGAATTCGCCCTTGGCGAAGGACTCTCCCTTGCCGGAGAACTCCCCCTTGGCGGCGTAGTCGAAGCAGATGGCACGTCGGGGGAAGTCTCCGGGCGGTCCTCAACAAACAAGATGTCAGCAAAGATAGAACAGACATGCGCACCTAACAGCGGAAAGTAAACCATACACTTACGCTGGGGGCTGCTCTGAAGATCAGTTGCCGGGTCCGGCAAGGCGCACCCCCTGCTGTCACGGTCGGCTCGTCCTCGATGACAATCACCGGGACTTTGGCTCTCTTTGCCGCCCTCTGGGCCAGAGTTCTAAAAAAAGGAACAGGTTCAGAGTGAGACAAATGAGATACAAGATAAAACAGCAGAAAATCGAAGAAATACAAGAACAACAAAATCTTACTCTTCTTCTTCCTCGTCGGAGCTGAGCGCGGAGAAGTCGAAGTCCGGCTCACGCCCGGCGCGAGGAGGCGGAGGAGTGGGCTCCCTTGGCCGCTTGGCGGGAGCAGTGGCGGTGGTCTGAGACGACCCCGCTCCGGCTGCCGCCGAGGCGTGAGGAGCGGCAGGAGCAGAAGCGGCGGTCCGGGAAGACCCCGCTCCAGTTGCAGCAGATGCGCAAGGCGCTCCCGCGGCAACCTTGCTTGCCGCGGTGGAGCGTGTCGCGCGGCGCGGCAGCTGTTGACCCGCCTGCCGCTCCGTTATGTCCCCGGCCTTGCGAAGACGCCTTCTTGGTGGAGCTGGAGGCTCTGCTGGTGGCGAGCTACCTGAAGACGAGGAGGAAGAGGAGTCGATCTCCAGCGAGCCGCTCGTATCCTCGGCGGGCTCGCTCGACTCGTCGCCCTGCTCGGTGGGCTCGCTCGACCCGACACCCTGCTCGGCGGGCTCGCTTGACTCGGCGTCTTGCCCGGCAGGCTCTCCCTCGCCGACAAACTCCCCTCGCTCGGCAAGGCTTGCCGCCTTTGCTGCATCCGCCTCCTCCACGGTGAATCCGAACTCACCCGCGGCCCTGGCTGCCGCCGCCTCTTCCAGCCTAGTGGCGATGTACGCCATCTCCTTATCGGTGGTGTCGCGGGTGAGGCCCTTCTTCTCGTCGGAGCGAATCGGCACTTCTTCTAAGTTGTCGAAGAACGCCTGCACGGCGTCATCTGCAGGCTCTTGCCAAGTTGGGTCAATCCCATGGGAGTCGCACAGCGGCATCATTGCGTGGATGCGGCTGAGCGCAGAGTTGTTGCACAATGGAACGACGCCCCTCGGCAACCTGAATACTTCGGGATGGTCGGGGTCATACTTGAACAGCTCCTGGAGCATTGCGTTGAGCTCCAGGACAGTGAAGTTAAAGTTGAGGCCCGGGCGCAGCCTCATGATGTCCGCCGCATTTTCGAACTCCCAGGCGGGCCTCTTCCTCTCCTGCAAGGGGGCGATGCGGCGGCGAAGGAAATCTGCGCCAACTGCGCCTATAGTAAGCCCGGTAAGCCTGAGGCGTCGGATCCAGGCAGTGGCAATCTTCTGCCTACTGTCCTCCGGGGCCAGGTCGCTCCAATCGTTGCCGCGTACTACTGGGGCTTGGCGCCGGGCGGTAAATGGCTGCGGGTTCTCCTCGACGATCCAAAACCAGTTGGCTCTCCATTCCCCCCATTTGCTGCGGAGATCTCCCTCCAGATAGGCTTCCTTCTTGTGGGCTCTCGAGATCCAGGAGACTCCGCCGGATAAAGGCTCTCCTCTCTCAACTCGGGGCATGAAGAAGTGGCGGAAAAGGGCTACATTGGGATGGACTCCGACAAAGTTTTCGCATAGATGCGCGAAAACTGCCATGGTCAGAACGACGTTGGGGGTGAAGTCAAGGAGGTGGAGCCCGTAGGTGTTCATGATGTCGCAGAAGAATTCAGAGAAGGGCGGGCAGAGCCCGCAGTAGAAGAACAAGGCGAAGAACGCATATCCGTTCGGAACCATTTTACAAGCGGCGGCTGGGAGTACCTTGGTGCGCGGATGCGCCCGCGTCTCCCCCGACCAGAAGAGGTAGTAGTTCTCCCTCAGCTCCCTCGCGGCAAGCTTGGGGGGGAAGACAACCCGTGCCTTTCGCAGCACCGCGAGCCGCTGCGCCTCGGCCGACTTCACGCCCTTTCCCTTCTCGCCTTTCGGAGCCATGGTGGAAGTGGTGAGGGAGGTCGACGGCGTTGGTGGTGCTGGTGGCGACGGGGGGGGGGGAGCGCTGCTCTCTTTCAGCTTTGGGAAGAAGGGGAGCAGCGGAGGTTCTCAAGATTGGAGTAGCAACGGGCGGATGGACGAACTGCCCCTGTTTCCCCTGCTTATAAGGGGGGAGGGGGCCGACGTTCCGCATTTACGAATAAAGAAACCACCCACGATCTCTCCCACGATGCCGGAGTTAACGCGTGTCGTTAAGGGAGGGCGCGGTCGATACGGAGTAAGATACGACGTGGCCCAGGCCGCGCGTGCCCGTGCACTGTTTTGGGCCTGGCCCAACAGCGCTCGGCACCGTGTATGGCCCAGGCCCGGGGGCTCCTGTCGGTGTACTAGAGTAGGGGTACCCTAGTACCCCGAACTTGTGCACGGGCAGTCGCAGCGCCCCGCGGCAAGGCTTGCCGGGTGGCAGCTAAAGCCCTCTGTGGTTCCTTTGGAGCCATTCAAGAACAAAGTATTTAAGCCAAGGAGACAAGGCCCCGGGAAGAGGAGCTTGCAGGGAAGGCCATTTAAGGCACAAGACCCCGGCGAGAGGACCTTGCCGGGAAGGCCAACCAAGGCATCTCAAGGAACTTGCCGCGACGCGCCACGTGTCCCGGCAAGGCCCGGTGAGCGACAAGCTTCCGGGCGCGACAAGACAGCGACCGCGGCAAGGCGCTTGCCGCGGCAAGCTGCCACTCTGTGCCCACGCTCCAGCGCATCCACCCACGTGTCGCTCTGGGACCCTTCCGGGCGCAGGTGGCGGGAGGCTGTGCAGCCAGGGGTACGCGGTGGCGAGCGGCGCTGACAAGGTTGCCATCGTGGCGAACGGTGGCGTCCCTGACGGCCCCTTTTTGCACTGTTTGGGCGACGGCGATGGGCATTTAATGCCCTTGTCCCCTGCCGTCAGGGTTAGGTATGGAACACTGTACAAGTAGCTGTACCAACCGCACTACTTTTCCATTTTTGCCCTCAACTGCGTTGCCACTTGTCGGTGACCCGCTTGAGCATATAAAAGGAGGCCCATGAGCAACGTAGAGGGAGGTTAGACATTCGAACACTCTCATGCTCGGTCTCGCTAGCTGCTGAAGTGTACTGTAGCTCTCAGCGCTCCCGAGCAAGAACATCAATTCAAACCACAAAGCAGGAGTAGGGTTTTACGCATCCGTGCGGCCCGAACCTGGGTAAACTGCTCGTGTGCCTCGCCTCGATCTGCTCTTCATGCGATCTCCGCCCCCTGCCGTACCGAAAGGGCCTCCGTCCCCATAGGTGTTCGTGGGTGGATCAATTTCCCCGACAATGGGTGAACGAATTACTGCCGAGCAATTGATAGAAAAGCGAATAATTATGAGAATATCTAGGCATGATCATTATATATAGGCATCACGTCCGTGACAAGAAGACCAAAACGATTCTGCATCTACTACTATTACTCCACACTTCGACCGCTATCCAGCATGCATCTAGAGTATTAAGTTCATAAGAACAGAGTAACGCTTTAACCAAGATGACATGATGTAGAGGGATAAACTCAAGCAATATGATATAAACCCCATCTTTTTCTCCTCGATGGCAACAATACTATACGTGCCTTGCTGCCCCTGCTGTCACTGGGAAAGGACACCGAAAGATTGAACCCAAAGCCAAGCACTTCTCCATTGCAAGAACTATAGATCTAGTAGGCCAAACCAAACCCATAATTCGAAGAGACTTGCAATCATACATAAAAGAATTCAGAAAAGAACCAAATATTTCTCATAGATAATCTTGATCATAAACCCACAATTCATTGGATCTCGATAAACACACCGCAAAAAGATTACATAGAATAGATCTCCTCGAAGACCGAGGAGAACGTGGTATTGAGATCCAAAAAGAGAGAAGAAGCCATCTAGGTACTAACTATGGACCCCGAAGGTCTATGGTAAACTACTCATAACTCCCGGTGAGGCGATGGTGTTGATGTAGAGGCACTCCGTGGAAGATCCCCCCTCTGGCGGAGCTCTGGAACAGACCCCAAGATGGGATCTCACGGGAACAAAAGGTTGCGGCGGTGGAATTAGGGTTTTCTCTGTTGCTTCGATGTTTTCAGGGTACACGGGTATATATAGGAGGAAGGAGGGCATTCGGAGAGCAACGTGGGGCCCACGAGGCAGGGGGCGCGCCCAGGGGGAGGTGGCTCGCCTCCCACCCTCGTGGACGCCACGTGTGCCCTATTCCGTGGTTCTCAAGTCTCCCGTGAAGATATCGCTCCAATATTATCTCTCCCAAAGGTTTCATTCCGTTTGGACTCCGTTTGATATTCCTTTTCTGCAAAACCCTGAAATAAGAAAAAAAAACAATTTGGACTGGGCCTTTGGGTTAATAGGTTAGTCCCAAATATAATATAAAAGTGTATAAATAATCCCATTAAACATCCAAAACATCATATATAATAGCATGGAACAATAAAAAATTATAGATACGTTGGAGACGTATCAAGCATCCCCAAGCTTAATTCCTGCTCGTCCTCGAGTAGGTAAATGATAAAAATAGAATTTTTGATGTGGAATGCTAACCAACATAATTTTCAATGTAATTCTCTTTATTGTGGCATGAATGTTCAGATCCAAAAGATTCAAGAAAAAAGTCTATATTGACATAAGAAATAATAATACTTCAAGCATACTAACAAAGCAATCATGTCTTCTCAAAATAACATGGCTAAAGAAAGTTATCCCTACAAAATCATATAGTCTGACTATGCTCCCTCTTCATCACACAAAATAGTCATATCATGCACAACCCCGGTTTCAGCCAAGCACTTCTTTTCATACTCAATTTTTTTCCAACCTTTGAACTTTCACGCAATACATGAGCGTGAGCCATGGATATAGCACTAAGGGTGGAATAGAGTGGTGGTTGTGGAGAAGACAAAAAGGAGGAAGATAGTCTCACATAGACTAGGCGTATCAACGTACTATGGAGATTCCCAGCAATAGATATCAATGTGAGTGAGTAGGGATTGCCATGCAATGGATGCACTAGAGCTATAAATGTATGAAAGCTCAACAGAAGAAACTAAGTGGGTCTGCATCCAACTTGCTTGCTCACGAAGACCTAGGGCATTTGAGGAAGCTCATCGTTGGAATATACAAGCCAAGTTCTATAATGAAAATTCCCACTAGTGTATGAAAGTGACTAAACATGAGACTGTCTATCATGAAGAACATGGTGCTACTTTGAAGCAAAAGTGTGGAAAAAGATAGTAGCATTGTCCCTTTTCTTTTCTTTTCATTTTTTTCTTGTTTTGGGCCTTTCTTTTTCTTGGCCTTTCCTTCTTCTTTTTTTCTTTGGGACAATGCTCTAATTATGATGATCATCACACTTATATTGATTTACAACTCGATACTAGAACAAAGTATGACTCTATATGAATGCCTCCGGTGGTGTACCGGGCTGTGCAATGAATTAACAGTGACATGTATGAAAAATTATGCATGGTGGCTTTGCCACAAATACGATGTCAACTACATGATCATGCATGGCAATATGACAATATTAAGCGTGTCATATGATCGGAACGGTGGAAAGTCGCATGGAAATGCCATGATAGGTAGGTATGGTGTTTGTTTTGAGGAAGGTATATGGTGGCTGTTTTGAGGAAGGTATATAGTGGGTGTATGGTACCGGCCAAAGTTGCGTGGTACAAGAGAGGCTAGCAATGGTGGAAGGGTGAGAGTGCGTATAATCCATGGACTCAACATTAGTCATAAAGAACTAAAATACTTATTGCAAAAATTTACGAGTCATCAAAACAAAGCAATCAACGTATGCCCCTAGGGGGGAGGTTGGTAGGAGTTAACCATCGCGCGCCCCTGACCTCCACACAAAGGATGACATTCTACGAATACCTCATGCTCTAACTTCGTCACATAGCGGTTCACCATACGTGCATGCTACGGGAATCACAAACTTTAACACAATTATTTCTCAATTTTACAATATCTCCACTAGCATGACTTTAATATCACTATCCCCATATCTCAAAACAATCATCAACTATCAAACTTCTCATCAAATTCAGTGCACTTTATATGAAAGTTTTTACTACATTTATCTTGGATGCCTATCATATTAGGACTAGTTCTATAACCAAAGCACATTACCATGCTGTTCTAAAAGACTCTCAAAAGGATATAAGTGAAGCATGAGAGATCAACAATTTCTACAAAATAAAATCACCACCGTGCTCTAAAAGATATAAGTGAAGTACTAGAGCAAAACTATTCAGCTCAAAAGATATAAGTGAAGCACATAGAGTGTTCTAACAAATTCTAGGCCATATTTATCTCTCTCAAAAAGGTGTGTCCAGCAAGGATGATTGTGGCAAACTAACAAGCAAAGACTCAAATTATACATGACGCTCCAAGTAAAACACATATCATGTGGTGAATAAAAATATAGTCCCGAGTATAGTTACCGATAGATGAAGACGAAAGACCTACTGTAACTCATTCTTTGTTTATATTGGTTCTAAACCTACTGTATTCCAACTTCTCTATGATTCATATCCTCCAATACTACTCATAGATTTATCAAAATAAGCAAACAACACGCGGAAAACAGAATCTGTCAAAAACAGAACAGTCTGTAGTAATCTGTAACCTTCGCATACTTCTGTAACTCCGAAAAAATTGAAATAAATTGTTATATGTGAGGAATTTGTCTATTAATCATCTGAAAAAAGAATCTACTAAATAGCACTCTCAAGTAAAACCTGGTGACTATTCTAGTCAGCGCTAACGTTTCTGTTTTTTACAGCAAGATCATATAAACTTCACACAAGTCTTCCCAAAGGTTCTACTTGGCACAAACACTAATTAAAACACAAAACCACATCTAATCAAAAGCTAGATGCAATATTTATTCCTAAACAGAAGCAAAAACAAATAAAATAAAATTGGGTTGCCTCCCAACAAGCGTTATCGTTTAACGCCCCTAGCTAGGCATGATACAAGGATAGATCTAGGTATTGACATCTTTGGAAGACCATCCATAAGTTGCTCTCATAGTAGATTCATAAGGTAATTTAATTTTCTTTCTAGGAAAGTGTTCCATGCCTTTCCTTAACGGAAATTGGAATCTAATATTTCCTTCCTTCATATCAATAGTTGCACCAATCGTTCTAAGGAAAGGTCTACCAAGAATAATACGACATGAAGGATTGCAATCTATATCAAGAACTATGAAATCGACGGGCACATAATTCCTATTGGCAACAATAAGAACATCATTAATTCTTCCCATAGGTTTCTTAATAGTAGAATCTGCAAGATGCAAATTTAAAGAACAATCATCAAGCTCATGGAAACCTAACAAATCGCACAATGTTTTTGGGATAGTGGAAACACTTGCACCGAAATCACACAAAGCAAAGCATTCACGATCTTTAATTTTAATTTTAATAGTAGGTTCACAGTCATCATGAAGCTTTCTAGGGATAGAAACATCTAATTCAAGTTTTTGTTCATAAGATTGCATCAAAGCATCAACTATGTGTTTGGTAAAAGCTTTATTTTGACTATAAGCATGCGGAGAATTTAGTTTGGATTGCAACAAGGAAATACAATCAATCAAAGAGCAATTATCATAATTGAATCCCTTGAAATCCAAAGTAGTGGGTTCATCACTATGCAAAGTTTTAATCTCTTCAATCCCACTTTTAACAATTTTAGCATCAAGATCTAAAAACTCCGAATCATTGGGATGCCTTATAATTAAAGTAGACTCATCTCCAATCCCATCTTTATCAAGATTCATACTAGAAAACAAGGATCTAATAGGAGACACATCAATCACTTTCAGATCTTCATCTTTGTTTTCATTATAACTAGAAGAACACGCTTTTATAAAGCTCTCTTTCTTAGCACGCATCCTAGCGGTTCTTTCTTTGCATTCATCAAAGGAAATTCTCATGCCCTTGAGAGACTCATTGATATCATTCTTAGGTGGAATAGATTTAAGTTTCAAATAATCAACATCAAGAGTAATTCTATCCATGCTTCTAGCCAATTCATCAATCTTAAGCAATTTTTCTTCAAGCAAAGCATTGAAATTCATTTGCGAAGTCATAAACTCCTTAACACTAGTTTCAAATTCAGAAGGCATCTTTCCATAAGAGTCATTGTAGGAATTACCATAATTATTAGAGGAATTACTAGGAAAAGGCCTAGGATTAAAGTTTCCTCTATAAGCATTGTTACCATAATTATTCCTACCAACAAAATTCACATCCAAAGATTCATTATTATTTTCAATCAACGTGGATAAGGGCATATCATTAGGATCAGAAGAAGCACTCTTCGCAGCAAATAATATCATAAGTTCATCCATCTTTCCACTCAAAACACTAATTTCTTCAATAGCATGCACTTTTTACTAGTAGATCTTTCGGTGTGCCATTGAGAATAATTAACCATAATATTATCTAGGAGTTTGGTAGCTTCTCCTAAGATAGTTTCCATGAAAGTGCCTCCTGCGGCCGAATCTAAAAAGATTTCTAGAAGCAAAATTCAAGCCAGCATAAAAGTTTTGTGTAATCATCAATAAGTTCAAACCATGTGTAGGGCAATTACGTATCATTAATTTCATTCTCTCCCAAGCTTGTGCAACATGCTCATGATCTAGTTGCTTAAAATTCATAATATAGTTTCTAAGAGAGATGATCTTAGCAGGAGGAAAATACTTAGAGATAAGAGCATCTTTGCACTTATTCCACGAATCAATACTATTTCTAGGCAAAGAGGAAAACCAAGTATTAGCACGATCTCCAAGTGAAAACGGATATAACTTCAATTTAACAATATCATTATCCGACCCCTCTTATTTTGCATATCACACAAATCAACAAAGATTTTTAGATGGGTAGCGGCATCTTCACTAGGAAGGCCGGAAAGCTGATCTTTCATGACAAGATTCAACAGAGCAGCATTGATTTCACAATATTCAGCATCGGTAATAGGAGCAATCAGAGTGCTAATAAAATCATTATTGTTGGTATTGGAGAAGTCACACAATTTGGTATTGTTCTGAGCCATAGCGACAAGCAAGCAATCCAACACACAAGCAAACAAGAAGCAAGTGAACGGTATGTTGGGGATCGTTGCGGAAAATCAAAAAATTTCCTACGCATCACCAAGATCTACATATGGAGTTTACTAGCAACGAGAGGGGAGTGCATCTTTATACCTTTGAAGATCGCGATGCGGAAGCATTGCAATAACGCGGTTGGTGGAGTCGTACACGAAGCGATTCACATTGCGGTCGAATCCGATCTAAGCGCCGAACAACGGTGCCTCCGTGTTCAACACACGTGCAGCCCGGTGACATCTCCCACGCCTTGATCCAGCAAGGGGAGAGGGAGAGGTCGGGGAAGACTCCGTCCAGCAGCAGCACGACGGCGTGGTGGTGGTGGAGGAGCGTGGCATTCCAGCAGGGCTTCCCCAAGCACCGCAAGAGATGAGGAGGGAGAAGGGTAGGGCTGCGCCAAGAGAGAGAGGAACTCGTGCGTCTGGCAGCCCCGAAAACCCACATATATATAGGGGGAGGGGAGGGGCTGCGCCCGCATCTAGGATTCCACCCCTAGGGGTGGCGGCCAGCCCTAGATCCCATCTAGGGGGCGGCCAGAGGGGGAGAGAGGGGGGCGCACCCTAGGTGGGCCTTAGGCCCATCTGAGCCTATGGTTTCCCCCCTTCCCCTTCTCTCTGCGCCTTGGGCCTTGGTGGGGGGGCGCACCAGCCCACCTAGGGCTGGTCCCTTCCCACACTTGGCCCACACAAGCCTTTGGGGCCGGTGGCCCCTCCCGGTGGACCCCCAGAACCCTTCCGGTGGTCCCGGTACATTGCCGATAACGCCCGGAACATTTCCGGTGACCAAAACGGGACTTCCCATATATAAATATTTACCTCCGGACCATTCCGTAACACCTCGTGACGTCCGGGATCTCATCTGGGACTCCGAACAACATTCGGTAACCACGTACTACATTCCCTATAACCCTAGTGTCAGGGATATTACTAGCAGGTATGAACCGGCTAGTGTAAACCGGGTACTATAATATATTTGTATGATTGTAATATTTAGTAAAGGCTACGGCCCATGAGATCTTAGGGCCCATGTATAGAGTTATGGTTTGTAAACCGCCTGATCATGTAACTTGAGAGATAAGGAAGAAAGAGCAGAGACCGAGGCGGACACGAGTATGAGCCGGCCTCGGGACTCTGTAACCCGGACCGGACGTCGCCTCTATATAAAGGGATGACCCGGCGACGGTTCAAGGACAAGCAAGAAACAATCCGTCGAGACACAGGCAAGCAATCTGCTCCCTGTTCATCGACGCCCAAGCAATACCAAACCAAACTAGACGTAGGCTTTTACCTTCATCGAAGGGGCCGAACTAGTATAAACCCTCTGTGTCCTTTGTGTGCTTTTAACCTCTTCAAGCTAACCTGTGCGATGGTTCCATCATCAAGTGCGTTAAACCGGGCATCTACCGTGTTATTTCCACGACAGTTGGCGCCCACCGTGGGGCTCGAACCCACGATGGTTTCGAGTTCTTGAAGGGCAGCTTCGAAGGACTCAAGGGCTATGTCGTCGGCCGGATGACCAAGAGTCGCCGCGGCCGGATCTACATCGATGACGCAGGTTGGGGACCGGAGTCCGATTCAATCGAATACGGGTACCGGGTTCCCTTCGGCGGCATCCACGTCTTCATCGGCAAGATCGGCGAACCTGGACCTGAGCCGGACATTTTCCCCAACATCGTCGAGCATGCTCAGCGTGCGAGATCGGCCCGGATTCAGCCCGCCATGAAGCACGTTTTTGTTGGAGCAGTTCACGGGGTCCAAACCGAGGACGGATCGGGATCCGTTGACGAAACAGTTGTCTACACCGACAACGAATCTTCATCCGGAGTGACTAAGTCTTTGTATCAGTTGCAGGACGGCCGGTCTGAGGGTGAGTCCGACGGAGACAGTATTCCGGGCCCCTTTGTCCCGCCAAACCGGGTGGCTGTCTTTACGGCCGGTTCACAACCTACGCCACCGTCCACGGTGATCGGGGCAACAGCAGAAGCTGGTGTAGGGGGGAGTGGCCAGGCCCTCTCGCCCACTGACGTTCTATCCACCTTAGTCGAGGAGTTCACGGCCCGAGCCATGGCAGAGGTAGCTCCAGCAGACAAGGCGAAACATGATGCAGAGCTCCTTCAGCTAAAGGGCCGGATTGATCAAGCAAGAGAAGATCTGAAAACAGAGAAGGCTATGATAGCAATAAGGCGGGCAGAGCTGAATGATCAGGCTTTTCATCTAAGGATGGAGCAGGCCTCTGCACAGGGAGTAAGGAGTCGGAAGTACCAGTCTCGTCTACCGCCGGTTTATGAGGCGACGGATCGGTTCAGGACGCCAGGGGCAGGGACTAGCAATGATCCGACTTTAAACCGGAGGGCACCCCCAGTGAGGGGTGAGCCGGTTCAGCAACCTACTGCGAAGCAAGATCGACGGATCACATCTGCACCTCATGTTCCTACCCCTCCGGGTCATTATTCGAATCCTTTGGACAATATCGTTGCTGCTGCTTCACGCCTGGCCGCTTTACCCATTGAGGGGACGTCTCCGGTGGCGTTGGAGGCACGCAGGGTCAAGGATCTGCTTAATACGGCGTTAGTACAACAACAAGCATATTCTCATAGTAGGGAAAGGCTACATTCAACACCACGTCCCAGCCGGAGTTACACTAGGCATTGGGAGGAACCGGAAGTGTCTAGCAGTGAACGCAGGCGGCACCGTCACAGACGAGATAACCCGGCAGGCGTGGACGCACAGGCTCAGGATGCAAACCGGGTTAGATCGGTAGCCCGGGAGGAGGTCCGTCAAACGACGCCGGTTCACACAACCACAGCAGCGACGGGAATCACAACGAGTTCCTTTGGGGTGCAATGTCTTATCCCCGCTTTACGGAGCGTGAAGCTGCCCAAGGATTTCAAAGGTCCTCGTAAAGTGCCTAATTACACAGCGGATTTGGCTCCAGAAGCTTGGGTTGAGAGTTACGAGATGGCCATGGAGATGCTGGATGTAGATGAAGCGGCTTGTGCAAAGTACTTTACTATGATGCTTGAAGGTACAGCCCGAACCTGGCTAAAGGGTTTACCTCCTAATTCCATCGGGTCATGGGGAGAGCTACGTCGCCAGTTTATCAAAAATTTCAAAGATACGTGCAAGCAGCCGATGTCACTAGTGGATCTAGCAGCCTGTGTGCAAGGAGAACAGGAATCTACAAGTGCATGGGTGCAGCGAGTATCAGAGATCTTGCATTCTTCGAATGGTATCAATCCCAGTACGGCAATAGTAACATTAGAAAACAACTGCCGGTTTGAATCTCTCAAGTTAAAACTGGGACGGCTTAAAAGGGATTGTAATGACATGGGGACTCTCATGAGCGCTCTGGTGAAGTACGGGGACTCCGACAACAACAAATATCCTGAAGCGGAAGGAGACAAAGCTGGGAAGGTCAATAAGCCTGGTAAACCGGCGCAGATTAACCCGGCTAGTACCAGTTTCCTAGGCAAACGAAAGGCAGAGGGTGGCTCCGATTTCGTGGCCAATACCCAAGTTCAAGAGGGTTTCCAGCGCAATAGAGGCAAACCACCCCCACAAACCGGCGGAGGGGATGTTAGTTGGGACCAGGAGTTAAGTCAGCCTTGTCCGAAGCATAGCACAAGGGGACGACCAGCGAAACACACTATAGGAGAATGCAGGCCCTTGATGGAAGCCATAATGGGCCGCTTCAATTCTAATGATAGGCCTCCAAATGGTGGTTCGGGCCCGGGGTTCTATGGTCCGGGTCATCAGGGGAACAGCTCCGGATCAGGATATCGGGGCAATAACAGTGGTTATCATGGCCGGGCCAGTAATCAATATGGTCAAGGTGGTTATAATAACCAAGGCAATCAGCCGCATGGTCAGGGTGGTTACATTAACCAAGGCAGCCAACAGCCAGGCCAAAGTAATCACAACAACCAAGGTAATCAGCAGCGTCAGCAACAGCAGCAGCAATCCAGATATCAGAGCAATCCGAAGGAGCTAAGTAGTGGGCAATATCATGTGTTCACCACGAGTTTGTGTAAACGAGATCAAAAGGTTTTAAAGCGGGCAGTCCACGCGGTTGAACCGGCGACGCCACAGTTCCTGCGCTGGTCAGAGCAGCCAATCGTCTGGAGTAGGGAAGATCACCCGATGCGGGTGGATAATCCGGGCCACTTGGCCTTGGTGGTAGCACCACAGGTGGGTGGCTACAAGTTCACTAAAGTTCTTATGGACGGCGGTAGCAGCATCAATATCTTGTATTATGAGACCTTCCGTCGTATGGGCCTGCCGGATAAGAAGCTAAGGCAGTCAAACACGGTATTCCATGGGGTGGTTCCAGGTAAGTCAGCTTATCCAGTTGGGAAAATTTACTTAGAAGTTACCTTTGGAGATGAGCATGATTCCAGGTCAGAGATGATAACTTTCGAAGTCGTCAAGATCCGGAGCCCTTATCATGCTCTGTTCGGGAGGACGGTTTATGCCAAGTTTATGGCCAGGCCGTGCTATGTTTACCTACAGCTCAAGATGCCGGGTCACAAGGGCACAATCACGGTCCATGGAAGTCGCAAGATTGCGTTGGAGTGTGAAGAGGGAGACGCTGCTTACGCGGAGGCAGTATGTGCTACAGAGGAGTTGAAATTTTATTAGGATAATGTTGATCCGGCAGATATGACCCCGTTGAAGAAGCCGACTACGGAGCATGATCCGGCGTTGAAATTTAAATCGGCAGAGGAGACCAAGCAAGTTGATTTTGTGCCAGGCGATTCATCCAAGCAGTTCACTATCAGCGCTAACCTTGATCCCAAATAGGAAAGTGCGCTCATCGAGTTCATCCGTGAGAACCGGGATATCTTTGCATGGAAACCTTCTGTCATGCCAGGTATACCGAGGGAACTCGCTGAGCACAGTCTTAATATTGATCCGAAATTCAAACCAGTCAAGCAGTATCTGCGCCGCTTCAACGAAGAGAGGCGCAAGGCTATAGGAGAAGAGGTGGCCAGGCTTTTGGCTGCAGGATTCATAGTGGAAGCTTTTCACCCAGAGTGGTTGGCTAATCCGGTGCTGGTGTTAAAAAAGAATGGGAAATGGAGAATGTGTGTGGACTACACAGACCTCAATAAAGCTTGTCCAACTGATCCTTTTGCTCTCCCTCGCATTGATCAGATCATCGATGCTACAGCGGGATGTGAGCGGCTAAGTTTTTTGGATGCATACTCAGGATACCACCAGATCAAGATGGTAGTTAAGGACCAGGAGAAGACAGCTTTCATAACTCCCTTTGGTGCTTTTTGCTATGTATCTATGCCTTTTGGGCTCAAGAGTGCCCAAGCAACTTATCAGCGTTGCGTACTGAACTGTCTTAAGGGGCAGATAGGGAGAAATGTTCATGCTTATGTGGATGATATCGTGGTGAATTCAAGAAAGGAGGAGACGCTGATAGAGGACCTCAAGGAGACCTTTGACAATCTTCGGGCTTATAAGATGATGCTTAATCCGGAGAAGTGTGCTTTTGGTGTTCCGATAGGCAAGCTCCTGGGATTTTTCGTGTCGAACAGAGGAATAGAAGCTAATCCGGAGAAAATCAAGGCAATCACATCTTTAACAAAACCGGCTTGCATTAATGATGTTCAG
Organism: Secale cereale; assembly: GCA_902687465.1. Classification (NCBI taxonomy): domain Eukaryota; kingdom Viridiplantae; phylum Streptophyta; class Magnoliopsida; order Poales; family Poaceae; genus Secale; species Secale cereale. The sequence goes on along the minus strand of LR738714.1, from coordinate 869,342,646 downwards.
CGAAGGCGATTCATTAGTCGTTTGGGGGAGAAGGCGATTCCGCTTTATCAGATGTTGAGAAAGACGGATCGGTTTATATGGAGTGATGAGGCAAATACTGCGTTTGAGGATTTAAAGCGACGGCTAGCGAGGCCACCGGTCCTGGCTGCTCCTGTTGATAATGAACCTTTGCTGTTATATGTCGCCGCTAACGCACGGGCAGTTAGTGTGGCGATCATGGTTGAACGCAAGGAAGCAGGGAAGGAATATCCGGTTCAGTGTCCAGTTTATTACGTGAGTGAGGTACTCATTGAGTATAAGCAGAGATACCCACATTGGCAGAAGCTGGTGTATGGTGTATTCATGGCAAACCGGAAGTTGAAGCACTATTTCCAAGGTCATCCAATAACTGTTGTTAGTTCAGCACCATTGGGGGACATAATCCAGAACAGGGAAGCTACGGGTAGAGTGGCGAAGTGGGCCATTGAGCTGAGCCCACATGAGTTGAAGTATGTGCCACGCACCGCTATAAAATCTCAGGCATTGGTGGATTTCATCAATGATTGGACAGAACTGCAAACACCAGAGGAGAAGCCGGATCTTACATACTGGACGATTCACTTTGACGGTTCAAGACAGTTAGAAGGCTCGGGGGCTGGAGTTGTTTTAACTTCCCCGCGAGGTGATAAGTTTTGTTACGTCCTCTGTTTATTGTTTCCTTGTACTAATAATGCAGCGGAATATGAAGCGTTACTTCATGGCTTACGGATGGCAAAGGAGATGAACTTGAGCCGGGTCAAGTGCTTCGGCGATTCAGATTTGGTGGCACAGCAAGTTTCAGGCAAGTGGGATTCGAGAGATCCTCTCATGGCAGCTTACAGACGAGAAGTGGAAGCAGTTGCTGGATATTTCAAAGGGTATCAAGTGGACCACATAGACCGGCAAAGGAATGAAGCGGCTGATGCTTTAAGCCGGTTGGGTTCTCAACGTAAACCGGTACCACCAAATACTTTTCTAAAAGAGCTGCATAGTCCATCAGTACAAGTACCATCAGAGGAAGACCTGGCTGTTCCTGATCCAGAGGCACAGCTAGTTGCAGCACTTCATGTTACTCCGGATTGGACGCCGCCCTATTTGGCATATGTGAGCCGAGGAGAGCTACCGGACGACGAGATAGAGGCACGACAGATAGTCCGGCGTTCTAAGTCCATGACAATTGCAAACGGGGAACTTCATCATCGCAGCGTCTCTGGAGCATTTCAGCGGTGTGTATCAGCTAAGGAAGGTTGTGAGATTCTTCGCGAGATCCATGAAGGGGATTGTGGTCATCATGCCGGTTCAAAATCATTGGTGGCTAAAGCTTTTCGACATGGGTTCTATTGGTTAACAGCTCATGCTGATGCGGCAGATCTAGTCCGGAAGTGTGATGCTTGTCAGAAGTTTTCGCGACGTGCTCTTGTTCCAGCACAGGAGCTCCGGATGATACCAATAACCTGGCCGTTTGCGACTTGGGGGCTTGATATGGTTGGACCCTTTAAGCGATTCCAAGATCAGAAAACTCATCTACTTGTGGCAGTGGATAAGTTTACAAAGTGGATTGAGGCAGAGCCTATGAGCAAGTGTGATGCAGCCACAGCAGTCAAATTCATCAAAAAGGTAATTTTCCGATTTGGCTTTCCACACAGCATCATCACAGACAACGGCACCAATTTATCTAAGGGTGAGATGGAAGAATTTTGTCAACGAGAACATATTCGCCTAGATGTATCTTCTGTGGCCCACCCTCAAACCAATGGTCAAGCTGAAAGAGCAAACCAGGAGATTTTACTAGGTATAAAGCCCCGGCTTATGACTCCCTTGCAAAGAACCCCGGGATGTTCGGTTGAGGAGTTACCGTCTGTCCTTTGGAGTATCAACACTACACCAAACCGGTCCACATGTTACACACCTTTCTTGATGGTATATGGTGCTGAAGCGGTCCTTCCAAGCGATATCCATCATGATTCACCAAGGGTGACAGCCTATGTTGAAGCGGCCAACGAGCAGGCGAGACAAGACAGTTTAGACCGGCTGGATGAAGAGCGTGATATAGCGGCAGCACGGTCTGCGATTTATCAACAAGACTTGCGTAGGTATCACAGCCGCCGGATCAAGAGTAGGACATTCCAGGAGGGAGACTTAGTACTCCGGCTCATCCAAGATCAAACAGACATGCACAAGCTATCCCCGCCTTGGGAAGGGCCCTTTGTGGTCAGCAAGAATCTGCACAACGGTTCATATTACCTGGTGGACGTTCGAGAACACAAGGACTCACGAACATCGGAAGAGGAGACAAAGAGGCTGTGGAACATCGCCCTCTTGCGGCCCTACTATACCTGAGCCATGAGCTCCACTGTATCGTATGTACATATTATGATTAATGAATAAACCGGCACCCTCGGTAGACCGGGGGCTCAGCTTTTTTTCCAATACAAATATCTTATGGGGACAACCATACATACATTATCATATGTCATATTTCAAACAAATCGATCGGTTTAAACTGATTTTGCAGAGCATAGGCACTCAGGAGCAATAGTTCACTGAAGAGCTTTTTTCAAGCATAAGGTCGTATCAGGACCAAAGAGGACAATTGATGGAGGCCCTCTGGACAGGCGACAGCCATCCAGTGATTAGCTAAAGTTTTACCTATGGTTCTATGGAACCATGGAGGCCCTCTGGACAGGCGACTGCCGTCCAGTGATTGGCTAAAGTTTTACCTATGGTTCTATGGAACCATGGAGGCCCTCTGGACAGGCGACAGCCATCCAGTGATTGGCTAAAGATTTACCTATGGTTCTATGGAACCATGGAGGCCCTCTGGACAGGTGACAACCATCCAGTGATTGGCTAAAGATTTACCTATGGTTCTATGGAACCATGGAGGCCCTCTGGACAGGTGACAACCATCCAGTGATTGGCTAAAGTTTTACCGATGGTTCCATGGAACCATGGAGGCCCTCTGGACAGGCGACAGCCATCCAGTGATTGGCTAAAGTGTTTTCTTATGGTTCCTATGGATCGTACCCGCATCCATCGACCGGCCCTCTGGATGGTAAGTCCATTCCATTGATTGGCTGAACCTTGCTTTGAGCCTGGCAGCTCGTAAAAAGCCTCGACTACATGGTCTTATTTGCAAAACTTGCATTTCTGGTGTTTATGTTTTATGATTCTCTAAACAGGAGTGGAACAGCTCCAGAAGTTGACCACATATCTATAAAGTTAAAAGTCTCGGTCATGAATACCAGCATGAGACAAACCGGTGCTCATAAGAACCCGGATCATCCATCAGGCAAAAGCCAAGTATAAAATACAAATTTCTGGACAAAGTTTCAGCGTGCTATAAACCGGTGTTTTTTATCAAACCCGGGATCAGTATGGGGTCTATCAAGGTTTCCATCAGAAAATTTATAAATTCTACCGGATTAAAAATATCAAGTACGCTTGATGTCAGGTATGAAGTTATTTTTTGGTGCAAACAAAATACTTGTTCGATATATGTTATGAGAGCAATTTAATTGGTCCGGCGGTAAAAACCGCTAGGACATATTTTCAATATTATCTATGCAGGAACAGATGATGTGTAAGATAATCCATATCAGACCAAATTGGCAATATTAAAACAAGAAGCCGGAGTACCCGGATTAAAGCGGACAATGTTTTCAGCTATCCTATTACAAGGCATAGCAAGCCTGACGGATTAAAGATTGTTCGGCAAAATGAGGCTGCAATTACAAAGACATGTTATGAACTACGCTCCCTCCTGCTGCGATGGCTGGGCATCAGCTTGGTATGGAGTCTCCTCCTCTTCTTGAAGCGGCTGGAAGTCGGGGACACACCAATCGATTTTCGTTAAGGCACGAAAGTGCATCTCTTCATTGATGAGTTCAGACGGATTAATATATGGGGCGAAGGTATGAGGGCGTACTGGTGGGATTAGATTGACGGTATCATAAACCGGCCGCTCCACCCGCTCGTTCTGTAAATCATACCCCGGATGATACCTGGATAAATCTGATTCGGCCGCAAGTTTGCTGGCGAGAGGACGCATCTCCTTCGTCAAGGCATGGAGATCATTTGCAGTAAAAGCTGAGCCGTCTTCTTTAGTGTCAGGATACCCACTCAAGGCTTCTTCCGGATCAAAATCCGGGACCCAAGCTTTAGCTCTGGTAAGCGCCATGAGAGAACCGGCTCGAGCAGCAGATTTTTTCACTTCCTCTAAGCGCACTAGCAAGACAGACAACTTCTCTAATGTGCCTTGGATAGTGGTTGGGGCCGGTTTATTGAACGATGTTGCACTTATGATCCTTTGAGCGCCGGAATACAGCTGCTCGACCAAAGTATAGCAAGCCTTGAGTTTTTTCCGTAAGTCATCCCCAAGATGGGTAACACGGCGCCCTGCATATGAATATCACAGTTAAACCGGAACGGATTGAAGAATCGCAAGAATGAAACCAGGAATACAGATTAAGTATTTACCAAAGACAGCAGAAGTCATCAATTCAATTTGCCGCTTTAAACCGGTTAACTCTTCAGTCACCGGATTAAGGGCTTCTTCAGCATCCTTAGCCCTTTTTCTAAATCCTTCTTCTGAACTTCAAAGGAGGTCCGTTCTTCTTCAAAGAATTTCTTCAGTTGTTCAGCAGTCTTCAAGCTCAGCGCCAAGTCTTTTTTGGCCTTAGAAGCAGCAGATTCCGTTTCAGCAAGCCTGCTCCGGAGTTCAGTAATTTCTTCTACCCTCCGGCTCAAATCAGCCTGCAAAGAAAATCAAGTCAAAGGAAAGCAAAAGTCAGAACAAGTCTCAAGCACACAACAAGTTGTCTATTTGACACTTGGGGGCTAATGGACAGTTGAAGTGTCAAATAATAGCAATTTAAAGACAAGTCTCAAGCACACAAACAAGTTGTCTACTTGACACTTGGGGACTAATGGATAATTGAAGTATCAAAGGAAAAGTTAGGCAAGTCCCAGGCACATAAACCGAGTTATGCCCCTGGCACTTGGGGGCTAATGTAAGATCATTTGATTAATTAGGAAGTACCGGTTCACCTTCTAAACATAGCTAAACCGGAACTTGGGGGCTGATACGATATAAACAGAAGTACATTGAAAGTCAAAAGAAGATTACCTCATACTTGTCCTTCATCATGTTAATCAAGCCTGCTTCATAGTCTCGACCAGTGTGGAGCCGGTTCAAGTACCCGGAATAGAGCTCCTGGGCACTCATGTCAGCAAAGCTAGATAGCTCGGTACTCCATTTACCCTTTTCTTGATGCAGCTTCTCCACTTTAGCCGTATGTTTGGCTAAGACAGTGGGCTCAGCAGGAGCGGTGTAAGCTGTGTAAGTTATTTCAACCTCCGGAGAAGCAGTTGTTGGTGGTGGGGTCGCAGTATGAACCGGGCTAGCAGAAGCCGGATTGGCCCGAGGAGAATTGGCCCGAGCAGGACTTGCTGGTTCATGAACATCCTCAGCATTGGGATTCTCAGGCATAGTAGTGTGATCTGTAGGAGCAGGATCTTCAAGTGGAATTGTGGGTTCGCCTTCCGGAGGGATAGTTGAGTTCGGATCAGCCGCCGGATCATCAACGGCAGTCTCAGCAGTTGGTTGGTTGGCTTTCGGTTTTTTGCTAGGTTTTGGCTTGCTGAAGGAAGTTGGAAAAACAAGTTAGAACTATAAAGCAAAGTGCAATCATAAACCGGATAAATTAAAAAGACTTACCCTGGGACAGTTTTCAGGGGTGGAAGTTGTGTGGCAATGGATTCACCGGAAGAAGATAACGGAGTATCCTGATAATCAGGGTCAGACGGTTTAAGAGGTTTGCGTATAAGCCCGGCCTTGGGATGAAGGAGGGTTGGAGAAAGTATAACCTCAGAGCGGCGCCTTCGAGCCGGAGTAAGAGATATTCCGGATGATTCCACTGCAAGACCGCTATGGCGAGTGGTCCGGCGAAGGGCTTCATGTTGCTGTTTCTTCAAAAGAAAATTAGGATCCAATTGAGCATAAGGGTGAGAAAACTGATATTTCCGGACTGTCCGACGACTTTTTTGTGGAAGTGGTTCTGAATCGGAAGAAAGGATAGTTACCTCAATTTCGGCCGGTTTATCTCCTTCAGCCAACTCCTGTGAAAAGTTACCATTAAATACAGATATGGGTAAAAGTGAACAAGTCAAAGCCGGATTAATTCATACCTCAGAGTCCGGATCATCATCCTCAGCATGAGAACTGGAGCCACCAGCCGCTTTTCTCTTCTTGGTAGCAAAGGTTTTCCGGCGTGCCTGTTTTCCGGTTTCTCCTGAGGTTTCCTCTTCCAAAATGGATCATCAGCCTGTTCAAAAGAAGAAAGATATTTGAAAGAACGGTTTAAAGGAACAGATTACAAATACATGACAAAGAGTAAGACTTACTGCGGGCAGTTTGTTTTTCCTGTAGTACGGAGCCAACCCGGTTTGGCTGCATTCATCTAAGGAGACATTGAGCATTTTCTTGTCCGATTCAATAACTTCCGACTCGGAAAGTTTTTCCTTGGAAAACCGTTGAGGATCATCCGGTTTACCAGAATATCTACACATCAAGCTTGGACGCCGGCTCAAAGGAAGGATACTCCAAGAGAGCCAGCAGCGTGTAAAATCCACTCCGGTTAAATCATTGGCCATAAAGGCCTTTAGTCTGGCAAGCTGAGAAGCAAACCGGGGCCGCTCTGAGGAGATGAGGCGCTGCGGCAAAGGGTGATCCTCCGGAAGACGGTGCTCGCGATAACCCGGCAATGGATTTTCCCCCTCGGGTGAAGTATCAATACAGTAAAACCAAGATTTATTCCAGTCCTTAGGGTGTGTATGGAGAGAGGCATGAGGAAAGACTGCGTCTCTCCTTTTCTGAATACTGACCCCGCCCAGTTCTTGGTGAGGACCGCTGGTGAACTCAGTGCGCCGGTTCAGGTGAAAGAAGTCCCGGAACAGATCGACAGACGACTCTTCTTGCAAGTACACCTCAGAGAAAACTTGAAAATCACATATGTTGGAAACAGAATTGGGACCTATGTCCTGAGGGTGAAGTTGGAAGGCGGCAAGCACATCCCGGAAGAACTTTGAACCGGGAGGAGTAAAGCCTCGAGCAATGTGATCAAAAAAGACAATAATTTCCCCCTCTTTGGGAGTAGGAGGACATTCATCTCCTGGAGCCCGCCACTTTAAAATGGATTGAGGGCCTAAAGTGCCAATTGACACAGCTTTGGCTAAATATTCTTCCGTAATAGTGGAAGGAACCCAGTTGCAAGAAACAAACTGTTTGGCCATAGCGACAGAAGAGCAAGTGCTGAAAGGGTAAAGTGTAAAACCGGATTATTCAAGTACAGTGGTATAAACCGGAAGACATATGCAAGGATCACGCTACGGTTTAGACAAGGTACTAATGATATGGTTAACCTGGTAATAAACAGGGAACTGTGTTGCTACCAGTTCATGACAACAAAAGAGAAAGAGCTAAACCGTCGCATTCGTCTTTATTTTTTTTACAGAACTAGTGTATGACAGTTTAAACCGGAGCATACTTAACAGATCTACAAAGGAGGAGAAACAGGTTTTCACACACAGCTAAAGTAAAACAGATCTGAGCACCCAAGGAAAGAAAAACATGTGCAAGGATATTACGGGAAGAACTACAAGGGTCCTATACAGAGCGGATAAATCTACAGGTTGAGCATAAATGACGAGATCTAAAGCATACCGCAGCGGAATAGAGGCAAGATTTAAAGGCAAGATCCAAAGGTAAATTTTACTGAGAACTTGGTGCGTAAGATGAACAAGATGAAGCTTTCAATGAGGTTTTAATGGCAGAGGTGCGAGAAGACCTTTAGAGCTTTAGATCTACGGCGAAGAAGATGAGGTACCTGAGAAGTGGCGGCGGAGTTTTCTCTGGTCACGCTCAGGTCGATGTAGCGGCCGGCGAAGACTTGGATTCGGCGGATGACGGCGGCGATTCGAGCTCAGGGGCGACGATGGAGTCTTCAGTTCGGGCGACGGAGGAAGAAGAACGAACGGAGGGAGGTAAAGAATGGAAGCAGCGGTATTTATAGAAAGGCAGAGCTGAAACGACAGGTGCGGGATTTGAGGAGGCAAAAGATTGGATAAAGATCCTCTGTCGCCTCGATTCTCGGGACGACCCTTAAACAAAGCCGATAGACAGCTAGGTGCGTAAAATGCGGAAGTGATGTCACGATCAGATTAAGCGATTCTCGAGGATGACGTCAGGGCCGGTTTACAAAAATGAGAAGACACAAGAAGGAAGATTATGCAAGACTGGGAAGATTGATGTGAACAAGTTCAAATCATTCTGGGGCCTAATGTCAGGGATATTACTAGCAGGTATGAACCGGCTAGTGTAAACCGGATACTATAATATATTTGTATGATTGTAATATTTAGTAAAGGCTACGGCCCATGAGATCTTAGGGCCCATGTATAGAGTTATGGTTTGTAAACCGCCTGATCATGTAACTTGAGAGATAAGGAAGAAAGAGCAAAGATCGAGGCGGACACGAGTATGAGCCGGCCTCGGGACTCTGTAACCCGGACCGGACGTCGCCTCTATATAAAGGGACGACCCGGCGACGGTTCAAGGACAAGCATGAAACAACCCGTCGAGACACAGGCAAGCAATCTGCTCCCTGTTCATCGACGCCCAAGCAATACCAAACCAAACTAGACGTAGGCTTTTACCTTCATCGAAGGGGCCGAACTAGTATAAACCCTTTGTGTACTTTGTGTGCTTTTAACCTCTTCAAGCTAACCTGTGCGATGGTTCCATCATCAAGTCCGTTAAACCGGACATCTGCCGTGTTATTTCCACGACACCTAGCGTCATCGAACCTTAAGTGTGTAGACCCTACGGGTTCGGAAATCATGCAGTCATGACCGAGACATATCTCCGGCCAATAACCAACAGCGGGATCTGGATACCCATGTTGGCTCCCACATATTCCACGATGATCTCATCGGATGGTCCATGCTGTCAAGGATTCAATCAATCCCGTATATGATTCCCTTTGTCTATCGGTATAGCACTTGCCCGAGATTCGATCGTCGGTATAACGATACCTTGTTTAATCTCGTTATGGCAAGTCTCTTTACTCGTTCCGTAACACATCATCCCGTGACCAACCCCTTTGTCACATTGAGCTCATTACGATGATGTATTACCGAGTGGGCCCAGAGATACCTCTCCGTCATACGGAGTGACAAATCCCAGTCTCGGTTCGTGCCAACCCAACAGATGCTTTCGGAGATACCCGTAGTGTACCTTTATAGCCACCCAGTTACGTTGTGACGTTTGGCACACCCAAAGCATTCCTACGGTATCCGGGAGTTGCACAACCTCATGGTCTAAGGAACAGATACTTGACATTGGAAAAGCTTTAGCATCCGAACTACACGATCTTGTGCTAGGCTTAGGATTGGGTCTTGTCCATCACATCATTCTCCTAATGATGTGATCCCGTTATAAATGACATCCAATGTCCATGGTCAGGAAGCCGTAACAATCTGTTGATCAACGAGCTAGTCAACTAGAGGCTCGCTAGGGACATGTTGTGGTCTATGTATTCACACATGTATTACTGTTTCCGGATAATACAATTAAAGCATGAACAATAGACAATTATCATGAACAAGGAAATATAATAATAACCATTTTATTGTTGCCTCTAGGGCATATTTCCAACAGTCTCCCACTTGCACTAGAGTCAATAATCTAGTTACATTGTGATGAATCGAACACGCATAGAGTTCTGGTGTTGATCATGTTTTGCTCGTTGAAGAGGTTTAGTCAACTGATCTGCGACATTCAGATCTGTATGCACTTTACAAATATCTATGTCTACATCTTGAATATAATTTCGGATGGAGTTGAAACAGCGCTTGATGTGCTTGGTCTTCTTGTGAAACCTAGGCTCCTTGGCAATGGCAATAGCTCCAGTGTTTTCACAGAAGAGAGTCATCGGGTCCGACGCGCTTGGAATAACTCCTAGGTCAGTGATGAACTCCTTCATCCAGAGTCCTTCTTGCGTTGCTTCGGAAGAAGCTATGTACTCAGCTTCACATGTAGATGCCGCCACGATGCTTTGCTTGCAACTACACCAGCTGACTGCCCCACCATTCAGAATATACACGTATCCGGTTTGTGACTTGGAGTCATCCAGATCTGTGTCGAAGCTAGCATCGACGTAACCCTTTACGACGAGCTCTTTGTCACCTCCATAAACGAGAAACATATCCTTAGTCCTTTTCAGGTACTTCAGGATGTTCTTGACAGCTATCCAGTGCTCCATACGGGGATCACTTTGGTACCTCCCCACCAAACTTATGGCAAGGTTCACATCAGGTCTGGTACACAGCATGGCATACATAATAGAACCTATGGCCGAGGCATAGGGGATGACACTCATCTTTTTTCTATCTTCTGTCGAGGTCAGGCATTGAGCTGTGCTCAATCTCATACCTTGCAATACAGGTAAGAACCCTCCATATTGAACTTGTTCAATATCTTGTCAAGGTATGTGCTTTGTGAAAGACCAATGAGGCGTCTCTATCCATCTCTATAGATCTTGATGCCTAATATGTAAGCAACTTCTCCAAGGTCCTTCATTGAAAAACACTTATTCAAGTAGGCCTTTATGCTTTCCAAGAGTTCTACATCATTTACCATCAGCAATATGTCATCCACATATAACATGAGAAATGCTACAGAGCTCCCACTCACTTTCTTGTAAATACAGGCTTCTCCCCAAGTCTGTATAAACCCAAACGCTTTGATCACCTCATCAAAGCGAATGTTCCAACTCCGAGATGCTTGCACAAGCCCATAGATGCAGCGCTGGAGCTTGCAAACCTTGTTAGCATTCTTAGGATCGACAAAACCATCTAGCTGCATCATATACAGTTCTTCCTTAAGGAAGCCGTTAAGGAATGCCGTTTTGATGTCCATTTTCCATATCTCATAATCATAGAATGCGGCAATTTCTAACATGATTCGGACGGACTTCAGCATCGCTACGGGAGAGAAAGTTTCGTCGTAGTCAACTCCTTGAACTTGTCGATAACCTTTAGCGACAAGCCGAGGCTTATATATGGTCACATTACCATCCGCGGCAGTCTTCTTCTTAAAGATCCATTTATTTTCTATGGCTTTCCGATCATTGGAAAAGTCAACCAAAGTCCATACTTTGTTATCATACATGGATCCTATCTCGTATTTCATGGCTTCAAGCCATTTGTTGCAATCCGGGCCCGCCATCACTTCTTGATAGTTCGAAGGTTCACCGTTGTCTAACAACATGATTTCCATGACAGGGTTGCCGTACCACTCTGGTGCGGAACATGTCGTTGTGGACCTACGAAGTGAAGCAGTAACTTGATCTGAAGTTTCATGATCATTATCATTAACTTCCTCCCTAATCGGCGCCGGCACCATAGAAACATCTTCCTGGGCTGCGCTACTTTCCGGTTCGGCAGGGATGACAATCACCTCATCAAGTTCCACTTTCCTCCCACTTACTTCTTTCAAGAGAAACTCTTTCTCTAGAAAGGTTCCATTCTTGGCAACAAAGATCTTGCCTTCGGATCTGAGGTAGAAGGTATACCCAATAGTTTCCTTAGGGTATCCTATGAAGACGCATTTTTCCGATTTGGGTTCGAGCTTTTCAGGTTGAAGTTTCTTGACATAAGCATCGCATCCCCAAACTTTTGGAAACGATAACTTAGGTTTCTTCCCAAACCATAGTTCATACGGTGTCATCTCAACGGATTTAGACGGTGCCCTATTTAAAGTGAATGCGGCAGTCTCTAAAGCATAACCCCAGTTTGATAGCGGTAAGTCGGTAAGAGACATCATAGATCGCACCATGTCCAACAGAGTATGATTACGACGTTCGGACACACCATTACGCTGAGGTGTTCCGGGCGGCGTCTATTGTGACACAATTCCACAGTTCCTTAGGTGCGTGCCAAATTCGTGACTTAAGTATTCTTCTCTACGATCTGATCGTAAGAACTTTATTCTTCTATCACGTTGATTCTCAACCTCATTCTGAAATTCCTTGAACTTTTCAAAGGTCTCAGACTTTAGTTTCATCAAGTAGACATACCCATATCTACTTAAGTCATCTGTGAGGGTGAGAACATAACGATAGCCACCGCGAGCTTCAACACTCATTGGACCGCACACATCGGTATGTATGATTTCCAACAAGTTGGTTGCTCGCTCCATTGTTCCGGAGAACGGAGTCTTGGTCATCTTGCCCAAGAGGCATGGTTTGCACGTGTCAAATGATTCATAATCAAGAGACTCCATAAGTCCATCTGCATGGAGCTTCTTCATACGTTTGACACCAATATGACCAAGGCGGCAGTGCCACAAGTATGTGAGACTATCATTATCAACCTTACATCTTTTGGTATTCACACTATGAATATGTGTAAGATCATGTTCGAGATTCATTAAGAATAAACCATTGACCAGCGGGGCATGACCATAAAACATTTCTCTCATATAAATAGAACAACCATTATTCTCAGATTTAAATGAGTAGCTATCTCGCATTAAACGAGATGCAGATACAATGTTCATGCTCAAAGATGGTACAAAATAACAATTATTGAGGTTTAAAACTAATCCCGAAGGTAGATGTAGAGGAAGCGTGCCGACGACGATCACATCGACCTTGGAACCATTCCCGACGCGCATCGTGACCTCGTCCTTCGCTTGTCTCCGCTTATTCCGCAGCTCCTGCTTTGAGTTACAAATGTGAGCAACTGCACCGGTATCAAATACCCAGGAGCTACTACGAGCGCTGGTAAGGTGCACATCAATAACATGTATATCACATATACCTTGGACGTTTCCGGCCTTCTTATCCGCTAAGTATTTGGGACAGTTCCGCTTCCAGTGACCCGTTCCCTTGTAATAAAAGCACTCGGTCTCAGGCTTGGGTCCATTCTTTGGCTTCTTCCCGGCAACTGGCTTACCGGGCGCGGCACCTCCTTTGCCGTCCTTCTTGAAGTTCTTCTTACCCTTGCCTTTCTTGAACTTAGTGGTTTTATTCACCATCAACACTTGATGTTCTTTCTTGATCTCCACCTCCACTGATTTCAGCGTTGAATACACCTCGGGAATGGACTTCTCCATCCCTTACATATTGAAGTTCATCACGAAGCTCTTGTAGCTAGGTGGGAGTGTCTGAAGGATTCTGTCAATGACCGCGTCATCTGGGAGATTAATTCCCAGCTGAGACAAGCGATTGTGCAACCCAGACATTTTGAGTATATGCCAACTGACAGAACTATTCTCCTCCATCTTACAAGTGTAGAACTTGTCGAAGACTTCATATCTCTCGACTCGGGCATGAGCTTGGAAAACCATTTTCAGCTCTTGGAACATCTCATATGCTCTGTGTTGCTCAAAACACTTTTGGAGCCCCGATTCTAAGCTGTAAAGCATGCTGCACTGAACCAGGGAGTAATCATCACTACGCGACTGCCAGGCGTTCGTAACGTCTTGAGTTGCTAGGAAAACGGGTGCATCACCTAGCGGTGCTTCAAGGACATATGCTTTCTTGGCAGCTATGAGGATGATCCTCAGGTTACGGACCCAATCCGTATAGTTGCTACCATCATCTTTCAGCTTGGTTTTCTATAGGAACGCGTTGAAGTTCAGGTCAATGTTAGCATGGGCCATTGGATCTACAAGACATGTTGTAAAGATTGTTGACTATGTTCATGATAATTAACTTCATCTACACAAATTTAATGAACTCCCACTCAGATAGACATCTCTCTAGTCATCTAAGTGATACATGATCCGAATCGACTAGGCCGTGTCCGATCATCACGTGAGACGGACTAGTCATCAACGGTGAACATCTTCACGTTGATCGTATCTTCTATACGACTCATGTTTGACCTTTCGGTCTACCGTGTTCCGAGGCCATGTATGTACATGCTAGGCTCGTCAAGTCAACCCTAAGTGTATTGCGTGTGTAAATCTGGCTTACACCCATTGTATGCGAACGTTAGAGCCTATCACACCCGATCATCACGTGGTGCTTGGGAACAACGAACCTTAGCAACGGTGCACAGTTAGGGGGAACACAATTCTTGAAATTTCAGTGGGAGATCATCTTATCTACTACAGTCATTCTAAGCAAATAAGATGTGAAACATGATAAACATCACATGCAATCAAATAGTGACATGATATGGCAAATATCATTTTGCTCCTTTTGATCTTCATCTTCAGGGCTCCATGATTATCATTGTCACCGGCATGACACCATGATCTTCCATCATCATTATCTCCATCATCGTGTGTTCATGAAGTTGTCTCGTCAAACATTACTTCTACTACTATGGCTAACGGTTAGCAATAAAGTAAAGTAATTACATGGCGTTTTCAATGACACGCAGGTCATACAATAAAATAAGACAACTCCTATGGCTCCTGCAGGTTGTCATACTCATCGACATGCAAGTCGCGATTCCTATTACAAGAACATGATCAATCTCATACATCACATATATATATATATATATATATATATATATATATATATATATATATATATATATATATATATATATATCATTCATCACATCCTTTTGGCCATATCACATCACACGGCACATGCTGCAAGAACAAGTTAGACGTCCTCTAATTGTTGCTGTAAGTTTTTACGTGGCTGCTATAGGTTTCTAGCAAGAACGTTTCTTACCTATGCAAAAACCACAACGTGATATGCCAATTACTATTTACCCTTCATAAGGACCCTTTTCATCGAATCCGATTCGACTAAAGTGGGAGAGACAGACACCCGCTAGCCACCTTATGCAACTAGTGCATGTCAGTCGGTGGACCCTGTCTCACGTAAGCGTACATGTAAGGTCGGTCCGGGCCGCTTCATCCCACGATGCCGCCAAATCAAGATAAGACTAGTAGCGGTAAGTAAATTGACATGATCTACGCCCACAACAATCTTGTGTTCTACTCGTGCATAGTAACTACACATAGACCTAGCTCTGATACCGCTGTTGGGGATCGTTGTGGAAAATCAAAAAATTTACTACGCATCACCAAGATTTACCTATGGAGTTTACTAGCAACGAGAGGGGAGTGCATCTTCATACATTTGAAGATCGCGATGTGGAAGTATTAAAAGAACGCAGTTGGTCGAGTCGTACACGAAGCGATTCAGATCACGGTCGAATCCGATCTAAGCGCCGAACAACGGCGCCTCCGCGTTCAACACACGTGCAGCCCGGTGACGTCTCCCGTGCCTTGATCCAGCAAGGGGAGAGGCAGAGGTTGGGGAAGACTCCGTCCAGCAGCAGCACGGTGGCATGGTGGTGGTGGAGGAGCGTGGCACTCCAGTAGGGCTTCGCCAAGCACCGCAAGAGACGAGGAGGGAGAGGGGTAGGGCTGCGCCAAGAGAGAGAGGAACTCGTGCGTCTGGCAGCCCCGAAACCCCACATAAATATAGGGGGAGGGGAGGGGCTGTGCCCCCATCTTGGGTTCCACCCCTAGGGGTGGCGGCCAGCCCTAGATCGCATCTAGGGGGCATCCAGAGGGGGAGAGAGGGGGGCGCACGCTAGGTGGGCCTTAGGCCCATATGAGCCCAGGGTTTCCCCCTTGCCCTTCTCTCTGCGCCTTGGGCCTTGGTGGCGGGAGGCGCACCAGCCCACCTAGGGCTGGTCCCTTCCCACACATGGCCCACGCAAGCCTCTGACGCCAGTGGCCCCTCCCGGTGGACCCTCGGAACCCTTCCGATGGTCCCGGTATGATACCGATAACGCCCGGAACATTTCCGGTGACCAAAACGGGACTTCCCATATATAAATATTTACCTCCTGACCATTCCGGAACTCCTCGTGACGTCCAGGATCTCATCCGGGACTCCGAACAACATTCGGCAACCACGTACTACATTCCCTATAACTCTAGCGTCATCGAACCTTAAGTGTGTAAACCCTACGGGTTCGGAAACCATGCAGTCATGACCGAGACATATCTCTGGCCAATAACCAACAGCGGGATCTGGATACCCATGTTGGCTCCCACATGTTCCACGATGATCTCATCGGATGAACCACGATGTCAAGGATTCAATCAACCCCGTATACGATTTCCTTTGTCTATCGGTATAGCACTTGCCCGAGATTCGATTGTCGGTATACCGATACCTTGTTCAATCTCGTTATTGCAAGTATCTTTACTCGTTCCGTAACACATCATCCCTTGACCAACCCCTTAGTCACATTGATCTCATTACGATGATGTATTACCGAGTGGGCCCAGAGATACCTCTCCGTCATACGGAGTGACAAATCCCAGTCTCGGTTTGTGCCAACCCAACAGATGCTTTTGGAGATACCCGTAGTGTACCTTTATAGCCACCCAGTTACGTTGTGATGTTTGGCACACCCAAAGCATTCCTACGGTATCCGGGAGTTGCACAACCTCATGGTCTAAGGAACAGATACTTGACATTGGAAAAGCTTCAGCATACGAACTACACGATCTTGTGCTAGGCTTAGGATTGGGTCTTGTCCATCACATCATTCTCCTAATGATGTGATCCCGTTATCAATGACATCCAATGTCCATGGTCGGGAAACCGTAACCATCTGTTGATCAACGAGCTAGTCAACTAGAGGCTCACTAGGGACATGTTGTGGTCTATGTATTCACACATGTATTACTGTTTCCGGATAATACAATTAAAGCATGAACAATAGACAATTATCATGAACAAGGAAATATAATAATAATAATTTTATTATTGCCTCTAGGTCATATTTCCATCACGGTAAACACACGGCAAAAAGAAGGGCAAATAAAACGGCAAGGGTGAAGTGGGGGAGAGGAAAACGAGAGGCAAATAAATGTAATGCGAAGGATAAGGGTTTGTGATAGGTACTTGGTATATGACTTTTGCGTAAGCCTCCCCGGCAATGGCGCCATAAATTCTTCTTGCTACTTCTCGAGCTTGCGTTGTATTCCCTCGAAGAGGAAAGGGCGATGCGGCATAGTAGCGTAAGTATTTCCCTTAGTTTTTGAGAACCAAGATATCAATCCAGTAGGAGACCACGCGCGAGTCCCTCGCACCTTCACAAACAAATAAGAACTTTGCAGCCAACGCAATAAGGGGTTGTCAATCCCTTTACGATCACTTACGAAAGTGAGATCTGATAGATAGGATAGTTTGATATTTTTGGTATTTTTTTGGATATAAGAACTGAAAATAAAAACAACAAAGTAAAGTAGATTGTAGATTGATATCTTGAGAACAGACCCGGGGGCCATAGGTTTCACTAGTGGCTTCTCTCATGATAGCAGATTTCTACGGCAATTACTATCGAGCAATTGATAGAAAAGCGAATAATTATGAGAATATCTAGGCATGATCATTATATATAGGCATCACATCTGTGACAAGTAGACCGAAACAATTCTGTGACAAGTAGACCGAAACTACTATTACTCCACACATCGACCGCTATCCAGCATGCATCTAGACTATTAAGTTCATAAGAACAGAGTAACGCTTTTAGCAAGATGACATGATGCAGAGGGATAAACTCAAGCAATATGATAGAAACCCCATATTTTTATCCTCGATGGAAACAATACTATACGTGCCTTACTGCCCCTGCTGTCACTGGGAAAGGACACCGCAAGATTGAACCCAAAGCCAAGCACTTCTCCCATTGCAAGAACTATATATCTAGTAGGCCAAACCAAACCGATAATTCGAAGAGACTTGCAAGGATATTATAATCATACATACAAGAATTCAGAAAAGAACCAAATATTTCTCATAAATAATCTTGATCATAAACCCACAATTCATCGGATCTCGACAAACACATCGCAAAAAGATTACATCAAATAGATCTCCTTGAAGACCGAGGAGAACGTGGTATTGAGATCCAAAAAGAGAGAAGAAGCCATCTAGGTACTAACTATGGACCCGAAGGGGTGTGGTAAACTACTCACAACTCATGGTGAGGCGATGGTGTTGATGTAGAAGCACTCTGTGGAAGATCCCCTCTCCGGCGGAGCTCCGGAACAGGCCCCAAGATGGGATCTCACGGGAATAGAAGGTTGCTGCGGTGGAATTAGGGTTTTCTCTGTTGCTTCGATGTTTTCATGGTACATGGGTATATATAGGAGAAGGAGGGCATCGGGGGAGGAACGTGGGGCCCACGAGGCAGGGGGCACGCCCAGGGGGAGCAACGTGTGCCCTATTCCATGGTTCTCAAGTCTCCCGTGAAGATATCGCTCCAAAAATATCTCTCCCGAAGGTTTCATTCCGTTTGGACTCCGTTTGATATTCCTTTTCCGCAAAACCCTGAAATAGGCTAAAAAACAGCAATTTGGACTGGGCCTTTGGGTTAATAGGTTAGTCCCAAAAATAATATAAAAGTGTATAAATAAGCCCATTAAACATCCAAAACATCATATATAATAGCATGGAACAATAAAAAATTATTGATACGTTGGAGACGTATCATTATGCAATGTGTTTTTCACTCTATACCCGATGTCTTCTGATAAGATATTAAAATAGCATCGATTTTCTCAAAAAAAACCTTGGTTTTAAATTTCTGAAACGAAGATAGATAGAATATACATGTCTCAATTGATACCAAGTGTAAGCCAAGTAAGAAATAAGCAAAGCTACACAATTGGATATGAACTTCAGATAAATCAATGGGGAAAGCTTTTGTTCCAACAATAAGTCTATGTTCTATAACAATTTTATTGCTAACAAGTAAATTACTCTTCCTCATTGGTCTTTCAAAGTTACTTATGCATCAATAATGAAGTGGCGACTTGAACAATATCTTGTTTTGTCTTTCGATGGCTCCCCAATGCCTTGTCATCTCTTTTTCTTTATTCCGCGCATCATTGCTTTGAAGATCCTTGTCAGCCGAACTTTGTTCGGCTACTTGTTCTTGTCCTTGAGGCTTGTCAATTTCTGTGGCACGAAACTCATATGGCAGGAAGTAGGTTTCATTAACTTAAGAAAAATCAAGCATGGTTGTTTTTCTATGCTTGTTGTGCCCTTTCTCAATAATGCTTGCCTCTTTGGATTTGATGGACCCGGAATATATACTACTTGATTCGGCTTTTTCAAGCGAAGCACTTTCATTTCCCGAATCATCCTTCTTTTCATTGATACTACCAATTAGCAATGATTCTTTTATCTTAGCCAATTATTTTCCTATTTGTTTATGGCGGGGAGCGGCAAAATTGTCTTCAAGCTTTTTCTCAATTTCAACCCACTCCGGATATGATTGCCCCCAGTGCTTTTAGATTCTTTCGGCAATGACACACGGGTGTTGCCGAAATTTTGCAATTTTGTAGGGGGTGTATAATACGATGTAGTACTTGGTGAAGGCATATGCATTATTGTAAAACCATATTTTTGCTCGCCAATTTTATCAATTGGCAAAGATTCATCTTCTTGCAAAACTCTAGTTTTTATTGCTGCATAATCAAGAAATAGCCCATTTTCATGTTATTCAAGGCAAAGAGCACTAATCGTCTTATTTTGGGCTAAACTCTTCCATGCAAGCACCACTACCTCACCTTCTAGAATATTGGGCACAACCGCTCCTGTAAAATTTATATTTATTCGGCTATGACTAGGAAGGGGCGAAGCCAAAATATAAACATCTACAATTGTTATTTTACTGAAAAATTACTGTCTTGAGGTGTAGTATATGAGGGTTGAGAGTGGCCGAATAGCTAGTAGTAGCATGGCCAATTCTCCCATCCATTGGCATAGTTGAACTAGTATATTTTAAAACAGTTGCCGATGAATAAAAAGGTGAAACACGTTGCCACATGCTATTGGAAGTTCCTACACGAGTTGTTTCAACTTGATCGATCAAACTCATCTTGTCGTTCATCGGCATAATGATTTCCGGGGTTACCGATTATTCAGAGTTGGAGTACATATGGTGCATGTTACTAGTATCATAAGAAATTGAAGTATGTAAATAACTTTAAATCGACCCTTGCAAATAATTAGATGCATTATTGAAATAACTAGGCCTAGCCGATAGAGTATATTCATTGAACGATCTAGTAACACAATATGAAATATTGGCATCTACATAGGGGGTTGGGTATTTATATTACCTTTGTAGATAGCAAACCCTAGTTGGCGCTCTCTTCGTAGCAAGAATGGGCTGGAGGCCATTCGAAGCTTCTTCCCAGCGGAGTCGCCAAAAAGTGTGTTCGCACACTTACACGTCATCGTGTACCTACAACACCGAGGGTGATGCATCGCAACTCACATCGAAGGAGACCCGTCCGGAAGCGCTATACGCAAGCAATCCGGCGGCGCTTTTGTAGACCTGAAACCCCACACGGCCGGGAGGGACCCCGTCAAGGCGCGCGCCGTCTATGGGTTGTTGTAGGTCGATCTGATCGCCCCTAGAGCCTCGAGGTTCGTTGCCTTGCAACAAGAAGAACGAGCGAAGAACAAGGAAGAAGGAGAACAAAGGGAGAAGGTAAAGGTAAGGGTTAAAAGTAGTATATTAATTTGTCGAATGTGCGTTGTTCGATCGGCCATCACAGCTCATCTATTTATCAGGCGGTTGTACTTCCCGTAAAAGAAAAGGACTAAAAATTCCATACAAAACATCAAAAACCCTAACCTAACTCGGACACGAATCTTTGGCAATTTTTTAGAACAACTCGGTCTCACCGATTGGTTTGTTTCGGTCCCACCAAGTGAACATTGCCAACTCTTTGTATCCTTCCCGGATCAACTCGGTCTCACCGGTTGGTTTGCTGCGGTCTCATCGAGTGAACGTTGCCAACTCTCTGTACCCTTCCCGGATCAACTCGGTCTCACCGAGTCAATCAACTCGGTCTGTCTGAAATGACTCCGCCGCTTCTGTTTCTAACATTGTTTTCCCTTCACATGTTGCATACAACCTCGGATTAATACGATTTTTATATCAAAATCAACCTTTTCGATGAGACGCACAACTTTCATGTTGAAACATTTTTCCTTAGAGGCCATCATATTTGAGTTTGAAGCCATTTTTTAATCTGGTGACAACATGAGCATCTCTGAACTTGTCATAACTTTTGCGTCCGAGCTCCATTTTAGAGAATCTAAATATCCTTCTTGATCTTCTCAAAGAGAGCCATTCCATGGTGACTTTCAATCATAATTTTGAATTAGTCTTGATATAACCTAAGCTAATTTTATAACAAAGGGAGAAGGTAAATGTAAGGGTTAAAAGTAGTATATTAAACCTGGGAAAAGTTTGTAATCCAAACCAAATCCAGACCAAGCCATAAATGTACAAGTCCAGCAATCAAACAAAATCAATCCAAACTTTCAGTGCTACAGTCCAAACCAAACTAAACCGCTCATGTTTTCAAGCCAAACCAATCCAATCCATTCCCTAGGATTGGTTTGAGCCCAAAGTTTGAAACTATGGACATGTGCACATAGAAAGTTGTTGATGCATGCACTAAGCACTCCTGCTATCGATGCATGCTCAGGACGAATTGTACAAGAATCCCATTAAGTGTTGCATGCATTCAATTAAGTTCAAAAGCTACAACTCATTTGTTACAAATTATCACTCATCAGATTTTTTTTTACAAATCAACCAAATGAGGACCAAACACTAGCTTGACATGACAAGCAAAGTGGGCAGCCTATTTTCTTCCAGGCCCCAACATCAGCTCCATTGTCCAGTTGCTCCTTTTTTTTGTTAAAACATCATAGATGGACAAAGCAGCCGATAGGAACTCGGATTCGAGCAATATGTGTCGTCAGATTACACAGGACATATACTGCAGAATACAAAATTGAGAATTAACATTCAGAATACAAACATTACAATATTCAGAATTAAGATTCAAAACACAAAGAATATAAAATATCATAAAGGAACGGAAAAGGGGTAACTAGACAAGCACTCAATGGATTGGATTATCACGAAGAAAGAAACGAAGGAACATTGCTAAAAGAGATTGTACTAAACCATCTAAAATAACATCCAGGATATCAGTAGTGCTGATAAGACAAGCACTTACTTTCTCCATTAGACTATCCTGCTTGGACCAAAGATAACTAACTACTGATGTATTCCTTATGGATCAGGTTCTATGATATTTCCCCTACATGATATTGTTCCTTCGGAATAGGAAAAGAACCAAGGGATGGTACTGTTCAACTTACCGAATTGATATCATTAGCTCTTAAACCTTTTCTCCGTTAACCCATATTGCTTGGACCTGCACATTCAAACTACATGTTAAGCAACATAAAGCTTGCTCCTCAAACTAAAGTGAGAAAATAGTATCATACCTTCATCATTTGGAATTTTGATCAGCCAATCTTTTGCACAAACTAATGCCTCAAGCGTTTCAGGCGTCATCGAGCATCGTGAGTCTCCTAAAGTTCTTCCACTGCAACTGAATGCTGATTCGGATGACACGGTGCTAAGAGGTATTGCAAGGAAGTCATGAGCCATGGTTGAGAGCACGGGATATTTTTCGGCATGTGTTTTCCACCATATTAAAATATCAAAACTTCCCCCGGAGCTTTCGAAATTTTCATCCAAATACATGTCCAACTTTGGTTGCATGTAGGACCTCCTTCTTGACTTGTATTGAGAAAACTCTTCTTCCAGCCTCCTTTTGCCAAGAACTGGTGATCCTATATTGGCGCTGAGTTGCCGAGATACCGAGTGCTCGGTGGTTCTTCTGGCTTCCTCGTATTTCTCATAGTCGGATTTCATCATGTCTTTTACACCTTCGAGACATTTGTCAATATCATCCACATTTTCACAATACTTTTCAAAGAAGAATTCCAACAAGTCAGATTTCTTTGTTGGGTCTATCACCGTTGCAATGACAACTGCAACATTCAGTTTTGACTCTTTCCAGTATTTATCAGACTTTTGGCCCATAGCATAAAAAAGGTTCGACATAGTGCCACTGTCGCTCCACTTAGGGTCCCTTAGTGCGTGATAGATGCACAACACCATGTGCAAAAAAATATGGGTTGTTGGTGTTCAATGGGCTGATACTAACTTTGTCGCTTTTTGACCATTCCCACTTGCATAATTATTAAGGGCTCCCCTGTATTCCAGAGCTTCTCCAATCATTAGATATACCAAGGAGAGTCTTGGCAGACAGGAACGCATGGCGACTTCAGGAGCGATCGTGAAGTCAGCCGGCGTGCTAGCTCTTGGCCAGGACAGACGGCAGATCGGCGACCGGTTCTGGGCGCTAGCTGACGTGGACGAAGACGAAGAGGATGGGGTGGCGGGCGGCGGCTCGCCGGAGATGTACTCGCCGACGCCATCCGACATGGTATGGGAGCTTTTCAACGACGGCTACGACGAGGAGGAGGTGGCTGCGGTCGTGGAGGAGATCCTTCCTCCGGATGATCCGGCGAGAGCCGGGCTTTGTTCCCGGGAGAAGACGGAGATCGTGCGGCGGGTTGTTCATCGGAGAACGAGTTCGTCAGCGCTCCGGCCTTGGAGGGGACCGATTCCAAAGGTAAGTCTACCTAAACTTACGCTGGTCAATCTAGTTCCACCGGAGGCATGTACAAAGGTCGTGGGCAAGAAGAAAGGGCGCCGGGCGGCGCAGCCACCGGCGCCGGCGAGTCCTGCGATCCCGATCGGGATCCGGGCGGCCAGAGCGTCCTGTTTGAAACAGCTAGTTGGCGCTGTTGGGCCTGAGCCTAAGAAATATGGGCTTCGAGACCTGGAGACAAAATCCACTGGGTATACGGCCCAGGTGGAGTCTGCCGATGACGGGCCTCATGCCATCACGTTGACCGGCTGTGAGGAAGCTGGAAATACGTCGATCGATCGTTTGCATCAGCAGATCGTTTCCTTTGAACATACAGCGCCGTCTTCTCGACCTAGGGCTCGACGGTGCGCGTCATTCCCATCGTGCGGTGGCCGGGCTCCTCGCGTCCCTCCGGTGATGGCTGGCCGGGGCGCTGGGGCGGTGCCGCCTTCGGGTGGCGTTACGAATCAGCAGCGGCAGGAGCCTCCACCCCGTCCTACACAACAGCAGCAGCAGCCTGATAATGGCGGGCTGGGCGCTAGCCGGGGCGCGGCGTCTGGCGGAGCGGTCGCGGGTCGTGTTGGAAACGGCGGTGGTGGTCGCGGAGACATCAGAGCCGGATACAACAACAGCGGCCGCGGTGATTATGGCATGGGTCGCAGAGGTTTTAATGGTGGTCGCGGTGGATACGGTGCTGGCCGCGGGTATGACGGTGGCTATCAGGGCTACCGGAACGGATGGAATCATTGGCAGTAGGGTGGAGGGCGGGGTACAACAATCATTGGCAGAGAAACTTCAACCCTCCGTCCGGTGAGTTTGTCGAGGGTGCCATAGGACCTCATTTTCGTCAGCAGGGTGGTCGGGGAAGGGACAGATGGAACCCCCCTCCGCGCCGCTCATATGTTTACCCTAAGCAGCCGATAATCAAACCGGCAAAGACAGACGGTGGGGCGGTCGCGGCGAAGGAGGCCGTGGCTTCTGCTTCCTCGGCTTCTCTGCCTGATGCTGCGATGGCGGCGGTTACGGCGTTGGCTGCGGTGTCAGTGCCGGCCACGATGCCCACCAATGACAGAGATGGGATCAGCGACAAAGGTAGTGACAAATCTGATAACATGAGGGCTAATAAGGCGGCACGCAAGAAAGAAAAATGACTTGTTATCGATGTGGGCTCCCAGGTCACTTTGTAGTTGATTATACTGAGGTGCTATGTGACATCTGCTTGAAGCCGGGACACTCCTCTGACGATTGTCCGTTGCTTCTAGTACCCACACCTGTCATGAATATTTATGGTGTTTGCAACAATGAGCTTATGTTCTTTGAGACTACACGTACGATCTCGGTGGCCCCCAAGTTGGAGAACTCGAGATTTGGTCTAGTCAGGGTGACTAAAGGGACTTTGACAGTGGAACAGGTGTGTGAGCAGCTCAGAGGGCTGGTGTGTGAATCCTTTCACTGGTCTCCTGTCAGGGTGGAGGATCAGGTCTATAGGGTTGAGTTCCCTAGGAGAGAGGATCTCAATCATTTGCTTAAGTGTGGACTGAGTAAAGTGCCCGGGAGCACGTGTATCCTCGAGTTTGACGAGTGTGCTAAACCTCAGCCGACTGGGACACCATTGGAGAAGGTCTGGGTCAGAATCTCTGGTGTCCCGGAGGATTTGCTTAATGAGTCTCTTATTGTTTCCAGTCTCGGGTCTCTGTTCAGCAAAATAGAGAAGGTTGATATGTCGTATACCCGTATGTACAGAATTGCTAGGATACTCGTTGGGGTTGTGAGGGCGGAATTTATTCCAGATTTTGTACCATGGTCATATGATGGTCTGAGCTATGACTTGGAGGTTATGATTGAGGAGACTCCACTTGCAGATGGTAGCGCTGGGGACATGGAAGTTGACACAACCAAGGATGGTGACGGAGACGGGAATGGTTACCAGGGGATGGGCGGAAATCCCAAGGACATGTCTAGGAAGCAGGCATCGGCTTGTATATCATCGCAGTCGACTGAGTTTGGGACAGACAAGGGGTCGTCCTCCTTGTCCACTCCGACGGCCTCTCTCAGGTTTGGTTCGTTCCAGGTGGCATCCGCGCCTAGTCGCTTGTGGGGCGATCGCGTGGAGATGGAGGATTCTGATGCTGTATTTCCTTTGGAGGTGGTTCAGGATCATCACAGACAGAGGGTGGTTGAGGATATACCGCAGCTACCACCGTAGGAGAGGCGAGTCACTCCTGAGCTGACAGTCACCGCTCCTTCTCAGCTGGAGGGCGCCCGGGTTTCTGTGACTCCTCAGTCACCTCTTGCGACTGGCTCGATGCAGATGGTGTCCATGCTGGTATGTGATGTGGGTCAGATTGATACTGGTTCTAGCGCCTTGGCGGATGCTTCACCGACGGACCAGTCCGAGGTGTCGCCCATCGCTTGTGACTCAGTCAGGCATACGGCAGGTGGCCACAGCCCGACATGAGTCATTCTGGAGGATGTGATCGCTTTTGGAGGTATTCTGGATCCTTTGTCTGGTGGTAGGCGTTTTAGCCACCGGATACAGGACCAGCCGGATGCAGATGACATATAGATGGGGCGGGCCATGAGGGCCGCCAAGCTCCGAGACATCAAAACTCATACAAGTATGTCAGTTAATACAAGTTGCTCAATTCTTCACTTTTCGGAACACGATATTATTGATAAAGCCAACAACTTAGGGATTTCTCTTGGTAGTAATGACAAGGAAACCGCAAAATCAATTAATGACTTACTAGACCTAGAGACTGATAGAGCTATAGATTTAATAGGACATCTAGAAGCGGTAAAACCTATGAATGAATCAGATATCAATGATCTTGGAGTAAATGGGCTTCAGAGTCTCTGTGAGGATTTACATCCGACGGAGGGCTTGGATGCCGAGGAGGAGGATATGGTTATAGAGGGGTATGTGGCCCCTTTGCAGCTAGAGGCCACTTCTGTCACCGATGTTCAACATGTTGAGGACATTAAGGATAAACCAAAAAAATCTTGGAAGAGGAAGGTTTATCCTACATCGGCGGTACGTAGGAGTGCAAGAGTCAAACAAAAGAAACAATTCCATGATGAATTATGAAAGGGATATCCTGGAATAGCAGAGGTCGAGCGGACTTGGCTAAAAGCCGATTCCTTAGCGATACATCAGTAGAACAGAAATTAGATTTTATGGCTTTAATGGAGACGGGTAGAGATAATTTCACTCCTCAGTTTCTCAACACCATTTCTGGGGGGGGTTGATTTTGATTGGCATTGTATACCACCAAGGGGGAGATCCGGAGGGATATTCCTTGGGGTGAAGTGCGAAACTTTAGAAGTGCTAAATGTGGTTCATGGCGATTTTGCTGTCAAATTTCGTGTAAGGTCGAAAATTGATGGTTTTCGTTGGATTTTGGTGGCCGTATACGGTGCGGCACAACCAGAGGTTAAACCTGAATTCCTTGCGGATCTTGTTCGAATCTGTGAGGATGAAAGGTTGCCCATTTTGGTTGGGGGAGATTTTAATATCATTACAAGAAAAGAGGAGAAAAATAATGACAACTTCGATGGGAGATGGTCATTCATGTTTAATATGATAATTGAAAGTCTAGATTTAAGGGAGATTGACCTCACTGGTAGGCAATTCACGTGGGCCAATTCTTTACAGGTTCCTCCTTACGAGAAATTGGACAGGGTTCTCTCTAGTATCGAGTGGGAACAAAAATATCCACTAGTTACGGTTCAGGCCTTATAGAGGGCCATCTCTGACCACACCCCATTATTGGTTGATTTCGGGGAAGCGACCCATGTGGGAAACAAGAATACTTTTTCTTTCGAACTGGGATGGTTTGAGAGGGAAGGATTCATGGAGCTCATTGCGACTGAATGGGCCAGAGACATGGGAGGATTTTCTAATGTGGAGCAATGGCAAAACAAAATTAGACATCTACGCCAATTTCTGAGAGGCTGGGCCAAGCACCAAAGTGGTTTATATAAGGTGGAAAAGGAAAGATTGATAACAATTATTAATGAACTTGATGTGAAAGCAGAATCGATCCTTCTTAATACTTCTGAGAGAGATATTAAGAATGAGGCTGAGAAGAAGTTGAAAACCCTCATAAGAGAAGAGGAGATGAAATGGGCGCTTAGGGCAAAAGTGTCTAAAATCGTCCACGGGGATGATAATACACAATTCTTTCACATGATTGCTAATGGGAAGCATAGGAAGAAAAAGATAATGCAACTAGAACAAGATGAGGGTACAATTGTAGGACAAGAGAATCTAAAATTATACATTCCCGATTATTACAAGAAACTTTTTGGAGCACCCGAAGAAAGTTTTGTCTCTCTTGATGAGAATGTGATCGGGGACATACCATAACTCAACTTAGAAGAGAATGAGTTGTTGTCTGCTCCGTTCACTGAGAAAGAGGTGTTTCGATGCCATAACACACATGAAACATAATAAAGCGCCCGGGCCAGATGGGTTTCCGGCCGAATTCTATCAACGTTGTTGGCATATCATAAAGAATGATCTCATGCCTATGTTCCATGATTTATTTGAAGGCCACCTAGCTTTGTTTCAGCTCAATTTTGGAACAATAACATTGTTGCCAAAGAAGGCGGAAGCGGTTCGCATTGAGCAGTTTAGACCAATATGTCTTCTCAATGTAAGCTTTAAGATCTTTACAAAGGTTGGCATGAATAGGTTGACGCAGGTTGCACACTCGGTTGTGCAATCCACTCAAACTGCTTTCATGCCAGGACGACAAATCCTAGAAGGGGTGGTAGTCTTACATGAAACGTTGCACGAAATCCACTCGAAAAAACTTGATGGGGTTGTCTTTAAAGTGGATTTTGAAAAAGCGTATGATAAGGTTAAATGGCCCTTCCTACAACAAGCCTTACGTATGAAGGGATTCAATGATACGTGGAGATCTCAAGTGGATTCATTCATACAGAAAGGCAGTGTTGGGATGAAAGTCAATGATGACATCGGTCATCATTTCCAGACTCGTAAGGGACTAATACAGGGAGAGTCCATGTCTCCAGTGCTGTTTAATATCGTTGCGGATATGTTGGCAGTACTTATTAGTCGAGCTAAAGAGAGTGGCCAAGTAGGAGGTCTCGTTCCCCACCTTGTAGAGGGGGGCGTCTCCGTCTTACAATACGCAGATGATACTATTATTTTCATGGAACACGATCTTGCAAAAGCTAGGAACATGAAGCTTATTTTATGCCTGTTTGAGAAATTATCCGGACTCAAAATCAATTTCAATAAAAGCGAACAGTTCTGCTTTGGGAGAGCTAAAGAAGAACAAGATAATTACAGAAGCATATTCGGCTGTGAAATGGGATGCCTACCTTTTAGCTATCTAGGGATCCCAATTCACTATAGGTGGTTAACCATCAAAGAATGGAAATGTATAGAAGATAGATTTGAAAAGAAATTGAGCTGCTGGAAGGGCAAGCTCATGTCTTACGGAGGAAGGCTGGTGTTGATTAACTCGGTTTTGATGAGTTTACCAATGTTCCTCCTTTCTTTATTTGAGGTACCGGTAGGGGTACGGAAAAGATTGGACTTTTACACATCCCGTTTCTTCTGGCAAAGTGACGAGTCCAAGAAGAAATATAGACTGGCTAGATGGGATATTATGTGTAGACCCAAAGACCAGGGCGGGTTAGGGATCGAGAATTTAGAAGTAAAGAATAGATGTTTGCTTAGCAAATGGTTATACAGATTGTCGATGGAGACCGGCGGCATGTGGGTACAAATACTGCGGAATAAATATCTGCATACTAAGACTTTGGCTCAGGTGAATGCAAGACCATCAGACTCACCCTTTTGGAAAGGGTTAATGAAGACAAAAGTAACTTTCTTCCAACGGGTGAAGTTCCTAGTTGGTAATGGTACTTCTACTAGGTTCTCGGAGGACATTTGGCTAGGGGAGATGCCCCTGGCCTTACAATATCCTTCTCTTTATAATATTGTGCAACGTAAGGAAGATTATGTCGCCACATTATTAAACTCAGTACATCTTAATATCCAAATTAGGAGATCTCTTATAGGGGAACGTTGGAATGCTTGGTTACACCTGGTACGTAGGTTGATGGATGTTCAACTTTCAGATCAGGCGGATACAATTAGTTGGAAGTTAACCACGAATGGATTATTCTTTGTCAAATCCATGTATTTGGACTTAATTTATTCTGGGCCATTGTCGAGGTCTTTGCACATATGGAAGATTAAAGTTCCACTCTGCATCAAGATCTTTATGTGGTTTGTCCATAAAGAAGTCATATTGACCAAAGATAATCTGTTGAAAAGGAATTGGGTAGGTCAATCTAGATGTTTTTTTTGTGATCAAAACGAGACAATCAAACACCTCTTTTTCGAATGTCCACTTGCAAAATTGTTATGGCGATCCATTCATATAGCTTTTAACGTTAATCCTCCAAGGAGTATATGCATGTTATTTGGGACGTGGCTTATTGGAGTAAACATGCACATAGCTAAACATATCCGGATTGGGATATGTGCATTATTATGGGCTATATGGAACAGCCTGGATCCGTATGTGGTCATTACTCACTCATGCGGACTACAGGGAGCCTATGGTTACTGGGTGTAGCCGATGGGAGACGGTTGCACGGGCTATCTTCAGCCGATTTGGATGGCAAGCTAATAATAGGCTAGGTGTGTAGGCATCGTAGCCTGTTTTTTATTGCCGGATGTGGCGTTTTCTTGCCGGGTGTGGCGTTTTACAGATTTGTTTATCTTTCTTTCTCAGATTTTGAGCTTCCGTGGAACTTAAGACCTTGTTTTGATTTTAATAATATGGCTGCATGCATCGATTGATGCAGAGGCCGGAGGTGAGCCTCCTTTTCTAAAAAAAAGATATGGAGAGTTGCAACGGTTTGGAATATCAAGATTTATACCACCAGCCTATTCAGGCAGATCCAAATTGACGGCAATCGTGTTGAAGGATTAAATTATTGATGGCGAAGACGCGATATGCCTTGAACTAAAATATTAAGGATGTGGGCAGAACACCTTACATGAAAATCCACACCGCCAAACAACATGCCATGGTCTTGATGTTGCACAAATGAGTAAACCGCCGGTTTATTGTTTGCTGCATTCTCCAAGGTCAAAGTAAACAATTTCCTTTTGATGCCCCATTCAGTCAAACACTTGCTCAAAGTCTCTTCAATGGCCGCACTTGTGTGTGGATACTTGACTTTTTTGAAGGATATTATCTTCTTCTTCATGTTGATATTAGCATCAATTTAGTGAGCAGTAACACACATATAGCCCAGTTCTTGTACAAAGGTCCACATGTCTGAGGTCAAACAAACACGTGAATCAAGAGAGTTGAACTCAATGCATAGTTGATCCTTCATTTGCTCATATGCATCAAAGCAGTCATTGCGAACAGTGTGGCACCGAATGACTTTAAGGTGGGGTGCATCGACTCCATCCACTCTTCAAAGTAAGGATCCTCAAACTTCCTGAATGGAACCTCGGCATGGATGCAATATTTGTTCATGAGTTGACGGCTTCTCTGAGGATCGAAAACAAACCCAACATCTGATGGTTTTTTCTCAATTGTTGCAAGAAACCTATATCTGGACTCACCATCGATTTTGGGGCATGACTAACCAATGTGGTTTCTAAGGCTGCTCATCCCAGACTTACATGGAATAGTACTTACACACAGCCTTCATGACATTGTCCACCTCTAACAAATCTGGCTCATAGTATTCCCAAACTTTAGCCTGCCTACTATGTGGTGTGTGCAACAACTCATCAGTTGAGTCACCTGTACCTGAGCTATCCGACACATTCTCAGACATGGTTCAAGCCTGTTTATCACACCAATCAAACACCTCTTGCCCCACCTTCCTTCTATCCCAAATCACAGCACCTTCAATGTATGGAGAGAACAAAAATGAAGAAACAACCTAAGAAAATTTGACTGAACTTGAAACTAAAATTTGACTGAACCTGAACCTAAAATGTGCATAGGTACTTCAGAGGAGCATCATAATCTTTATCTTTACCTAATAATAAAGCACGGAATGAGTTTGTCAGGTTCACCGTCACAATACGCTTTCTTCTCATGTCATAATACACTTTTACAATTTGTATTGACAAAATCGTAATATAAACAAGGTGGTTCTAAT
Organism: Secale cereale; assembly: GCA_902687465.1. NCBI lineage: Eukaryota > Viridiplantae > Streptophyta > Magnoliopsida > Poales > Poaceae > Secale > Secale cereale. The sequence continues at coordinate 869,310,845 of LR738714.1, read as the reverse complement.
TTACAAAAAAGTCCCTACTGTTTGAGATATTGAACCCGCAATCCTCGGAGAGTTAAGAAAAAATGGTTCGATAAATTATTTTGGGCTGCAGGTAGAGCAGCGGCTGGGCCGATCCGATCGGGAAGAGGAGGAGGATGGCGGCAGGGCTATGGGAGTCGGGAAACGTCGGGGAAGCGGCTGAGTTCAGTACCCGTTCCGATCGGGAGGAGAACGACGGCAACAGGGCTCCGGGATTCGGGGAAGCAGCGGAGGTCGACGCGAGGCGAATCCGGTCGGGACCGGATCCTACAGATCAAGGACGCGCGCCGGCACCGAGTAACTGTGTCGGTGGCCGCGGAAGGGAGGAGCGGCTAGGCGCGCGCATGCCCACCGTGCTCTTGGACCGGCTCCTGAACAGCCTCGTCAGGCTCGGAATCTTCACCATCTCCTGCTTTGTCGCTTCGTCTCTGTTCTTCTCCGCCTACCTCCTGTGTGCGTGCGTGAGGATGGATGATCGATCACTAGATGGATAGCTAGCTGCTCTGTGGGTGTTGTGCTGCGTGAGGCTTGACGGAGAGATGATTGGGATTTTATTAAAGGGGGAGAAGGTGTTGAGGATGAGGACAAGGTCGGCAGTCGCGACAGAGGTGGACGAGAGCCGTGCGTGGGCGCCAGAAGGAAAAATTAAGATATGGGTGGTGACTAGGCGGAGCTTAGCAGGAACAGCAGTGTTTGAGTGGGAATTAGGGGGAAAACGCACCACACTTTGATTAGGCTCATGGCCAGGTTATATACATATTACAGGGCGGCCAGGAGAGATCATGGGGGCGTCCCACGAACCACGATCGTGCGCCACTACCAGAGACAACCGGCAGCACGATCAGTATATGCGCCTTGTACTGTACAGGAGGCAGGCACACATACGATATGAACTACGTATACAGTCTAACACCCCCCGCAGTCGTGACGTCGTCACCGGCGACGCAAAGACTAGACCTGAACTCAGAGAAAACGTCCGAGGGCAAGCCTTTGGTCATGATGTCGGCGAGCTGCTGCCGGGTGGGGACGTGCAGAACACGGAACTCGCCGAGCGCGACACGCTCACGCACAAAGTGGATGTCGAGCTCGACGTGCTTCGTACGGCGGTGATGGACTGGGTTGACGGACAAGTAGACGGCAGACACATTGTCGCAGTACACCAGCGTCGCCTTGTGCACCGGCGTGTGCTTGGTGGCTTCTCGCCCCCTCGTTGGTTACCCCAAGTGGAAGGTTTAAGATGCAGTGTAGCAGAAGTTTTCCCTTGGCAATACCAAGGATCAATTTCCCTGAGACTCCCAGATTCAACAAGAAGGTGTCAACTGCTAACGGCGCCAGATATAAGCAATCAACGTGGACCTGCACAAAGATACAAATAGCTTTGCTCCCAACGAGTACAGAGAGGTTGTCAATCCCTCCGGCCTTATAGTTTACAAAGGATCAAACGCAAGTGATAATAGTGATAGGTATAATTGCAATAGTAAGTAAAAAGCGGAAAAGTAAATAGCGGATGTGATCAATGATGGTAATATGGACCGGAGTCTCATGATGTTCACTAGTGATGTCTCTCTCCCAAAAGACGATAAAACAGCTATGTGAGGTAAACGAATTACAGCTGGGCAATTGACAGGACCATGTGCGCAAACCAATGCTGACTAAGTTGCAAGAAAGGTAGAGGTTCAAAGCATGGGCGGTACGCCGAGGTAAGTAGACCGAAATCCATCTGCATCTACTACTAATCATCCACCTTGAGATATCTATCCAGAACATCTCGCTGGTATTAAGTTGCGAGTCCCACCCATAGTGTAAACTCAAAGCAACAGACAACTGCATTAAAAGAACTTTGCGTAAAGTAAACAATCCTTGCACCCGCGGGCACAAGCACCGTTGTTTTCCCCCTTGTGGCAACATCACATCCCCTAGACTCATGTTTCTGTCACTTAAACTAGTCATCGAGGGGCATGAAACCACAATCAAGCATAACGTTCCCTCTTGGAGTCACTACCTACTACTTGGCCAAAGCAATAAATAACAACGGAGAACATGAAAGAATTACTTACGAACATAAATATAAAAGAGGTGAATCAAATATATTACTCAAACACAATCTGAACATAATCTCATAATCCATCGGATCCCAGCAAACTCATCATAGCAACAGCATAAGGATTACATATGTGCCTCGATCATGTAGGGCAGCTCACGAGGACTAATTAGTGAAGCACAAGAACGGGAGGAGAACATCACATAGCTACTGGTCATGGACCCATGGTCCAAGGGAGACTACTCACAACTCATCCGGGAGGCATCCATGGTGGTGGAGAAGCTCCCGGTGGTGATCCTCCCCTCCGACAGGGTGCCGGGAAGAGTTCTCCTGGTGCTCCCGATCTTGGAAGCGGCGGCGGCGGCGGAACAGAGATGAGATCACGAAAAAGAGTTCCCCTCTCGAGGGTTTCGGGAGACGCTTTAAATATATGCCAAAGGGGGGCGTCAGACGAGGCTCGGGGGGCCCAGGCGCCCCCCCGACGCGGCCCAGGGGTGGGGGCGCGCCACCAGGTCGCCTGGGGCCCTGGTGGCCCCCCTCCGGCTGTGCTTCGGGTGCCTGGTAGCTTCTGGAATGCTTATTTTTTATATAATTTTTCTAGATTTTTTCTGGCAGTTCTCGTAATGTGAAAACCTGAAATACAAAAACAGCCGAAAACAGAAACTGGCACTGGGGTGCACTGAGTTAATAGGTTAGTCCAAATATGATCAAAAGTGTATGGAAGTGTATAAATAACATAGCAATATCACCCAAAAGAGGCATGGAGCAAGCAGAAATTATAGATACATTTTGGACGTATCAACATCCCCAAGCTTAATTCCTGCTCGTCCTCGAGTAGGTAAATGATAACAAGAATAATTTCTGTGGTGACATGCTATTAACCATATAGGACTTTTTCATAGTCATATGACAAAAGCTTACTGAGACAATGAATCTATAGTAATTAAGTTGCCTCATGAGAAAATCACAAAGGACTGAAAGTTTTACAAGATGATATTGAAACATCAAATAGATTTGTAATGAACATGATGTGCAAATATGATAAAGTGATATCTAGCTTGCCCTCTTTAGTGAAGCAAAACATAAATGCAGGGGCACCTCAAAGGTTTAAGTGATGACGAGATACAATGATTTCAGAATAATCGATGTCACAATCATGCAAAAGACAATGCTACTTTGGGACAATGCACATTACACTCAGAATGACAATCATGCTCTCAGTAGTTAGTGCTTTAAAAGAAGGTGGAGACTCTCGAACCGTGGCTTTTGTTGGCAAGGTTGAAAACCCATAGTCGGAAACAAAGACAAAACATGCACCAGAGCTCTTGATTTTAAAAACAGAGGTAATAATAATTTTTTTTGATTATGCATGTTTCGTCAACGAATGCTAGCAGACAACTCAATCACTTCTTGAGATGGACAAGTTTCGAGGAACGGCTCCCGAATGAGGACGATCACATCCTCTTAATCTCCTTTGTTTATCACTGCCAAAGTTTTCTGATTTCTCATGAACAAAGCGTGAAGGAGGGTTTGTTTGTTATATTATCTTTTTGAGTCGGGCGCACTCAATGCCAGTTCCTTCTCGTATTATGGGTTTGCACATTATACATGCAATCCCGGGGTGAAGCTTGTCCAACTTAAAAAGATCATGATTTAACTACTACTTCCTCATGGACTTACAACAGAGGCACAAAATAGGAATGCTTTTTTTTCTTTGAATAATTTCGAGATGGTACATGCAAGTCTCCGTTAGGAATGGCAGGTAAATACCATGTAGGAAGGTATGGTGGACTCATATGGCATAACTAGTTTAAAAGAATTTGGATGCACAAGCAGTCAGTCCGCTTAGTACAGGTGGAGGTTAGCAAAAGACTGGGAGCGACCAACTAAGAGAGCAATGACGGTCATAATCATGCAGAGCGACAAAGCAACATTGAATCAGGCATGGAAGTTATATCGCTACTCAGAAACAAAAGATCATCAAGGCTTGACAGACTTTCTTTACAGTCTTAAATATGCGTGAGCATACGCCAAGTCAATCAAAATAAATTCTTTGAAGGAAGATATTACTAAACCATACCACATCATAGGCAAACAAACCATGTTGGTACTCCAATAACACATTGGGAACCCCCCAGCTATTTGAGACTAACCATAAGAAAACCTGAACTACTAAGCGCCATTATGCACGTAGCATCTTTATCATAGACATATCAACCAATGCAATGGAAGCAAACTCTCTTAATAAGATAAGCATGACGACTAAAGAGAGTTCAAGCAACCAACTAAACGAAAGCTCTTTAAAAAGATAAGCATGAAAACTAAGAGCTAAGCATGATAGTAGCTATTGAAAGACAAAGAACACACACAGCAGGGATAGACATGAAAATTCTATGTTATGTTCTAGGTAGAAGTGGAGGGTGTTTCTCTCCCACATAAAGAAAGCTGAGTTCCGACTCGTTATGAAAATCTAAGGAAAATTAAAAAGGAAAACTAAAAGCAAGACGCTCCAAGCATAGCACATAACACATGAAGTGATTAAAATATAGTGGAACGAAAGACGAACTGATAATGTTGATGGAGAAGAGGATGCACGGGGGCATCCCCAAGCTTAGACGCTTGAGTCTCCTTGAATATTTCTTGGGGGTGCACGGGGGCATCCCCAAGCTTGAGCGTTTGACACTCCTGAATCTTTTTATCATCTTCCCTCGCACACTTGAAAACTCCCTTCATACATAACTCATCATACTCTGATTAGCGAGGTTAGTACCCATAATAAAATAATTCTTCCTTGATGGAAATAAAGATATTCTTGAAGTTCTACTGTTTCTCAAGATTGCCAAAAGGTTTTTGCAAAGAAAAAGCAAGCTCTAGGTTTGCAAAATGAAGGAAAGGCAAAACAGGACAGAATCTGTGAAAAACAGAACAGCAGGTAGTAAATGATTTTTCCGGGGCACTTCTGCAACTCTAATCAAAAAACTCAAAACAGACGCATGAAAGACAATTATATACAGCATGCTGTCGAAAAAATTCAGACCAAAAAGATGATCTGTTGATTTTATACGATTTTTTCTATCCAAGGACAGAATCTGTTTCCTGGACAGCACGTCACAACTTTTGAACCTTCTTGCAATCAGAGGCTATACTTGGCACAAAATTGAAAAGCAAAGATACAATGATGATGCTACAGTAGTAACAACATCGAGACACAACAAAAACAAAATAAAATTTATTCATGTGGGCTGGCTCCCAAAAGCGCTTTCTTTTATGCCTTTAAGCTAGGCATAATGCATAGAGATCAAGTTTTATCAAGAGTAAAAGAATAGCTAGCCCGTATAACGGACTCAAAAGGTAACTTAATCTTCTTTCGAGGGAAGTGTTCCATCCCTTTCTTGAGAGGAAACTGGAATTTTATATTCCCCTCTTTCATGTCAATGATAGCACCAACGGTGCGTAGGAAAGGACGTCCCAAAATAATTGGACAAGAAGGTTCACATTCAATATCCATAATAGTAAAATCAACGGGAACATAATTGTCATTGACAATGATAAGAACATCGTCGATCCTCCCCAAAGGTTTCTTTATGGAAGAATCAACGAGACGAACACCAAAAGAACAAGAATCAAAAGGTTTCAATTTAAGCATATCATATAGTCTTTTGGGCATAATGGAGGTACTAGCTACAATATCACATAAAGCATAGCAAGAGAAGTTGTTTATTTTAATTTTAATCATAGGATCCCAACCATCTTCTAGCTTTCTAGGTATGGAGGCTTCTACTCTAAGTTTCTCCTCCCTAGCTTTGATGAGAGCATTAGTGATATGCTCTGTGAAGGCAAGATTAAGCGTGCTAGTGTGGGGATCTTTAGCCATTCTTTGTAGAAAGGTGACAACTTCTGAGATACTACAATTATCAAAATTAATTTTATCATTATTGGGCAAAATTGTAGTGTCATCCTCTTTGTTTGAATCGCTCTCTATTATAAGAGTTTGAACGTCTTCCCAAGTTTGGGGAAGCTTAGGAGCAATTTTAAACTGAGGCTCATACTCTTTTCCTGGAAGACCATGCCATGGGCATAACTCTCCGTCAAGACTAACATAATCACAAGGTTTATTACTTTTGTAAATCCCAACAGTGGTGATTGACGTAATGGAAGAAGGGGTGTACTCCTCCCATCTAGTGTTTTTGGTGGAACCCATAGTAGCAAGCAAGCAAGATAACTATTTTTGTGATTTTCGATAAAAGATACTAAAGAAAAAACTGAAAGGTAAACTAACAAGACTAAAAGCAAAGGTAAAAGATAGCGTGCAACTCCCCTATCCTGAAGAGTGGAGTCCCCGGCAACGGCGCCAGAAATTGCTTTGCTTGGCGGCTTCTCGCCCCCTCGTTGGTTACCCCAAGTGGAAGGTTTAAGATGCAGTGTAGCAGAAGTTTTCCCTTGGCAATACCAAGGATCGATTTCCCTGAGACTCCCAATTTCAACAAGAAGGTGTCAACTGCTAACGGCGCCAGATATTAGCAATCAACGTGGACCTGCACACAGATACAAATAACTTTGCTCCCAACGAGTACAGAGAGGTTGTCAATCCCTCCGGCCTTGTAGTTTACAAAGGATCAAACGCAAGTGATAATAGTGATAGGTATAATTGCAATAGTAAGTAAAAAGCGGAAAAGTAAATAGCGGATGTGATCAATGATGGTAATATGGACCGGAGTCTCATGATGTTCACTAGTGATGTCTCTCTCCCAAAAGACGATAAAACAGCTATGTGAGGTAAACGAATTACAGCTGGGCAATTGACAGGACCATGTGCGCAAACCAATGCTGACTAAGTTGCAAGAAAGGTAGAGGTCCAAAGCATGGGCGGTACGCCGAGGTAAGTAGACCGAAATCTATCTGCATCTACTACTAATCATCCACCTTGAGATATCTATCAAGAACATCTCGCTGGTATTAAGTTGCGAGTCCCACCCATAGTGTAAACTCAAAGCAACAGACAACTGCATTAAAAGAACTTTGTGTAAAGTAAACAATCCTTGCACCCGCGGGCACAAGCACCGTTGTTTTCCCCCTTGTGGCTACAGCACATCCCCTAGACTCATTTTTCTGTCACTCAAACTAGTCATCGAGGGGCATGAACCCACAATCAAGCATAACGTTCCCTCTTGGAGTCACTACCTAATACTTGGCCAAAGCAATAAATAACAACGGAGAACATGCAAGAATTACTTACGAACATAAATATAAAAGAGGTGAATCAAATATATTACTCAAACACAATCTGAACATAATCTCATAATCCATCGGATCCCAGCAAACTCATCATAGCAACAGCATAAGGATTACATATGTGCCTCGATCATGTAGGGCAGCTCACGAGGACTAATTAGTGAAGCACAAGAACGGGAGGAGAACATCACATAGCTACTGGTCATGGACCCATGGTCCAAGGGAGACTACTCACAACTCATCCGGGAGGCGTCCATGGTGGTGGAGAAGCTCCCGGTGGTGATCCTCCCCTCCGGCAGGGTGCCGGGAAGAGTTCTCATGGTGCTCCCGATCTGGGAAGCGGCGGCGGCGGCGGAACAGAGATGAGATAGCGAAAAAGAGTTCCCCTCTCGAGGGTTTCGGGAGACGCTTTAAATATATGCCAAAGGGGGGCGTCAGACGAGGCTCGGGGGGCCCAGGCGTCCCCCTGGCGCGGCCCGGGGGGGGCGCCACCAGGGCGCCTGGGGCCCTGGTGGCCCCCCTCCGGCTGTGCTTCGGGTGCCTGGTAGCTTCTGGAACGCTGATTTTTTATATAATTTTTCTTGATTTTTTCTGGCAGTTCTCGTAATGTGAAAACCTGAAATACAAAAACAGCCGAAAACAGAAACTGGCACTGGGGTGCACTGAGTTAATAGGTTAGTCCAAATATGATCAAAAGTGTATGGAAGTGTATAAATAACATAGCAATATCACCCAAAAGAGGCATGGAGCAAGCAGAAATTATAGATACGTTTTGGACGTATCAGCGTGAGGAGCTCGCCGAGGAGTTGTCGGAGCCAGACGCACTCGGCGACCGCGTAGGCAACCCCGCGGTACTCGGCTTCTGCACTGGAGCGTGACACCGTCGCCTGGCGCTTGGAGGACCAGGAGACAAGGGCGTCGCCGAGGTAGACGCAGAAGCCCGAGGTGGAGCGGCGCGTGTCGGGGTGATACGTCTCAAACGTATCTACTTTTCCAAACACTTTTGATATTGTTTTGACCTCATTCTTGCATGTTTTGGACTAAACTAACCCGGACTAACGCTGTTTTCAGCAGAGCTGCCTGTATGGTTTATTTGTGTGCAGGAAAACGGATTTTTAAGTATCTCAGAAAAATCCACGAAAATTCACAGAAAATCCACGCACCCGAAGGAACCAGATGCCAGAAGTGGGGCCAGAGGGGGGCCAGGGGGTGCCCAGGCGCCCTGTGGGCGCCCCCCCCCCCCCCGGGCCGCGCCAGGGGGGCGCCTGGGTGGGGTCCACACCCCCTGGTGCCCTACTTTAGCCCGTATTTTTCCTCCCGATGCAGAAACCCCAGATCGGAAGTTCTTTCGCAGTTTTTCGTCGCGGAGCCGCCGCCACCCTCTGTTCTTCTTCGGGAGGGCTAATCTGGAGGCTGAATTGGCCTCCGGAGAGGGGAGATCGTCGCCATCGTCATCATGTGTGAGTAATTCCTCCATGACTTCCCCCTTCATGTGTGAGTAATTCCCCTGCTGTAGGCGAAGGGGATGGTAGGGATTGGATGAGTTAGATCATGTAATAGTTCGTCAGATTGTTGGGGGCATGTTGCCTATCATCTACTATGGTGTTTATCATCTTTGCTACAACTTGTTATTCTTAATGCTTGACACTTGGGGCCCGAGTGCCTTGATTTCAGATCTGAACCATATGTGTTTGCATGAATATATTTGTGCTCTTGATCCTATCTATGAGTTGTATGCACCTGTTACGGTTCGAAACCGGCGATCCCAAAAGTGACAGCTTGGGACACCAAAGGGGATGGTCCGTAGTTTGAGGATTACATGTATCCATTGAGTTCATTGCTTTGTTCCGGTGCTCTTTGACAGGAGCACCTTAATATCCATTAGTTCCTTTTGGCCCCGTTCGTAGCGGGATGGTAGGACAAAAGATGTTGTGCAAGTTCTTATTGCAAGCACGTACAACTACCTACGGGATACATGCCTAATGTTTGATATTTGCCTAGATGATCATTACTTTTCCGTGTGCCGTGCCCCAAGTTAGAATCTATCTTATCCATGCAGCGCCCAACCATCCATCTCCCTAGCCTACAGTATTTTAAACCTTGCTTGTCACTAGTTGCTACTTTTGCCATTTACTACTGCTATTTACTTTTGCTGTTTACTTTTTACTATTACTATCATCACTATCATATCACTGTTACCACTTATCTTTTGTTGCAAGTTAGTATATTTCAGGTGCGGTTGAATTGACAACTCAACTGTTAAAGCTTATAAATACTCTTTGGCTCCCCGTGTGTCGAATCAATAAATTGGGTTATTCTTACCCGCGAAGACTATCTCGAACCCTTACGGTTGAGGGTTATCAAGTACCGTTTTCTGGCGCCGTTGCCGGGGAGCATAGCAATATTTACAAGTCTACTTGAGGTATCATACCTGCTGCACTTTATTCACTATGGGTAAGAAAGGAGACCCCAAGGTTCCGATCTTACTATCCACTACAAGAAGAGGTACTGCTCTGAGCACTAGTGCTACGCTTGATTCACCTTCTGTTATGAGTAAGTTTGCCTCACCACCACCACATGATGCTCCTACTGAATCTGTTACTATGTCTGATACTCTTGATGATGCTTCTACTACTTTTGATGATGATATTAGTTCGCTTGGTTATGCTCTTGAGAAACAAATTGCTGCTGCTGCTGAAAAATATGGAATTGAACTTCCTGTTGCTCGCTACCCTATTGGTGAAACTTATGATTATCCTGATTTGAGTATACTCAAAGAGAGGCTCCTTGATGATGATTACTATATGCTTGATGAAGATCTATGCAGGGAACTGACAGAGTTTGCTGGCTCTGAACCTGAAGTTATTAAGAAAATATTTGAAAAACACTCTTTGAAAAACAAAACCGTTCCTAATCCTGAGTTTGCTACATCTCCTATATGCATTGATGATCCTGATTTTGATTTCTCTGTTGATCTTTCACTTATACCTATGGTTGAAGCTGACCCCTTTTATGGCAGAGAAAATGATGATGCTATTGCACACCTGACTAAACTCGGTGAGTTAGGTAGCCTGTTTACCACAGATGAGAAGATATGATATTTTTATGTGACCAAGCTTCTTCCTTTCTCCTTGAAGGATGGTGCTAAAGCATGGTATGATTCACTTCCATGCGGTTCCATTAAGAGTCATCAGGACTTAGCTCACTCTTTTGTTGATAAGTACTTTCCTGCTCACATGCAACATGCTGCTTTACAAAGAATTTATAACTTTAAGCAGTTGCAGGATGAGTCCCTCCCTAAAGCTTGGGGGAGGTACTGCGGTTTGATTCGGGCTAGACCAGGACATGATATTCCTAAGAATGAATTAATTGATATATTCTATGCTGGTCTAACTGATGAATCTAGGTCCTATTTGGACAGTTGTGCTGGTTGTGTTTTCAGGAAAAGAACACCGGATGATGCGGAAGATCTGATGGGCAGGATTGCCAAAAACCATGAAGATTGGTCCGTCCCTGAACCACCTCCACCAACAAAGAAGAGGGGCATGTTTGTTCTAAGCCCCGAGGATATGCGAGAAGCAAAGAAGTCTATTAAAGAGAAAGGTATTAAAGCTGAAGACGTGAAGAATCTACCCCCTATTGAGAAGCTGTGTGAACCTACCACTCACCCTCCTATGGTAGAGGTACATTCTCTTTTAGATTTCAACGCAGGTGACATCCCTCATGGTAAACCTCCTGATCAATGTTTAGATGAGTTTGATAATTTTATTATGTAACAGAATCATTTTAATGAGAGGATAGAAAGTCAGTTGCATGATAATTCCCTTGCTATCAAAAAGTTGCTTGGTGTTTTAGATAGAACAGTTAATGATGTTCAATGTCTTGTGAAGCATTTTCATATGGTTCAAACTCAGCTTGATCAAATTTCTAATGTGCAAAGAGATTTGCTTGCTAACAATGCCAAACAAGATAAATTGCAGGCTTTTGGGATTAAGACCCGAGGAGGAACTAGTACTCAAGATCCTCTTTATCCAGAGGGACATCCGAAGAGAATCGAGCAAGATTCTCAAATGCAGGAAGAAGAAATTGTTGTCTCTCCAAATAAGAAGAAGAAACATAAAGAGACTGACAATTCTAATGATCCTATTGCAGATGAAGAGCCAGCTATTGGTCCCAACAGTGTATCTATTTCCGATGCTGAGACTGAAGACGGTGCTGAACCTGAAGGTAATGATAATGAGAAAAACGATCCGCCTGAAGTTCGAGAAGAAGAAGCACCTGACAAACGTAAGAGGTACACTAAAGAAGACTTCATCGCAAGGAAACATGGGAAGGAGAGAGAACCATGGGTAAAGAAACCCATGCCCTTTCCAGGTAAGTCCATCAAATCTAAAGAAGAAGAGCATTACAATAAGTTTTGTGAATGGATTAAACCTCTTTTTCTTCAAATCCCTTTGACTGATGTTATTAAGTTACTTCCTTATTCAAAATATACGAAAGATATTGTCACTAACAAAAGAAAAGTTCCTAATGATGCAATATCTACTATGCTTGCTAACTATTCTTTTAGTGGAAAGATTCCTGAGAAGCTCGGTGATCCAGGTATACCCACCATTCCTTGCTCCATAAAGAATAACTATGTCAAAACTGCCTTATGTGATCTCGGAGCAGGAGTGAGTGTTATGCCTCTCTCTCTTTACGAGAGGCTTTGTTTAGAGAAACTAATTCCTACAGATATCTCCCTTCAGATGGCTGACAAGTCAACCGTTGTTCCGATAGGTATTTGTGAGGATGTTCCAGTTGAAGTTGCTAATTGTTTAATTCTTACTGATTTTGTTGTGCTTGACATGCCCGAGAATGGGAGCATGTCCATTATTCTTGGTAGACCTTTTCTTAACACCGCAGGTGCTATTATTGATTGCAACAAAGGGAAGGTTACCTTCCATGTGAATGATAAAGAACACACGGTATATTTTCCGAAGAAGACCGACAGGAGGCATGCCCTCAATTCTATAGAGAATATCGAGACCGTGAAAATTGGAGAATGGGACTGTCCACTACATGTGCCTCACAAATACAAAACTATCATGGTAGGGACAATGTCCATCAAGGTAAAAGTTCAGTGATTACTTCGTAGGAGGTGAGACTTTTTGCTCTATATATCGCTTGTTTGTTGGTAAGACTTGATCAACCTTACTAGTGAATGTGTTTTATATGGATAAAAAGTTGAGCTTGCTATGTTTTCATTTGTTTTTAGTGTTGTCCTACTTGCTATACCAAGTATCTATGTTTTTGAAGCTTCACAATACTACTAACTGCTTCAAGTTTTCAGAGAGTTTCGTAGCTTTTTGAACTTCGAAAAAATTTCAACAGTGAAGTTTTCAGAAAAATTCCAGAAAATTTATATTAAAAATTTCCACAACGGGAGAGACCCGGAAAGTCCTGGGGCCAGCCAGGGGGGGCCACCAGTGGCCCAGGCGGCCAGCCGGCGCGGCCCAGCCCCTGGCCGCGCCCACAGGGCGCCTGGGGCCCACGGGACCCCCCTCCAGGTACTTCTTCTTCCCTCCTCTCTCTCTTTTTCCAGAAACCCGAGTTCTGGTCTTGTTCTTGCTGTTCTTGCTGTTCTTGGAGGCGATTCTTCGATCTCTCTCTACAGCCCATCATTTGAGCTGAAATTTTGAGCAAATACTCCCTGGTATGTGACTCCTCCACCCCTCCAATTAGATTTTTGATTGGTGGCCTCATTTGTGAGTATTCAGTAGTTCTTGGTGCTGTAGAGATGAGCTTGCATGCATGTGTAGAAAGTTATTTTCCAAGTTTTGATGCAAGTTTATGCCTTGGGCAAGTGAGTTGAGTAGTTTGCCTTAGCTCACTTTGTTTTAATCCATGTTTTTGTAAATTGTAAAAAAAATTCAGAAATGAGTTTGTTAGGAAGGGCAAAAGGATGGCTTGAGAAGAGGAGGCCCGCACACTCTGATCGAGTCACGAGAGCCGCAGCTTCACCATCGACTGCTAGGGTGAGCTACAATGAAGATCATGTGCCCCTAGAGTTGTTGGAAGACACAAGTCCAGCACGTGCAATGACATTTCCATGTGATGAATTCATGGAAGCTGCGGGAATAAAGGATGAGTTTTATAATCTTTGTGCTAATGCAGGTTTGACACGACTCGTCACGAGCCGTGTTACTCAGTATCAAAAACTCACCTCCGGTTTCATTAACAGTTTTAGATATAATCCTGATTCAGGTGCTATTGAGTTTAAAATTTATAATAGTCTTATCACCATGACTCTGGGAAATTTTTGTGAAGTAATAGGTGTGCCAAACGTTGGGAGGACGGCAAGGATGGCCACTCAGCCCTCCGAGCTGAAAACCGTCATCAACTCTCTCTGCAGCATGGGTACGAGGGATATTCATCGGCCGAGGATCTCCAGCATCTTGTTTCCTCACCTCAGGTATTTTGCATATTATATTGCTAGAGGGGTGTTAGCTCGTGACAACACGAGCAGCATTTCTGCTCCGGATATTGCTATCCTGGCAGCAGCCCTCTCAGGGAGGTCTGATTATAATCTTGGTACCTTAATTGCTCGACGCCTTGCTATGAACGGTAACAAGGGGGACTTATATGCTGGCATTTATGCCACACTTATCTTAGAGCATCTTGGAGGCACCCCACACCCTGATGATACTCCTTTTACTTATTTAAGCTTTGATCTTGCTGCTATGAAAAGGCAAAAGTTTGTTACCATGGGTTCTGAGCTTGATAACCTTGTTTATATCTTGCGTTTCGGAACTACCGCGGAACGCGAGATCCGTCTACCTGCACCTCTTTTGTTTGATTTTTCTCGCAGGAACGGATGGTCCTTTGATGTTGTCCAGTTCGATGAGTTCATGGTCCAGCATCGGTTCCATAACCCCATGGAGGGGGTTGTGCCCGACGAGGAGAGGCACGGTGAGATACCACATTTTCAGGAAGAGACCGCCACCGAGTTTGGTGAAGGGTCTTCCTCTGTTTGGCGCTCGGAACCTTCCTCGTGGGAGACTCCGAGGAGTTCGGTGTACGCGCCATCATCCTTCTACGACCCTTGGTCTCACCACCATACCCCTGGAGCAGGAGGCTCCTGGGGGCAGTAGCTGCTACCAACATAGGCCAAAAGCCTAAGCTTGGGGGATTTGCTTTGTTTTCAGAGATCAGCTCGAGTCTGTGATGGCATTTGATTATATTTCCTACGTTCGATCGTGCAAGTGACAAGCAGTAATGACGAAGATCGACTGAAACGAAGCAACGAGGAAGACTGGTATGAACTCTTATTGTTTCTACTTTTGTACATATGCCTGTACTTATGATCTAGAGACCAGCTTGTAGCGACATAGTGCTATGTTTACAATGCTCTTCCAGTGGTTCATGCTTTCCTTGTGGCTAGTCTCGAATAACTAGAGTATATAATGTGTTATTGAAATGATCTACATGCATTGCACTGTTCATAGTCTGGTATACTAAGGTGGTATTTCCCTTTAGAGAATTTTTGGATTGACTTGGCACATGCTTACACATGTTTAAGACTAAAAGTCTACTTTGCCTTGATGATCTTTGAGTTTTAGAATAGTTATATCACTTTCATGCCCGATTCAATGTTGCTTTGTCGCTCTGCATGATTATGACCGTTATTGCTCTCTAGTTGGTCGCTTCCCAGTCTTTTGCTAAACCTCCACCTGTACTAAGCGGACTGACTGCTTGTGCATCCAAACCCTTTAAACCTGTTATGCCAGACGAGTCCACCATACCTTCCTATACATGGTATTTACCTGCCATTCCTAACGAAGACTTTCATGTACCATCTCGAAATTATTCAAAAGCATTTCCCTTTTTGTGCCTATGTTTTAGTTCATGAGGAAGTAGTAGTTAATTCATGATCTCTTTAAGTTGGAAAAGTTTCACCCCTGGATTGCATGTATAATGTGCAAACCCCTAATATGAAAAGGAACTGGCATTGAGTGCGCCCAGCTCAAAAAGATAATATAACAAACAAACCCTCCTTCACGCTTTGTTCATGACAAATCAGAAAACTTTGGCAGTGATAAACAAAGGAGATTAAGAGGATGTGATCGTCCTCATGCGGGAGCCGTTCCTCGAGACTTGTCTAGCTTAGAAAGTGATTGAGTTATCTGCTAGCATTCGTTGACGAAATATGCACCTCTCAAAAACATATTTACTTCTGTTCTTAAAACCAAGAGCTCTGGTACATGTTAATTTTTGTTTCCGGTCACGGGTTTTCAACTTTGCCAATAAAAGCCACGGTTCGAGAGTCTCACCTTCTTTCTTCAAAGCACTGACTAGGAGAGCATAATTGTCATTCTGAGTATAATGTGCATTGTCCCAAAGTATTACATTGTCTTCTGCATACTTGTGATATGATTTATTCTGAAATTCTTAGTTCTAGTCTCCTTTAAAACTTTGGAGTAGTCTCTGCATTTATGTTTTGCTTCACTCATGGAGGCTAGCGAGATACCACCCTAATATGCTCAAGCTATGTGCAATGTGATCTTGTCTTGATTTTCAGTAATATATTATTTACTTCTAAGTATTTGTGACTGGTCACTTGAAAGAAGGATTGCTCCTTGCATTGTCCTCATAAGTACTGTTTCAATACTTGCTAAACTCTTTTCGTAGTACATGCTTATATACATCTAATGAAGCAAAAGAGTTTGTCAAAGTTTTCTTTGTCGCGTCCAGTTCGTTGAACTTAATTGCTTGAGGACAAGCAATATGCTAAGCTTGGGGGAGTTGATACGTCTCAAACGTATCTACTTTTCCAAACACTTTTGATATTGTTTTGACCTCATTCTTGCATGTTTTGGACTAAACTAACCCGGACTGACGCTGTTTTCAGCAGAGCTGCCTGTATGGTTTATTTGTGTGCAGGAAAACGGATTTTTAAGTATCTCAGAAAAATCCACGAAAATTCACAGAAAATCCACGCACCCGAAGGAACCAGATGCCAGAAGTGGGGCCAGAGGGGGGCCAGGGGGTGCCCAGGCGCCCTGTGGGCGCGCCCCCCCCTGGGCCGCGCCGGGGGGCGCCTGGGTGGGGCCCACACCCCCTGGTGCCCTACTTTAGGCCGTATTTTTCCTCCCGACGCAGAAACCCCAGATCGGAAGTTCTTTCGCAGTTTTTCGTCGCGGAGCCGCCGCCACTCTCTGTTCTTCTTCGGGAGGGCTAATCTGGAGGCTGAATTGGCCTCCGGAGAGGGGAGATCGTCGCCATCGTCATCATCATCACCACTCCATCATCCCTCCATGACTTCCCCCTTCATGTGTGAGTAATTCCCCTGCTGTAGGCGAAGGGGATGGTAGGGATTGGATAAGTTAGATCATGTAATAGTTCGTAAGATTGTTGGGGCATGTTGCCTATCATCTACTATGGTGTTTATCATCTTTGCTACAACTTGTTATTCTTAATGCTTGACACTTAGGGCCCGAGTGGCATGATTTCAGATCTGAACCATATGTGTTTGCATGAATATATTTGTGTTCTTGATCCTATCTATGAGTTGTATGCACCTGTTACGGTTCGGAACCGGCGATCCCAAAAGTGACAGCTTGGGACACCAAAGGGGATGGTCCGTAGTTTGAGGATTACATGTATCCATTGAGTTCATTGCTTTGTTCCGGTGCTCTTTGACAGGAGCACCTTAATATCCATTAGTTCCTTTTGGCCCCGTTCGTAGCGGGATGGTAGGACAAAAGATGTTGTGCAAGTTCTTATTGCAAGCATGTACAACTACCTACGGGATACATGCCTAATGTTTGATATTTGCCTAGATGATCATTACTTTTCCCTGTGTCGTGCCCCAAGTTAGAATCTATCTCATCCATGCAGCGCCCAACCATCCATCTCCCTAGCCTACAGTATTTTAAACCTTGCTTGTCACTAGTTGCTACTTTTGCCATTTACTACTGCTATTTACTTTTGCTGTTTACTTTTTACTATTACTATCATCACTATCATATCACTGTTACCACTTATCTTTTGTTGCAAGTTAGTATATTTCAGGTGCGGTTGAATTGACAACTCAACTGTTAAAGCTTATAAATACTCTTTGGCTCCCCGTGTGTCGAATCAATAAATTGGGTTATTCTTACCCGCGAAGACTATCTCGATCCCTTACGGTTGAGGGTTATCACGGGGCAGCCTGCCCAGTCGGCGTCGGTGAAGGCACGGAGATCCAGCGTGGCAGAGGCGCGGAGATGCAGGCCGAGCGACGCCGTGCCACGCACATACCGGAGGACACGCTTGACCAGGGCGAGGTGACACTCGCGTGGGTCATGCATGTGCAGGCAGACTTGCTGGACGGCGTAGGCGAGCTCCGGACAGGTGATGGTGAGGTACTGTAGCCCACCAGCGATGCTCCTGTAGGCAGAAGGATCGTCGACGCGAGGGCCGTCGGAGGCGGGCAGCTTGGCCTTGGTGTCGATCGGCGTGGGCGAGGGCCGGCAGGTGTCCATGCCAGCGCGGTCCAGGAGCTCCTCAGCGTACTGCTGTTGGCAGAGGAAGAACCCGGCCACGGTCCGTGTCACACGGATACCGAGGAAGAAGTGGAGCGCTCCAAGGTCCTTCATGGCGAACTCGCCGGTGAGCTTGGTGATGACGTGTCGGAGGACAGCCGTAGAGGAGGCTGTGAGCACTATGTCATCGACATAGAGCAGTAGGAACGCTGTGTCGGAGCCGTGGCGGAAGACGAACAGTGAGGAGTCCGAGCGCGTGGCCACGAATCCAATGGTCGCGACGAAGCCGGCGAAGCGAAGGAACCAGGCACGCGGGGCCTGCTTCAAGCCATAGAGAGACTTGGAGAGGCGGCAGACATGCTGTGGGCGCTCGGGGTCGACAAAACCGGCAGGCTGGAGACAGTAGACCTCCTCGTCGAGCGTGCCGTGGAGGAAGGCATTGGAGACGTCGAGTTGATGCACAAGCCAGCCACGCGACGCGGCGAGAGTGAGGACCGTGCGGATCGTGGCGGGTTTGACGACGGGCGAGAAGGTCTCGCCGTAGTCAACGCCGGCACGTTGCCGGAAGCCGCGCACGACCCATCGTGCCTTGTAGCGCTCCAGTGAGCCGTCGGCGCGCAGCATGTGTTTGAAGAGCCACTTGCCCGTGATGAGATTGGCGCCGGGAGGCCGTGGAACCAGCTGCCAAGTCCGGTTGCGGACGAGGGCATCGTGCTCGGCGCGCATGGTCGCGAGCCAGTGCGGGTCACGCACCGCCACACGGACGGAGCTGGGCACAAGCGAGATCGCAGTGACCGTGGCGTTGGCAGCATCATAGTAGTTCGGGTTAGGCCGAAAAACGCCACGCTGAGCACGGGTCACAGCTCGGGTCGGAGGCAGGGCGGCAGTGCAGGTGACGTGGGCGAGTACGGCGCCGCCGCTAGAGAGGGCGATGACGAGGTAGAGAGCGCCCCCGTGGAGGAAGACGCCGTGGAGCCGTTCATCGGACATCCAGTTGCCACACTTGAACGCGGCGAAGGCGCGTGAACAGGCGGGCTGGTGGAGCCGTCCGCCAGCGATCCGACGTTGGAGCTTGAAAGCCGCGAAACGGCGCGCGAGTGATCGAGCGGCGCGCCGTCGGATGCAGATCGAGCCGCCGTGGTTGAAGGAGCCGGGAGCGCGCACACAAGCGGGCGCGGGGGCGTGATCGGCACCTGCAAAACAGTGGGTGTCGCAGAGACGACTGGCGCGGCGGTGTTAGTGACAGGGGTTTTGGCGAAGGGGAACACATCTTCATGGAAGAGGACATGCCGGGAGGTGAACACACGTCGCGAGAAAGGATCAAAGCATCGATACCCATGATGGTCAGGGGGATAACCAAGAAAGACACAGGCAGTGGAGCGATGATCTAGTTTGTGTCGAGCTGTGGAGCTGAGGTTAGGGAAGCAAATGCAACCGAAGACGCGTAGGAGGGAGTAGTCGGGTGGCTTGCCTTAGAGCAGCTCATGCGGTGACCGCGGTGCAGTCTGCGGTTGAGCAAGTAGGTGGAGGTGCTGAGGGCTTCGGCCCAGAAGCGTGGTGGCATGGAGGCGTGGATGAGGAGCGCGCGGACACCATCGTTGAGGGTGCGGAGGACACGCTCAGCTTTGCCATTTTGCTGGCTAGTGTACGGGCACGAGAGGCGGAAGTGAGTGCCGTGGCGTGCAAGGAGAGCACGGACATGGTGATTGTCGAACTCGCGCCCGTTGTCCGTTTGGAGAGCAAGAATGGGGAGCTGAAACTGTGTCTGAACATACGCGAAGAAGTCTGTCAGGATAGAGAAGATTTCAGATTTATGTTTCAAAGGAAAGGTCCACGTATAATGTGTATAGTCATCGAGCACAACCAAGTAGAATTGATATCCGGAGATGCTTACAACGGGCGACGTCCATTCATCAAGATGCAAAGTTTGAAAGGGAAACATGCTGAAACTAGTAGAAGACTGAAACGGCAAACGTGTATGTTTTCCTAAGCGACAAGCAGAGCACACATGCGGGTGCGACTTGCTGAATGGAGGCGACGGGGGCAGAGGGAGATGGTGTAGCGAGGAAGCGCCGGCGTGACCAAGCCTCTGGTGCCACAAGTCGGATGGCAACGCCAGCGAATGGGGATGGCGTGGGTGGAGATGGGCGGCCCACAGGGTACAGGTCGCCGCCGGAATCACATCGGAGGATCGCCACCCTGGTTCGAAGGTCCTTGACAGAGAAACCACACGCGTCAAATTCAACAATTACGGGTTTATCTCGACAGAGCAGCCAAACAGAAAGGAGTTTTTCGATGATGGAGGGGCAGACAATGACATTGCGGAGCTGAATCGGCGAGGTGCCACCGATCAGAGAGCCGGTGCCTATGTGTGTAATGGGTAGGCACTCGCCGCTGCCAACAACGACATGAGAGGAAGAACGAGTTGGATGAACGGAGGAGAGGTTACCAGGAGACGAAGACATGTGCGCGGCTGCCCCTGAGTCGAGGTACCACTCCTGGGATGTGCCGGACGAAGATGGCCCAGTGGTGGCGCTGTGGAGCGCAGCCTGGAGAGACGCCATGTCCCATGCTGGCGACGAAGACGTGGACGGCCCAGCCCCTGGGGTGTTGTAGGAGGGCGGGGGAGCGTGGCCGGCGGTGTAGGCGCCAGGTGAGCCATAGGTGGGAGGCGCGGGCATCGGCGGCGCGGGTGCGGCGTACATAGCCTGCTGGTGCGGTGTTCCGGGGCGCGGGCCGAGAACGCCGGCACCAGGAGCGCGCCAGGCAATGGGCCACGCCTGAACGAGGCCGGTCCACGAGTTAGCGCCTGGTACAGGGGCGGGGACAGCCGGAGGACGCGGGACGGGCGACGAAGAGGGAGCTACGGGAGCACCCTGGCCTCCATTGCCGCGGCCACGGCGGCGCCCGCGCCCGCGGCCCTGCGGGTTGGTGTTGTTGTTGGGTGCAGGGGACGGCGGTGTTGATGGAGAGCCGCGGCCGGCAACCAGTGCATGAGTGGACTGCAGCCGAGCAGTCTGTTCGGCGCGGTGTTCCTCCAGAAGGAGAAAGGATCGCACCTGGAGGAAGGAGGGGAGCGGCGACTGCGATGTGATGTGGGGGATGACGGAGTGGTACTGACGGTTGAGGCCGCGCAGGAGGTGGAAGACCTGGCGCGTGTCAGTGACTGACTGGCCCAGGTCCCGAAGCTGGTCGGTGAAGTTCTTGAGCTTGGTGCAGTACTGCATGATCGACATGTCTCCCTGGACGGCGGCGTGGTACTCGGCGTCGACGTAGACAGCGCGGGCGAGGTGGTTGTCGCGGAACAGGCTGTCGATGGCGGTCCACACGGCGAGCGCCGTGTCCTCGGGGTGCATGACGACATCGAGGAGCTCCGGCGCGATGGTGGTGTAGAGCCAATGCACGACGACATGATCGGCCATGAGCCACTCAGGCTGGTCGAGGCGGGAGAGCGCCTGGGGATCGACATGATCGCAAAGGCCAAACATCCCGATGACGGTGTCGAAGTGGCGACGCCATTGGGTGTGGTTGCCGGCGAGGAGGTCCAGCGTGACGGGAACATTGCGGCGGATGTCGACGGTTTGCAGGACCGACGTGGGGATGGAGGGAGGTTGGGGCGCCACGGCCACCATGGCCGATGGAGGCGAAGCGGCTGGTGGAGCCGGGGCGGTTGCCACGGCGAGGGTAGGGATAGGTGGCGTGGGTGCAGCAGGGACTGCAGGAGCAGGTGGCGCGGGAGCAGTAGGGATGGCAGGTGGAGCGGTGGCGAGAGGGACAGCAGCCGGAGCGTCACGGTCGTCGTGCTCCATGGGAGCGGAAGCGGGATCGGAAGAAGCTGATACCATGTTTGAGTGGGAATTAGGGGGAAAACGCACCACACTTTGATTAGGTTCATGGCCAGGTTATATTCAGATTATAGGGCGGCCAGGAGAGATCATGTGGGAGGTTATATACAGATTACAGGGCGGCCAGGAGAGATCATGGGGGCGTCCCACGAACCACGATCGTGCGCCACTACCAGAGACAACCGGCAGCACGATCAGTATATGCGCCTTGTACAATACAGGAGGCAGGCACACATACGATATGAACTACGTATACAGTCTAACAAGCAGGAACAGATTAGAGTTAGTCGAGTGTGGTATACGCTGAGTCGCCGCGCTGAGGCGACATCTGGCTGCTCTTTGCTAAGACGGCTGGATCGGCAACACATGGGGATGTGGCAACGAACGCGGTCTGCCTCTGCATCTGCATGAATGGCGGGGCCGACGGAATCGCCTCACCGGTTATAGGTTGGTTACTTTGTCGTTCCATCCAATTTCTTTCCTATTTTAAAATTTCGGAAAATATATCTGACGAACATTGCTGTGGTGGGATCCCAGCGAATGTCCTCGGAGACATCAGAACAGCATCCAACGTCGACAGTGTGCATTGTAATTGTATGTGGGCGCGTCTATGGGACCAGTCGCCCCTGATATTCCACCGGACCTCCAGAGCATCGAGATTCTCTCCGCTATCTCCCAGTCCGCCCGACCCTCACAGGATCGAGATTTGGTGGCCCCTGCACCTAGGCGAGTGGGCGACCATGGTGAGCCACCATCCAAGAAATCAGCCGGCCGCCTGCTCCTCCTCATGACCCCATCTCACTGCGTTGTGCCGTGATGGTCCGACTAGGTGCCGCCTGGCGGCGGCTTCCCTGCCTAGGCCTCTACTCCTTTACACCCCACAGCGAGCGCTCAATCCCGGAAACAGCCCCACTGAGTTGTCGCTCCCCATCTCCCCACGTCATCTTGAGAGGGTCCAGTTGAAAGCCAAAATCCACACCCACGGCGGAGCGTGTGCTGGGAAGCCAGCTCCTCCACCCAGGCTTCCTCCTATGTAAGGCCGGCAAGGACACAGCTTTGACGACCGCGTGCAGGTACACACATGCAAGTGCTCCCTTGTCGATCACTCCCATTCTGATTTAATGCGAAATCCAATTGGGATGTATTGATAAACACCAATTTTTTCGTTGGTTTTGTTCCTATGTCTTGAATTACTTTGACCATTTTGGTAAGATTAAACTGATGGATACCTTGCAGGTCTGTACAATATGAGGCAAGCAATACAACTGACCACAAGATGGAATTCAATAATACAAAACCATACTATGCATTCCTGAGATGCCAAGGGATACCTGCGGAAGGTCTACAATAGCTGATTGTAAAAGATGCATTTAACCTCTTTAATTTACTGATCCTGCCTGTACGGTGCAGATAGTGGCCATGGTGGATGAATGGTAAGAAGTTATATGGGTGCTGCATTTTATGGCAACAGTCTGCTTGTTGCAGTCCAACTCCCGGCTTGTGGCATCTGAAGGTAGCGTAACTATAACTGAACTGCGTCTGTAGAATTGTTCCAGCATGTTTAGGCATTTATGAATTGGAAAGTGTTCACTGTTCATTGCGCATTGAAGTTTTTCTCTTCATAGTGCTTCACACGGTAACTAATAAGATATTCTTTTTGCCAACGTACACATAGAGAAGACATGCCACTGTAGATGTTTTTTTGAAGGAGGTCAGCTACATGCGTTGCGCAAATCAACAAGCAATCCTCAGAACTAAGGTTACTCTAATTAAGCAGCTCACTAGATAACTTTAAGAATTTTCCCACATGAAAATAATAACCTTGAACATCAGATATTCTATTCAAACTCTTTTTCTGTGTATGAACCTCGGCAGACAACTTCCAGTAGACCTGGCCAACTCAAGGCTCTTAGCCTGTAAGCTCTCGGTCTGGTACGGTATTTGAAAGTCAGTGTATTTTCTCTGAAGATTGTTGCCTAACTCCCAAACATCTTTTGCCAGGGTAAGAATGTGTTGACAACTTTACATAAATTGTATGCTTGCTGCAAGAAGACTGGTATCAATATTACCAGGTAAGTAGACGGTGTTTGAAACATTTTTTATTATTTGTATAATATTAATTGCTCTTTGCTCGGTTCTAACTGGGTATCATTGCTACTTGGGCCTCTGTCAATTGTACAGAAGGTAAATTATCTGAATTTACATCCTCTGAGGTTCTTTAGTTTCACCCCTAAACATGATATTTGCAGGCTATCTGTCACTTGAAAGACATGCTTTTGCTGTACTTTTTCTTAGTTGGTTTAGATTTATTGGATGTTCCAGTGTCATCCTATGGACATATGTGCAATTGGATTTACAAAACCATGAGAAAGCAATCTATGATGTTACAAACAAAGCAATCATCTTTTGTTTGTCAATGTCGCATTCTTCATAGTTGTTGTTAGTTACCATATGTGCTAAAACATGGGTTGCTGGAACAACACACTTGTGTGATTTTGCCCCAGCTTTCTGATTTCAGGCGCATGGGTTTCTTGAGAGGCTCAAGTTGCAGGGCTTCAAGCTTGATATCCTGCGAGTCCACGACACAGTTCGTCGAACCAGCTACCCCTTATTCATGTCGTATGTCTTAAACTAACGTCACATGACCAAGTTCCTCAACCTGGCCGACCGTTGTAGACATGTTTGTGCAGTGACTCAGCTCATTACCTTGCAATTAACCACGCTCGGACGGATTGTGAACGGGTGGACATCGTGGTCGAGTCTTGATCCATGTTTATTGGGCTGGGAGTGTGTGATATTTTTTGCTCCCGTTGCAACGCACGGGCATTTATGCTAGTCAGACCTAAAATGCAAAGAAAAAGAAATTTCTTTCTTAATCAGTCTGAAAACTAGGCTCTGCATAGGTACCGGACGGCGGTGGAAGATCCCGGTTGGCGGCGGGCAGTGGGCGGCGGCCGTAGAGGCGCTCCTCGCTAGGTCACCCCTGGCTGCTGGCTGCGTGTGCCGATTTGGTCTCCTCGATCCGGTTTCACACTATGGGTCAAAACGGTGTGAGACCAGTTTGGTTCCTATCCAGACCGGGCGAACCCAGTCCAACAATAGTTAAGGCCCAGACCAAATTAAACAAATTTAGGGACCTAGCCCATTTAGTCCAATCCAAAAGCTGACCAATACGAAAACTGACTGAAACTCTGGTTTTAGTCCAAACCGTTCCCAGCGTTAGTGTCACTTCTGAGCGTCAACAATCGTCCATGAGCACAGCCTTATTTCTACGTACGTTGTGATTTTTGGAATTAACCATCAATTTGTTGTCATCCATTTTGGTGTAAGACGGGGTCCTTGGTACATCGTGGCGCTGAGCGGTGGCGCCATGGCTGCTCTCTGTAGAATATGTGAATTGCATGATGTATTGCTCTTCGTGAATAGGCACGTATATATGATGTACAAAGGTGGGCCACAAACCTCAACTATACAAGTAACTAGGAGGCGGGCCCAATACACAATATGCACATAACACATATACTCAACATCTCCCCGCAGTCGAAGCGGCACCGCGGCTGACGCAAAGACTGGACCAGAACTCCTCAAATGACGCCGTAGGCAAGCCCTTGGTCATGATATCGGCAAATTGTTAGGAAGTAGGGACGTGTAAAACACGAATATGGCCAAGGGCCACCTGTTCCCGAACAAAATGAATATCCAACTCAATATGCTTGGTCCGTTGATGATGCATCGGGTTAGCGGAGAGGTAGACCGCCGAGACGTTGTCGCAGTAGACCACCATGGCACAGTCAACGGGACAAGAGAGCTCCTGAAGCAACTGGCGAAACCACGAACACTCGGCGACGGCGTTGGCCACCACACGATACTCAACCTCAGCACTGGAACGAGAGACCGTAGGCTGCCGCTTGGACGACCACGAGATGAGGGCGGGTCCAAGATAGACACAATAGCCCGAAGTGAAGCGACGAGTGTCAGGGTAACCCGCCCAGCCTACATCGGAGTAGGCGGTAAGGGTGGTGTCGGTGGAGGCGTGAAGCGTGACGCCAAGATCCATAGTGCCACAGATGTAGCGGAGTTTCCACTTGACGACAGCCCAGTGAACGTCTCGAGGAGCATGCATATGAAGACACACTTGCTGCACCGCATACTGGATCTCCGGTCGAGTCAGAGTGAGGTACTGGAGAGCATCAACGATAGACCGATAGAAAGCAGCATCCGAAGCCGGAGAATCATCCGTGGCAGAAAGGTTGGCCTTTGTATCAACAGGCGTAGCGGCGGGCTTGCAGTTAAGCATGCCGGCGCGCTCCAGGAGCTCGTGAGCGTACTTCCGCTGATAAGGGAAGAAGCCATCCGGACAGCGCACCACCTCGAGACCAAGGAAGTAGTGTAAAGGACCCAAGTCCTTGATGGCGAACTAAGCGTGAAGACGAGCCGTGGGCTGACTGAGGAGACCAGCCATACATGCCGTCAGGATAATGTCATCAACATATAGCAAAAAGTAGGCCGTGTCAGAGCCCTGATGATAGATGAAGAGCGAGGCGTCCGAGCGGGTAGAGCGGAACCCAAGCTGGTGGAGAAACACCGCGATGCGCTGGTACCAAGCACGCGAAGCCTGCTTGAGTCCGTATAAGGACCGCGAAAGCAGGCACACGTGGTCGGGAAATGACGGGTCAACAAACCCGGTCGGCTGCTGGCAGAAGACCTGCTACTCGAGGTGACCATGGAGGAAGGCATTGGAGACGTCCATCTGGTGCACTGGCCAAGCATGGGAGACCGCAAGGTGGAGAACCGTGAGTATCGTGCCGGGCTTGACGACTGGAGCAAAGGTGTCGGTGAAGTCGATGCCAGCACGCTGTCGGAAGCCACGAACAACCTAGCGCGCTTTGTAGCGATCAAGGGTACCATCAGGACGGAGCTTGTATTTAAAGACCCACTTCCCGGTAATCACGTTGGTGTGCCGGGGACGGGGAATAAGCTGCCACGTCCGGTTGCGCAACAGGGCGTCAAACTCCTCTTGCATCGCAGCCATCCAGAGTGGGTCACGAAGAGCGGCTCTAACGGAGGACGGCAACGGCGACGGCTCAGAGCTGGACGCCGCATGGGCGTAGTCATCCGAGGCGTAGCGCGAGCTCGGGCAAAAAACGCCCCTACGGGCGCGGGTGACCGGACCTGCCACAGGCGCCGAGGGGGCCAGGGGCGCCGAGGGTGCCGCTGGCATTGGGGGTACCGGGGGGGCGCCAACATCGGGGGCGCCGGGGTGCCGCGGCTGTAGGAGGTTGCGTATGCGGGGGGCGTCTCAAAGCCAGAGGCGGGCCAAGAGAGGCGCTCGAGCGCCTTGGTAGGGGCGTCGAGGAGCCCGCGTCACCGATGGCGGGAGGAACTGCCGGGTGTACCTGGTGAAACGGAAACACATGCTCATCGAAGTAAATGTGCCGGGATGTGAACACACGGTGGGAGACGGGATCGTAGCACCGATATCACTTGTAGTTGGAGAGGTAGCCGATGAAGATGCAAGCGACAGAACGAGGGGAGAGTTTGTGAGGAGCGGAGTCGGCAATTCTAGGATAGCAAAGGCACCCGAAAATACGCAAGCCATCATAAGATGGGGGCGTACCAAAGAGAAGATGGTGTGGTGCATAGTTCTACCGTGGGCGGCTAGGGCGAAGGTTAAGGAAAAGAGAAGCAGTGGCGAGTGCGTCCGGCCAGAAACGAAGCAGCACATTAGCATGGAACAGGAGCGTGCGAATGCAGTCGTTCAGAGTGCGAATGACGCGTTCGGCTCGACCGTTCTGCTGCGAAGTATACGGCCATGTGAGACGAAAAACGGTGCCGTGGGGCGACAGAAAAGTGCGGAAAGCGAGGTTGTCAAACTCTTTTCCATTGTCAGTTTGAAGAGCAAGGATGGGACGCCCAAACTGTGTGCTGACATAGGAGTAAAAAGCCGTCAAAGTGGAGAGTGCATCCGACTATCTGCATAAAGGAAAAGTCCACACATAATAAGAATAATTATCAAGGATAACCAGATAATATAAATAGCCCGAATTACTAGGAACCGGAGAGGTCCACACATCGCTATCGATCAACTGAAAAAGGAAAAGAAGCTACGGTGGTGGAGTTATTAAACGGGAGGCGAACATGTTTGCCAACACGACAGGCATGACAGGTGTGGTCCTCAATCTTATGACAACTAAAACTAAAACTCCTAAGAATATGACGAAGTGTGATGGGGTTGGGGTGACCCAAGCGAGCATGCCAGAGATCAACTCCAGCGGATAGAGCGACCGGTGCGGTGGTGGTGGATGAGGGCGAATGCACTGGATAGAGCTCGTCAGAGCTATCACATCGGTGGAGTACCATATTGGTTCGAGCGTCCCTGACACAAAAACCAAGCTCGTCAAATTCAACAGTGACAGGATTTTCACGAGTAAAACAACGAAGAGAGATAAGATTCTTAATAAGATGAGGAGACACAAGTATGTTAGACAAAGATAAAGGCGTAGAAGTAGAAGGAAAAGAAGTCTGCCCAACATGTGTGATAGGAAGTGTGGAACCGTCGTCGACAATGATGCGACGGTCGGTGGAGACAGGAGTGCAGGAGGCAAGGTTACCAGGATGAGCAAACATGTGAGCCGTGGCACCGGTGTCCATGTACCAATCACCACCTCCAGTGTAGTTTTTCGGCGTAGGAGCGGCATGCAGCCCGGTGAGGAGCACCGGGTCCCAGGGCGCCGGCGGCAGGGCCGACGAGGGGGACGGAGACATCATGGGGAAGCTGTAATCGCCGCTCAGCTGCGGCGGTGGGTACTCGCCATACGGCTGAGGAGCCGCGTAGTACACATGATGGGCGGGACGGGCGGGAGGCCCGTACGGTATGCATGGCAGCCCCTGCGGCAACTGCGGTGCCGGGTAGGCCGGATTATCCGCCGGAAAAACCTGCGGACCCGCTGACAGATGCTGCAGGTGCTGGGCGCTGTTTGGCTGCTGCCTAGCGGGCGAGTGCTGGTCCACTAACGACCCCCACCAGTACCCGGGAGATCCGTACAAGGGCGGAGCCTCATATGCCCCGTATGTGGGGACGGGCGCGTGGGGGCCGCGCCAAAGGGTGCCAGCGGCGAGGAGACGCCGGACGCGCGGTAGGTGGCGGCCGCCTCGTACGGCGGCGGGGCCGCGCCAGAGGGCGCCGGTGGCGGGACGGCAGAGGCGGCGGCGGACAGACCAGTTGACGCCATCGCTGGTCCGACGCGGCTTGCAACTCGCGCGGCGGCTCGGGGTGGATCGCGCGGCGGCAGCAGTAGCAAGCGGCAGCTCGGGGTGGATCGCGCGGCGGCAGCAGTAGCAAGCCGCGGCGCCGGGCGATCGAGTGAGGTACGGGCTTCCCGTGGAGCGGCTGGGATTGCACACTGCGGGCAACGACGCGGTAGGCGGCTGGCGCAGCGAGGCAGCAGCTTGCGAGCGAGGCAGCGGGCGAGGCTTGGCGGCTAGGGGTCGGGAGATATTGACGCGGCGTGCAGCAGTATGTGTTGAGTATATGTGTTATGTGCATATTGTGTATTGGGCCCGCCTCCTATTCCTTGTATAGTTGAGGTCCGTTGCCCATCTTTGTACATCATATATACGTGCCTATGCACGAAGAGCAATACATCGTGCAATTCCTATATCTCACATGATATCAGTTTTTAGGTTCTAAACCTAGTCTTCCGCTGCCGCCGCCGCGCGCCTCCTCAGGCGCCGCCGCCGCCGCCTGTGCGCACCTCCTGCGCCGGCCGCCGCCGCTCCTCCCGGGCGCCGCGCGTCCCCTTCCTCCCGCGCCGCCGCAACCATCCGCAGGCCGCCGCTCCCTTCGAGCCGCCCGCCTGCTTCCCTCCCGCGCCGCCGCACCCAATCTGCCGCCGCGCCTCACACTTGCTAGTCGCGCCTTGCATCGCTAGGCAATCCCCGCATCGCCAGCTCCACGTGAAGACTCAGTCAAACCATTGGGCATTAGTAACAGTACTTCTAGTACGTGAGCATACCGCATCGCCTGCTGCGTGCTGCTCCGAGCTGCGTCGCGGCTCTGTACCTGGTACTGCCGCGCGCCCGCCCAGCCGCTAGCCCCGTCGCGTCCCGCGTCCCGCCCCATCGGACCAGTAATGGCGTCACCAAGCCCGTCCGCCGCCGCCTCTGCCGTCTCACCGTCGGTGCCCTACGGCGCGGCCCCGCCGCCATACGGGGCGACCGTCACCTACGGCGCGCCCGTTCCCACATACAGGAATCCTACATACGGGGCATACGGGACTCTGCCCACATCCACGTACGGGTATCCGCCTGCGTATGGGGCTCTGCCCGCGTACGAGTCTCCCGTGTACTGGTGGGGATCGTCAACGGGCCAGCACTCGCCCGCTGGGCAGCAGGCAGACGGCACCCAGCACCTGCATCATCTGTCAGCGGACCCGCAGGTTTTCCGGCAGGCCATCCGGCCTACCCGGCCCCGCAGTTGAAGCAGGGGCAGCCAGAGCTGTATGGAGGGTACCCACCGCCTTCGTTGAGCGGCGGCTACGGCTTCCCCTTGGCGTCTCCGTCCTTCTCGCCGGCCCTGCCGCCGGCGCCTTGGGACCGGTGCTCCTCACCGGACTGCATGCCGCTCCTACGCCGAACAACTACACCGAAGGTGGTGATTGGTACATGGACACCGGTGCTACGGCTCACATGTTTGCTCATTCTGGTAACCTTGCCTCCTTCACACCTGTCTCCACCGACCGCCGCATCATTGTGGGCGATGGTTCCACACTTCCTATCACACACATTGGACACACTTTTTTTCCTTCTAGTTCTACTCCATTATCTTTGTCTAACATACTTGTGTCACCTCATCTTATTAAGAATCTTATTTTTGTTCGTTGTTTCACTCGTGAAAATCCTGTTACCGTTGAATTTGACGAGCTTGGTTTTTGTGTCAAAGACGCTCGCATCAGGATGGTACTTCACCGATGCGACAGCCCCGACGAGCTCTACCCGGTGCACTCGCCTTCATCCACCACCACCGCACCGGTTGCTCTCTCTGCTGGAGTCGATCTCTGGCACGCTCGCTTGGGTCATCCCAACCCCGCCACACTTCGTCATATTCTTAGGAGTTTCAGTTTCAGCTGCAATAAGATCGAGGATCACACTTGTCATGCATGTCGAGTCGGCAAACATGTTCGCCTGCCGTTTAATACTTCCACCACCATTGCTTCCTTTCCTTTTCAGTTGATTCATAGCGATGTGTGGACTTCTCCGGTTCCCAGTAAGTCGGGCTATTTATATTATCTGGTCATTCTTGATGATTATTCTCATTATGTGTGGACTTTTCCTTTGCGCAGAAAGTCGGATGCACTCTCTACCTTGACGGCTTTTTACTCCTATGTCCGCACGCAGTTTGGGCGTCCCATCCTTGCGCTTCAAACGGACAATGGAAAAGAGTTCGACAACCTCGCTTTCCGCACCTTTTTGTCGCATCACGGTACAGTTTTCCGCCTCACCTGCCCGTACACTTCACAGCAGAACGGTCGAGCCGAACGCGTCCTTCGCACTCTGAATGACTGCGTTCGCACGCTCCTGTTTCATGCCAACGTGCCGCCTCGTTTCTGGCCGGACGCACTCGCCACTGCATCACTTCTTAACATTAGACCCTGCCGCCCACGGTGGAACTACGCACCTCACCATCTTCTCTTTGGTACGCCCCCGTCTTATGACGACTTGCGTATTTTTGGGTGCCTTTGCTATCCCAGCACTGTCGACACTGCTTCTCACAAGCTTGCACCTCGATCTGTTGCTTGCATCTTCATAAGCTACCCCTCTAACTCCAAGGGATATCGGTGCTATGATCCCGTCTCCCACCGTGTGTTCACTTCCCGACACGTTTACTTTGATGAGCATGTGTTTCCGTTTCACCAGGTACCCCCGGCTGTTCCTCCCGCCGCCGGTGACGCGGGCTCCTCGACGCCTCTCACGGGGCGCTCGCGTGCCTCTCTTGGCCCGCCCCCTGGTTTTGAGGTGCGCCCCCCGCATGCGGCGCCTCCTACAGCCGCGGCGCTGGCGCCCCCGACGTTGGCACCCGCGGCCCCCCCGGTGCCGACGGCCTTCGCGGGTCCCCCGGCGCCCGCGGGCCCCTCGGCGCCCGCGGGCCCCTCGGCGCCCTCGGTGCCCCCGGCGCACCCAGCTCCACCGGCCCCCTCGGCGCCCCAGGTGCCCGCTGCGCCCCCGGTGCCCGCGCCCCCCTGGCGCCTGTGGCCGGTCCGGTCACCCGCGCTCGTACGGGCATTTTTCGCCCGAGCTCGCGCTACGCCTCGGATGACTACGTCCATGCAGCGTCCACCTCAGAGCCGTCGCCGTTGCTGTCCTCCGTTCGAGCCGCTCTTCGTGACCCGCTCTGGATGGCTGCGATGCAAGAGGAGTTTGACGCCCTGTTGCGCAACCGGACGTGGCAGCTTGTTCCCCGTCCCCGGCACGCCAACGTGATTACCGAGAAGTGGGTCTTTAAACAAAAGCTCCGTCCTGATGGTACCCTTGATCGCTACAAAGCGCGATGGGTCGTTCGTGGCTTCCGACAGCGTGCTGGCATCGACTTCACCGACACCTTCGCTCCGGTCGTCAAGCCCGGCACGATACGCACGGTTCTCCACCTTGCGGTCTCCCGTGCTTGGCCGGTGTACCAGATGGACGTCTCTAACGCCTTCCTCCATGGTCACCTCGAGGAGCAGGTCTTCTGCCAGCAGCCCACCGGGTTTGTTGACCCGCCGCTTCTCGACCACGTGTGCCTGCTTTCGCGGTCCTTGTACGGACTGAAGCAGGCTCCGCGCGCTTGGTACCAGCGCATCGCGGCGTTTCTCCACCAGCTTTGGTTCCGCTCTACCCGCTCGGATGCCTCGCTCTTCGTCTATCATCAGGGCTCCGACACGGCCTACTTGTTGCTCTATGTCGACGACATCATCCTGACGGCATGTACGGCTGGTCTCCTTAGTCAGCTCACGGCTCGTCTTCGCGTTGAATTCGCCATGAAGGACTTGGGTCCTTTGCACTACTTCCTCGGTGTCGAGGTGGTGCGACGTCCCGATGGCTTCTTCCTTCATCAGCGGAAGTACGCTCATGAGCTCCTAGAGCGCGCCGGCATGCTTAACTTCAAGCCCGCTGCTACGCCTGTTGATACGAAGGCCAAGCTTTCTGCCACGGATGGTTCTCCTGCTTCTGATGCTGCTTTCTATCGGTCTATCGTTGGTGCTCTTCAGTACCTCACTCTGCCTCGACCGGAGATCCAGTATGCTGTGCAGCAGGTGTGTCTTCATATGCATTCTCCTCGAGACGTTCACTGGGCTGCGGTCAAGCGGATTCTCCGCTATGTCTGTGGTACTATGGATCTTGGCGTCACGCTTCATGCCTCCGCGGACACCGCCCTCACCGCCTACTCCGATGCAGACTGGGCGGGCTGCCCGGACACTCGTCGCTCCACCTCGGGCTATTGTGTCTACCTTGGACCCTAACTTATCTCGTGGTCGTCCAAGCGGCAACCTACGGTCTCTCGTTCCAGTGCTGAGGCTGAGTATCGCGCGGTGGCCAACGCCGTCGCCGAGTGTTCGTGGCTTCGCCAGCTGCTTCAGGAGCTTTCTTGCCCTATTGACCGTGCCACGGTGGTCTACTGCGACAATGTCTCGGCGGTCTACCTCTCCGCTAACCCGGTGCATCATCGACGGACCAAGCATATTGACTTGGATATTCATTTTGTTCGGGAACAGGTGGCCCTTGGCCATATTCGTGTTTTACATGTCCCTACTTCCCAAAAATTTGCAGATATCATGACCAAGGGCTTGCCTACGGCGTCATTTGAGGAGTTCCGATCCAGTCTTTGCGTCAGCCGCGGTGCCGCTTCGACTGCGGGGGGTGTTGAGTATATGTGTTATGTGCATATTGTGTATTGGGCCCGCCTCCTATTCCTTGTATAGTTGAGGTCCGTTGCCCACCTTTGTACATCATATATACGTGCCTATGCACGAATAGCAATACATCGTGCAATTCCTACATCTCACAGTATGTATGAGCAGCAGCCAGCAGCCAGCGATTGGAAAGCTAGCTAGCTAGCTAACGTGGGCAGCGGCAGCAGCTAGCGCAACAACTAGCTAGCGAGGACGCCCGAAGGAGCGGCAGCAGCTAGCAGACGCGCTAGCGAGCAGGGCAGCGCAAGCGATCCGCGCTAGCAGCTGGAGATCGAAGGAATCCAGCCGGCGATGCGGGGCTTCGCTAGTGGCTGGAGGAGCGCGCGCGAAGGAAGAGAGAGGAGCGGCGGCTGGCGCGGGCGACGTGTGGGCGGCGGCGGCGCGTGAGGAAGCGCGCGGCGGCAGCGGCGGCAGCGGAAGGCTAGGGTTGAAACCAAAAAACTGATATCATATAGAATATATGAATTGCACGATGTATTGCTCTTTGTGCATAGGCACGAATATATGATGTGCAAAGATGGACCACGAACCTCAACTATACAAGGAACTAGGAGGCGGGCACTGTTAGGCTTAATCTTGATATTTTATATCACATGCTTGAGTTTTGCATGTAGTCTAGTCTAGTGTGTTGTTAGTCCGGTGAGGCTTCAGCTAAGCGCACCAAGGAGGTGAGATGCGAGGCTGCCGCGCGAGGCGGCGAGCTCGGCGAGATGTCGATGGTGCTGTGCGATACAGCGAGGTCGCGAGAAGCGGCAAGACGCGACGAAGATTCGAGCGTGACGGACTGCATCAAGTTGAGTCGGGTGAACCGGCAGATTCGTTCAGTTTGTTGGGTCCTAACCGAGAGGGCTGAGCACCAAAGATGTAGCCAATGTATTCATCAAGGAGAGAGCGCCTCGGCAAAGCTCTTGTGCTTTTCCTTGATGTATGCGTGTGTGTGTGTGTGTGCAGAGTTTTTCACCATGTGGGTGTGCCTGTGTGTGTGTTCTTGAGAGAAGCAAGAGGAAGACTTGTGTGATGTAGAAGAAGAGCGGCGCTGCGAGGAGGCGGCGCCAACAATTGGCATCAGAGCCTTGTCGATCCGCTGCAGCGATGGCGGCGGTGACGACGATGCGGCGGACTCCATGTGACGTGGAGGACTTTGGTGCGAGGTGGAGGCCGTTGGCGGCGCGATGCTGCTGGTGGCCGGTTGCGGTGCGATACCGCAAGATGATGATGGTGTGGTGATCGGCGTCGCGAAGACGTGGTCCGGACCAAGAGGAGGCCACTTCGTGCGACACGGAGTCGTGGTGACCGGCGCTGCGATGGCGTCATCCACGACAAGATGGTCCATGGTGACCGGCGCCGTGACGGCGTCGACTGTGGTGCGGTGGACTCCATGCGAGATGGAGGCCGGTGGCGCGAGAAGAAGGTAGTCGGTGGTGTGATGCCGCCAACAGCAGGTTGCGGTGCGATGCCGCTAGGAGGAGATGGCGGTGTGACGCTGCCATGACGACGGTGCGACGCCGTTACAAGGAGAGGCGACGCGATGCTGCTAAGAACTTGTATGGCGGCGCGAGGCCGTCATGAGTATCGACGTGAAGCTGGTCGACGGTGGTCTCCATGGTGGTGTGATGTCATTCGCGAGATGGATCGCCGTGACGATGTGGCGATCGGTGTTGTGATGGCGTCGTCCCTGGCTAGGAGAAGTCACTTCGTGCGGCAAGTGGCTATGGGTGATCCGCGTTGAAGATTGGAGAATCAAGATTAGGGGGTGAATGTTAGACTTAATCTTGATTCATGTATCTATATTTTAGTTTGCTTTGAGCTTGCATGTAGTTTAGATGATCCAGGGAAGTGCAGGTAGGGCAATGATGCTTCAGCTATGCGCGTGAAGAAGGCGAGACGCCGGGCTGCCGTGCGACGCGGCGAGCACGACGAGATGCCCATGATGCTTTGCGAGACGGCGAGGCCGTGAGAAGCGGTGAGACGCGACGGAGGCTGGAGCGTGACCGTCTACGGTACAAGTTAAGTCGGGTGATCCGGCCAGGTCTGGTTCATTGTGTTGATGCCCGTGCATGTGTGCATGGTTGAGTCAGTCGTTACATGCATGCATAGATTAGTTAGTCAGCTAGCTAAAAGGTAGGTTAGTTGATCAGTTTGTTAGTAGCAGCCGGTCAAGTTCGAGGCCGAGTCAGGCTCCTAGAGAGATTCCAGGAGAAAGGATAAGGCATGGGTTAGTGGCCTGTACTAGTACGTGGAGACGTGGTGCTAGTGGCCGAATGTAACGGCTGCGCTGCGTGAGTCCTTGTATATATGTACTTCTTTGGTTAATGAGAAGAGAAGGCCGAGAGGGCTGAGCACCAAAGATGTAGCCAATGTATTCATCAAGGAGAGAGCGCCTCGGCAAAGCTCTTGTGCTTTTCCTTGATGTATGCGTGTGTGTGTGTGTGCAGAGTTTTTCACCATGTGGGTGTGCCTGTGTGTGTGTTCTTGAGAGAAACAAGAGGAAGACTTGTGTGATGTAGAAGAAGAGCGGCGCTGCGAGGAGGCGGCGCCAACAGGCACAGTACACAATATGCACATAACACATATAATCAACACTTTGGATTGAGCTTGGGAGAAGACAAGAGGACGAGGTCTGTCTCGATGGACAGAGGACCCGAGGCGGATACACTAAAAACAACAGTGGGTCTATGTGTAGTTCTAAGGGGGGGGGGGGGGCATTTGCCCCCTCCAAAGCTGCATATTTTCTCTTTAGGCTATAAATCTAGTTGGGTAATTAATGTGTGTAAATATTGACACAAGAATCATGTAAAGCTGGAGTATATGTGTAGTTACAGTATAAATCGAACAAAACTAACGTGGAGTTAATTATCATAACAACTATGACAATACTAGTGATCACAGGAAGCTCCGCTGCCGACTTCGTTTAGCAAATGTACATATACATCAATCGATGCCACGAACACTTCCTCGCGTGTGAGTTTCGATCAATTTGTTAACTTCATAGACGAATACACCGGAGATAAAAGGGCGCGGCTAGCTAGCGCAGCGGCGCCCGTTAGTTCTTTGCAGCGCACTCTCCACACGCGCGCGTTAAACAAAACGACTAGAACACTCCTAGCAATCACAACCAGCGCTCCCACCCACCACGTATCCATCCATCGGCAATAGCTAGCCTGCGCGTACGTGTGCATGGCATAGTTGCTGGTGCGTTGATGTCTAGCACTTGCATGTGCTAGCTTGCTGCTTTTCGCTTTGCTATGCCTTCTTGGACTTGTGTGATTGCTCTACCTTGCTGTGTCGCCGTCGGTCGCCAATACCTCGCCGACCTAATTGTCCTCATAAAGTGTCGAGCGCTACCTCGCTGTCCGATAGGTCCGCATGCCACCTAGCATACCACTTATTGGCACCATTGGCCTGGTGTCGGGAAGACTGGTCTGACGGCCCCGAAGCCGGACTACATCTCTCATGTCCATTTCTTTCTGGGCGTGTACCGAATCATGTCCTTGCGACCTCCTCTACAATGAACACTACCTAAGCCTTGCATCCCGCCCACACATGTGTCCCTTCTCCCAGCATCGAGCACACTGGTTTAAAGCAACTATCATGTGTGCCATAAGCAACTTTGCCTATGCAAAAAATGTAAGAAGCTTGTTCAATGCAAAATACAATCAAACTTTGTCCACACAAACTTAAACTCTTTTTGTTTTACAAAAAAATGTAAAGAAAATGATTATGTCCTACCACTTTAAAAGAAGCAACTCTGTGGAGTTTTCCTCGTCCGACTAGGTATTGGTATAGCAGAAAACACACGCAGTAAAGGCAGCCAAGCCCCCCTCCCCAGTTTTGCTGCTGCCTCTGATCCCAATGGATTAAGCGGGCAACTCTGTGGAGCATTCCGAACAACTCCATTGTTTTTTTTTGGGCACCTACCATATATCTCCAGCTATGACACCTGAAAAAGGGATGAAGAATATGCACAAGTTCACTTTTGAAGGTGTTCAGAGAAAAAATTAATCCGCTAAATCATTCGCTCATAGATTTAGCTGCACCCCCTTTCCGTTCTACGATCATTTGCCAAATATTTACGATCGCAACAAGGGATCCACCCAAGGACAATAAATTATTGATGCATCTCTATGACACAAACCTAATCGAAAGGTGTCTAAAACCTTTAGATGTTGACCAAAATATGGTATTGGTAATGTTTCTGCTCATGTTTTAGACAAATGGATACATGATTTTAGGCAACTGTGTGGTTGATTGTGAGCAAATATGACACCTAAAAATGGGATAAAGAACATACACATGTTCGTTTCTGGAGGGGTTGCAAAAAACATAATCCACTAAAAACACTTTGTGATTTTAGTTATATCCCCATGTCTAGCTCCACCCCTCCCCCTCTATGATCATTCAACAAGTATTTACTATCGCACCAAGGATCCCACCACGAGGAAAATAAATTATTAGCACATCTCTATGGCACAAACGTAATTGAAAGATATCAAAAACCTTTATATATTTGCCAAAAGATGGTCATGGTAATGTTTATGCCCATGAGGATCGGGCAACATGACACATGGCTTTAGGCAAATGTATGGTTGATTGTGGGCAAGTATGACACCTGAAAAAAGGGACAAAGAACATAGACATGTTCGTTTTCGGCGCGGCTCAAAAAAACGTAATCCTGTAAAACCACTTTGTGGTTTTTGTTATGCCTCCATGTCTAGCTCCACCACCTCGGTCCACTACGATCATTCGCTAAGTATTTACGATCGCACCAAGGATCCCATGCCTAGGAAAATAAATTCTTGGCATATCTCTATGACACAAACCTAATTAAAAGATACTAAAACCTTTAGATATTTGCCAAAATATGGTCTTGTAATATTTCTGCTCATGAGGACCGGGCAACTGGATACATGGTTTTAGACACATATATGGTTCATTGTGGGCAACTACGAGATCTGAAAAATGGATAAAGAATATACACATGTTCATTTTTGGAGAGGTTTGCAGAAAAACTTAATCCCCTAAAACTCTTCCTGGTTTCAGTTATCTCCCCATGACCAACTCCACCCCTCCCACCTCTAGAATCATTCACCAAGTATTTACCATCGCACCAAGGGATCATATCCCAACGAGAACAAATTCCTTACGCACTTCTATGACACAAACCAAATTGAAAGGTATATAAAACATTTAGATATTGGCCAAAGTATGGTCATCACAATGGTTCTGCTAATAAGGATTGGTTAACTGGATACATGGCTTTAGTCAACAGTATGGTTGATTGTGGGCGACTATGACACCTGAAAAAAAAAGGATAAAGAACATACACAAGTTCGTTTTTTGAGGGGTTTTAGAAAAAAACTATTCCTAAAAACTTTTTATGGTTTTACTTATGTCCCCATGACCAGCTCCGGCCTCTCATCTCTATGATCATTCACATGCTCTGTAGGTGTCATAGTTGCCCACAATCATCTCTTGCGGCCCAGCAATTACGTACGACCCAAGGACTAGTTGAATCCATCTCTTGCAAAAAAAAGGAATTCTTTATTAGTCTGTAAGGTTAGGGTCAAGCTGTCCATCACGCATGATACGTAGGGTTGACGAAGATACATCATTGGGTACGCACGAATGGATCCATCTTTGCTTTCCAGCGATCACGTTTCGTCTCCCAGTCCAACTCCAATATCTCGCCGCCTTTATTTGTTTCTTCATAATTGCTTCCACAGAACATAGCAAGAAGGTTGGCGGATCGCAATGGCGGCCTTCCTTATGTTCTCCAGGTCGTGGCCACCTAGATCGTATGGACGCACCACGGCACAACCGAAACACCGTCACAAAAATCCCTTCTACGATCATTTGCCAAATATTTACGATCGCAACAACGAATCCACCCAAGGACAATAAATTATTGACGCATCTCTATGACACTAACCTAATCGAAAGGTGTCTAAAACCTTTAGATGTTGACCAAAATATGGTATTGGTAATGTTTCTGCTCATGTTTTAGACAAATGGATTCATGATTTTAGGCAACTGTGTGGTTGATTGTGAGGAAATATGACACCTAAAAATGGGATAAAGAACATACACATGTTCGTTTTTGGAGGGGTTGCAAAAAACATAATCCCCTAAAAACACTTTGTGATTTTAGTTATATCCCCATGTCTAGCTCCACCCCTCCCCCTCTATGATCATTCAACAAGTATTTACTATCGCACCAAGGATCCCACCACGAGGAAAATAAATTATTGGCACATCTCTATGGCACAAACGTAATTGAAAGATATCTAAAACCTTTATATATTTGGCAAAAGATGGTCATGGTAATGTTTATGCCCATGAGGATCGGGCAACATGACACATGGTTTTAGGCAAATGTATGGTTGATTGTGGGCAAGTATGACACCTGAAAAAAGGGATAAAGAACATAGACATGTTCGTTTTCGGCGCGGCTCAAAAAATCGTAATCCCGTAAAACCACTTTGTGGTTTTTTTATGCCCCCATGTCTAGATCCACCACCTCGGTCCACTACGATCATTCGCCAAGTATTTACGATCGCACCAAGGATCCCATGCCTAGGAAAATAAATTCTTGGCATATCTCTATGACACAAACCTAATTGAAAGATACTAAAACCTTTAGATATTTGCCAAAATATGGTCTTGTAATATTTCTGCTCATGAGGACCGGGCAACTGGATACATGGTTTTAGACACATATATGGTTCATTGTGGGCAACTACGAGATCTGAAAAATGGATAAAGAATATACACATGTTCATTTTTGGAGAGGTTTGCAGAAAAACTTAATCCCCTAAAACTCTTCCTGGTTTCAGTTATCTCCCCATGACCAACTCCACCCCTCCCACCTCTAGAATCATTCACCAAGTATTTACCATCGCACCAAGGGATCATATCCCAACGAGAACAAATTCCTTACGCACTTCTATGACACAAACCAAATTGAAAGGTATATAAAACATTTAGATATTGGCCAAAGTATGGTCATCACAATGGTTCTGCTAATAAGGATTGGTCAACTGGATACATGGCTTTAGTCAACAGTATGGTTGATTGTGGGCGACTATGACACCTGAAAAAAAAAGGATAAAGAACATACACAAGTTCGTTTTTTGAGGGGTTTTAGAAAAAAACTATTCCTAAAAACTTTTTATGGTTTTACTTATGTCCCCATGACCAGCTCCGGCCTCTCATCTCTATGATCATTCACATGCTCTGTAGGTGTCATAGTTGCCCACAATCATCTCTTGCGGCCCAGCAATTACGTACGACCCAAGGACTAGTTGAATCCATCTCTTGCAAAAAAAAGGAATTCTTTATTAGTCTGTAAGGTTAGGGTCAAGCTGTCCATCACGCATGATACGTAGGGTTGACGAAGATACATCATTGGGTACGCACGAATGGATCCATCTTTGCTTTCCAGCGATCACGTTTCGTCTCCCAGTCCAACTCCAATATCTCGCCGCCTTTATTTGTTTCTTCATAATTGCTTCCACAGAACATAGCAAGAAGGTTGGCGGATCGCAATGGCGGCCTTCCTTATGTTCTCCAGGTCGTGGCCACCTAGATCGTATGGACGCACCACGGCACAACCGAAACACCGTCACAAAAATCCCTTCTACGATCATTTGCCAAATATTTACGATCGCAACAACGGATCCACCCAAGGACAATAAATTATTGACGCATCTCTATGACACTAACCTAATCGAAAGGTGTCTAAAACCTTTAGATGTTGACCAAAATATGGTATTGGTAATGTTTCTGCTCATGTTTTAGACAAATGGATTCATGATTTTAGGCAACTGTGTGGTTGATTGTGAGGAAATATGACACCTAAAAATGGGATAAAGAACATACACATGTTCGTTTTTGGAGGGGTTGCAAAAAACATAATCCCCTAAAAACACTTTGTGATTTTAGTTATATCCCCATGTCTAGCTCCACCCCTCCCCCTCTATGATCATTCAACAAGTATTTACTATCGCACCAAGGATCCCACCACGAGGAAAATAAATTATTGGCACATCTCTATGGCACAAACGTAATTGAAAGATATCTAAAACCTTTATATATTTGGCAAAAGATGGTCATGGTAATGTTTATGCCCATGAGGATCGGGCAACATGACACATGGTTTTAGGCAAATGTATGGTTGATTGTGGGCAAGTATGACACCTGAAAAAAGGGATAAAGAACATAGACATGTTCGTTTTCGGCGCGGCTCAAAAAATCGTAATCCCGTAAAACCACTTTGTGGTTTTTTTATGCCCCCATGTCTAGATCCACCACCTCGGTCCACTACGATCATTCGCCAAGTATTTACGATCGCACCAAGGATCCCATGCCTAGGAAAATAAATTCTTGGCATATCTCTATGACACAAACCTAATTGAAAGATACTAAAACCTTTAGATATTTGCCAAAATATGGTCTTGTAATATTTCTGCTCATGAGGACCGGGCAACTGGATACATGGTTTTAGACACATATATGGTTCATTGTGGGCAACTACGAGATCTGAAAAAAGGATAAAGAATATATACATGTTCATTTTTGGAGAGGTTTGCAGAAAAACTTAATCCCCTAAAACACTTCCTGGTTTTAGTTATCTCCCCATGACCAACTCCACCCCTCCCACCTCTAGAATCATTCACCAAGTATTTACGATCGCGCCGAGGGATCATATCCCAAGGAGAACAAATTCCTTACGCACTTCTATGACACAAACCTAATTGAAAGGTATATAAAACCTTTAGATATTGGCCAAAGTACGGTCATCACAATGGTTCTGCTCATGAGGATTGGTCAACTGGATACATGGCTTTAGGCAATAGTATGGTTGATTGTGGGCGACTATGACACCTGGAAAAAAAGGATAAATAACATACACAAGTTTGTTTTTTGAGGGGTTTTAAAAAAAACTATTCCCTAAAAATTTTCATGGTTTTACTTATGTCCCCATGACCAGCTCCAGCCTCTCATCTCTATGATCATTCACATGCTCTGTAGGTGTCATAGTTGCCCACAATCATCTCTTGCGGCCCAGCAATTACGTACGACCCGAGGACTAGTTGAATCCATATCTTGCAAGAAAAAGGAATTCTTTATTAGTCTGTAAGGTTAGGGTCAAGTTGTCCATCACGCATGATACGTAGGGTTGACGAAGATACATCATTGGGTACGCACAAACGGATCCATCTTTGCTTTCCAGCGATCACGTTTCGTGTCCCAGTCCAACTACAATATCTCGCCGCCTTTATTTGTTTCTTCATAATTGCTTCCACATAACATAGCAAGAAGGTTGGCGGATCGCAATGGCGGCCTTCCTTCTGTTCTCCAGGTCGTGGCCACCTAGATCGTATGGACGCACCACGGCACAACCGAAACACCGTCGCGAAAATCCCTTCTACGATCATTTGCCAAATATTTACGATCGCAGCAAGGGATCCACCCAAGGACAATAAATTATTGACGCATCTCTATGACACAAACCTAATCGAAAGGTGTCTAAAACCTTTAGATGTTGACCAAAATATGGTATTGGTAATGTTTCTGCTCATGTTTTAGACAAATGGATACATGATTTTAGGCAACTGTGTGGTTGATTGTGAGCAAATATGACACCTAAAAATGGGATAAAGAACATACACATGTTCGTTTCTGGAGGGGTTGCAAAAAACATAATCCCCTAAAAAACTTTGTGATTTTAGTTATATCCCAATGTCTAGCTCCACCCCTCCCCCTCTATGATCATTCAACAAGTATTTACTATCGCACCAAGGATCCCACCACGAGGAAAATAAATTATTGGCACATCTCTATGGCACAAACGTAATTGAAAGATATCTAAAACCTTTATATATTTGCCAAAAGATGGTCATCGTAATGTTTATGCCCATGAGGATCGGGCAACAGGACACATGGTTTTAGGAAAATGTATGGTTGATTGTGGGCAAGTATGACACCTGAAAAAAGGATAAAGAACATAGACATGTTCATTTTTGGGGCGGCTCAAAAAATCGTAATCCCCTAAAACCACTTTGTTGTTTTTGGTATGCCCCCATGTCTAGCTCCACCACCTCGGTCCACTACGATCATTCGCCAAGTATTTACGATCGCACCAAGGATCCCATGCCTAGGAAAATAAATTCTTGGCATATCTCTATGACACAAACCTAATTGAAAGATACTAAAACCTTTAGATATTTGCCAAAATATGGTCTTGTTATATTTCTGCTCATGAGGACCGGGCAACTGGATACATGGTTTTAGACACATATATGGTTGATTGTGGGCAACTACGAGATCTGAAAAATGGATAAAGAATATACACATGTTCATTTCTGGAGAGGTTTGCAGAAAAACTTAATCCCCTAAAACACTTCCTGGTTTTAGTTATCTCCCAATGACCAACTCCACTCCTGCCACCTCTACAACCATTCATCAAGTATTTACGATCGCACCAAGGGATCATATCCCAAGGAGAACAAATTCCTTACGCACTTCTATGACACAAACCTAATTGAAAGGTATATCAAACCTTTAGATATTGGCCAAAGTATGGTCATCACAATGGTTCTGCTCATGAGGATTGGTCAACTGGATACATGGCTTTAGGCAACAGTATGGTTGATTGTGGGCGACTATGACACCTGGAAAAAAAGCATAAACACTAGTGCAAAAAGGGCCATTTGTCCCGGTTCGTTAGGGCCATTTTTCCCGGTTGGGGAACCGGGACTAAACGGTCGATACAAATACCCTAGACCTTTAGTCCCGGTTCTTAGACCAACTGGGACTAATGGCCCACCACGTGGCAGTTGTGGCTTGCGCTGGTAGGGGGGCTTTTGTCCCGGTTTGTAGAACCAACCGGCACAAATAAGCTTCCACGCGTCAGCACTTCAGGAGTTAGGGTTTATGTTTTTTTTGAAGGAGGGGGGGTTTTGTGGGTTTTGTATGGTTAATTTAGGGGTTTCATATGTTGTGTTAGCTAGCTAATAGAGAGAAGTGTCCTCTCTTGTCTCCGTGCATGCTCATATAACAATGCATCATCATAATTAATAATATATCATCATCGTCGTTGTCATAATAAAAAAGTCGTACCCATCATCATCGTCATCTCACAACTTCTACTTGTTTTCATAATAACAAGTCCTGCTCATCATCATCATCATCATAGTCATCTACCAACTTCTTAGCACATGATCATAAGTAGCCAGACTTAATTAAGTACACCCTCTCTAAGGTGAAATAGCATAAAATAAGATAGGCCCTGACTCTCCATT
Organism: Secale cereale; assembly: GCA_902687465.1. Classification (NCBI taxonomy): domain Eukaryota; kingdom Viridiplantae; phylum Streptophyta; class Magnoliopsida; order Poales; family Poaceae; genus Secale; species Secale cereale. The sequence continues at coordinate 869,265,953 of LR738714.1, read as the reverse complement.
ATGGAGAATGCAGATTATCATGTCTCCAATTCTTGGCTTTCGCACAATGTCACTTCCATATAGCTGCCTACGACTGATCATACATTTCTTCCAATCTTTGATTGTCAAGTCTTCATTGGATTTAGAAATCCTGTATGGACAGTTATGTGTAGGATGATGACCTGACGAGTATGGGAATATGCTCATAACATTGAGGTGACCATTCTGAAACATCAGACGAGGCACACAATTCGAATGGATTTTCTGTTGAAAAACATAGTAATAACTTCGTAGTTAGTAATGTAGTTTAGTTTTAGAAGAATTTATGCAAAAGATGATCGGCCACAAATCTTACCATGACATCTCCATGGATGTTACCGTAGCTCAACACGTGCACTAGTGGCACATATTGACCATAATGTGCAGGAGTTTTAGCATAGGCATTGTAACGCTCAAAATCAGAAAGTAACGGGACAAGATGATTTTTCTTCTAACAAGTTAATTCCGCACCATCAGTGTAGTGGGTTCTGTCTACCATCTTCCGTATATTTCTTGAAGAATGGAAATAAGCTGTTAATGGAAATAAGCTGTCAATTATTTTGAAAGACACAATGCAACATAAATTACTTAATAAATATGTTTGAGAAACTCACATAGAGGTAGAACTGAAAGCGTATCAACAAGGACCCACATGCCATCGTCATCATCACCAAGGTCAAAGGTGACATACATACCCTCCTGAAAATCATATGCCTTGCACAGTGCTCTCCAGTTCAAGCAACCAAAATGGGTTACACTCTGCAAATTGTATAGCTTTACAAGAAAATCATAATCACGATGGGTCCTGAGATGAATTTGCTTTGTTTCCATAATTTCGTGATATTCGAAATCCGGATGCTCCAAGACATAGCATCTTGCATGGCATGGGATAAGCTAGTCGAATTGTAAAAGACGAAAATTACACATTGAAAAGAAAGCATAAGTCATGCTTAATTACCAAACAAGACTTGTCGTGTTGCATACCGTCTCAAAATCGAAGGCCTCATCGAGCTTAACACTGAAGCACCGGTACGGTTTACAGAGTCCCGAGGCCAGCTCATAATCGTGTCCGCCTCGGTCTGTACTCTTTCTTCCTTGTACCTCAAGTTTACATGATAGGTCGGTTTATAAACCGTAAACTTTACACACGGGCCCTAAGTCTTCATGGGCCGTAACCTCTACTGGGCTTATAATAAAACAGCTACATTAACGTAATCCGGATCTCCCTAGCCAGTTTATACCTGCTAGCAATATCCCTGACATTAGGCCCCAGAGTGATTTGAACTTGTTCATGTCAGTCTTCTAAATCTTGCATAAACTTCTTCTTTGTATCTTCTCTGCTTTATAAACCGGCTATGACGTCATCTCCAGAAATCATTTTATTCGGTCGTGACATCACATCCGCATTTATTGCTCACAGCTGTCTGTTACCTTTTTTTAAAGGCTATCCCGAAAATCGAGGTGACAATGGAATCTTTATCCAATCTCTGCATCACCCTGAAACGCGTCCAGAATTCTTCGCCGCCGTCCCTTTCCTTCTCAGGTATTCTTTTCCTCTCGCTGCAGATCGATCTTTAATCTAGGGTTCCTCCATGGCTTCCGCCATGAGACTTCGAAGCTCTGCTGTTCATCCAGTAGGTTATATCTGCAGTAGATTCAAACCCTGGATTTGTTTCGAACGCGCCCCTGCTCTGCAGTTTAAACTTAGATTCGAACCTTTAAATTCACCCCTTAGATTCATGTGATCTGTAGAAATCCTTCGTAGTTCTTCCTGTGATAGACTTGCATATATTTCATCTTTTTTCTTACCGCTCAGATCCACTTTTACTTTAACCTTCTGTAGAAACCTGTTTCTTCATCTTGATAGATCTGTAAGTTACTCACCGGTTTAACCAATCACATACTCCCCTTGCAAAGCATTAACCATGAGCTCGACGGTTTAGCCTCTTCCTTTTGGTTATCATAAACCGGTAGCAATTCGCTTCACATCTGCTTCCGGGTTGCCAATGCCATTAGTCCCCTTTCTAAACCGTCAATATGATTTGATAATACACTCCGGTTTATGCTTCGGTACTTGAATAATCCGGATTTTGCACTTCACTTTTTCAGCGTTTTCCTTCTGCTCACATGGCTGCCAAGCAGTTCGTTTCTTGCAACTGGGTTCCTTCCCGCATTACGGAAGAGGACTTAACCAATGCTGCTTCAATTGGCATTCTGGGCCCCCAAACAGTTCTGAAATGGCGGGCCCCAGGGGATGAGTGTCCTCCTACCCCTAAAGAAGGAGAAGTTATCGTTTTCTTTGATCATCTGGCACGGGTTTTAGCCCTCCCGGTTCAAAAAAATCCGGGATGTGCTGGCCGCTTTTCAGCTCCACCCTCAAGACATAGGTCCAAACTCTATATCAAACGTCTGCAACTTCCAAGTCTTCTCCGAAGTATACCTTCAAGAAGAACCGTCAGTGGACTTGTTCCGGGATTTTTTCCACTTAAACCGGCGGACAGAGTTTACTGCCGGACCACATCAAGAGCTGGGTGGTGTCAGCATTCAGAAGAGAAGAGATGTGGTTTTCCCTCATGCTGCTCTCCATACACACCCCAAGGACTGGAACCAATCCTGGTTCTACTGCATAGATACCTCTCCTGAAGGAGAAAACCCTCTGCCGGGTTATTGCGAACATCGTCTTCCTGAGGATCATCCCCTGCCGCAGCGTCTTAGTTCCTCAGAGCGGGCCCGGTTTGCCCCTCAGCTTACCAAGCTTAAGGCCTTTATGGCCAATGGTTTGACCGGAGTGGATTTCGTCTGTTGTTCGCTTGCCTGGAGCATCCTTCCTCTGAGCCGGCGCTCCGGTTTGATGTATGAGTATACCGGAAGGACGGATGACCCTCAACGCCACATCGATATAATACTTCCTAAAAAGGAAGAAACTGAATCCGCCAAGAAAATGCTCAACATCTCTCTGGAAGAGTGCAGCCAAACCGGATTGGCTCCATACTATGAGAAGAACAAACTGCCAGCAGTAAATTTTTCTAACCTCTTCTGTTTGTTTCTAATCCGTCCATATCAATTATCTTCTATTTATCTTTCATCTTCTGCACAGGCCAACGGTCCTTTTTGGACAAGAAAACCTCAGGACAAGTCAGGTAAACAGCCACGCCGGAAGACATGCGCTGTCAAGAAGAAGAAGAAGGCTGCTGGCTCCGGTTCACATCTTGAGGAGGATTATCCGGATTCTGAGGTATGAGGTGATCCTGATATGTTTTGATCTCTCTTTATCCAAATCTATGTTAACAGTGTCTTTCCACAGGATTTGGCTGAAGGAAGCAAAGCGGCAGAAATTGAGGTAATCTCTCTTTCTTCATATTCTGAACCGCCGGTGCCCAAAACTCGTAGGGCATCTCGGAAGTACCCTTTTTCTCATCCTTACGCTCAACTGGACCCTAAATTTCTTTTGAAGAAGCAGCAACATGAAGCTCGCCGGACTACGCGCCATAGTGGCCATGTCGTAGAATCTTTCGGAATATCTCTCACTCCGGCTCGTAGGCGCCGCTCTGAGGTTTTACTTTTTCTAACTCTTCTTCATCCAAAGGCCGGACTTATACGCAAACCGCTTAAACCGTCTGATCCTAACTATCAGGAGACACCTTTGTCATCCTCTGGCGAATCGACTGCCACACAGGTCCCTGTATTGAAGACCGTGCCTGGGTAAGTCCCTTTCCACCTCCGGTTTATATTTGTATTTGTTCCTTTATAATTCTGATTGTTTCTTCAATTTCTTTCAGCAAGCCCAAGCCTAGCAAAAAGGCAAAGGCCACCAAAGCAGCTGCCGAGACTGCTGCTGCTGATCCGGTGGCTGATCCGGATGAAGTCATCCCTCCAGAGAGCGAGCCTGCAATTCAGCTTGATCATCCTGCTCCCATGGACCATGACTACATTGCTGCTCCTGAAGATATAAATGTAGAAAATGTCTTTGAACCGGCGAGTCCTGTCCGGGTTAGCCCTCCTCGGACTAGCCCGGCTCCTGCTAGTCCGGCTCGTACTGCTGCCCCTTCGCAGCCAACCACTGCTTCTTCTCCGGATGTTCAGGTAACTGGGACAGGTTTTACCGCTCCTGCTGAGCCTATCATCTTGGCCAAGCACACTGCTAAAGCGGAGAAGCTTCAACAAGAGAAGAGCAAGTGGAGCACGGACTTGTCCAACTATGCCGAATTGAGTGCCCAGGAACTTTATTCCGGGTATTTGAACCGGCTTCATACCAGCCGCAACTATGAACTGGGCTTGGTTAATATGATGAAGGACAAATACGAGGTACCTTACTTGTCTTTGCTTTTGCCTTCTTTATATTTCTGTCTTTATGCCATAATAGCCCCCAAGTTCCGGTTTAGCTTCGTTGTAGGTGAACCGGAACTTCCAAATGTATGAAAAAATGACCTTACATTAGCCCCCAAGTGCCAGGGGCATAACTTGTTTTATGTGCCTGGGACTTGTCTGAATCTTTCTGTTGATACTTCAACTGCCCATTAGCCCCCAAGTGTCAAGTGGATAACTTGGTTATGTGCTTGAGACTTGTCTGAATTGTCATTTACCCTGCTTGATTTTCTTGTAGGCTGACTTGACCCGAAGGGCTGCAGAAATAACTGAGCTCCGGAATAGACTTGCTGACACTAAAACTGCTTTTTCCAAAGCCAAAGATGATCTGGCGCTGAGCTTAACCAATGCTGAAAAATTGAAAAAATATTTTTGAGGCAGAGCGATCAGTCTGGGAAGTGCAGAGGAATGCCCTTGATAAAAGGGCAAAGGATGCTGAAGAGGCCCTTAATCTGGTAACGCAAGAGCTGACCGCCTTAAGGCATCAAATAGAACTTATGACCTCGGCCATCTTTGGTGAGCACTTAATTTTCATATGCTTTCATCTCTGTAATTTTTATTCTGCTCCGGTTTAACTGTAATAATTATATGCAGGGCGACGCGTCACCCATCTTGGGGATGATCTCCGGAAGAAACTCAAGGCCTCTTATACTCTTGTTGAGCAGCTGTATTCCGGCGCTCAAAGGATTATAAGTGCGATGTCTCATTATAAAGCGGACCCCACTACTATCCAAGGTACTTTGGAGAAGCTTTCTATACTGCCTATACGCTTGGAAGAAGTGAAGAAATCTGCTGCACGGGCCGGTTCTCTTGTAGCACTGACTAGAGCCAAGGCGTGGGTTCCAGACTTTGATCCGGAGGAAGCTATGAACGGGTACCGGAGTAACAAGGAGGATGGATCTGCCTTCTCTGGCAAGGACCTTCATGCTTTGACTAAAGAAATGCGTCCTCTTGCCAGCAAGCTTGCTGGTGAAGCGGACCTGACCAGGTATCATCCGGCATATGACTTAAAGAATGAGCGAGTGGACCGGCCGGTTTATGCCACCGAGAATCTATTCCCACCAGTGCGCGCCCATACTTTTGCCCCATATGTTGATCCGTCCGATCTCATTACTGAAGAGATGTACTTTTGTGCATTATCCAAGATCGACTGGCGCGTTCCTGACTTTCAGCCGCTTCAAGAGGACGAAGAAGTTCCGGAACAAGTCAATCCTCAGCCTTCGCAGCAGGAAGAAACATAAGTTGCTTCGTTTTATTGTTATCTGTTGTAATCCGTTGCCGAAAAACCTTAATCCGTCCAGGCCTTCAAGTACCTTGTAATAGGATAGCTCGAAACATTTTCTGCCTTAATCCGGATGTCAGAGTTATGATTTGGCATCTGCCAATTTTAATCCCTTGTCTGCTATGGTTGATCCTTTATATTACATGTATCTGCATAGATAACACTGAAAAATTGTCCTGGCGGTTTACCGCCGGACCGATTAAAGTGCTCTCATAGGCATATATTTATCGAACGAGTATCTTCTTTATACCCAAAAATAACTTCATACCTTTAATTAAGTATGCTTGACATCCTTAATTCGGCGAACATTGTAGATTCTGAGGAGGCCCTTGGCTCTGTTGGTGTGTACCCAACGATTGTTTCGGGTTATAATAAATACCGGTTTAAATCATGCTGGTCATCTTTGAAGTTGCCCAATTCCGGATTAAAAAACCATAGAAAACTTTGAAAAATCACAAAACACAAAACACAGTTTGCAATTAAGACCATGTAGTCGAGGCTTTTTACGAGCTGCCAGGCTCCATATGTGCCAATCAATGGGTGCGACCCAAAGGGCTATGATTTTTTTCTTTTGCCATCAAAGGATGTACTCCAAGGGGCAAGAACTGTTTCTTTTGCCATCAAAGGATGTACTCCAAGGGACAAGAACATATTTTCTTTTGCCATCAAAGGATGTATCAACCAAGGGGCAAGAATTTTTGCATTTGCCATTAAAGGAAGTACTACTAGGGACAAGAACTTTTTCTTTAGCCATCAAAGGAAGTATCAACCAAGGGGCAAGAATTTTTGCATTTTCCATCAAAGGAAGTACCCCTAGGGACAACAACATTTTTTTTTCTTTTGCCATCAAAGGAAGTATCAACCAACGGCAAGAATTTTTGCATTTGCCATCAAAGGAAGTACCCCTTGGGACAAGAACATTTTCTTTTGCAACCGAAGGAAGTATCAACCAAGGGGCAAGAATTTTTGCATTTGCCATCAAAGGAAGTACCCCTGGGGACAAGAACATTTTTTTTTCTTTTGCCATCAAAGGAAGTATCAACCAAGGGGCAAGAATTTTTGCATTTGCCATCAAAGGAAGTACCCCTAGGGACAAGAACATTGTTAGCCAATCGATGGATATAATCCAAAGGGCGCTGATGTGAAGACAATCATGTAGACCGGACCAGAAGAGATTTAAGCGAGGATTCACACGCGATCCGTAGCTCCCTAGTGATCCTGGAGGTAGGGTTCCTATGTAGGAGTTTGCACTTGAAAGGCAAGTCCTGTTTGGTCCCTTATAGTATTGTCCTGCATAACAAAATAGACTGTTCGAAGTATCTGTATTAACTTTCATAAGACACTTATTTAGAAGAAAAAAGGCTGATCCCCCGGTTTACCGAGGGTGCTGGTTTATTTATTAATCGTAATATATATAGGATACATAAAGCGGAGCTCATGGCTCAGGTGTAGTAAGGCCGCAAGAGGGCAATGTTCCATGGCCTCTTCGTCTCTTCCTCTGATGTCCGTGAGTCTTTGTGCTCTCGAACGTCCACCAGGTAGTATGAACCATTGTGTAGGTTCTTGCTGACCACAAAGGGCCCTTCCCAAGGTGGGGATAGCTTGTGCATATCTGTTTGGTCCTGGATGAGCCGGAGTACCAAGTCCCCCTCCTGGAACGTCCTGGTTTTAACCCGGCGGCTGTGATATCTGCGCAGGTCCTGCTGATAAATCGCGGATCATGCTGCTGCTATGTCACGCTCTTCATCTAGCCGGTCCAAACTGTCCTGTCTTGCCTGCTCATTGGCCGCTTCAACATAAGCTGCCACCCGTGGTGAGTCATGGCGGATATCACTTGGAAGAACCGCTTCAGCACCGTACACCATGAAGAAAGGTGTGTAGCATGTGGACCTGTTCGGCGTAGTATTGATGATCCAGAGGACAGAAGGTAACTCCTCAACCCAGCACCCTGGTGTTCTTTGCAAGGGAGTCATAAGCCCGGGCTTGATACCTCGCAAAATCTCTTGATTGGCCCTTTCAGCTTGACCATTGGATTGAGGGTGAGCTAGAGAAGACACATCTAGGCGAATATGCTCCCTTTGACAAAATTCTTCCATCTCTCCTTTAGATAGATTGGTGCCATTGTCAATGATAATGCTGTGTGGAAAGCCAAACCGGAAAATTACCTTCTTGATGAATTTAACCGCTGTTGCCGCATCACACTTGCTCACAGGCTCTGCCTCAATCCACTTTGTAAACTTATCCACTGCGACTAACAGGTGAGTTTTTTTATCTTGGGATCGTTTAAAAGGCCCAACCATATCAAGCCCCCAAGTCGCAAACGTCCAAGTAATTGGAATCATCCGCAGCTCCTGCGCCGGAACAAGAGCACGCCGTGAAAATTTCTGACAGGCATCGCATTTCCGGACTAGATCTTCCGCATCAGCATGGGCTGTCAACCAGTAGAACCCATGACAGAAATCTTTAGCTACCAAGGATTTTGATCCGGCGTGATGACCACAATCCCCTTCATGGATCTCTCGAAGAATGTCACAGCCTTCCTCGGGTGATACACACCGCTAAAACGCTCCAGAAACGCTGCGGTGATGAAGTTCCCCGTTTACAATTGTCATGGACTTGGACCGCCGGATTATCTGCCTTGCTTCAATCTCATCATCTGGCAACTCTCCTCGGCTCAGGTACGCCAAATAAGGGAGCGTCCAATCCGGAATAACATGAAGTGCCGCAACCAGCTGCGCTTCCGGATCAGGAACAGCCAAGTCTTCCTCTGATGGTACCTGAACTGATGGACTGTGTAACTCGTCCAAAAAGGTATTCGGTGGCACCGGTTTACGCTGAGAACCCAGCCGGCTTAGAGCATCGGCCGCTTCATTTTTTCGCCGGTCTATGTGATCCACCTGATATCCTTTGAAATATCCTGCAACTGCTTCAACTTCCCGTCTGTAAGCCGCCATGAGAGGGTCTTTAGAGTCCCACTTACCGGATACTTGTTGTGCCACTAGATCAGAATCACCAAAACACTTGACCCGGCTCAAGTTCATCTCCTTAGCCATCCGTAGACCATGAAGCAATGCCTCATATTCAGCTGCATTATTAGTTCAAGGAAACATTAGGCGGAGGACATAACCAAACTTATCACCTCGCGGGGAAGTTTGAACACACGCCGCCAAGTCCACTATTGACATCGGTTGCTTGCACGTGTCTTTGAAATTTTTGATAAACTGACGACGCAGCTCACTCCATGACCCGATGGAGTTAGGGGGTAAGCCCTTTAACCACGTCCGGGCTGTACCCTCGAGCATCATGGTAAAATACTTTGCGCATGCCGCTTCATCCACCTCTAGCATCTCCATGGCCATCTCATAGCTCTCAACCCAAGCCTCTGGAGCCAGATCTGCTGTATAGTTGGGCACCTTGCGCGGTCCTTTGAAGTCCTTGGGTAACCTTACGCTTCGTAAAGCGGGAACAAGGCACTGTACTCCAAAAGAACTCGTCGTGACCCCCGTCTCTACTGTGGTTGGGTGAACCGGCGTCGTTTGACGGGTATCCTCGCGGGCAGTAGGTCTGGCCCGGTTCACTGCCTCCTAGGCGTGCGCCTCTGCCCCTGCCGGATTATCTTGCCTGTGATGGTGACGTCTCCGCTCGCTGCTGGACACCTCCGGTTCATCCCAATGCCTAGTATAACTCCTGATGTGACGGGGTGTTGAATGAAGTCTCTCCCTACTGTAGGAGTACGCATGCTGCTGTGTCAACGCTGTGTCCAGTAATTCCTTGACCCTGCGTGCTTCCGCCGCCACGGGAGATGTTCCCTCAATGGGTAAAGCGGCCAGCCGTGAAGCGGCGGCAACGATGTTGTCCAGCGGGTTTGAATAATGGCCCGGAGGTGTGGGGACGTGCGGTGTGGGTATAATCCGACGATTCTGCTCCGCGGTTTGTTGTTGAACTGGTGCGCCTGTGGCTGGGGCTCCCCTCCGGTTTACTTCTAAATTATTGCTGGCTCCCGCTCCCGGTGTGCCAAAGAGATTCATCGCCTCATAGACCGGCGGTAGACGAGTCTGATACCTCATGTTCCTTACTTCCTGCGCAGAGACCTGATCCATCCTAAGCCGGAAAGCTTGGGAATCCAACTCCGCTTGCCTTGTCACCATCATGGCCTTCTCTGCGTCCAGATCCCGCCTGGCTTGCTCGATCCGGCCCTTCAGTTGAAGGATCTCCGCATCATGTTGCGCCTTGTTAGCAGGAGCCACCTCCGCTGTTGCTCGGGCTGTCAACTCCTCAACCAAGGTGGATAGAGCGTTAGATGGTGAGGGGGCTTGGTTGCTCGCCCCTGCACCAGCTACCTCTGCTGTGAACGCCCCGGTCACTGTGGGCTGCTGCGCAGATTGTGATCCGGCCATAAAAACAGCCACCCGGTTTGGCGGATCAAAGGGGTCCGGAATACTGTCACCATCGGATACACCCCCGGATCGACCGTCCCGCAACAGATACAAAGATTCGGTTTCTCCGGATGAAGATTCATCATCAGAGTATACCACTGTCTCGCCACCAGAATCCGATCCGTCCTCGTTTTGGACTCCATGTATTGCTCCAACGAAAACATGCTTCACGGCAGGCTGAATCCGGGCCGATCTCGCACGCTGAGCTGGCTCGACGATGTTGGGGAAGATGTCCGGCTCAGGTCCCGGTTCGCCAATCTTGCCGATGAAGACGTGGATGCCGCCGAAGGGGACCCGGTACCCGTATTCGATTGAATCGGCCTCGGGGCCCCAACCTGCGTCATCGATGTAGATCCGGCCGCGGCGACTCTTGGTCATCCGGCCAACCGCGTAACCCTTGAGTCCTTCAAAGCTGCCCTTCAAGAACTCGAAACCATCGTGCGATAGCCCCACGGTGGGCGCCAACTGTCATGGAATTAGCACGACAGATGTCCGGTTTAGAGGACTTAGGCGTGGAGCCATCACGCGGGTTAGCTTGAAGAGGTTAAAGCACACAAAGAACACAAAGGGTTTATACTAGTTCGGCCCCTTCGATGAAGGTAAAAGCCTACGTCTAGTTTGGTTTGGTATTGCTTGGGCGTCGATGAACAGGGTGCAGATTGCTTGCCTGTGTCTCGACGGGTTGTTGCCTGTCCTTGAACCGTAGCCGGGTCGCTCCTTTATATAGGAGGCAACGCCCGGTCCGGTTTACAGAGTCCCGAGGCCGGCTCATAATCGTGTCCGCCTCGGTCTCTACTCTTTCTTCCTTGTACCTCAAGTTTACATGATAGGACAGTTTATAAACCGTAAACTTTACACATGGGCCCTAAGCCTTCATGGGTCGTAACCTCTACTGGGCTTATAATAATACAGCTACATTAACATAATCTGGATCTCCCTAGCCGGTTTATACCTGCTAGCAATATCCCTGACATACCAGGTGTGGACTATAGCACTGACCCCGGTCGTCGCCACACCAGTCGCACGCTGGGATCCTATCGTCATCGTCAGATGACGACATTTCCTACATATTGTAGCACAAGTCATGCCAAAATTCAATGGTTGAAAATATAAACAAACACGTATCAAAATATCTTAATTATAGGACTCATATATATTGACATGGAGATTTGGTTGGACTCTAGTTTGAGCATTCAATAAGCAAAACTAAATCATCTCTTGCGTCCGTACATCATCGAATATTATCACTAATACATCTCGAATAGTATCATACATATAACATCACTAATTAATTAATAAAGCTAAAACCCTAGCGAACGATGAGTATCGGCGCGGGCGGTGGACACCCAAAAAGAAGGAACCATCACAGGATCATTGCTCCAGTGAGATCCCTGAAGAACCTGCCATGTATTGTCGAACCTGCCCTACAACGCAACCATGTAGCGACGGATGTGTTCGTCCTCCTCGCTGACACGGTGACGTACAACTTCCGCGGGGTCCTCAAGCCTCCGCACCGTCATTGGCTCGCGTGCCCGCCACCAAAGAAGGTTAGGGTCAACAACGGCTTGGCTCCTCATCAAGTTGCGCCCACCGGAAGGAAGCACCTCCCAATACCAGCCCGGCGGAGCCCAGTCCCGAACATGACCCCTCTGATCAAGCAGGCCACCGTTGAGTCGACGATGAGGATGCGGGATAGGCATCATCGACGTCGATGCGGGAATAATTGCTTGAACTACAAGAATAAACTAGTTCTATTAATCCAACTAGTTCAACTAAGCACTTACTATAAATAAAAATGAACTAGTTCTACTAATTTTACTAAGAATTAGTTCTACAAACTAGTTGAACTAAAAGAATAAACTAGTTCTATAAAATTAAACTAGTTTTACTAAAAATAAAGACTAGTTCTATTAACTAGTTCAACTAATAAGCACTTACTATAAATAAACTGAACTATAGTTCTTACTAAAAATAAACTAGTTTTACTAAAATTAAACTAGTTTTACTAAAAATAAACTAGTTCTATTAATTCAACTAATTCAACTAATAAGCACTTACTATAAATAAACTGAACTAGTTCTTACTAAAAATAAACTAGTTTTACTAAAAATAAACTAGTCCTATTTAATTCAACTAGTTCAACTACATTCTATCACTAAAACTATAAAAACATAAAATTCATCTAACATTTGTGTATATAACTAAGTAACATTTTTTAAATTCATCTAACATTTGTATAATTACTAAAACTAAAATTACATATATATATATATATATGAGGACTATACCCGACCCGAATATTGATAGAAATTCTAAGAATAGATATTTTAAATATTGATAAGGTATTATCAATCATATGGGCAGGGAATACCCCCTGGCAAAAAAAAATTAATAATAATAATAATAATAGAAAAATAATAATAAATAAATAAATAAATAAATATTTAAGCAGCCTTGGCATGTATGTACGCATACACTGTAGAAGTTGAATATTTAAGCAGCCTTGGCATATATGTACGCATACAATACACAAGGATTCTTTGAAGGCAGAAGAAGCTCTGAAGGCTAATCACATGAAGATTTGTATGGCCGAAGAGCAAAGACTGGTACATAGAGGCCAGCCAATTATTCACGGAGAGACAACGCCCACGTGAACAAAGCAAAGACTTGACAGATTCCTGAAGATTGACGTTTGTCGGGGCACTATCTCTCGCTCTTATCCACCGCCTATAGGGACACGCATGCATCCCTACTACATATTAAATAAAGAGGTGCATTCTCCCGGAAGCCATCCAGAGAGCTGCTCTCTCGCCTATAAAAGGAGGCACTTGCTGCGAAGAGAGAGACAACACCAGATGGAGAAGCCAGCCACCGATAGAGCAAGGAGCTGCAACCCAGCAAGCAAGCTCTTGCTCAGTAGTAGTAGTAGTAGTAGTTCGTATTCTGCAATAAGAGCCACAACATCCAAGAGCATTGTAGGCTCAAGAAGGTAGTTAGAAGGTAATTTCCTTAGCTTGTGTAATCCCTTCGGGGCCTCCCGAAAGGGAAAGACATATGTAAATTATGTTGTGGAAATGATGTAGTTTCTTGGTTTCACTTGGTATTTTTATTTATGAATTTATGGGACGAGTTCTTATGCTAAGGATCCTATAGGAGAAACATCTGCGTGTGTAGTTCTCTGTGTAGCCCAGAGTGGCGTTTGAATGAGAACCTTGTGGCCGTAGAGAAGTGTTCCCTTCGGGTGGAACTGCCTGGGAAGACGATAGGAATTTACCCCGTAAATTTGCAATTAAAACTACTAAGTGAACATAATTAGCTACATCTGATACAACATAATGAAAAATATGGTAAGTACTGAGTAGGATTTTACACCTCTGCGCACACCGTCGGACGTATTATTGGCCTCGCCAGCCCCTAAATAGATCCCGCATTAAAATATCTAATTAGTGTATACAGAACGAGCATATAATACGAAAGAATTAAATATTGTTGTGAATAGTGTAATACTATTCCAAATAGTGTATTGAATAGTAAAACACTTTTCCAAATAGTACCCTACCTAGTGAATACTATTCCAGATAAAAAGCATATGTCTACCACTTTCACCTAATCACATATTAACCTAATTAATATCTAGTTAAAATTCTGTTTTATATTCCCTATATTGTTGGTATCAGGTCTAGCGTTTAATCATTGAAAGGTTAAAATATTTAAATTTAGAAGTTAGCGCAGGTAAAGTAATAAATACTAAGGAACATTTAAATATAAGGTGCAGAATAAATCCCTCTGAAGAGCATATCTGGCATACATCGCACAGTCAGCTAAATACAGTCGTCGATTTGATATATAACTTTTACATATCTTGGGGAAAAAGACAAGATAATTTCGACCAAAAGTTTGAAAATTTATTCAAGGAATACCAAAAACTTGCTGATAAGTATTTAGGTTTGAATAATAAAATTGATCTAGCTTTACATTAGCTAGAGGAAGCAAAAGGAAGACAGAATACAGTTTCCAAAAATAACGATTATATTAAAGAAGAAGTATTATCGATAGGCCGTTACCTAAGTAAAGGCAAAGAGTCGTTCCCACGCACTGAATCAAGACAAGATATACTTGAAATAAAAAAGTTGGTGCAAGAGGTTAAAACTTTGATTATCTCATAATTATATGACTGAATATACTCAAGCATTAAACGAAGTAGCTAAATACCCGTCACCTCCTGTCGGGTTCTCCGATCACGACCCCCCAAAAGAAGATTCCAAAGTAATAATAAGGCAAAATAACACAATCTTCCAGCTTTTAATTCAAATATTAGATAAACTAAATAGTGTTAAAAGTAACAAAGAAATTGTTCTTTCATCATCCGGAATAGTTGCCTCTGCTAGAAATATTAATTCAGAAAAATGGACGTATCTAAAGGCTTCCTTAGAAGAGACAAAACTCTCCAAATAGTAAGGCAAGACTCAAGACCCTTAGCCATGAAGCATAGATTATCATGCAAAGCTGACGATATTGATAGTATTGAAGAAGTTATAGATATACAAAAAGATCTAAAAAGATATCAGAAAGGTACACTAAGAAAAATAAAACCGCAACAAGTATATCACATGGGTATGTTTGAAAGTAAGAGTGGTCTATACAGAATATCTCGAGAAGTAGAATTAAGTGTGTTAACACACCCAGTAGATTTAAGAATTGTAAGCAAAAATATTGAAAATGAATTAAGATACTGTGGTTACAAATATATTCATCAAGGCATGTATATCATAGGAATCAAAGGTATGACAAGGAAGAAATTAGGTGCGAAGGTTTTGATAACCTTATTAGACAGAAGATGGGAATCCGTAGACAAAGCAGCATTAGGATTTTTGGAAGGAGACATGAATGAAAATAGATTAATAACCTATATAGCTCCAGACCTAATGATGCCCGTAAATGAATTCGTTGAAAAAATGAGTTTTGGTTTCCAAACTAAAGGTTATGAAGATTTTAAAGGAACAAATCTGCTAGTAAGCATAGAATTTATAGGAAGGCTCACTAATAGAAGTAGCTCCAGATATAGAGTAAATGTGAATGACGTAATTGATAGTATGCAATCAAAAGGTATAAAGTTTATGAATCCCCTTAAAATTGGTTCTGAAGAAAGAGCTGGAGAAGAATGGAGAATAGGTGAATTAATAGAGAAAAAAGAATTAAAGCAACCTGAAAACTACATAAGCTATCAAAATTGTGAAGGAAGTAGCAGTATTAGATTTATGAACTATAAAGCTGCATCAATAGAAGACTCTGAATCTTTTATGTCAGATTCAGAAATTAATGATGATAAGAATAAAGGTATATCTGAATGCATGGAAAAGGCTAACTTAGACGATGAAATAAATCATTGGGAAAAGAAACTAAAGCATATTGAATGGGAATATAGTCATTCCATGACAAATGATTGGCCCAAAATAAGAGAAAGAGAACTATTTATTATTAGAGAAATTGCGAGGTTAAAGAAACTAAAAAATGATAAAAAGTTTGCCAATAGTAGTTCAACCATGGAAGATAAAATTATAGCATCCGCAGAAAGAAAAGCAAATGCTATTATTAATAAAAATGATGTCATTAATAATAATAGTAAAGATAAGAATATTGTTCAAAAAGAAGAAGGTATTAGTGAAGAAGAGCAATGGGATATCAATAATAAGTTATTATTAGAAAGTTATGAGGAGGAAGAAGAATTAATAAAACAAATGTGGTTAGAAGATGAAAGATATGATGATTCAGAACAAAATAGTGATTTCTATAACTCACTAGATGAGGTGGCACTGCATAATTTAGAGAATGCAATGGAAGCTATGGAAGTAGAAAATAGTAGTAAAAGAAGAAGAGGATATGGAGAATCGTCTGTAAAAAGAGAAGGAGAAAGAGAGAGACCTACCAGATCAGCTGGACAATGGCCTCTAGAAAAACATGACTATCAACCTACGTATATCCCTGGACAGTATAGATATATGGGTACTAAACGAAGAGATTCTGAAAAACCAGTGCAGTTTCAAAATTATAAGAATGATGGCGCTATATTAAATCTAGCAGCTCATGATCCAATAGATTGGCCAAATATAATCAGCATATGGAAAGGATTAATAGTGCAAAAATATATACAAAACCAGTATAATATAGGCACTAAGGTAGAAGATATGTTAACATATCTTGAAACATTTTTAGGAGAATCTGTAAAAGTTCTATGGGAACAATGGGTTGAGTCATATCCTAACCAATATGAACAATTAAAAAGGGCAGGAAGTAACCCTAATAACTTTGCGAATGTTATCTCAAATATGATCATAGCAGAAGATCCAGAATTAGGGCATACCTCGTTGCAAAATGAAAGGTTAAGAGAAATAGAAAAATTAACATTAACTAGCTGGAAAGGTATTAAAGAATTTTCCCAGCATTATTTGTATAATGCTACTACTGCTAAACAAGGTTTTAATGTAGGAGTAGTAGAAAGATATTTTAATAAATTGCCTGATCCTTTAGGGTCCATAATATTTGAAGAATATAAAAAAGAAATAGAAGGAAATGTGGTTAATATATCCCAAGCCATAACATTTGTTTTCAAACAGCTAAGAAAGGTATGCACTAGCATTCAAGCCCAAAGATCTATGAAGAAATCAGATTATAATTTTTGCAATAACATAGTCCAAATACCACTTACATATGGAGAAGAAAGGCATAGGAAAAACAAATATTATAAACCACAAAGGACAGATAATAGAAATTTTAGAACAAAGAAAAGGTATTTCTTAAGAAGGTCAGACAATAGAGCCCCATTCTTACATAAAAGAAATGTAAGAAGATATAATCCTAAGAAAACCTATGATAAAACATGTAGATGTTTCATATGCAACTCTCCTGATCGTCTAAGTAGAACGTGCCCTAATAAAGACCAGAAAAGATACTCTAGCAAATATGAAGAACAAGAGAGAGTGTTAATTATAGATAGCGTTAATAAAAATATATTAGTATGTGACGACGAAATAAAAGACGATGAGTTAATATATTCAATTATAGAAACAGATGAAGTAGAAAATGAGGCTCCAGAATATGAATCAAGTGAAGATGAAATAGACCTAATAGATGAATTAGCCGGTTTAAAAATTGAAATGATGAACCAAGTAGATTGTGAGCATGATTGGATTAGAGGAAAAGGTGATTATAACATAAAATGTGCCTTCTGTATATATTATCCAAGCCAAGATAATAGGTTCACATGTAGCTTGTGCTTAAAACAAGCCTGTACCTCATGTCTAAGAGCCAATAATCAAAAGTGGAGACAAGAAATAGAGTTAGAACCAGAAGAACGAATATTATCCAGTAGAGTTAGAAATTTAGAAAATAGAATAAATAAGCTAGAAGCAGAACTAGAAAAACTTAAAGATGAGTTAGAAAATAGCAATAGGCAAGACAATAATGTTGCTAAAATCACGGAAATGAAAGAGCAAATGTTAACAGTAAGGGATAAAAAAGGAGACAAATTAATACAATTGAAAGATGCAATTACTAGTTTTGGGAACAAATATATTGTTCGATTACCATTCAAAGAAGTGTTAGGGATAAGGATCCTAGTTAGGATTGTTTTAAGGCCAAATATTTCATATAAAATACTGGCACTATTAGATACTGGTTGCACTAAGAATATCATCCATGATAAATATTTTATGAGATGTCCCGAAATAGTCGAAACTATAGATGACAATAAAGCTGAAGTATCTACCGATATGTCCGGAATAAAGAAGATACTTAATCAGCTAGCATATAATATTGAAGCTTACATAAATGGCACAAAATATATAATAGATGAAATTACAATAAGAGATTTGTCAGTAATAAATGATGACATGATAATAGGGTTAAGATTTTTACAACAATCTTTACAAACCACAATCATACATGAAGAAGGTGTAACATTTATCCCTTATCAAGATAATGTTCCATACATATCTGAAGTACGGAAACAAAGAAAGTCCTTGCAAAATGTTGAAATATCTAATTTAGATGACGAGTATAGCACAACTCTGGATCCCCCTGAATTCTATAAAGACGAAGAACTTAGTGAGACCATAGAAGAATATCATATAGAAAATACATGTATAGAATGCATTGGGTTACAATCATTTTCACCGAACTGGTATAGAGATATAAAGTCCAAAAATGATATAGATAAGATTGTGCAAAGACTAGAAAGCATACAAATTATTGGTGAAATACCAATGAAACATTGGGAAAAGAACTCTATAGTTTGCAAAATTAATATAATAAATCCAGACTATATAATTAAATCAGGACCAATAGAAGCTACACCAAAGGATATTGAAGAGTTCAAAATGCATATTGAAGAGTTATTAAAGTTAAAAGCTATAAGAGAAAGTAGAAGTCCTCATCGATCTGCTGCTTTTATAGTTAGAAATCATGCTGAAGAAGTTAGAGGTAAATCTAGAATGGTGATTAATTTTAAGAGGCTTAATGATAATACAGTTGACGATGCATTCAATATACCCAATAAGCAGGAATGGATTAACAGAATAAAAGGAAGTAAATATTTCTCTAAATTTGACTTAAAGGCAGGATTTTGGCAAGTAAAAATGGCTGAAGAATCTATTCCCTGGACAGCATTTACTTGTCCACAAGGCCATTATGAATGGCTAGTAATGCCATTAGGTTTAAAGAATGCACCTGCACTATTTCAAAGAAAGATGCAAAATATATTTAATGAGAATCAAGCATTTATATTAGTATACGTAGATGATTTGTTAGTATTCTCAAAATCATACAAAGAGCATATAGCCCATCTTGAAGTGTTCTTTCGAAAGGTAGAACAAAATGGGCTCATACTATCCAAAAAGAAAATGGAAATTTGCAAAAAAAAAAATTCCTCGGTCATGAAATAGTAGAAGGAAAGATATATCTACAAGAACATATTGCAAAGAAAATATTAGAGTTTCCTGATAATATGAGTGATAAAAAGGTTTTATAGCAGTTCTTAGGAATTGTAAACTATGCGCGAAACTATATAGATAACTTAGCAAAGTTAGCAGGACCTTTATATGCTAAATTAAGGAAAATTGGTCAAAAATACTTTAACTCTGAAGATATAAAGTTAGTAAAAGCTATCAAGGAAAAGGTCAAGAATTTAAAACCCCTAGAATTGCCTCTAGAAGACAATTATTTTATAATTGAGATAGATGCATCTAAGGTAGGATGGGGTGCGATACTAAAACAAAAGCCCAAAAAATACTGCCCAAAGGCAGATGAAAAAATATGTAGATATGCTTCGGGAAGTTACAAATTAAAGACGGTAAATAATATTGACAGGGAAATCCTTGCAGTTGTAAATGCAATAAATGCATTTAGGCTATATCTAGGATTTAAAGAATATACAGTGCGAACAGACTGTGAAGCTATATGTCGATATTACAATAAAATTAATAGTAAGAAAAGCTCAACCAGAAGATGGGTCTTATTTGAAGACACCATAGCTGGGAATGGTTATAAAGTTATTTTTGAGCATATTAAGGGGAAGGATAATACTTTACCTGACATATTTTCTCGTGCATCAAATTTGCAGAAATGAGGAAAGGGTTATACGCCACCAGGGATGAATATCTCTTCTTTGGAGAAGAAAATAGGCTGAAAATGTTTCAGCCAAATACATTCAATTTCAAGCCAAAACCCCATATCAAGCTTGATGAAGCTCAAAGATGCATATTGGATAATTTTTGGTATCAATATACTCTCAAGAGAGAGGAAAAAGGATATTTTTTATCAATTCTCAATAGTTTGGCAGAATATTTTAATGAATTAAACAAAAATTCGCCAAAGCCAGAGAAGATTGAAATACCAAAAGGAGAAACACTATATCTTATATTTGATGGAAATAAACCTGGCATATATTTGGAATGGGAAAAATATAATGATTGAAAAATTAGATGCAAAAAGAAAAGGACAAGATTTAACATTCAAAAGGTATTATAATATAGATGATGCCTTACTTTGGGCAAGAAAGGTATTAGGGCCAGATTATTATATTGACCCAAAGGCTAAAGAATATATTCAAATAAGAAGAGGCGTACCAGCTTCACCAGCTCCCACGAAGGGGGAGGCATCAAGCTCAAAAAATATAAAGAAGGAAGAATCTCCAAAATATAAGACATATCAAGAATGCCTTCTAAAGGGGCTTGACCCTTTAGACAGTGAATACATAGATCAAGAAATGGATAAAAGATTTGAAGAGTTTTCAAAAATAATAAAGAATGAATTAAAAGAAGAAATATTAAAAGAATTAAGGCATGAAATGGACGAAAAATTTGAAGAAATAAAGAAAGAATGTGATCAAAAATATGATTTCAATCTGTTAAATGATGATGATGATCATATGGACATAGCAGGGCATGGGCAGCGACCTGAATAAAGCCCAAATTGCCTACATTGATATTACTATCAATTATTCGGGCGCGGAGGACTATACCCGACCCGAATATTGATAGAAATTCTAAGAATAGATATTTTAAATATTGATAAGGTATTATCAATCATATGGGCAGGGAAGACCCCCTGGCAAAAAATAATAAAAAATAATAATAATAATAATAATAATAGAAAAATAATAATAAAAAAATAAATAAATGAATATTTAAGCAGCCTTGGCATGTATGTACGCATACACTGCAGAAGTTGAATATTTAAGCAGCCTTGGCATATATGTACGCATACACTGCACAAGGATTCTTTGAAGGCAGAAGAAGCTCTGAAGGCTAATCACATGAAGATTTGTATGGCCGAAGAGCAAAGACTGGTACATAGAGGCCAGCCAATTATTCACGGAGAGACAACGCCCACGTGAACAAAGCAAAGACTTGACAGATTCCTGAAGATTGACGTTTGTCGGGGCACTATCTCTCGCTCTTATCCACCGCCTATAGGGACACGCATGCATCCCTACTACGTATTAAATAAAGAGGTGCATTCTCCCGGAAGCCATCCAGAGAGCTGCTCTCTCGCCTATAAAAGGAGGCACTTGCTGCGAAGAGAGAGACAACACCAGACGGAGAAGCCTGCTACCGATAGAGCAAGGAGCTGCAACCCAGCAAGCAAGCTCTTGCTCAGTAGTAGTAGTAGTAGTTGTTCGTATTCTGCAATAAGAGCCACAACATCCAAGAGCATTGTAGGCTCAAGAAGGTAGTTAGAAGGTAATTTCCTTAGCTTGTGTAATCCCTTCGGGGCCTCCCGAAAGGGAAAGCCATATGTAAATTATGTTGTGGAAGTGATGTAGTTTCTTGGTTTCACTTGGTATTTTTATTTATGAATTTATGGGACGAGTTCTTATGCTAAGGATCCTATAGGAGAAACATCTGCGTGTGTAGTTCTCTGTGTAGCCCAGAGTGGCGTTTAAATGAGAACCTTGTGGTCGTAGAGAAGTGTTCCCTTCGGGTGGAACTGCCTGGGAAGACGATAGGAATTTACCCCGTAAATTTGCAATTAAAACTACTAAGTGAACGTAATTAGCTACATCTGATACAACATAATGAAAAATATGGTAAGTACTGAGTAGGATTTTACACCTCTGCGCACACCGTCGGACGTATTATTAGCCTCGCCAGCCCCTAAATAGATCCTGCATTAAGATATCTATTTGGTGTATACAGAACGAGCATATAATACCAAAGAATTAAATATTGTTGTGAATAGTGATCCAAATAGTGTATTGAATAGTAAAGCACTTTTCCAAATAGTACCCTACCTAGTGAATACTATTCCAGATAAAAAGCATCTGTCTACCACTTTCACCTAATCACATATTAACCTAATTAATATCTAGTTAAAATTTTGTTTTATATTCCCTATATATATATATATATATATATATATATATATATAGGTATACATCATATATGGCAGAGAGGAAGGGGATCGGGGGCCGGCGGCGCTCACAGGGCGATGGCGTCGGGGCATGGGCGGCGGGGACGGCGACGACGAGGGGGCAGACGGCCGGCGGCGAGACGGGGATGGCGAGGTCGGCGGGGACGGCGACGACGAGGCAGGGCGACGGCGGCGGGGACGGCGACGAAGAGGCAGGGCGACGGCGAGGTCCGGCAGAGGCGCGAGGTCGAGGCAGAGGCGGCGACGGCGTCAACGGCGAACTCGATCGGCGGGCAGCCTGGCGGCGTCGGGCTGGGAACTGACGATGGCAATCTGAAAATCTTCCAAGGGCTGCTTATATAGCAGAAGTATTGGTCCTGGTTCGTGGCACCAACCGAGACCAATTCCCGCCTTTAGTCCCGGTTGGTGCCACCAACCGGGACAAATGGCCAGTTTTCAGCAGCCCAGAGGGCGAGAAAAAGAGGCCATTGGTCCCGGTTGGTGGCACCAACCGGAACTAAAGATGGGAATTGGTCCCGGTTGGTGCCATGAACCGGTACCAATGCGCCCATTTAGTCCCGGTTCATGCGACCAACCAGGACCAATGGCCCCGTGCTGCCTGTGGATGGCCAAAATTTTTAGTCCCACATAGCTAGTTGAGAGGGGCGCGTCGTGGTTTATAAGCACCACTGCCGCACCTCTCTTGAGCTCCTCTCCATTGCAGGCTTATGTGCCTAATTTGACACTACTATGCCTGTGGGCCTATTGGGCCTTCTGCCGGCCTGAATCCTGGCCCACTATTGGGTTTCTAGTCGTATTCAGGCCGTGGCGGCCGAGTAGGTGGCTTTTTCCGTTTTTTTCTTTGCTGCTTTATTTTTTTAGTTTTGTTTCTACTTTCTACAAAATACTTAATGTTGCTATTTTTGTTTATTTTATTAAATTTTGTTTATTTTACTTTCTTAAAGTTTATTTTATTTTTATTTTTTTATTTTTTATTTATTTTTTTGAACTTATTTGAACTACAGTCTTTTTCTGTGTTCAAAATGCACCATTCAAAGCAATATCATCAATTTTCAACCATTTCTGACTTCATTTGCTATTTTTCATGCATTTATTGTTTTTTAAGCTAAATTACCGTAAAATAGAAAAGCATTTCAAATGAACTCTGCAAAGGTTGAATGTTGACATGGTATCATCATTTCACCCACATAACATGTGCAAAAAAGTAGAGAGGGTTACAGCAAAAACTGGATGCAGTTCGTGTACAACACGGACAATCTCTTGCGAGGTACCAGGATTTCAGACGAGAACTCGTCTGTTACAAAGGGATTTCATATTTTTGAACTTATTTGAACTACAGACTTTTTCTGTGTTCAAAATGCACCATTGAAAGCAACATCATCAATTTTCAATCATTTCTGACCTCATTTGCTATTTTTCATGCATTTACTGATTTTTGTGAGCAAAATGACCCTGAAATTGAAAGACATTTCAAATGAACTCTGGAAAGGTTGAAAGTTGGCATGGTATCATCATTTCACCCACATAACATGTGCAAAAAAGTAGAGAGGGTTACAACAAAAACTGGATGCACTTCGTACACAAAACGGACAATCTCTTTCGAGGTACCAGGATTTTAGACGAGAACTCGTCTGTTACAAAGGGATTTCATTTTTTCGAACTTATTTGAACTACAGTCTTTTTCTATGTTCAAAATGCACGATTCAAAGCAAAATCATCAATTTTCAACCATTTCTGACCTCATTTGCTATTTTTCATGCATTTATTGATTTGTTTTGAGCTAAATGACCCTGAAATTGAAAAGCATTTCAAATGAACTCTGAAAAGGTTGAAAGTTGGCATGGTATCATCATTTCACCCACATAACTTGTGCAAAAAAGTAGAGAGGGTTACAACAAAAACTGGATGCACTTCGTGTACAAAACGGACAATCTTTCGAGGTACCAGGATTTCAGACGAGAACTCGTTTGTTACAAAGGGATTTCATTTTTTGAACTTATTTGAACTACAGTCTTTTTATGTGTTCAAAATGCACCATTCAAAGCAAAATCATCAATTTTCAACCATTTCTGACTTCATTTGCTATTTTCATGCATTTACTGTTTTTTTAGCTAAATTACCCTAAAATTAAAAAGCATTTCAAATGAACTCTGAAAAGGCTGAAAGTTGGCATGGTACCATCATTTCACCCACATAACATGTGCAAAAAAGGAGAGAGGGTTACAGCAAAAACTGGATGCACTTTGTGTACAAAACGGACAATCTGTTTCGACGTACCAGGATTTCAGACGGGAACTCGTCTGTTACAAAGGGATTTCATTTTTTTAACTTATTTGAACTGCAGTCTTTTTCTGTGTTCAAAATGCACCATTCAAAGCAACATCATCAATTTTCAACAATTTCTGACCTCATCTGCTATTTTTCATGCATTTACTGATTTTTTGAGCTAAATGACCCTGAAATTGAAAAGCATTTCAAATGAAGTCTGAAAAGGTTGAAAGTTGGCATGGTATCATCATTTCACCCACATAACATGTGCAAAAAAGTAGAGAGGGTTACAGCAAAAACTGGATGCACTTCGTGTACAAAAACGGACAATATCTTTCGAGGTACCAGGATTTCAGACGAGAACTCGTCTGTTACAAAGGGATTTTATTTTTTTGAACTCATTTGAACTACAGTCTTTTTTTTGTTTAAAATGCACCATTCAGAGCAACATCATCAATTTTCAACCATTTTTGACCTCAACTGCTATTTTTCATGTATTCACTGATTTTTTTGAGCTAAATGACCCTGAAATTGAAAAGCATTTCAAATGAACTCTGAAAAGGTTGAAAGTTGGCATGGTATCATCATTTCACGCACATAACATGTGCAAAAAAGTAGAGAGGGTTACGGCAAAAACTGGATGCACCTCGTGTACAAAACCATTACAGAACATCATTGATAGATAAGTGATGAAATTAATATAAGTTCATCATCACATGCCATTCAAAGTACATGCATATCTCTAGAGCATCTAATTAAACCATACATTGCAACTATGTAGAACATTTCAACGCAACAACAAATGCGATCATAATCGCAACCAAGGTAACAATTGATCCAACGGCATAATGATACCAAGCCTCGGTATGAATGCCATATTTTCTAATCTTTCTAATCTTCAAGCGCATGGCATCCATCTTGATCTTGTGATCATCAACGATATCCGCAACATGCAACTCCAATATCATCTTCTCGTCCTCAATTTTTTTTAGTTTTTCCTTCAAGTACTTGTTTTCTTCTTCAACTAAATTTAACCTCTTGACAATAGGGACCATCTTGATCTTGTGATCATCGACGACTTCCACAACATGCAACTCCAATTCCATCTTCTCCTCCTCCATTTTTTCCTATTTTTTCTTCAAGGAAATGTTTTCCTCTTCGACTAAATTTAACCTCTCCACAAGAGGGTCGGTTGGAATTTGCGGTTCAACTACCTCCTAGACATATAAAAACATCTATGTCAGGTTGGTCGGCATAATTGTCATAAACACTAAAATAAATAGTTATAAATTAAACATAATATACCACATCTAAATCGTAGACAGGACGAGGGCCGACGTGGGCGGATATCAAAACCATCACACTATATAATAACAAGCAATATAATAAACATAAGAAAATTAGACAAATATCTATCTAAAGCAATAATAACAAGCAACAATAAAAGTAAGAAAAGCATGGACAGAACAAGAGGCTCACCACGGTGGTGCCGGTGACGAGATTGACGGGGGCGATCGACGGCGGTGAAGATGGGGACGGGACGTGACGGACCGCTAAACCTAGACAAATCTCGGAGAAAATGGAGCTTGGAGTTCGAGCTTCGAGAGGAGAAAAGCTTAACTAGTGTGACTCGGGCATTTCATCGAACACCTCATGTACATAGGAGGTGAGCTAGCTAGAGCACCATACAGCTCCCCCCGGCCGGCCAGAAAAAACAGAGCAGAGGAAGTGGTGGGCGGGGGGTTATATATAGGAAACTCATTGGTCCGGGTTCGTCTTAGGAACCGGGTCTAAAGGTCGCCCATTTGTCCCGGTTCTACACACGAACCGGGACCAATGGGCCTGGGCCAGGAGGGAGGCCCATTGGTACCGGTTCTTGCCTTCAACCGGGACAAATGGTCCCGGACCAACCGAGACAGATGCCCAACAAGGCCCGGCCGGCCCCCTGGCCGCACGAACTAGGACGTATGCACCTATGGGTCCCAATTCGTGGATGAACCGGGACTAATGGGCTCGCAAGGCCCGAACCAAAGCCCTGTTTTCTACTAGTGAAAGAACATACACAAGTTCGTTTTTTGAGGGATTTAAAAAAAACTATTCCCTAAAAACTTTTCATGGTTTTACTTATGTCCCCATGACCAGCTCCAGCCTCTCATCTCTATGATCATTCACATGCTCTGTAGGTCTCATAGTTTCCCACAATCATCTCTTGCGGCCCAGCAATTACGTATGACACGAGGACTAGTTGAATCCATCTCTTGCCAAAAAAAGGAATTCTTTATTAGTCTGTACGGTTAGGGTCAAGCTGTCCATCATGCATGATGCGTAGGATTGATGAAGATACAACATTGGGTACACACGACCGGATCCATCTTTGCTTTCCAGCGATCACGTTTCGTCTCCCAGTACAACTCCAATATCTCGCCGCCTTTATTTGTTTCTTCATAATTGCTTCCACATAACATAGCAAGAAGGTTGGCGGATCGCAATGGCGGCCTTCCTTCTGTTCTCCAGGTCGTGGCCACCTAGATCGTATGGAGGCACCACGGCACAACCGAAACGCCGCCGCAAAAATCCCTTCTACAATCATTTGCCAAATATTTATGATCGCAACAAGGGATCCACCCAAGGACAATAAATTATTGACGCATCTCTATGACACAAACCTAATCGAAAGGTGTCTAAAACCTTCAGATGTTGACCAAAATATGGTATTGGTAATGTTTCTGCTCATGTTTTAGACAAATGGATACATGATTAATTTAGGCAGCTGTGTGGTTGATTATGAGCAAATATGACACCTAAAAATGGGATAAAGGGCATACACATGTTCGTTTCTGGAGGGGTTGCAAAAAACAGAATCCCCTAAAAACACTTTATGATTTTAGTTATATCCCCATGTCTAGCTCCACCCCTCCCCCTCTATGATCATTCGACAAGTATTTACTATCGCACCAAGGATCCCACCACGAGGAAAATAAATTATTGGCACATCTCTATGGCACAAATGTAATTTAAAGATATCTAAAACCTTTATATATTTGCCAAAAGATGGTCATGGTAATGTTTATGCCCATGAGGATCGGGCAACAGGACACATGGTTTTAGGCAAATGTATGGTTGATTGTGGGCAAGTATGACACCTGAAAAAAGGGATAAAGAACATAGACATGTTCGTTTTCGGCGCGGCTCAAAAAATCGTAATCCCCTAAAACCACTTTGTGTGGTTTTTGTTATGCCCCCATGTCTAGCTCCACCACCTCGGTCTACTACGACCATTCGCCAAGTATTTACGATCGCACCAAGGATCCCATGCCTAGGAAAATAAATTCTTGGCATATCTCTATGACACAAACCTAATTGAAAGATACTAAAACCTTTAGATATTTGCCAAAATATGGTCTTGTAATATTTCTGCCCATGAGGACCGGGCAACTGGATACATGGTTTTAGACACATATATGGTTGATTGTGGGCAACTACGAGATCTGAAAAATGGATAAAGAACATACACATGTTCATTTTTGGAGAGGTTTGGAGAAAAACTTAATCCCCTAAAACACTTCCTGGTTTTAGTTATCTCCCCATGACGAACTCCACCCCTCCCACCTCTACAATCATTCACCAAGTATTTTCGATCGCACCAAGGGATATATCCCAAGAAGAACAAATTCCTTACGCAGTTCTATGACACAAACCTAATTGAAAGGTATATAAAACCTTTAGATATTGGCCAAAGTATGGTCATCACAATGGTTCTGCTCATGAGGATTGGTCAACTGGATACATGGCTTTAGGCAACAGTATGGTTGATTGTGGGCGACTATGACACCTGGAAAAAAAGGATAAAGAACATACGCAAGTTCGTTTTTTGAGGGGTTTTAAAAAAAACTATTCCCTAAAAAAATTTCATGGTTTTACTTATGTCCCCATGACCAACTCCAGCCTCTCATCTCTATGATCATTCACATGCTCTGTAGGTGTCATAGTTTCCCGCAATCATCTCTTGCGGCCCAACAATTACGTACGACCCGAGGACTAGTTGAATCCATCTCTTGCCAAAAAAAAGAATTCTCTATTAGTCTGTACGGTTAGGGTCAAGCTATCCATCATGCATGATACGTAGGGTTGACGAAGAAACAACATTGGGTACGCACGAACGGATCCATCTTTGCTTTCCAGCGATCACGTTTCGTCTCCCAGTCCAACTCCAATATCTCGCCGCCTTTATTTGTTTCTTCATAATTGCTTCCACATAACATAGCAAGAAGGTTGGCGGATCGCAATGGCGGCCTTCCTTCTGTTCTCCAGGTCGTGGCCACCTAGATCGTATGGAGGCACCACAGCACAACCGAAACGCCGTCGCAAAAATCCAGCGCCAGCAATCACGATCGAGTGTACTCTACCGGCGGACATCCTGGTCGAGATCGTCGCAAGATCGGACCCTGCCAGCCTCGTTCACTGCGCCGCCGCCTGCAGGCTCCTCCGTGGTGATATCCTTGATCCCTCGTTCATCCGCGTCGTCACAAAACATGGAGGGATCGTGCCCCATGCATCCTTCACTCAGTACACATTCTTTGATGGTCGATCTGCTACTCCTCTCTTTGGTCCACCAGACCACGCTTGTTGTCGTGTCGTTTTTTGACGACCACTTACTTCTGTAAAGTCGCGTGACCTGCGTGACCTACTTAGGGAGTACTATCTCGTGACTTTCCATGGCTGCCTCGTCCTCTTACGGGGCCGCAATTTGTAATGCTCTGCCTTGTGCATGTACTAGTAAGCTTGCACGTACAACGCACATATCATAATCTATAATGAAAGCATTCTGTATTTGATGCTTATTTCCCTTTTTAGTCATTTTTTACGGATTCGTTTAATTGCCTCGTTCACAACAATATAAGCGGTGTTAAAGGATCCAAAATAATGACACGCCATAAAATAATTAGTATTATGATACGATGCAAAATATACCTGATTGGGGGTGTCGGATCCAAAATATACACACCATAAAATAGTTAGTATGATGATTATTCACCAAAGAAAATTAGTATGATGATACGATGCAAAATATACCTCTCAGGATTGTTGGACAAAATATCTCACGTGAAGTACTCCATAAATCTAACATCCACAAGACCACAAGATAACTTGCATGATGACTATAAGTGTTAATAGTTTTATAAAAGTATTATCCTTTAATTCTTTTTATAAAACTATCAAGACAATAATGACTGAATATTGATTTAAACCAGCCGAACCTAACACGTCCGATAAAAAAAGAATTAAACAATGTCCGTCATCGCCCGTGTCGCCGCCCATGGTGCAAGCTAGCGCACAATATGCCAATGCAGCCGTTGCCTCTACTGACACAACATGTGTAGCCGAAGCGAAGGACACGACGGTCGATGTCAGCTGCATCGGATGCTGCCATGCCTGTCGCACCATACACTACCAACTCGGTGACCGCGTGTAAGCTCAACTCAGACGAAAAACACCGAGCTCTCCAGCTCTGCACGAATAGCGTCGTTGTTCCAAACGGCAGACTCGCGGTCTAGGTAGCTCACGTACACCATTCACGTTCACCATTCGTGCACGCCTTTGCGTGAACCTGCTAGGCTTCTTGGGCATGTATGGGAAGACAAAAGATACACCAGAGGCACGGAAGGACCAGCAACGTGTGCATGAAAAAGACGGCATGCATCCAAAGAAGTATGAACGTCCTGCGAAGTACGCTCTTACCAAAGAAGGGAAGGAAATATTCTTTGAACGCCTGATCAGTATGAAGGTCCAGTCCGACTTCTCGTTCAATATAAAGGGAATAATAGATATCACAGAGAAAATGTTTCAGAACATAAAGTCTCATGACTGCGACGTGATTATGACATAACTGCTTCCGGTTGCATTGAGGGGACTTCTACCGGAAAACGTTTGATTAGCCATTGTGAAGCTAAGTGCATTCCTCAATGCAATCTCTCAGAAGGTAATCGATCCAGAAGTCCTACCAAGGTTAAGGAGTGATTTGGTGCAATGTCTTGTCAGTTTCGAGCTGGTGTTTCCACCATCCTTTTACAATATCATGACACACGTCCTAGTTCATCTAGTTGACGAGATTGCCATTCTGGGCCCTGTATTTCTGCACAATATGTTACCCTTTGAGAGGTTCATGGGAGTATTAAAGAAATATGTTCGTAACTGTGCTAGGCCAGAAGGAAGCATCTCCACGGGCCATCAAACAGAGGAGGTCAATGGGTTTTGTGTTGAGTTCATTCCTGACGTTAAGAAGATTGGTCTCCCTGACTGAATGGAAAAGGCATGCTAAGAGCGGACTCAATAATATGTAGGGACGGGCATTCTTGGTCTCAGGCACACTATAGGGTTCTACGAAATTCTACCTTGGTGACCCCGTATGTCGATGAACACAAGAATATTCTGCGTTTCAAACACCCGGAGCAGTGTGATGACTGGATTACATGTGAACACATCAGAACTTTCGACAGTTGGTTTCAAAAACATCTCATGCGTGACAACACTATTGCAGATGAGCTGTACTCATTGGCCAGGGGACCATCTTCGACTATATTGACTTACAAAGGGTATGAGATAAATGGGAATACATTTTACACGATCGCCCAAGATCAAAAGAGCACCAACCAAAACAGTGATATCCGATTTGATGCAGCAACCAAGAGGGGAAATGACACATATTGTGGTTACATAGTGGACATATGGGAACTTGACTATGGACATGATTTTAAGGTCCCTTTGTTTCGGTGCAAATGGGTCAATCAGTCATGAGGCGGGGTACAGGTAGACCCAGAGTAGGGAATGACAACAGTGGATCTCAACAATCTTGGGTACACAGATGAACCATTCATCCTAGCCAATGATGTGGCACAAATTTTTATGTGAAGGACATGTCTACCAAACCGAGAAAAAGAAAAGATAAAGAAGCGAATACATCATACGATGAGCCAAAGCACAAAATTGTTCTTTCGGGGAAAAGAGACATCGTGGGACTGGTGGGAAAGCCAGACATGTCTGAAGATTATGAAAAGTTCATGAAATTTCCCCCTTCAAAGTCAAGGCTGACCCAAGCACCCTGTTAAACGATGAAGATTATCCATGGTTACTACGCAATAAGCAAGGGACACGTGCGAAGAAAAAGTGAAGACTTTCTCTCAACAATTATCCTGATGATGGCTTTAAGCTAGAATATCACTTCAGTTACATGTCATGAAATGAAATGCCTTTTGTAGCTGATGAGTTTTCGTTCGAAACCCTGATACTTCAAAAGAGATTGTCTATTTTGTACACGAAGTGCATCCAGTTTTTGCCGTAACACACTCAACTTTTTGGCACACGCTATGTGGGTGAAATGATGATACCATGCCAACTTTCAACCTTTTCAGAGTTCATTTGTAGTTCTTTTCAATTTCAGAGTCATTTAGCTAAAAAAATCAGTAAATGCATGAAAAATACCAAATGAAGTTAGAAAGGGTTGAAAATTGATGATGTGGCTTCGATTGGTGCATGTTGAACAGACAAAAAGTCTGGAGTTAAAATAAGTTCAAAAAATTGAAATCCCTTTGTAACAGATGAGTTTCATCCAAAACCCTGATACTTCGAAAGAGATTATCCATTTTGTACACGAAGTGCATCCAGTTTTTGCAATAACGATATGATGATGATGATGCCATGTTCTCAACTTTTTAGAACATGCTATGTGGGTGAAATGATGATGCCATGCCAACTTTCAACCTTTTCAGAGTTCATTTGTAGTGCTTTTCAATTTCAGGGTCATTAAGCTCAAAGAATGAACTAATAGAAAAAGAATGAACTAAAAAGCTTTTACAAAACTCGAATAGCAAAAAGAAAGAACTAAACATAATCAATTACTTTTTCTATTATGATTAATAAAAACAAAACTATATATTCTTCAACAACAAAAAGAATCAACCAAAAAGCTTTTATAAACCTCGAGTATTTTTGAAACTAAAATTATATAAAATTTATGCAAGTAAAATTATCAAAGTATTTTTTGTTCAAAACATTAATAGCAAAAATAATATTAAACAGTAATAAAAAGAATCACTCAAAATATATTTTTAAAGTAAAGTTATTCACAAACTAGTGATTCACACAAATTTCAAAGAGTTCAAATTGAACTATTCGAATTTGAAAACTAATAGCACTAACAGAAAGTATAATATTTGTGACTTAAAGCAAAAAGAATCACTCAAAAACTGTAAGTATTTAGCTGTAAGTAGAATCATGAGACCGTTTGTCGGGGGAAACTGTCCGCCACGAACACCTATGGGACCGGAGCCCCTTGTCTGTGCGGTACGAGGGCGGAGGGAGCACAAAGAGCAGATCGAGGCAGACGCGCGGGCAGTTTTTACCCAGGTTCGGGCCGCACGGATGCGTAAAACCCTACTCCTGCTTGGTTGTGTATTGAGTTGAGCGCTCGGGAGCTTGAAGAAGCAGCTACACCGTGCGTGAGAGTAATCTAGGTTTCCAACCCCCTCCACGTTGTGCATGGGCCTCCTTTTATAGTGCAAGGGGTCACCGACAGGTGTCAACGTAGGAGAAAGGGGTAAAAGAGTAAAAGAGGTGGTAGTTGTAATAGTGCGGGAACAGTGGAGCTACAGTACAGAACAGTGGTCTATACCTACTTTAACAGTGGGGGACAAGGGCATTTAATGCCCGTCGCCGTCGACCCCAAAAGCTCCCGCCTTAGCGTCTCCGTCCGCCACGGCGACGGATTTATCGCCGTGGTGTGCCACCGTGTACCCCAGGCTGCACAGCCATCCGCCACGCGTCCCTGGTTAGACCTCAGGGCGACGCGTGGTCCGATGAGCTGGAGCGCGGGCACACAGCGTGGCCTTCCCGGCAAGCGCCTTGCCGGGGCCTTGATCTTGCCGGGCCCGGGAACTTGCCGCTCCCCGGGCCCCTTGCCGGGGCGCGCATAGCGCCGAGGCAACGCCTTCTAATCTTCCTGGCAAGCTCCTCTCGCCAGGGTCTTGTGTTAGTGGAACAGCCTTGAGCCTGGTACGGCCTTCCCGGCAAACTCCTCTTGCCGGGGTCTCGATCTTCTGTTTTGTATACTTTGTTTTTGAATGGTTTTAATAGGAGGCAGGAAGGTCTCCGGCGAGCACGCAGTAAACCTTGCCGCGGGAAGCTGCAACTGCCCGTGCACAAGTTGGGGTACTAGGGTCCCCCTACCTTAGTACACCGACAGGAGCCCCCGGGCCTGGGCCACACACGGTGCCGAGCGCTGTTGGGCCAGGCCCAAAACAGTGCACGGGCACCCGCGGCCCGCGGCGCGCCGAATCCACTTCCATATCCGCCGCACCCCACGGTAACGGCACGCGTCGATTGCGGCGCCGTGGGATGGGACGTGCCCACGATCTCTTAATGGAAAGGGGAAAAACGCCCCCCACTCCCCCATAAAAGCAGAGGCAGCGGGCGCGGTTCCCCTCCCTGTGCTCTCATTACGTCGTCTTCTTCCTGCAAAAAGATTCCTTCTTGCGCTTCGCCTCCACAGCTCCGCCGCTGCCTAGCTCTTCGTCCCCTTCCTTCCGCCGCATCCGCCATGGCCCCAAAGAGCGACAAGGGGAAAGCGGAGAAGTACAAGAAGGAGAAATCCGAGCAAGCAGCCAAGCTCATCGCTTACCGGAAGCGGAACGTCGTCTTCTCGCCGAAGCTCGGTGTGGAAGAACTCTGGAACAAGTACTACTTGTTCTGGTCCAAGCGCACCGATGCGCATCCCCGCACTCGAGCATACCCGGCCGCCGCCAAGGACCACTATCCCGGCGGGTATTACTTCTTTGCTCCCTTTTTCCACTGTGGTCTCTGCCCTCCATTTTCGAACTTCTTCTGTGATATCATGAATACGTATGGCTTCCATCTGCTTGATTTTACCCCCAACGCCATCCTCACCATGGCCGTTTTCGCACATATGTGCGAAATCTTCATAGGAGTCCACCCCAACGTAGCCCTCTTTAGACACTTTTTCACCCCTAGAGCCGAGGCAGATGCCCCCCTCTCCGGATGTATTTCTTGGGTCTTCCGTCTCGGGAAGAAGGGGTCGTACTTGCCGGGGGAGCTCCGCGGCAAGTGGGAGGAATGGCGAGCTGAGTGGTGCTGGATTGTAGAGGACCAGCCGCAAGCCTTTACTGCGCCGCGCACAACGCCTATCGCGCGCGGCAGAGATTGGAGCGAACTAGACTCCGACGACGTCAAGCTTGACATCGCTCTTGTCCGGATCCTCCGTCTTCGGCTGGCCCGGCTGTCAGTTGCCGAGGTGGGCGCAGATTTCCTCCGCCGGCGCATCGCCCCCCTCCAAGACCGGAAGAGGCCGGCCTGGTTGTACGGCGGCCCGGCAGACATCATGCGGCTGCGCCCTGGACTTAATTTTAACTTCACCACTCTGGAGCTGCGCGGGATGGTACGAGAGCTCTTCAAGTACGACCCGGCGCACCCCGAGTGGTTCCGGACTCCCCGGGAAGTGGTGCCGCTCTGCAACAACGCCGCGAGGGACCGAATCCTGGCCATGATGCCGATGTGCGACTCGCATGGCCTGGACCGTTCGTGGATCCCCCCGAAGCCAATCGACGTCCTCACTTTCTACGACAACCTCGTCGAGGTGGCGAGCAACAAGGAGGACCTCAAGCTGCATACGCGGGACACCACCGAGCAGGAAATCGCCTACATAGCTTCTCGGGCTGAGGAGGCCGCCGCAGCCGCGGCGGCAGGAGTCTTCGGATTCTCGCCGGAGGAGGCGGAGGCCGAGGAGGCGTCCACCCAGGCGGAAGAGGCGGAGATCCGTCGGTTGCTGAACCTCCCACCCGATGCGCTCGCCGGGGTCCCCTCGTTGAGGCACTCCGGGATCCATGGGATCGCGACGGAGGCCGCGGCAAAGGAGGGAACCGCCGGAGGAAGCAGAGGCGCCGCGAGGGGCGGAGGCGCCAAGGGGAAGAGGGCCGCATCGCTGGATGCTGGGCCCAGCGAGCCGGCCGAGGCAGAGGAGGAGGAGGAGGAGGAGGCCGAAGACTCCGGCGGATCGACAGAGTTGTACGCCGACGACCTCTCCTCGTCGGAGAGCTCCCCGCCCCCGGCAAGCCCGAAGGAGTCCCCGGCAAAGCGTCTCCGCAAGGCGGCGACGGGGGAAAGGGCACAGGCGCCCCGGCAACAGCCACCTCGGCGGGCGGCTCCCCGGGGGAGTCAAGCCGCGCCAAGGCCGTCCGGCGCACCAGCCGCAGCAGAGGCGGCAGGAGTCTTCGGATTCTCGCCGGAGGAGGCGGAGGCCGAGGAGGCGTCCACCCAGGCGGAAGAGGCGGAGATCCGTCGGTTGCTGAACCTCCCACCCGACGCGCTCGCCGGGGTCCCCTCGTTGAGGCACTCCGGGATCCATGGGATCGCGACGGAGGCCGCGGCAAAGGAGGGAACCGCCGGAGGAAGCAGAGGCGCCGCGAGGGGCGGAGGCGCCAAGGGGAAGAGGGCCGCATCGCTGGATGCTGGGCCCAGCGAGCCGGCCGAGGCAGAGGAGGAGGAGGAGGAGGAGGCCGAAGACTCCGGCGGATCGACAGAGTTGTACGCCGACGACCTCTCCTCGTCGGAGAGCTCCCCGCCCCCGGCAAGCCCGAAGGAGTCCCCGGCAAAGCGTCTCCGCAAGGCGGCGACGGGGGAAAGGGCACAGGCGCCCCGGCAACAGCCACCTCGGCGGGCGGCTCCCCGGGGGAGTCAAGCCGCGCCAAGGCCGTCCGGCGCACCAGCCGCAGCAGAGGCGGGCCGGGCGCGGACCACGACGGAGGCGCCCCGCAGGCCGGCAGCGAGCCGGCTGGGGTCTTCTCGGAGCGGAGCAACGGCTCCGCCCGTCCCCCGGGCGCCGGCAGCCACAGGGGCTGGGTCTTCGCAGCCCCCAGCCCCGGCGAGTACCAAGCGCGCGAGGGAGTCTTCGCCTCCCGCTCCTCGCGTCGACGCGCCCACGGTGGAGTACGACTTCTCCGCCCTGAGCGAGGACGACGAGGAGGACCAGGAGTAAGGATCCGAGATTCTTCATCTTCTTAATTTTTGTCTTGAGCTTCTGTCGATGTTAACTCTGTCTTCTGTTCTGGTTTCAGGACACTGGCCCATCGCGCCGCGAAGAAGGCCAAGGCGCCCGAGGCTGAGGTCGCGGAGGACTCGGCGGCGGCGGCAACAGAGGGCGCGCCGGAGCCGATCCTGCTGGACTCTGGCACTGCTCCGATGAGCAGCCCCCAGCGCAGCCCGCAGCGCAGCCCCCAGCGTAAGTCTGGGGTTCTTTCTTTTTGCTTGTCGGGGTACGTCTGAGGCTTTTGACTTTATCTTCATATTTTGACATCCCTCGTCTTGTTTCGTGCAGAGGAGGAGCCGCAGCGGGAAGAGCGCCCGGAGACCACCGCCGAGGAGCTGCAGGCACCGCCATCTCCGCCAAGGCAGGACTCTCCGGCAAGGGAGAGTGCTCCGTCAAGGGCGGGTACTCCGCCAAGGCAGAGTACCCCGCCAAGGACGAGCAGCCCGGCGAGGGCGGCCACCCCGCCGAGGCCAAATTCCCCGGCGAGGGCGACTACCCCGACGAGGCCGAGCTCCCCGGCGAGGGAGCCCGCCGCTGAGGACGTCCGCCAAGGTAACCTTTATAACTTTGTCTTCTTGGCTTGTCTTTTTTGGATATTTGCTTGAGTCTTGAATTTCTTTGTCTTCTTCTTCTTCCTAGATCTTCCTCCTCCTGTGCCTATGGAGACGGAGGTAATTATCCTCGAGGAGGAGGACGCGCAAGGCGGCGGCGGCGACGCACCAGTCGTCGAGGAGGTGGGCGGGGCCGCCGAGCCGGCCGCGCAAGAGACTGCTCCGGCTGCGGACGCAGCGGCCGGGGAGGGGGACGGTGGCCGCACCGCCGACCCGGAGGTGGCGGGAGCATCGGATGCTGCGCCGGCCACCGGTCCCTCCGCCGGCGAGGAGCAAAGGTTTTATCTCGAGGCCCCCAATGGCGTCTTCATCCAGATGCCGTGGGGGTCTTCGTCGCGAGCTCCTGCGGAGGGCGAGGCGTTCGACGGAGAGGTCCTCGCCTCCGCAGGCCTGAAGATAGTCCAGGCGCCCGGTGGAGGTGAGGGGCCCGAGGAGGAGCGATTGCTTCATCAACTCCTGGCCCTTTACCGGGCCAGGCAAGCAAAGCTCGCTTCCCGGGAGGCTCTTGCCGCCAAGGCTGCGGCAGAGATGGAGAAGCGCGCGGCGGAGCTCAGCGCCGCCAACCAGGCTGCCCTCCGCCAGGTGGCAGAGGAGCGAGAGCGTCTCGCCGGCGAGTACCAAGAGTGGGTACTTGAGAGGGCCGAAGCCGACGAACAGCAGCGCCTCGCCGGGGTGGAGATGTCCCGGCGAGAAGGAGAGCTCGCGCAGCGGAAGGTGGATCTGGACTCCCATGAAGAAGACCTTGCCGCTCGCGAGGCTGCCCTTGGCGGGGAGCTGAAAGAGGCGAAGGCCGCCGCGGCTGCCGCGGAGGACGCCAAGAAAGAGCTCGCCGCCAAGGTTGAGCAACTGGAGAAGGCGATGAAGGTGAGCGCCGAGAAGGTTGCCGCGCTCATCCTGGAGCGCGAGAAGGATGCTCACACCAACTCAGAGCTCCAGGTGAGTTTGTCCCAGAGGGGTGACGAGCTGAAGGCCGCCAAGGATTCCATTGAAGACTTGGAGCTGAAGGTCACCACCCTGAAGGAATCGCTTGATGCTGCCCGGGCCCAGGAGACCAAGCTGAAGGATGAGCTCCGCAAGGAGCGAACCTTGATGGAGAGCGTCAACAAGGCCTCCGAGCTCTTCCGGCAGACTATCGAGGTGTGGACCGAAGAGCTGGTTTCTTCTGCGTCCAACATTGACCAGGAGTTGCTTGCTTTGAAGGTCGAACATCTTATCTACTCGCCGGATCCAGACCTCCCGCACAGCGCCAAGCTCAGCCTCTTCTTCAGAGGCGTCGCTCCGGCCCTTGCAGGTCTCCGGAACCGCATCCCCGCGCAGCTGGCCGAGGAGTCGCGCCGTCTCTGCGCAGGAACTCTGGAGCGGGTCTTGACGAAGATCGTGTTCCGCAACCCGGGGATCAACCTCACGAACGTTCTTCGCAGCTTGCCGGCAGATGCAAACACGGAGGCCCTGAAGGAGCAGGTCGGCCATATCATCGCCAAGGTGGCAAAGCTTGGCAGGAAGGAGGGCGACCGCGTAGACTAGGGCCCCATTTATCTTTATCTTTTTGTTGCTGCACGTTATGTTATGAACTCATTAGTCCATTGCGACAAGTTATCCTTGTAAGATATTTGCTTTACTTCAATCAATCAGTGCAATGTTATCTTCCTTGTTCCAATCTTTGACTTTGTATGTTTTTCACCCTACGCTCCCGGGGAGCTTGCCGGAAAGGGGCCCTTGCCGCGAGCGCTGAGTGCTGGACTCTGAGCGGCCTGCTGGCCAAGGTCCTCGCCGGCAAGCAACCTTGCCGCAGCAGGTCGCAACGCACTTAGCTTGCTGAGTGTACTCGGAAACGAGGCAAGGGCGCGACACTTGTCGCAGCTCACTTAAATCGTTGAGTGGACTCGAAAACAAGATAAGGGTGCGGCAAGCCACGGGTAGGTTCCTCCGCGCACAGGTTTTCTATACAAAGTGTGATCGTTCAAGGAAGACAACCAAAATTTCAAATTTGAACTGGTCAAATTCTAACAACTTATCTTTCATATGCTGCTTGCTCATGTTGTTTGCTTTCCGGTAAGGCTCTTCTTACTTGAACGGCACTTAGTTCCTCCTCCATCTCCTTCCCCCCCGGCAAACTTGTGCGCAAGGAACGTTCCTTCTGCTTAAGAGAAAAAAGGAAAAGGAGAGGGAAACAAGCATATTGCCTTTCGGCGTAATAGTGCTTACCGAATGTCTAAGTGTTGCATCAAATGCCAAATAAAACATGCAAATAGCAAGGAGAAGCATGCGAAAGGCAATCGATGCGAAAACACGAAATCTTTACTGATGCACGGGGTCTGCGCCCGGCTTTGTACAAAGGGTTACATGCAACAGCGGCAAGGCTTGTACAAAAGTTGGTTGCCGGAACGGATCACGGCAACCGCGCCTTAGGGGTGAAACTTGCGAAGATGCTCTATGTTCCAGGAGTTGCTCACCGGTAAGCCTTCTTCGGTCTCGAGGCGGACAGCGCCGGGCCTCGTAACTTGTCTCACCCGATAAGGGCCTTCCCACTTCGGCGTCAACTTGTTGGAATTCTTGGCGGACTGAACACGCCGAAGAACAAGGTCGCCTTCCTCGAGACTCCTGGCCTTAACCTTGCGGCTATGGTAGCGGCGCAAAGCTTGCTGGTATCGAGCAGCTCGTACAGCAGCCTGGAGACGTCCCTCCTCAAGGAGCAATGCGTCATCTTGCCGCAGTTGCTCTTGCTCGAGCTCATCATAAGCGAGCACTCGAGGAGATCCGTATACGAGTTCCGTGGGGAGAACTGCTTCTGCTCCATAGACTAGAGCAAAAGGTGTCTGTCCGGTGGCTCGATTTGGTGTCGTTCTGATTGACCAAAGAGCCGCCGGGAGCTCCTCTATCCAATTCTTTCCGCACTTGCGCAGCCTGTCAAAGGTCCTTGTCTTGAGTCCGCGCAGCACTTCAGCATTTGCCCTCTCCGCTTGGCCGTTGCTCCTCGGGTGAGCAACAGAAGCGAAACAGACCTTGGTGCCAAGGTCTTGGACGTGCTGCATGAAGGTGCGACTAGTGAATTGCGTACCGTTGTCGGTGATGATCCTGTTAGGGATCCCGAAACGGCAAACAATCGACCTGAAGAACCTGACTGCTGACTGTGCTGTCACCTTTCTCACTGGCTCCACTTCTGGCCACTTTGTGAACTTGTCGATTGCAACGTACAAGTACTCAAAGCCCCCGACAGCGCGAGGGAAAGGGCCGAGGATATCGAGCCCCCAGACCGAGAAGGGCCAGGACAAAGGGATTGTTTGGAGAGCTTGAGCTGGCTGATGAACTTGCTTTGCATGGAACTGGCATGCTTCACACTTGGTTACTAGTGCAGTTGCATCTTGGAGGGCTTCTTGCCAAAAGAACCCTTGCCGGAAAGCTTTCCCGGCAAGTGCCCTTGCGCCAATGTGGTGGCCGCATATGCCTCCGTGTATTTCTGCCAACAGCTTCTGTCCATTTTCCCTGGAGATGCACTTCAACCTGACACCATTGAGTCTTCTTCTGTACAGCTCGTTATCCACAAACTGATACATACTTGACTGCCTGGTTATCTTCTCTATCTCTTGAGGGTCGTCGGGAAGTTCTCCAGTTTGTAGAAAACGGACGATCTGCTGTGCCCATGCCGGAGCTCGGGGCTCGACGGCAAGGACTAAAGGCTCGAGGGCTGCTGCGGGAACCTCAGCTTCTACGGCAAAGACCTCTGGTCCTGTCGGAGCTGTCGGTCCCCCGGCAAGCTCGCCGGGGCGAGGCTTGTCGGGAACACTTGCTTCAACTGCACAAGCCCGAGGGCTCGCAGGAGCAAACTGTTCCTCAGCGTTATCGTTGATCTTGGGAACTTTGGCGG
This sequence comes from Secale cereale, assembly GCA_902687465.1. NCBI lineage: Eukaryota > Viridiplantae > Streptophyta > Magnoliopsida > Poales > Poaceae > Secale > Secale cereale. Next base: position 869,225,086 of record LR738714.1, on the reverse strand, counting down.
CGGGTTCAGGAAGATCCGCCGGCAAGTAGTCGCCGGAGACCAACTTTCTCTTCTTGGACTGCCCAATTGATGGTGTAACTGATGGCTGAGTCAGCTTGAGCAAAAAGGTCCCTGGTTCCACAGGTAACTTCATCGCGGCGCACTTTGACAGGCCGTCTGCAATCTCATTTTGAGCTCTTGGGACGTGCTCCATCTGCAGACCTTCAAAGTGCTCTTCAAGCTTCCTCACTTCATCGACATATGCTTCCATCAAAGGACTCTGGTAGCTCTTGTTAACTTGTCGGACCACCAACTGAGAATCTCCCCGTACAATCAGCTTCCTGATCCCAAGTTCGGCCGCAATCCTGAGGCCGGCAATCAAGCCTTCATATTCTGCAGTGTTATTTGTCGCTTGCTCCCTGGGAAAGTGCATCTGGATAACATATTTGAGGTGCTCTCCGGTGGGCGCGATGAGTACCACGCCGGCACCGGCGCCTTGCAGCGAGAAGGCACCGTCGAAATACATTACCCATTCACTTGTCGCTTCTTGCACGGGTACGCTCGTTTCTTGAACTTCTTCTTCTGGTGTTGGGGTCCACTCAGCAATGAATTCTGCCAAAGCTCGGCTCTGTATGGTTGAAGTACTTTCAAACTTGAGTCCGAAGCTTGACAGTTCCAGTGCCCACTCGACGATCCTGCCTGTTGCCTCTGGATTGTGCAATATCCTCTTCAACGGAAAGCGAGTGACCACCGTTATCTCGTGGGCTTGGAAGTAGTGGCGCAGCTTTCTCGAAGCCATGAGGAGGCCGAAAAGCAATTTTTGCACACCAGAGTACCTTGATCTAGCTCCCTGGAGAAGGGAACTTACAAAATACACTGGGCGCTGCACCATCTTCTTCCGCGCCTCTCCTTGTTCCTGCGCAGAGTCTTCCTTGTCGGGGCCAGAGTTTGTCGGGACAGCCCCCTGCTTGTCGCTAGATTCGCTTGCCGGTGACGCTGGCTCCTCGTCGGACTCCCTCTCCGCTACCAACGCAGCACTAACCACCTGGTTGGTTGCCGCTAAGTATAGCAACAACTTTTCCTGTGGTTTAGGTGCGACAAGTGTAGGAGTGGAGGACAGGTACCGTTTCAAATCCTGCAACGCCGCCTCCGCCTCCGGAGTCCACTTCATGGGACCTGCCTTCTTCAAGATTTTGAAGAAAGGTAGGGCGCGTTCTGCGGATTTTGAAATGAACCTACTGAGGGCAGCAATGCAACCTGCAAGCTTTCTGACATCTTTGACGCGCTTTGGAGCTTCTATCTGCTCGATGGCTTTGATCTTGTCGGGGTTGGCTTCAATCCCCCTCTGTGATACAAAGAACCCGAGAAGCTTGCCGGAGGGAACTCCAAAGACGCACTTCTCGGGGTTCAGCTTGAGTTGTATCCTGCGCAGGTTCTGAAACGTTTCTTCCAAGTCTTGAATCAGTGTTTCTTTGCTCTTGCTCTTCACCACGATGTCATCCATGTAGGCTTCTACATTCCTGTGGATCTGTGGCTCAAAAGCAGTGTACACTACCCTTGCAAAAGTTGAGCCTGCATTCTTCAGTCCAAATGGCATGCGGATAAAGCAATAGGTGCCACATGGAGTGATAAATGCAGTCTTCTCTTCATCTTCCTTAGCCATGAAAATCTGGTGATAGCCTGAGTATGCATCAAGAAAACAGAGTAGCTCACATCCGGCAGTGGAGTCAACGATCTGGTCAATGCGCGGCAAAGGGAAAGGATCCTTGGGACATGCTTTATTGACATCAGTGAAGTCTATACACAGTCTCCACTTCCCGTTGGCCTTGCGCACGACGACTGGGTTTGCCAACCACGTCGGATGGATCACACCTCTAACTAGGCCTGCTGCCTCTAGTTTCTTGATCTCCTCGTTGATGAACTCTTGGCGCTCCACGGCTTGCTTCCTCACTTTTTGCTTGATGGGCCGCGCATGAGGGCAGACAGCAAGCTTGTGCTCAATCACCTTCCTGGGAACACCGGGGATGTCAGATGGTTGCCAAGCAAACACATCGACATTCGCCCGCAGGAAGGCGACGAGCGCGCTTTCCTATTTGCTGTCAAGGGTGGCACTGATGGTGAAGGTACCACCAGTGCCATCCTCCTTTGCGGACACCTTCTTGGTTGCCGGAGGAGCAGCCATTCCTTTCTTGCTCTTGCCGGTGGAGCTCGATGGAACGTCCTCGACAGCGGCGCAGCACTCCGAAGAGGTGCGGTCGCCGGAGCGGGTCCCAGAGCATTTGCCGGACTTGGTCTTCGTCTTCTTCCCCCCGGGAGCTTCAGCGGCAAGAGTATCCTTCTCGGCCGCAGCTGCCGCATCCCGGTAAATCTTGTCGGCGCAAATAAGCGCATCTTTCTTGTCGCTGTGGACAGTGATGACGCTTATCGGCCCCGGCATCTTCAGCACGTTGTAGGCATAGTGGGAAGCTGCCATGAACTTGGCGAGGGCGGGACGGCCGAGTATTCCATTGTAGGGCAATGGAATATCGGCAACGTCAAAAGTGATGCGCTCAGTCCTGAAGTTGAGCTCCCCGCCAAAGGTCACCGGCAGAGTAATCTTTCCCTTGGGCTTGCTCCTTCCCGGGTTGATTCCTTGGAATGAACCGGTCTCTTCGAGCTCGCCGTCTTGAATCTGGAGTTTCTTGATCACAGCAGAGGAGATCAAGTTCAGCCCGGCCCCGCCGTCAACCAACATTTTGGTGACCTTGAGGTTGCGGATGGTGGGGGAAACCAGCATCGGCAAGCACCCGACCGCCGTGGTGCGGTCAGGGTGATCCTCAAGGTCAAAAATGATGGGCGTGCTGGACCATTTGAGGAGCCTGCGCGACTCTACGGGCGGCTCCGCTGCATTCACCTCACGCACCCACTGTTTCAGCTGGCGGTGGGAGGTGTGCAGAGAGGCGCCACCGTCGACGCACAGGACCTCCGTGGCTTTCTGGAACTCCTGCTCGCTGTTCTCGTCGTCCTCCATGTCTTCATCGTCGTCTTCGTCGTTGTCGCGGCCCCGGGGAGGTCGATCTCCTTGCCGCTGCTTGGCCTTGCCGCGGCGTCCTCCCCGGCCATTGAATGGCCGCTTCTTGCTGGGCTCTTCCCCGCCACCTTGGGCCTTCTCCTTGTCGCGCCTCTCGTACTCAGCTTTTTGCTGCTCGACGAGATACTCGACGCGCTTGCAGTTGGAGAGATCGTGACCCTTGGTGCGGTGAATCTTACAGTATTGCTTGTCGGAGCCACCCGGCTTGTCGGCCGCCGCCGCAGGGGCAGGCTCCTTGCCGGAGCCGCCGGCCTGCGCTTGCTTGGCGGGGGCCTCCTTGCCGGACTTCTCGACGGCAAGCACTTCCTTCTTGCCCTTCTTCCTGTTGTTCCGCCGCCGGCTCTTCTTTGCCGGGGCGGCGTCGTCGCTGTCGCTTCCCCCTGCGCCAGCATCCTCCCCGGGGAGTTTCCTCCCCTCTTCTGCACGGGCGCACTTGTCGGCAAGAGCGTAGAGCTCGCTGACGTCCCTGATCTTGGTCATCGCCATCTCCTCACGCATGCGGCGGTTTCGCACGTTCTGATGGAACGCGCTGATAACCGCAGCAGGGTGAACGTCGGGGATGTTGTGCTGTACCCGGCTGAAACGTTGGATATACTTGCGCAGGGGTTCGCCTTCCTTCTGGGCCAAAATGTGGAGATCGCTCTCCTGGCCATGGGGTTTGTGGCCGCCGGTGAAGGCGCCAACAAACTGATGGCAGAGGTCGGCCCAAGAAGAGATAGAGCCTTCCGGCAAGTGCATGAGCCACGAACGGACGTTCGGCTTCAGCACGAGCGGGAAGTAGTTGGCTAGGATCTTCTCGTCGCGTCCCCCGGCAGCTTGCACTGCTATAGTGTAGACGCTGAGAAACTCCGAGGGGTGCGTTTTGCCGTCGTACTTCTCCGGTACGTCGGGCTTAAAGTTCTTCATGCTGGGCCACTGGACGCGCCGCAGCTCGCGGGTGAACGCAGGGCAGCCTGCCGCGTACGGCAAGTCGCCTGGTTCACCGGGCGCGGGTGCGTCGACAGTGTTCCCAGCTCTCTTGTCGGATTGTCGCCGAGCTTCTCGGCGGCGCTCGATCGTGGTCCGAGCGTCTTCATCTCGCCGGTCGTCGAGGACCTGGCGCTGGTCCCGACGGGCCCGCGGGTCCGACGAGGCTGTGGAGCCGTCGTCGGGATTGTTCCGGCGGGGCGGCGTCTTCTGCTTCTGCGGCGGGGAGTGCACGCTTGTCGCGCCCCCGGCAGTCTTGTCGCCGATAGCCTTCGTCTTCTCAGCCTGCCGCGGCCGTGAGGCCGACGGCTGCTGCGGAGAGTCGTTGTTGGCGAAGTCTATCAGGCTCCGGATAGTGGCCCTCCATTCCTCGGCCTTGTCGGCCGCTGGAGGAAAATCGAGGAGCAGCTGCGCCCTTGCGAGCGCTTCTGCCGGAGTAGTGGGGAACGCGGGCGAGCGGTGCGAGGAGCGGGATACGCTCGGACTTCTAACGACGTTAGAAGGAGCGGGGTCCCGCGCCGGCGCCTTCGCTTTGCTTGTGCCCGGACGAGGGTCCGGGGCGTCTCGCGAACCTCCAGTTTGGCCTTGCCCCAGCAAGCGGATACCACCTCCCGTGGTATGGCGCTGCGGGGTCGTCGTGTGCTGTGATGGACGCGGCGCGTCCACGGAGACCGAGGTCCGGTCATCCGTCTTGTTCTTGGATCTGGTGGCACCGTGAGTGTCCTCGCCGGCCACCACCCTTCCGACAGCGTCTCCCCCGCCCACCGTTGGCTCTGGTGGCGGCGGATGAGACGCAGACGGGCCCCCGACCTCCGAAGGCTTCTTCTTCGGGGCCATGGAGTTGTCGCTGATGAAGTTGCTGATGAAACTTGGAGAGGTTGATGAAGAATGCGCCCGCGCGAACGCCGGATCAGGTTCGCACAACCTCGACGCCCCCTACCTGGCGCGCCAAAGATGTCGGGGGAAACTGTCCGCCACGAACACCTATGGGACCGGAGCCCCTTGTCTGTGCGGTACGAGGGCGGAGGGAGCACAAAGAGCAGATCGAGGCAGACGCGCGGGCAGTTTTTACCCAGGTTCGGGCCGCACGGATGCGTAAAACCCTACTCCTGCTTGGTTGTGTATTGAGTTGAGCGCTCGGGAGCTTGAAGAAGCAGCTACACCGTGCGTGAGAGTAATCTAGGTTTCCAACCCCCTCCACGTTGTGCATGGGCCTCCTTTTATAGTGCAAGGGGTCACCGACAGGTGTCAACGTAGGAGAAAGGGGTAAAAGAGTAAAAGAGGTGGTAGTTGTAATAGTGCGGGAACAGTGGAGCTACAGTACAGAACAGTGGTCTATACCTACTTTAACAGTGGGGGACAAGGGCATTTAATGCCCGTCGCCGTCGACCCCAAAAGCTCCCGCCTTAGCGTCTCCGTCCGCCACGGCGACGGATTTATCGCCGTGGTGTGCCACCGTGTACCCCAGGCTGCACAGCCATCCGCCACGCGTCCCTGGTTAGACCTCAGGGCGACGCGTGGTCCGATGAGCTGGAGCGCGGGCACACAGCGTGGCCTTCCCGGCAAGCGCCTTGCCGGGGCCTTGATCTTGCCGGGCCCGGGAACTTGCCGCTCCCCGGGCCCCTTGCCGGGGCGCGCATAGCGCCGAGGCAACGCCTTCTAATCTTCCTGGCAAGCTCCTCTCGCCAGGGTCTTGTGTTAGTGGAACAGCCTTGAGCCTGGTACGGCCTTCCCGGCAAACTCCTCTTGCCGGGGTCTCGATCTTCTGTTTTGTATACTTTGTTTTTGAATGGTTTTAATAGGAGGCAGGAAGGTCTCCGGCGAGCACGCAGTAAACCTTGCCGCGGGAAGCTGCAACTGCCCGTGCACAAGTTGGGGTACTAGGGTCCCCCTACCTTAGTACACCGACACCGTTTGAGGCAAAGTGCTGACCTTCTTCGATGAAGGCAGAGTAACCGAAGTCAAATTTGTCGAGCAGGAAGTTCTCGTGCATGAGTTTCTGGTGTATGCACCCATGAAGTGGCAGATGTGGACGACGCTTTCAGAAACCCAATTAGACAATCTGCACTACAGAACGATACCCAGCCTCCAGTGGCGAGGGGGAACTCAAGGTTGTTGTGGAACACTTGGGTGACGGCCACGGCGTCGGGTTGGCCACGCCAGCGCCTCGGCGGCGCGCAGCGGCCGCTGCCAGGTATGCCTGTCGCGTCAAGGGACGCTACCTCGGCCAGCCCCACCCCGCATGTGGCTGCACAGACCTGCCAGAGGGGGAAATCGAACGCCTCGGCCTCGACAGCGTCTGCGCGGGAGAAGACGAACGGTGCGACCATGGCCATGTCGTAGCAGGGTACCAGCAGTGGCTTGGCCGCGTCGCACATGGTGAGGTCACCGAACACTTTCCTGAACACAGCCTCGAGCCAGGAGAGGAGCCCGCCGCGATTGTGGCGCCTGGAGAACACCTTGCGGTTCTTGGCAACGAGGTCTCGTGCCGCGTCCACCGGAATCCGGCGGTGCATGAACAGCGCGCCCGCCAAGAAACCGTCCACGTCGGACCCTGCCGCCACATCGAAGTAGTCCACGACGCGGGCCTTGGGCTTCCCGAATATCTCCTGTAGCTGGCGCTCGAGCTTGACCACCGCAGCCACGGCGAGTGCGCCGCCATCCGCACCCCAGTTGATGGAGAGCACGCGCCTCAGTCGATGGAGAGCACGTGCCCTGCCGAGCACGCCGCTGCCAGCTCCAGCGCCCGCGCGCTGATCTGGAAGTTGGACTTGAGGTTGGAGAAGATCTCCTTGCTGAGCCGGTCCGAGCCACCGTCACTGGAGCCACCACCGCCGGCGACCGCCTCCCTCAGCTTGTGCCCCCTTCTCCTTCTCTTTTCTTCTTCTCTTTCCTCTCTCTCCCTCACACCCTGTGTCTCTCTCTTTCTCTTGATGAGCATGCCGCCGCCACCACCGGAGTAAGAGGCCGCACCCACCGCCAGATCCATCGATGTCGTGCCCGTATGGCCGGAGCGGCACCTGATCTAGCGTCGGGGAGGGAATCCGGAGGGCAGGGTGGGTTTTCTGTTTTTTCTCACTTTAAAAAGGACCGCGGGTTGAATACCGTAAACTATAGAGATTTATTTGCAAAATTCCTGAACAAAACGTTTTCTCAGCTAAAAAAGGACTGTGGGTTGTATTACTGAAAAACACGGGGGGTTTAGTAAAAAGCGCGATGACGGTGAGCGGGCGGGCAAAAGCGATAATCACTTTATTATTAGGGAAAGATATTGAAGGGGCAAGTGTGTTTGATGAATAGTTGCATGTTTTTTTTAAAGAGGACAATTGGTCGGCATTGTAAATCTAGCTACCCAAGGGGCAACATGCCCAGATCCATAAAATTAGCGTGGAATGATGTACATGTACTCCGTTTCTAAATATAAGTTTTTTCTAAGATTTGGATAAAAGCTACATACAGATGTATATAGATGCATTTTACAATGTAGGTTCACTTATTTTGCTCCGTATGTATATCATATTGGAATGTCTGAAAAAACTCTTATATTTAGAGACAGAGAGAGTATATATAAAATAAAGAGGAAGTGCTTAGTTGTTCTGCTCGGTCTTGAAACAATAATGTGTAGTGTAGGTTCACTTATTTTGCTCCGTATGTATACCATATTGGAATGGCTGAAAAACTCTTATATTTAGAAACAGAGAGGGTATATATAAAATAAAGAGGAAGTGCTTAGTTGTTCTGCTCGGTCTTGAAACAATAATGTGTAGACTTGTGTAGTCACCAAGAGCGAACTTTTTGTGCTTATCCTTATGCGTATGCGTATGGCCAGAATATGCTGCTAGCATTACGCTTTACCAACAAAGGGTTTCCCTCCGCTTTGTATTCCAAAACGAACCATCATTATACACATCACAATGCTGGGGTGAGCAGCACATCAAGCCCAAAGAAAAAGAAGAAGAAATAAATGCCAACACCCACAGCTCGACAAAGTGTGGAAGACCCGTGACCATTGCGTCCTCCGAAAACAAACCACCGCAGTCCTAGGTTCCGATCTACAGCGAACGAAGCAGCACCTCCAAGAAGGGATGCGACGCCGACGATGCTGTTGCCCGGGCAAGTCCTAGGGTTTCCTCCAGTACGCGGAGGGAGGTGGGGGATAGCTACTACCGACACCCTCCAAGAAGGGATAGTTGCACCCGCCGGTGTCACCGCATTGGAGCCGGACGAACCGGCAAGGATTTCTACCGCACGCCAAACCCCACCGGCCAACCGGAGCCGACCAGCCAAACCACCGCCCAACACCATGCGCCATCACGGTTGCGCCACCACCAACACCGTCTCGCTACGAGCACCACCACGAGGCCAAAGAAGACCGGAGAAAAGATCCAAGCGACGGGAGCAGCAGCACCAAGGCCGAGCGGGAGGGAACCACCTCCACCACCGTCGTGCGAGAGGCCCGCGCCTTCGGCACCGTCGCGGTAGCCGTCCAGACACGGCAGTGAGGCATACCAGGCCACCCCCGGACCGGCCAGGCCTGAAACGGGGCCGCTATGCCCCGCCGGCCCTGCTGCAGCAGGCTAGCGTCGGCGCGGCCAGCACCCTACCATTCATCGCCGCTCCCCCACCTCCTGGGAGTCACCCCGCAGACCGAACCCGCCGCTACCCGCCCTGGCCCAGATGATGCCCGAAGGGCCCAGATCTGGGCCGAGCGCCGCTGATACGTCCAAAACGTATCTATAATTTCTGCTTGCTCCATGCCTCTTTTGTGTGATATTGCTATGATATTTATGCACTTCCATACACTTTTGATCATATTTGGACTAACCTATTAACTCAGTGCACCCCAGTGCCAGTTTTTGTTTTCTGCTGTTTTTGTATTTCAGGTTTTCCCATTCCTCTTCTGACACCCCCCTTTGGCATATATTTACACCGCGTCCCGAAACCCTCGAGGACGGAACCCTTTTTCGCGATCTCATCTCTGTTCCGCCGCCGCCGCGCTTCCAAGATCGGGAGCACCAGGAGAACTCTTCCCGGCACCCTGCCGAAGGGGAGGATCACCACCGGGAGCTTCTCCACCACCATGGACGTCTCCCGGATGAGTTGTGAGTAGTCTCCCTTGGACCATGGGTCCATGACCAGTAGCTATGTGATGTTCTCCTCCCCTCTTTGTTCTTCACCGATTAGACCTCGTGAGCTGCCCTACATGATCGAGGCACATATGTAATCCTTATGCTGTTGCTATGATGAGTTTGCTGGGATCCGATGGATTATGAGATTATGTTCAGATTGTGTGTGAGTAATATATTTGATTCACCTCTTTTATATTTATGTTCTTGAGTAATTCTTGCATGTTCTCCGTTGCTGTTTATTGCTTTGGCCAAGTAGTAGGTAGTAACTCCAAGAGGGAACGTTATGCTTGATTGTGGGTTCATGCCCCTCGATGACTAGCTTGAGTGACAGAAACATGAGTCTAGGGGATGTGCTGTTGCCACAAGGGGGAAAACAACGGTGCTTGTACTTGCGGGTGCAAGGATTGTTTACTTTACGCAAAGTTCTTTTAATGCAGTTGTCTGTTGCTTTGAGTTTACACTATGGGTGGGACTCGCAACTTAATACCAGCGAGATGTTCTGGATAGATATCTCAAGGTGGATGATTAGTAGTAGATGCAGATGGATTTCGGTCTACTTGCCTTGGCGTACCGCCCATGCTTTTGAACTTCTACCTTTCTTGCAGCATAGTTAGCATTGGTTTGCGCACATAATCCTGTCAATTGCCCAGCTGTAATTCGTTTACCTCGCTTAGCTGTTTTATCGTCTTTTGGGAGAGAGACATTGATACGTCCAAAACGTATCTATAATTTCTGCTTGCTCCATGCCTCTTTTGTGTGATATTGCTATGATATTTATGCACTTCCATACACTTTTGATCATATTTGGACTAACCTATTAACTCAGTGCACCCCAGTGCCAGTTGCTGTTTTCTGCTGTTTTTGTATTTCAGGTTTTCCCATTACGTAAATTGCCATAAAAATTCCGGGAAAAATATATAAAAAATCAGCGTTCTGGAAGCTTCCATGCGGCCAAAGTAGGGCCGGAGGGGGGCCACCGGGGCTCCAGGCGCCCAGAGGGCGCGGCCCCCCTCCTGGCTGCGCCGCCAGGCCGCCTGGGCCCCCCTTAGCTCCCCTGGCGACCCCCTTTGGCGTATATTTAACACCCGTCGAGGAAACCCTGATTCCGAAACGCTTTTCTCCAGACGCAATTCCGATCTCCGCCGCCATCGCCTTCAAGTTTTGGGGGACCAGAATTCCTGTGCCGGCACCCTGCCGGGACGGGGAAGTGCCCCCGGATTCATCTCCATCGACGTTGCTTCCTCCCTCCATGATGCGGGAGTAGTTCCTCCTCGGGGCTGAGGTTTCTACCAGTAGCTATGTGGTCAATTCTCTCTCCCATGATGTGATCTTCGTTGTGATCATAGGCTATGTTAATCTAGGGTGATTCCATGATATTTCCCCTTCCTCTATGTATTGGATTGATGTACTCACTTGTCTTTATCTAGTATAATCTTCGAGACCAAGGTGACAGCGGTCTATTGGACATGGATTAGAAGAATATTTTCATGAGTGATTTCCTCTTTTGTGTGTTGATTGAAGATTGAGAGTCTCTTGGTGCTTGTCTTTGACTATCCTTTAGATATGTTGTGGTGATTGTGGTACTCTCGTTGGATGGCCGCGGTGACATTGGGAAATCCGTAGATTGAGAACTACGAACTTTGAGGTGTGCTTTTGTAGCCCTACATAATTCTCGTCCTCTCTTGACCACAAAGGAATGACCTCCGGGTGCGTCTCCATTGCATGTTTTATGGGAAATATCATGTGATTCGATTATGTTAATGTTGTTGGGAGTTGCCACTAGTGAAAGTATGAAGCCTAGGTCTTGTTTCCACCATTGCAATACCATTTGTGCTCACGTTTACTACTTGTTTGCTTGCTGCACTTTTTATTACAGATTTATATTACTTTGTTTTGCCATCCATATCACTTGCCATTTAACATCTCTTCGCCGAACTAGTGCACCTATACATCTGACAAGTGTATTAGGTGTGTTGGGGACACAAGAGACTTCTTGTATCTTGATTGCAGGGTTGCTTGAAAGGGGTACGTTCAACCTCCACTTCCCTGAGTTCGATAAACCTTGGGTTACTCACTTAAGGGAAATTTGCTGCTGTCCTACAAACCTCTGCTCTTGGAGGCCCAACACTGTCTACAGGAATAGAAGCGTGTAGTACACATCAAGCTATTTCTGGCGCCGTTGCCGGGGAAGTGAGGTAAGTGAAGGTACCTTCTCTAGATCTTGCAATTAAATCTTTTTGTTTCTTGTTTTTATTTCACTAGTTATGTTTATGGAAAACCGCAATCTTAGTTCGCTGCTTGGGGAAGGCCGCTTTACCACACCCGTGGTAGAGAAGTCTCCTCCACCTACTGAATGTATCCCGTTCAAAATACCACTTGGGATAATTGAAATAATTATGAATGATCATTATGATGGGACAGTCAATCCTAGTATTCATTTGTTGAAACTTACAGAACTTTGTGAGTTGTTTAAGATTTCAGGTTTGACAAGAGATGGAGTCATGAGGAAATTATTTGCCTTGTCCCTGAAAGGAAAAGCATTGGAATGGTATAGGCTACTAGATGACTCTCACCTGCTGGATTGGGAAGAGATCCAGTCTCTCTTTTACTCCAAGTTTTATCCTCTTCATGAAGTCCATGAGAATAGGAATTATGTTTATAATTTCTATCCTCATGACGGAGAGAGCGTAGCTCAAGCTTGGGGGAGACTGAAAACATTAATGCTAAAAAGTCCTAACCATGGGCTCCCCAAAGATGCTTATGTGGAGAGTAAGAGTACCTTTTTGCATGTGGATCATGGTAACAATGCTTTATGTGATGCTTATATTGTTGAGTTTATTCGTGATCCCACTGAAAATTATTATGAAAAGGGAACATATGCTTATAGATATTTCAATAATATCAAGTTCCCTCTCTTTATGTTGAAGGTTTTGAAGCTGCACTTGTTTTGTCTTCCTATGCTTATTGCTTTGTGCTTCAATGAATTATTCTATTGCAATATTCCTATGCATAGGAAGCATGTTAGGCTTAAATGTGTTTGATATTTGCTTCTTGATGCTCTCTTTTTCTCTTCAACTCTTATTCCTACGAGAGCATCATTAAAGTCTTAAGCCTATCTTTATGGCTATAAAGAAAGAGCTCTAGGGAGACAAACCTTGTTATCTTTGCTTTCAGCTTGTTCTTTCAGTTTTTAGTGGTCTTGATGTTTGTTACTACTGTAGCAACATCATTGTATCTTTATTTTTCAGCATTGTGCCAAGTTTAGCCTCTGATTGCAAGAAAGTTCAAAAGTTGTGACGTGCTGTCCAGGAAACAGATTCTGTCCTTGGACAGAAAAATTCGTATAAAATCACAAGATCATCTTTTTGGTCTGAATTTTTTCGACAGCGTGCTCTATACAATTGGATTTCGGGCGTCTGTTTTGAGTTTTTTGATTTGAGTTGCAGAAGTGCCCCGAAAAAAATTATTTACTACCTGCTGGTCTGTTTTTCATAGATTCTGTCCTGTTTTGCCTTTCCTTCGTTTTGCAAACCTTGAGCTTGCTTTTTCTTTGCAAAAACCTTTTGGCAATCTTTAGAAACAGTAGACCTTCAAGATTATCCTTATTTCCAGCAAGGAAAAATTATTTTATTATGGGTACTAACCTCGCTAATCAGATTATGATGAGTTATGTATGAAGGGAGTTTTCAAGTGTGTGAGGGAAGATGATAAAAAGATTCAGGAGTGTCAAACGCTCAAGCTTGGGGATGCCCCCGTGCACCCCCAAGAAATATTCAAGAAGACTCAAGCGTCTAAGCTTGGGGATGCCCCCGTGCATCCCCTTCTCCATCAACAATTATCAGTTCGTCTTTCGTTCCACTATATTTTAATCACTTCATGTGTTATGTGCTATGCTTGGAGCGTCTTGCTTTTAGTTTCCTTTTTAGTCTTCTTTAGCTTTGCTTGCTGTTCATAACAAGTTAGAACCCATCTTTCTTTGTGTGGGAGAGAAACACGCTCCACTTCAACCTAGAACATAACATGGGATTTTCATGTTTATCTTTGCTGTGTATGTTATTTGTCTTTCAATAGCTACTGTCATGTTCAGCTCTTAGTTTTCATGCTTTACTTTTTAAAGAGCTTTTGTTTAGTTGGTCGTTGGAACTCTCTTGAGTTATCATGCTTATCTTGTTAAGAGAGTTGGCTTATGTTGCACTGGTTGATATGTCTATGATAAAAATGCTATGTGCATAATGGTGCTTAGTAGTTCATGTTTTCTTATGGTTAGTCTCAAATAGCTGGGGGGTTCTTAATGTGTTATTGAAGTACCAACATGATTTGTTTGCCTATGATGTGGTATGGTTTAGTGATATCTTCCTCCAAGAATTTGTTTTGATTGACTTGGCATATGCTCACGCATATTTAAGACTGTAAAGAAAGTCTATCAAGCCTTGATGATCTTTAATTTCTGAGTAGCGATATAACTTCCATGCCCGATTCAATGTTGCTTTGTCGCTCTGCATGATTATGTCCGTCATTGCTCTCTTAGTTGGTCGCTCCCAGTCTTTTGCTAACCTTCGCCTGTACTAAGCGGACTGACTGCTTGTGCATCCAAAATCCTTTAAACCAGTTATGCCATATGAGTCCACCATACCTTCCTATACAAGGTATTTACCTTCCATTCCTAACGAAGACTTTCGTGTACCATCTCGAAATTAATCAAAAAAGCATTTCTCTTTTGTGCCTCTGTTTTAGCTCATGAGGAAGTAGTAGTTAATTCATGATCTTTTTAAGTTGGACAAGCTTCACCCCGGGATTGCATGTCTAATGTGCAAACCCCTAATACGAGAAGGAACTGGCAAAAAGTGCGCCCGGCTCATTAAAAAAATATACAACAAACAAACCCTCCTTCACGCTTTGTTCATGAGAAATCAGAAAACTTTGGCAGTGATAAACAAAGGAGATTAAGAGGATGTGATCGTCCTCGTGCGGGAGCCGTTCCTCGAAACTTGTCCAGCTCGAGAAGTAATTGAGTTATCTACTAGCATTCGTTGACAAAATATGCATCTCTAAAAAATAATTATTACCTCTGTTTTTTTTTAAAAAACCAAGAGCTCTGGTACATGTTTAGTTTTTGTTTCCGACCACGGGTTTTCAACCTTGCCATCAAAAGCCACAGTTCGAGAGTCTCCACCTTCTTTCTTTAAAGCACCAACTATTGAGAGCATGATTGTCATTCTGAGTGTAATGTGCATTGTCCCAAAGTACCATTGTCTTCTACATGATTATGATATCGTTTATTCTGAAATCATTGTATCTAGTCGTCATTTAAACTTTGGAGGTGCCCCTGCATTTATGTTTTGCTTCACTAAAGGGGGCAAGCGAGGTACCACTTTGTCATGTTTACACACCATGCTCACTACAAATCTATTGAGTGTTTCAGTATCATATTGTAAAACTTTCAGTTCTTTGTGATATTCTCATGAGGCAACTTAATTACTACAGATTCATTATCTCAGTAAGCATTTGTCATGTGACTGTGAAAAGTTCTTATATGGTTAATAGCATGTCACCACAGAAATTATGCTTGTTATCATTTACCTACTCGAGGACGAGCAGGAATTAAGCTTGGGGATGTTGATACGTCCAAAACGTATCTATAATTTCTGCTTGCTCCATGCCTCTTTTGTGTGATATTGCTATGATATTTATGCACTTCCATACACTTTTGATCATATTTGGACTAACCTATTAACTCAGTGCACCCCAGTGCCAGTTTCTGTTTTCTGCTGTTTTTGTATTTCAGGTTTTCCCATTACGTAAATTGCCAGAAAAATTCTGGGAAAAATATATAAAAAATCAGCGTTCCGGAAGCTTCCATGCGGCCAAAGTAGGGCCGGAGGGGGGCCACCAGGGCTCCAGGCGCCCAGAGGGCGTGGCCCCCCTCCTGGCCGTGCCGCCAGGCCGCCTGGGGCCCCCTTAGCTCCCCTGGCGACCCCCTTTGGCATATATTTAACACCCGTCGACGAAACCCTGATTCCGAAACCCTTTTCTCCAGACGCAATTCCGATCTCCGCCGCCATCGCCATCAAGTTTCGGGGGACCAGAATTCCTGTGTCGGCACCCTGCCGGGACGGGGAAGTGCCCCCGGATTCATCTCCATCGACGTTGCTTCCTCCCTCCATGATGCGGGAGTAGTTCCTCCTCGGGGCTGAGGTTTCTACCAGTAGCTATGTGGTCAATTCTCTCTCCCATGATGTGATCTTCGTTGTGATCATAGGCTATGTTAATCTAGGGTGATTCCATGATATTTCCCCTTCCTCTATGTATTGGATTGATGTACTCACTTGTCTTTATCTAGTATAATCTCCGAGACCAAGGTGACAGCGGTCTATTGGACATGGATTAGAAGAATATTTTCATGAGTGATTTCCTCTTTTGTGTGTTGATTGAAGATTGAGAGTCTCTTGGTGCTTGTCTTTGACTATCCTTTAGATATGTTGTGGTGATTGTGGTACTCTCTTTGGATGGCCGCGGTGACATTGGGAAATCCGTAGATTGAGAACTACGAACTTTGAGGTGTGCTTTTGTAGCCCTACATAATTCTCGTCCTCTCTTGACCACAAAGGAATGACCTCCGGGTGCGTCTCCATTGCATGTTTTATGGGAAATATCATGTGATTCGATTATGTTAATGTTGTTGGGAGTTGCCACTAGTGAAAGTATGAAGCCTAGGCCTTGTTTCCACCATTGCAATACCATTTGTGCTCACGTTTACCACTTGTTTGCTTGCTGCACTTTTTATTACAGATTTATATTACTTTGTTTTGCCATCCATATCACTTACCATTTAACATCTCTTCGCCGAACTAGTGCACCTATACATCTGATAAGTGTATTAGGTGTGTTGGGGACACAAGAGACTTCTTGTATCTTGATTGCAGGGTTGCTTGAAAGGGGTACGTTCAACCTCCACTTCCCTGAGTTCGATAAACCTTGGGTTACTCACTTAAGGGAAATTTGCTGCTGTCCTACAAACCTCTGCTCTTGGAGGCCCAACACTGTCTACAGGAATAGAAGCGTGTAGTAGACATCAGACATCACTAGTGAACATCATGGGACCCCGGTCCATATTACCATCACTGATCACATCCGCTATTTACCTTCTGTTCCTATTTACTAGTTGCAGTCATACCTATCACTATTATCTCTTGCGTTTGATCCTTTGTAAACGACAAGGCCGGAGGGATTGACAACCTCTCTGTACTCGTTGGGAGCAAAGTTATTTGTATTTGTGTGCAGGTCCTGTCGATCGCTAAGTTGCGCCGCTAGCAGTTGACACCTTCTTGTTGACCCTCGGAGTCTCAGGGGATTCGATCATTGGTATCTTTGCCAAGGGAAAACTACCGCTACACTGCATCTCAAACCTTCCACTTGGGGTAACCAACGAGGGGCGAGAAGCCATCAAGCAAAGTTTTCTGGCGCCGTTGCCGGGGACTCCACTCTTCAAGATAGGGGAGTTGCACGCTATCTTTTACCTTTGCTTTTTAGTCTTGTTAGTTTACCTTTCAGTTTTTGCTTTAGTTCCCTTTATCAAAAATCACAAAAAAAAATATTTGCTTTTCTGTTAGTAGTCCTTTCTGTTTAGTCAAGCATGTTAGGATTTGGTGCTTTGAGGGAATCAGAAGTTCTAGATTTCCATCAAAGGGATGGAGAAAATATGAAGAAGGCATGGGACAGAATTTCTGATGCACATAGGAGAATTATGCCTTGGATACCTATAAAAATTGTGCTTAGAAATTTTTACCATGGTCTTTTTAAATGGTGTAAACACTCTCTTGATATTATAGCTGAAGGAGATTTCCTAGAGTGTGATGAAGCTAGAGCTCTTGAAATTATACATGGTCTATCTAGTTACTTTGTTTATGATCATAATTTTGATACTGTCATAGATAGACTTGCTACTATTGAGAAGAGAATGGATGCTCTAGACTTGATGAAGGTAGAGAAACCCAAACCCAATAAGAGAGATATTTTGGAAATAGACAATGATTGGGAGCCTTTTGTTTGGATTAGTATCTCTAATCAAAACTTCCTTGCTTATTGTGATATTGGATCTATGGTTTCTACTATGCCAAAAATTGTTCATGATTCTTTAAAATTTAACATGGATAGATTATCATCTTATCATGAACACGCTAATGGAGATATTTCTGAGATCCAGGGAAGAATGAAAGACGTGCCAGTTACATTCCTTAAAGGGATTGCAATGGTTGATTTCTTCATCATGAAGCCAAACCAAGGAAATATAGTGCTTGGAAGGGACTTCCTCCGAGCCGTAAAAGGCTTCATCGATATAGGTAAGGGACAAATCCGCTTACGCGGGAAGGCAAAAGGTATGTACCACTTTCCTAGAAGGAACAAGAGTGAACTTGTTGAGGAACCATTTGAAGCAATTTATAACTCCGATTATTATGATGATTATTGATTCCTCTTTGCATTATGCCTAGCTTAAAGGCATAAAAGAAAGCGCTTTTGGGAGGCAGCCCACAATGAATAAAATGTTATTTTTTTTGTTGTGTCTTGATGTTTGTTACTACAGTAGCATCATCATTGTATCTTTAATTTTCAGCTTTGTGCCAAGTTTAGCCTCTGATTGCAAGAAAGTTCAAAAGTTGTGACGTGCTGTCCAGGAAACAGATTCTGTCGTTGGACAGAAAAATTCGTATAAAATCACCAGATCATCGTTTTGGTCTGAATTGTTTCGACAGCGTGCTCTATACAATTGGCATTTGGGCGTCTGTTCTGAGTTTTTTGATTTGAGTTGCAGAAGTGCCCCGAAAAAATTATTTACTACCTGCTGGTCTGTTTTTCACAGATTCTGTCCTGTTTTGCCTTTTCTTCGTTTTGCAAACCTTGAGCTTGCTTTTTCTTTGCAAAAACCTTTTGGCAATCTTGAGAAACAGTAGACCTTCAAGATTATCCTTATTTCCAGCAAGGAAAAATTATTTTATTATGGGTACTAACCTCGCTAATCAGATTGTGATGAGTTATGTATGAAGGGAGTTTTCAAGTGTGCGAGGGAAGATGATAAAAAGATTCAGGAGTGTCAAACGCTCAAGCTTGGGGATGCCCCCGTGCACCCCCAAGAAATATTCAAGAAGACTCAAGCGTCTAAGCTTGGGGATGCCCCCGTGCATCCCCTTCTCCATCAACAATTATCAGTTCATCTTTCGTTCCACTATATTTTAATCACTTCATGTGTTATGTGCTATGCTTGCAGCATCTTGCTTTTAGTTTCCTTTTTAGTTTTCTTTAGCTTTGCTTGCTGTTCATAACAAGTTGGAACTCAGCTTTCTTTGTGTGGGAGAGAAACACGCTCCACTTCAACCTAGAACATAACATGGGATTTTCATGTTTATCTTTGTTGTGTATGTTCTTTGTCTTTCAATAGCTACTGTCATGTTCAGCTCTTAGTTTTCATGCTTTTTTTAAAGAGCTTTTGTTTAGTTGGTCGCTGGAACTCTCTTGAGTTATCATGCTTATCTTGTTAAGAGAGTTGGCTTCTGTTGCACTGGTTGATATGTCTATGATAAAAATGCTATGTGCATAATGGTGCTTAGTAGTTCATGTTTTCTTATGGTTAGTCTCAAATAGCTGGGGGGTTTTTAATGTGTTATTGAAGTACCAACATGATTTGTTTGCCTATGATGTGGTATGGTTTAGTGATATCTTCCTTCAAGAATTTATTTTGATTGACTTGGCATATGCTCACGCATATTTAAGACTGTAAAGAAAGTCTATCAAGCCTTAATGATCTTTAATTTCTGAGTAGCGATATAACTTCCATGCCCGATTCAATGTTGCTTTGTCGCTCTGCATGATTATGACCGTCATTGCTCTCTTAGTTGGTCGCTCCCAGTCTTTTGCTAACCTTCGCCTGTACTAAGCGGACTGACTGCTTGTGCATCCAAAATCCTTTAAACCAGTTATGCCATATGAGTCCACCATACCTTCCTATACATGGTATTTACTTGCCATTCCTAACGAAGACTTTCGTGTACCATCTCGAAATTTATCAAAAGCATTTCTGTTTTGTGCCTCTGTTTTAGCTCATGAGGAAGTAGTAGTTAATTCATGATCTTTTTAAGTTGGACAAGCTTCACCCCGGGATTGCATGTCTAATGTGCAAACCCCTAATACGAGAAGGAACTGGCAAAGAGTGCGCCCGGCTCATTAAAAAAATATACAACAAACAAACCCTCCTTCACGCTTTGTTCATGAGAAATCATAAAACTTTGACAGTGATAAACAAAGGAGATAAAGAGGATGTGATCGTCCTCGTGCGGGAGCCGTTTCTCGAAACTTGTCCAGCTCGAGAAGTAATTGAGTTATCTGCTAGCATTCGTTGACGAAATATGCATCTCTAAAAAAATAATTTTTACTTCTGTTTTTAAAACCAAGAGCTCTGGTACATGTTTAGTTTTTGTTTCCGACCACGGGTTTTCAACCTTGCCAACAAAAGCCACGGTTCGAGAGTCTCCACCTTCTTTCTTTAAAGCACCAACTATTGAGAGCATGATTGTCATTCTGAGTGTAATGTGCATTGTCCCAAAGTACCATTGTCTTCTGCATGACTATGATATCGTTTATTCTGAAATCATTGTATCTAGTCGTCACTTAAACTTTGGAGGTGCCCCTACATTTATGTTTTGCTTCACTAAAGGGGGCAAGCGAGGTACCACTTTGTCATGTTTGCACACCATGCTCACGAGAAATCTATTGAGTGTTTCAGTATCATATTGTAAAACTTTCAGTTCTTTGTGATATTCTCATGAGGCAACTTAATTACTAAAGATTCATTGTCTCAGTAAGCATTTGTCATGTGACTGTGAAAAGTTCTTATATGGTTGATAGCATGTCACCACAGAAATTATGTTTGTTATCATTTACCTACTCGAGGACGAGCAGGAATTAAGCTTGGGGATGTTGATACGTCCAAAACGTATCTATAATTTCTGCTTGCTCCATGCCTCTTTTGTGTGATATTGCTATGATATTTATGCACTTCCATACACTTTTGATCATATTTGGACTAACCTATTAACTCAGTGCACCCCAGTGCCAGTTTCTGTTTTCTGCTGTTTATGTATTTCAGGTTTTCCCATTACGTAAATTGCCAGAAAAATCCCGGGAAAAATATATAAAAAAATCAGCGTTCCGGAAGCTTCCATGCGGCCAAAGTAGGGCCAGAGCGGGGCCACCAGGGCTCCAGGCGGCCAGAGGGGGCAGCCCCCCTCCTGGCCGCGCCGCCAGGGCGCCTGGGCCCCCCTGGCCTCTTCTGACGCCCCCCTTTGGCATATATTTACACCGCGTCCCGAAACCCTCGAGGACGGAATCCTTTTTCGCGATCTCATCTCCGTTCCGCCGCCGCCGCGCTTCCAAGATCGGGAGCACCAGGAGAACTCTTCCCGGCACCCTGCCGGAGGGGAGGATCACCACCGGAAGCTTCTCCACCACCATGGACGCCTCCCGGATGAGTTGTGAGTAGTCTCCCTTGGACCATGGGTCCATGACCAGTAGCTATGTGATGTTCTCCTCCCCTCTTTGTTCTTCACCGATTAGACCTCGTGAGCTGCCCTCCATGATCGAGGCACATATGTAATCCTTATGCTGTTGCTATGATGAGTTTGCTGGGATCCGATGGATTATGAGATTATGTTCAGATTGTGTGTGAGTAATATATTTGATTCACCTCTTTTATATTTATGTTCTTGAGTAATTCTTGCATGTTCTCCGTTGCTGTTTATTGCTTTGGCCAAGTAGTAGGTAGTAACTCCAAGAGGGAACGTTATGCTTGATTGTGGGTTCATGCCCCTCGATGACTAGCTTGAGTGACAGAAACATGAGTCTAGGGGATGTGTTGTTGCCACAAGGGGGAAAACAATGGTGCTTGTACTTGCGGGTGCAAGGATTGTTTACTTTACGCAAAGTTCTTTTAATGCAGTTGTCTGTTGCTTTGAGTTTACACTATGGGTGGGACTCGCAACTTAATACCAGCGAGATGTTCTGGATAGATATCTCAAGGTGGATGATTAGTAGTAGATGCAGATGGATTTCGGTCTACTTGCCTTGGCGTACCGCCCATGCTTTTGAGCCTCTACCTTTCTTGCAGCATAGTTAGCATTGGTTTGCGCACATAATCCTGTCAATTGCCCAGCTGTAATTCGTTTACCTCGCTTAGCTGTTTTATCGTCTTTTGGGAGAGAGACATCACTAGTGAACATCATGGGACCCCGGTCCATATTACCATCACTGATCACATCCGCTATTTACCTTCTGTTCCTATTTACTAGTTGCAGTCATACCTATCACTATTATCTCTTGCGTTTGATCCTTTGTAAACGACAAGGCCAGAGAGATTGACAACCTCTCTGTACTCATTGGGAGCAAAGTTATTTGTATTTGTGTGCAGGTCCTGTCGATCGCTAAGTTGCGCCGCTAGCAGTTGACACCTTCTTGTTGACCCTCGGAGTCTCAGGGGATTCGATCCTTGGTATCTTTGCCAAGGGAAAACTACCGCTACACTGCATCTCAAACCTTCCACTTGGGGTAACCAACGAGGGGCGAGAAGCCATCAGCCGCCGCCAGGCCGCTCCGCGGCGCCGCCCCGCCGCCAACGACGGCACCGCCACCCAGCCGCCCGCCCATGTCACGTCGAGGGGCCCCGCCGCCAGCCAGACCGTTGCTGCCCAGGAGCACCCTCCGGTCCAGCTCCGCCCCGCACTGGAGAGCCACCGGGAGGAGAAAGTCAGGGGCTGCCGCCACCAGCGTCCCCGGGGCCAGGCCGGCCGCGAGCGCCAGCGACGGCGGCGGGGAGGAAGGGGAGGGGGGGGGCTGGAGGAGGGGAGGTCGCCGCGCGGTCGGTCTCCCACCATTGCGGTCGCGAGAGGGAGGGGGTCGTGTCTGGTGTGAGGGTAGCTTTAGGATATTTGTAAAGGGAAAAAGCAGGCGAAAGCAAACTCTTAGCATTATGCTTCCCCATGTCTAGCTCTAAAATTGACTATAATTAGCCGTATCTACATTGGGGTGCAGCTGTCATTACATATTCATTACATGTCTAGACTACAGTCAGTCTATAATTAATTAGCTGTACATATGTGGCAATGCAGCTTTCATTACACATTCATCACACACTAGAGGGTGACGCACGCTTTGCCGCGCCCTACTTTAGTCGGTCATTATGAATTACACACTTCTTTACACGCGAGATGTTGCAATTGGTTGCTTTGTTGTGGGTTTCACATAAAAAACCATGAGGTTGTCTGATTTTTAGTTACATGGGTGTTTTTCTTTGTTGGCTTCACTTTTATACTTGAACTTGAACTGAGGGACTACAATGCTAAAACCAGTAAACCTATGATTCAAAAAATTCAAAATAGCCCAATGATATCAACAAGGTTTGTTTATAGCCTTCCCAAACATTCCCGTTATCACCAAGAGTTCATACAAAGTACACGTACACTTCAGACTTGGTTAAATTTGCAGCTTTCATAAGCATTCCCATTGTTCATCACTGTGAGCTCATAACAAAATACAGATAATAATAAAAATCAATATTCCTTGACATGTTTTGGAGGCAAATACGATACACTTGAGCTACACCTTCAGACCTTTCTATTTCATCTATCCATCTTGTTCAAGACATGTTGCCACGACATCCTAGAGGTCATGCCTGAGATCCTAGTTTGTAAAAATGAGCATATTAGTTCAGTGATGGTAGATCACTGAAATGCTACGGTTTTCAAATTGCATCAAACAGTAGATCACTTTGAAATACAGAAAGGAATCTAGGCTTAATTTCTTTGTCTTCAGTGATGCTAATAACCACATTACCAGTGTATAATTGATTATGAGAAATGAATAGTGAGTTGAAGCTCTTACAAGCATTTATAGCTATTAATAGCCCAGAAACTTAGCCTGACGGGCAACAGGAAGAAAAGTACTCTACCACATAACCAAAATGGCAAGTTGGTAGTTGTACTAATCAAAAAGTGGAATCTGCCTAATAAAGGAATTGAAATGTAATGATTGAATATTTTCATTATTGCACTCAGCTATATAGAGCCAGAGACTATTTTCTGCCAACGTAGTTGTGGGAATAAACGTTGGGCGAAACTATGACCGTATAATCTAGATAAACATGACCAGCTGTCCAGCTGTTTCTGCTAAATTCCATGAAGCATTATAAGCGAAGGAAACATTCAAGGAAGGAAACATTCCTCCCTACGATACATACTCAAAAGCGAGCCTAAGGATTGATGCATCAATATTTACTCAGTTTCTATAAGTATCTGCAAATGTTATACTTAGAAGTTCAGAGTAAATCTTATATTGCCTTGTTATCGTCACCAATATTTTATTTTCATGGCAACGATAAATTACGGTTGCTAATGTAACTACTCTTGTACTTAAATAAAAACTGTATCTCAATCTATTAGAACAGATTATCACTATTCATTAGGAAATGGTATGCAACTTCTCCTTCGCAATTTAATGCATGGAACAAGTTTTCTTGCCACGAGGTGGATTAAATGTATTGATCATCTAAAAATGTAGTGCAAGCAAATAAATAATTTGAGCACAGGAAAGGAAAAACATCAACCAGAAACAATGACTTCTCTTCTATCAAAGGTGGCATACACGAGTCACGTATAATTGCAAGCTAGCACATAGTGAACAAAGAAATTTCTGACAGTCAATAGTGATAAACATCATCCAAGGTAGTGACCAGATAATTAATTGCTCGCACACCTCATTACAACCATGATGGCCAGTATAAACATGCAAAAAATCATATGCTCAAGCTCTTGTGTGTCATGCGTTGGCGGCACAGTGATGAAATTCAAACATAGCAAAGGAAAAAACCTTATGTGCAGAGAATGACAGCGACTCGCCTTGGCTCCTGTTGAATGCCGAGGAGGGGAGGTGCCTACGGCGTAACAGTAATCATCAGAGTTGTCATATCACTAGACAAATACCATGATTTTTTTAAAAGAACCATCATTATTTGTCAAACGTATACTCTCCCTGATCCAAAATAAGTGTCGCAGTTTTGAACTAAAGTTTGTTCAACCTTAGTTCAAAATTGCGACACTTATTATAGATCGGAGGGTGTACATAATTTTATATAGTTGAATAAAAGAACTCCATGTCAATTCTAGGTGCAGAGCATTTATCTAGTAGTGACTTTGTCCCTTGTCCAGGATATATTATCTTTCACAAACATGCTTTAGAAATACTAAATGAGGATTGCTCCGTTTTGCAATGCATATAAGTTGGAAGAACGTTACTAAAACAATAATTCATGAGAAGCTAGTTTCAGGTAAATAAGCCACAACATGATACTTATGATAATATGGTTGCAAGAAACTATCAGTGTAATGAACACTAGCTTATCCACACAACCAATAACCAATATATGTAGTTGTGCTTAATGTCTGATTATCAATGGTCATGGCTGGTCCACTATAGTCTCTTGCAGACCATACTTAATAAATTATGAGGGCTGGAGATTTCAACAAGAAAAAACATTACATACCTCTCAGTATAAAAGAGAGATAATGGTTAATTAATTTACCAAATAATTCGGATGAACAAACACATTTGGAGAACACAATGGGATTAATATTTGAGATGTGTACGTGTACATACACTACACATTGCTTGAGGAATACTAATAACAAGAAGATAATTTCAAAAACAACTTTTCCTTGGATTATGAGGCTAACAGTTAAATGCATCCTTGTTTTTTTTTTTTTTGCAAAACAATCAACATGTTTTTATAGTGCATATATTGAGAAACACTAAAATCATTTTTTTTTTGCTTTACCGTATTACCAGTTGGTTGAACGAAAATCTCAAAAAATCTTCTGTTGGAATTGAAGGATTGGAACCTTAGCAATTTACCAAACCCTGAAGTGCATTGCCCAACATCAGAAATAAGGAGGAACCAGAGAAATAGGGAAGGATTTGAACTGGACAAACAAAGTGAACTTTTGCATAAGTATATGTTGGCTCGATATACTGATAGAGCACTTCAGGACGGTCTCGCATTCAGATTTCAATGACAGTAGTTTCCATGGTATATCCATGAAGACATGGTGTGAATTTCCAAGCGTGCTAATTAAACTGACATTGCATTGCAGACTCATACTCTCCTTCGTTTGCTGCATCACCGAGTAGAGTTAGCAGCGGCAAGGTGAGTGGCCAAAATGAAAATATTGCCGGAAACCGAATCGCAATATACTTTTTGAAATTTAAATCAAACTCAGAGTGAGCGGTATCCAATTTTAAATCAGGGTGGGATGGGATGCAGACCGTGGCCAGGTTGAGGAAGAGGATCAAGCCTTGGAGGCGGCAGACATCCCCGCTCTAGCACCAACAAACCGGGGCGCAACCTACGGCGAGGTCCTTCTTGGCCTCCTGTAACTCCCAGTGTCGCCTGCTCCTTTAGGCCCTATGTGTCGCCATTGCTATAATGAGAAGGAGAGAGAAAGAGATTGAGAATATTGCAGACAATTTATCAAACACCTAGTAGGCACATAAAATATGATAACACGTACAATCAAAATCTCTAGCGAATATAGAATGGCGCCAAGAGGGAAGATAAGACGGATGGTTCACCAGTCCAACCGGTCTGCCGGGGGAGCAAGAAGCAGACACAACACGCAAAGACTTTGGGCGATGCTGCGACAGAGCACGGACAGAATGATGGCATGCCACCAGCCACCCTAAAACCGGCGCCTCCTCTCCAAGGGCCAATTGATTTAGCCGCTTCTTATTTTGGATTTTAATAATTTGCCACTCCTTACATTATATTCCTCTGTATCAAAATATAAGTCATTTTTGCTGTTCAAATTGAATTGCAAAAGCATCTTATATTTACATATAGAGGTAGTATTTGTTAATTTGCCACACATGACTTTGCACTTTGATCTTTTGCCCCCTTTTCCTAAAAATCAATCATTTCAATTGCAATTAAAAATATATGCCTAAAACCGGTGACCAACTTGCCATTTCCCATTTGTACAGGTTTGACTGAAGATCTGGTCACCTGAGATTTCCAAAATTCCCATGTTGCCTCATGAATTAGCTTTCTCCCTGCCGGCTAGGCACTCTCTGCACCCTAAAAAAAAGGCACTCTCTGCTCCCTGCAGGTGCAGCCGTACTATTCCCAGCCGCAGGCCCTTCCTGCTTCATGCTAGTGCACCCCACCACGGCACCTTATTGCTGCCCGTCACGACAATTCATGTGAATTGCCTGCATCATGAACAATCAATCAAGCATCAGCAGCTTAAATACCAGCAGCAAGAAACAATAACATAAGCAACAGCGGCAAGCACGCGAAGGAGCCAGCAGTAGCTTCCCGCGACGGCCACTTCAGCTGGGGCAGCACACAGCAGCGATGGCGTACAAGCAGCACGCAGCAGCGACAGCACACGAGCCTGAGCAGTGAAAGCGCACAAGCCCGCGGTGGCGGGTTAACATTTGAGAAAGCATATGCTTTCATACACCCCGAAATAGCATGTTCCACGAGTCCTTGACTCCCATCCATCGCGCCATCTTGCTGCTTCGGCTGGCCCTGCTGCCAGCACACAACTGAAGCATGTTGTGTTGCCCCATGGAGCGCGACCAGCAGCACCTCCTTCTCCAATCTGCTGCATGGAAGAGCCGGCGGAGACGCGCAACTACACGGGCAAGCAGATGCCATACTGGGCTACTCCATCCTTTCAGGAGCACGTATGTCCCGCTCGAGAACATGACCCTCAGAACTGACGTGATCTCCAGGATGATGGCCCCAACCAATAGAACATAAGTGACAACAACATCTAATGTACGACCCTTGTACAAGTCCTTGTGATCACCTGATGATAACGGGAACAGCAATAAGGCAATGACAGTGGCTATCAGGGAAGTTATACGGATGCAAAGGCCATGCCAGTTGTGCATCACCGGTGTCTTGGTGTAGAAAACGTCGTGCATCAGCGAGAGCTGCATCTCCACCACCTTGTACACCTCCGCCGCACTCAGATCTGTGCGTAAACCTTCAGTGGGTAACGACCCCTCCAACAACAAATCATTGGGAACTTCTAACAGTTTGTGAGCTATTTGTAGGAAGGCTTCCGTATCGAGGACACCTCTAATTGTTGTGGCCTGCTGGCCACCTGAACTTGCCACCACGTCTTTGAAATTGTATGAACGAAGCGCCGAAAACCTTTCAATACTCCGGTAGTTGTGGCCTGCTGGGGTGCTATTAGCGCGTCTCAGCGCCCACACTCTCTCCCCGTACTTGAGGACGCCCACCACAAACACGAGAATGGTGGCCGGCCAGAGCAAGGACTGCCTGCCAAGGATGGATGACTGGTAGATGACATATCCAGCTGCCGCCACCTGCACAGCGAGCGTTTGTAGGTGGCGCAGCCACAGCCGGTTGTCCTGGATGGCGTAGGCAGTGATGTTGTCTTGCCCGCCAAGGTGCAGAAGCAGGAACGACGCCCACAAGGCCATCAGACTCATGCTCAGGCGACATGCTGGTCACCGACATATGGCCGAGCACGTAGATCGCCGTTGCGTCGGCCATCGTGTACGCTAACCAAATGAATACCCTTAGCAAGCCGGAGTTTTTTTTTTTTTTTTGAAACGGAGGCAAAAGCTTTGCCTCATCTCATTAATAAAGAAGAGGGATAAAAAGGTCTCAAGAGGGTCATTACTCCTCCACAAATGAGAAAAAAAGCCTACTCTCGCGGCATCAAATATCCCAAGTATGTTGCCCCAGCCAGAACCCAATTCCTAGACCCCGCCTTGATACGATCGACCACAACGGTCGGCATCGTGGCTTTCTTTTGGAACACCCTCGCATTTCTCTCATTCCATAGCTCCCATGATACAAGCATTAGAAGAGAGGACACGGCCTTCCTCCTGTGACCTCGTCCAAGGACGGTCTTCTCCCACCATTGCTTGACCGTGTGGATCCCAGCCCAGGAGGCGACATCCAACTCTGGAACGTCGAGCCAACACTTAACCGCATTCCAAATGCGTGTGGAGAACCTGCAATGCAAGAGGAAGTGTGCCGCCGTCTCAGGCTCCCTCTTACAGAGTTGACATAAGTTACAGTTTGGCCATCCTCTCCTCTGAAGCCGATCCGCCGTCCAAAACCCGATTCATGATGACAAGCCATGCAAAGAATTTGCACTTGGGAGGCCCCCAATTACTCCAAACGACCCGTGTCATGTTGGAGGCTACAGTCCCCTCGAATTGCGCCTTGTAGGCCGATGACGAAGTGTAAACTCCATTTGTCGTGAGGTTCCAAACTATGTCATCAGCCATGTCATCATGCAGCTGTATGTGTCGAGTCATCTCCCAAAGTGCGCAAAATTGCTCAATATGCCGCACCTCCAGTCCGTCAGTCATATTGATCCATTGGATCCATTTACGGTCCTGAAGAGCATCCCTAACGGACTTGTTCTTGTTTGCAGAGATCGCAAAAATGGATGGAGCTATATCTTTGGGCTTCTTCCTTCCCTCCAGCCAGGGGGAGTGCCAAAACTTCGCCTTCCGGCCATCCCCCACGGTGATAGTTGATGCAGCATAAAAAAGCTCTTTGTCCATCGAGTCGCATGGGTTTCCCATGCCCACCCAGGCTCTATCTGGCTCTTTCCACTCGTACCAGATCCATCTCAATCGCAGAGCACGAGCAAACATGTTCAGGTCAAGGACACCCAAGCCACCAAGCCCCTTTGGTCTGCATACCAGCCTCCAACTGACCTTGCATTGGTTACCGGAGACTTTATCAGATCCCGCCCATAGAAAAGCCCTCTGAATCTTCCTGAGGGCGCTGACTATGCTCTCTGGTAGCTTAATTGCCGTAGCATGGAAGGTTGCCTGGGACACTAGGACAGATTTAACCAGCTCCGTGCGTCCAATAGCAGTGATAAAACGGCCTTGCCAAGGCACAAGCTTTCCAGCGGCCTTGTCCACTAAGTGTTGCAGGTCAATCTTCCTGAGTCGGTAAACCGACAGCGGAAGGCCAAGGTAGCGCATGGGGAAGGCCGTAGCATGGTAGCGCTTGTTGAACCTTCTTCGTCGCCGTGGGTTCCCGGCCCGGTTCAGAGACATGGTTGCCGCCCTACTTCGATCTTCATCATCGAGAGTCCTGTTGAATGGGGTGCCGGGCGAGCCCATCTTGCATGGTGGCGGACTTCGGCAGGGCGATCCTATATCCCCTCTGCTTTTTGTCCTCGCCATTGATCCCATCCAGAGC
Organism: Secale cereale; assembly: GCA_902687465.1. Taxonomy (NCBI): domain Eukaryota; kingdom Viridiplantae; phylum Streptophyta; class Magnoliopsida; order Poales; family Poaceae; genus Secale; species Secale cereale. Next base: position 869,195,640 of record LR738714.1, on the reverse strand, counting down.
ATCCTTGACACCGCCACTAGGCAGGGTAAGCTGAAGCGGATCGGAGGCAGGACCGCCCACATGCGCACCTCTTTGTATGCTGACGATGCGGCAATCTTCGTGGCGCCCGTTAAGGAGGACATACAGCAGCTCACTTCCATCCTAGCTAATTTTGGGGAGGTCACTGGCCTGGTGACGAACTTGGAAAAGAGCACTGTAGCGCCTATTCGGTGTGATGGTATCAACCTCGACGACGTGCTTAGCAAGCCGGAGTCGATGAACCGGCGGAACTCCGCCAAGATGAGGAGAGTGACCTGGAGCATGAAGCTGAGCAGCACCCAGCACTTGGAGACCCCATCCTTTCCATGTATTCACCACGACCTCGGCTCCTGCCATTCTTTCTCTTGGTTCTGAAATGGATTCACATATATTAATCAACAGAAGTAAATATTAGAGGCTCTTTTTTTAATTTACAAACATCTACTCCCCCCGTTTCTAAATATTGTTGGTGCTAATCTTGCCACATGGTTTGATTCAGATTTGCATTAGTCATTAGGTGGTCGAATCAGTTGAGTTGGCTAGCTTGGACGTTTGTCACGACTAGTTAGCATATATTTTTTTAATCTAGCAAGTTAGGCACGCGCTGTAAGCCTGTAACTTGTGTGAGCCGTGCATGCATTTACGTGTCCCCTCAGCCAAGCACGGGCTGTCTGACGCTGGCCTTCCTCTCTCAAGCGGCGTAAAAAATTTGACCGGACCGGAACGTCGGTTGCGTGCAGTGCCACGGGGTCCACATCGAAGCCTGACCCTGACGTGCGTGGCCGAGTAAATAAACGCAAGTCACTCTGCAAACCAACCGAAACGAGCCGTGTAGGCAGAAAAACCAGACCACCGGCGTGAAAAGAAGCAAAACTTAACCTGCAATCTCACTGAGCGCTCCAATTCATGGGAGCTTAGTTACTTTACTGATGTCTAGAGTCAACTAAAATTTCTTTTTTTCCAAAATGAGAGCAGCCTCCAACCCGGTCGGTAAACGCATCCGGAAGTCAGCTGAATTATTTCTTAATTAAAGATCCATCCAGCAAGATTAGCTAAACTATCTCCGTCAAAGCGAGTAATTAATCTACCCCGCAAAAAAAAAAAGCGAGTAATTAATCATATTTGGATGCAGATCTAGATCTCAACACGCTTCCTCTCTGCTATGATATACCACAGCCTCTCCCTCATAATATATAGCTTCACAGGACTAGGCAACATCTGAAACAGGTTAACACTAGGCGGCAGCATGGCTTCTCTACAGGTGATTTCCATTGATGATTTTCCTTTATACCTCTGCTTATTGCTTAACTGTGTTTAGGATGATTCTCTATTTCATCATACCACAGCTTCATGCATGCTTATTTGCAATCAGTTTTTTCATTTTTTTTGCGGGAATGCCATCAGATTGCTTCCAACATGTTAGTTGCCTACCCTCTTTATCCAGTAAATATGAACTAGGATAGTTATGGATTAAGTTTATGTTAGACATCAATGTTTTTGAAGCTATTTGCATAATAGAAGATGATCTCTCTTCTGTACATATGTCTTAATGGGGAGTCAAGTTTCTTCTAGCTAGTGGCCTCGTAATAATTGTTGAGAAATTAAGCAATTGTTCGATTAATTTAATCCAAGAATAAATCATGAACATGATATAGACAGTGCTAATGACATACTGAAAATTCATGATGTACGCACATACTAGACATATAGTAGAAACATCTACGCAAACCACTAGTACTGCACACATGGAAATAATCAGGATAAGGGTAAGCATGTTATACCCTCCAGTAGGCCAGTTGGCCGGATCAGCAGCAGAGGCGGCGGCCTCGTCGGCGATGCGCTTGTCGGAGGCGGCCTTGTCGGCAGCAGCCTTGTCAGCGTCGGTGCTGGTGCTCATGGTGAAAGCGAAGGCGACGCGGACGAAGATGTAGTCGACGTAGAGGAAGCAGTCGAACCGAGGCGAGCAGTCGCGTAGAAGACGCTCCCCAAAAACCTAATCGCCCCTCTCCCGTACAGGATCTGGAGAGGCGGGGTTTCGGAGGCCTGCTCTCCCGTCGGCCGTGTACGCGGAAGACGGGATGGAGTCACCGGCGACAGCAGCAGCGAGAGGAACGACAGAGGTGGTGGTGGCAGAACAGATGTGATCTGTGTTGTTCTCTGGAGAGGAGCGACCTCTCTTATATAGGCGCAGAGGAGGAGACAAACGGTCCAGCATAAACGCACATAATGAATCACAATGAATTCTGGTAACGGCCGTACTTAAGACGAGACGTTTCAGCTCGTATTCATTTTCCATTAATCGTTTTCAGTTGACTGTTCAAATTCCAATCCTGCGTGACAAAAAGAACACCGCGGAGCGGCGCGGCGCGGCGTGCGGGCGGCGGAGGAGGAGCGCGCGTGTGGAACACCTCTCCTTCCTTCACACCAACTCATACTAGTGGGAGAATGTCTCACCTTATAAGTTGGTGTACATCTCTCTCAACTAGCAATGTGGGACTAAACTCCCACCACTTGCTAGGCAGCATGGGCCCTTAGGGATTTTTCTGTAATTGCTAAATGGGCCCAAAGCCCATCTCATATTCAGCAATAATCTCCTAATAAGTATGCTCTTTCTTAAAGCTATGACAACTGGGGCGGTTTGCTTTATCTATAAAGCGGGGCGAAAGCCTTTTTCGGTAAGCTAGGACAACTGGGGTGTCTTTTCAAGTTTCCATAGCTGGGTACTAATGGATGACAAAGCTAGTACCACACGAAGTGACCTGGAGAGGATGCTACTTGATGAAGCATCGGAGCCAAAGGCCTGGCCATTATAACTTTTGACAGAAATTACAAATGATTTCTCGCATAAGCTGGAAATTGACGGAGGAGGTTTTGCTGTGCTGTTTAAGGTATGTACAGCGAAAAATCCCTGCAACCGGCTGTGTCGACAAGCTTAGTATGCAACCAGCGGAACTCGATGAGGGGTCTCATCGGTGACCATAATTACCTGCAACTAGTGGGGGCGGGGTTGATCACGAGGAAGGACTAGAGGCCGGTGGAGTGGTGGTGCGATGAAATTTGCCAGCGAATTACTAGAGGTGACGAATTTTTCGTCTGAAGGTCGTCAGATTTAATCATCGGAGAGGAGGAAGAAAAGGTAAAGAATAACAATGGGAGGTTGGGGGAGGATGACTGAGGAGGAAAGATGAGGGCGAAAGGGTGAGTCTCGTGGCGCCTTATACAGGCGGATTCCCAGCGCATGGTAGATGTAACGTAGTGCACATGACAGCAACGACGGTGACAACAGAGCATCTCCGTTGTGGTAAGCATGCTTGGAAGACGTGCCTAAGGGAGCAAAGTGAGACAAGCAACCCCTGTGTGCATTGACTGGCCGGTACATGCTGTAGAAATTATAGAAACCTGAATATTTCGCTGTTGACAATGTGTCGATGTCATGCTGTGCCGGAGAAGCTGATTTTTCAGACCGGCCTGTTGTGTGGATGGTGCATGTCGGGGTTACTTCTTTTTATCTTTATTTTGGTTATGTTGACCACGCACTTTTCATAAATTATATGTTGCTTGATTCGTGCCTGAAAGTACTTATTTGTGGTAATGATTTTCTATCCCAGAAATTACATGCTAGTGTGATTTTTTAATCAGAAAGTTGTCCTAATCAAATATATTATGCGATTTATTTCATAATTGGAGGAGTAATATTCTGCACGTGTAGTTCTTTTAAAGCCTGAGGTTCACTGGATTATTATCCAATGCTTTATCTATTGAGCAGGAAATCACAGGGTCCACCAGCGAGCGACCTATACTTGACGTTCGCCCACTGGAACTCCGCTTCCCCTCTGAACCCAATGACGACGATGACTATATCATGTGCCCACTGCACCTAACAAATAACACAAGTGAAAATGTGGCATTCAAACTTATTGACAAGGGCAGGCGGTGCGATAACCGGCATCTGCACGGCATTGTGCCTCCCAGAGCCACCTGCACATTGTTTGTGAGAGCCAAAGATAATGAAATGGACTATGGTAACATCCTGCAGAGCACTATATCGGGTGAAAAATACCTCGTACAATTCAAAGAGGAGGCAGAGTGCGATGCATTTTTCAAGGAAGCCAAAGAGATGGGGAATGCGGTGCACGAGCTGGCACTGAAATCTGTTTATACTCCACAAGGAGAGATGGGGTACACGATGCATGAGGTGAGTTTTGGTTCAAGAACTGACAGCTGGTTGTGTTGTACCAGGGTTTGATCGTGTCTCTCTAAATTTCCATTCCTTTGCTTTTTGTTGGTCGTACTGCACATATTAGTCTCCAAAACGGCCAATAATAAAGGTAGCATGGTCTCTTTTCTCTTTCATATATATATATAGATCGTCAGTGCAACTTAATTTGAACTATTGTTGACTAGGTGTTTTGTTGGATCAGATCACAGCAGGGATGTATATTATTGACTTGATATGTTCCCTGGATGCTCATCCAACAGAGCCATGGTGAGTTAATATATATAACATATTTCTCTCTGTTAATATGTTCAAGTGAATGTGTAGGATGCAATTATCCTCTAAAATATACATAATTTCCATATTAGTTGTTACACAGGATTATAGCATGGAACTATCAGACACAGGTAACTTGATGTGTTCTATCAATAATTCTAGTTCTCAATTTCGATTATATACTGTAGGCTGGGGTTAGCAAAATTTAACTGGTCATCACAAAAAGAAAAAGGCTCGATCAAGCTGGGACAAGTGTGGGCATATGAAAATGTATGACTTGTTTGTGGCCATTGAACTAAGGATTTCGTTTGCATTTACTCGCATACAGACACCGATGGACTCATTTGAAGTCTCAGAGCAAGAGCCCATAGGTATTCTTTCCAGCCAACTCCTTTCTCACTAAGCCTTTTCTTTTCGTAGCGTAAAAAATACTTCTGTTTTCTGGATCGTGATACTATCATGTACGTATAAAGCCATTAAGATGCATTCCTAATACATTGGTTTCACTGCAGAGGCCATTAAATTTGTTGCAAGGAAGCAGTGGGTGCTGGCTGGGACATCTGATGGTTTCATCCATGTGTACCACTACGACTTTGTAACAGAACCAAAAAAGATCACAAGTTTTAGTGCAAGCAGCTTTGATTCACTAGCCATTCATTCAAGCAAGCCGTATGTGTTTTCATCGGGTTGGGGCATGACGCTTTGGGACTGGGAAAAGGGCTGGCAGTGCGTACACGATTTTGATTGTATCGCAAATGAAGTTGCATTTAACCCAGAGGATGCCAACAGTTTCGCGAGTGCAGCATATGGTGCAAGTGCAGAGGTCTGGTCTGAGAGGGGTTTCTCCTTCTTTTTAAATAGGATTTGACTTAAGATATTGTTTGCTGATAGAATAGACACCAACTCCTATATATCTGGTTGGTGTTCAGATTTGGAACCTTGATTCTGGTCGCCAAGAGTATGATCTCCCTGGGCATTCCAAGGGTGTGAACTGCCTTGATTTTTACACACGTGATGGTCGACAGTATTTGATCACTGGTTCTGATGATTGTACTGCCAAGGTAAAGTATCTATATACGGTGGAACCGCACACTCGTGATGTAGTGTATCCCACATGACATTGCTAATGATTATATTTCATACTGTTTTTGTCAAATCAGATATGGGACTTGCAGAACAAGTCCTGCATTCATACACTAGAAACTATGTCTCCAGTTACATCTGTCGTGTCTCTTCCAGATGCTCCGTATCTGATTACAGGGTCAGAAAATCACATTGTTCATGTTTGGAGCTCAACTGATTTCAGGTAATTTATCATCAGAATGCGAATAAAATGGATTGAGATCCTCCCATTACATAAAAATATATTAATGTTATGGATTTCGCTAATAATTTAATGTAACAAATAGAGGTACATACTTTTCACACATATACATGCATACATTTTTCACATCTTTGGCATTGTCTTAAGTGTTACTCCATTTTCCTCCTCCTCAGGCTGGAGAGAATCATTAATATTGGCGGTGGCATGTGGAGTGGCAGTGACGATTTGGGACGCGTTCACAGTCTTGTGTGTTGTTTGGCGGGTTCACGAAGGTACCGGTCCTAGCAAGCATTTTTAATACATTTTTACCACCAAAGAGCATATATTAATTTCTTCCTTGCTAAATTCTTTTATGTGGATACAATCATAGAATTCAAGCTAATTAAATAGTTGTTAGTCACCAACCAAGCTTGTCAAAAATCTGTATATAGTAGCCACATCTTTGATATTTGTGCATGCATTTTTAACAATGTTCCGGTTTCCTATGATTGGAAACTTATAGAGCATAGTATATTCTTTGGCAGAGTTGTTATTGGACAAGAATTTGCAATATCGGTCATGCATATCGATGACAACGAATAAGCAAGTTTCTAGTGAGGACATTATTTGACAATGAAGATTCGTATTCACAAGAAGTTACGAAATCCGCCAGCTATTTGTTGAATTGTCCTTGATGTACAACACACCTGCTCGTTTGGGTTTTTTTTTTTTTTTGCAATGAAAAATTCAGGTGGGGAACCTCCCGCCCTCTTGACCATTTAAAAAAAGACGGGGCGGTTATGGTGTATATGCTATCTCTTGTAGTGTTAGCCTGTTTTATTCATTGTAATTAAGATAACTTTTGTTGCAACTACATTGGACTTGTTTTTGGATCCGACCGCAAGTGGTATACATCTATGAGCTGCGTTTTGGTGAATAGTCTATGTGTGGCCACGTTGAGGAGTAGAAACACTTATTGGCTTGCTATTAGCCTATATTCCTCCCCTCGGCCGTCAAGGAAATATGCCCTAGAGGCAATAATAAAGTTGTTATTTATATTTCCTTATATCATGATAAATATTTATTATTCATGCTAGGATTGTATTAACCGGAAACTTGGTACATGTGTGAATACATAGACAAACAGAGTGTCCCTAGTATGCCTCTATTTGACTGGCTCGTTAATCAAAGATGGTTAAGTTTCCTGACCATAGACATGTGTTGTCATTGGATGAATGGGATCACATCATTAGAGAATGATGTGATGGACAAGACCCATCCATTAGCTTAGCATAATGATTGTTTAGTTTTATTGCTATTACTTTCATCATAACTTATACATGTTCCTCTGACTATGAGATTATGCAACTGCTGAATACCGGAGGAACACCTTGTGTGCTATCAAACGTCACAATGTAACTGGGTGATTATAAAGATGCTCTACAGATGCCTCCGAAAGTGTTTGTTTGGTTGGCATTGATCGATATTAGGATTTGTCACTCCGTGTATCGGAGAGGTATCTCTGGGCCCTCTCGGTAATGAACATCACTACAAGCCTTGCAAGCAATGTGACTAATGAGTTAGTCAGGGGATGATGCATTACAGAACGAGTAAAGAGACTTGCCGGTAACGAGATTGAACTAGGTATGATGATACCGACGATCGAATCTCGGGCAAGTAACATACCGATGACAAAGGGAACAACGTATATTGTTATGTGGTTCGACCGATAAAGATCTTCATAGAATATGTAGGAGCCAATATGAGCATCCAGGTTCCGCTATTGGTTATTGACCGGAGATGTGTCTCGGTCATGTCTACATAGTTCTCGAACCCGTAGGGTCCGCACGCATAACGTTCGATGACGATTTGTATTATGAGTTATGTGATTTGATGACCAAAGTTTGTTCGGAGTCCCGGATGAGATCACGAACATGACGAGGAGTCACGAAATGGTCGAGAGGTAAAGATTCATATATAAGACGACGGTATTTGGACACCAGAAGTGTTTTGGGTGATACCGGGTCACCGGAAGGGGTTCCGGGCAACCCCCGGCAAATATATGGGCTTAATGGGCCAAGTAAGGGAACACACCAGCCCACAAGGGGCTGGTGCGCCCCCTATAGGGCCAGACACGTGGGGATAAAGGGGAAGGAGAGGAGGAAAAGGAAAGTATGAAGTAGGACTCCTACTTCCTTCCCCTCCCCCTCCTTCCTTTCCACGTTGTCCAAATATGGTAGGGGGCGAATTGGACTAGGGGCCCAAGTAGGATTCCTCCTACTTGGGTGCGCCCTACGCTGCCTCCCTCCCTCTCCCTCCTTTATATACGTGGGGAGGGCACCCCTAGAACACACATCAATTGTTCCTAGCCGTGTGTGGTGCCCCCCATCCACAGTTAACACCTCGGTCATATCGTCATAGTTCTTAGGCGAAGCCCTGCGTCGGTAACTTCATCATCACCTGACGGAACTCTCCCTCGTCCTCAACTGGATCAAGAGCTCGAGGGACGTCATCATGCTGAACATGTGCTGAACACGGAGGTGCCGTACGTTCGGTACTTGGATCGTTGGATCGTGAAGATGTTCGACTACATCAATCGCGTTACTAAATGCTTCCGCTTTTGGTCTGTGAGGGTACGTGGACACACTCTCCCGGCTCATTGCTATGCTTCTCCTAGATAGATCTTGCGTGATCGTAGGAATTTTTTTTTTTGAAATACTACGTTCCCCAACAATGGCATCCGAGCCAGGTCTATGCGTAGATGTTATATGCACGAGTAGAACACAAAGAGTTATGGGCGATCATAGTCATACTGCTTACCAGCAACGTCTTACTTTGATTCGGTGGTATTGTTGGATGAATCGGCCCGGACCGACATTACATGACCGCATTCATGAGACTGGTTCTACCGAAGTGCTTCGCACACAGGTGGCTAGCAGGTGTCTGTTTCTCCAACTTTAGTTGAATCGTGTTTGACTACGCATGGTCTTTGTTGAAGGTTAAAAGAGCACACTTGACGAAAAATCGTTGTGGTTTTGATGCGTGGGTAAGAACGGTTCTTGCTAGAAGCCCGTAACGGCCACGAAAAACTTGCAACAACAAAGTAGAGGACGTCTAACTTGTTTTTCAGGGCATGTTGTGATGTGATATGGTCAAGACGTGACGACATATAAATTTTTGTATGAGATGATCATGTTTTGTAACCATTATCGGCAACTGGCAGGAGCCTTATGGTTGTCGCTTTATTGTATGAAATACAATCGCCATGTAATTGCTTTACTTTATCACTAAGCGGTAGCGATAGTTGTTGAAGCAATAGTTGGCGAGACGACAACAATGCTACGATGGAGATCAAGGTGTCAAGCCGGTGATGATGGTGATCACGACAGTGCTTTGGAGATGGAGATCAAAGGCACGGGATGATGATGGCCATATCATATCTCTTACTTTGATTGCATGTGATGTTTATCCTTTATGCATCTTATTTTTCTTAGTACGGCGGTAGCATTTGTGACGACCCCGGCTTAATCGTGCACTAATCATACACGCAAATGCACACGATCAAGCCTAAGGACTCACGTGAAGGAATCACAGCACAACTCTAAAACATAAATAAATACATACAAGTCATATATTACAAGCCAGGGCCTCGAGGGCTCGAATACATAACATGATGTCTCACACATAGTCAGCGGAAGCGTTAGGTATCTGGGTATAGATACAACATGACAGAAGATAGGCCTTTTACAAAGGCGGGGCAAAATAAAAGCTATGATCGAAAAGGCGCAGGCCTCCTGCCTGGGACCTCCGATCCTACTCCTGGTCGTCGTCCGCCGGCTCCTCGCAGTAGTACTCGCCGGCCGGGTAGTAGTAGTAGCCAGCCTCGGGCTGGTAGTAGCAGTCGTCGACAGGGGCTGCGGGCACCATGGCTCCGTCGTCTGGTTTATCATGCGGGTAGGACAAAAGAGGAAGCAAAGCAACCGTGAGTACTCATCCAAAGTACTCAGCAAGACTTACATCAGATCTATACTAGCAATGCATTATTTTCAAAGGAGGCTTTATGTGGGTGGACTAGACTGCAGAAAGCCAGAGTAGAGGGGGAAAAGCCTAGTCCTGACGAAGACTAGCATCTTCAGCGTCTTGCAGCAAAAGGAAGGGGAGCAGAAAAGTCTCATCATAATAATATATATAGTGTTGGCAGCAACATCATCTCATACTCATATCTCAAGTCACCAGTTCTAGTTGTACCGAAGTGGATACAACTCCGAGTGTCCGTTACCGTAGGACAGGCTATCGATAGATTGTTTCTTCCCTGCAGGGGTGCACCAAGTTACCCACCACGCTCGCTTAACTCCGGCCGGACACACCATCAGGTCGTGCCCGCCCTCGGCTAAACCATACGCCGCAACCCGACCGGATACCGCCAGAGAGGATCGAGCACGTCGGACTAATCCTATGCCCCCGGGGGTCATGGCCGTCGCCCCGGACACTCCTGCACGTTACGTGGCCGTTCGGTAGCAGACCTAGCAACCCCTTATACAAGCGCAGTTGCATCCTAAGTCCAATCCGAACGGTCCGCTCAATCGCTGACGTCGTGACGACTCCGGCTGATGTATACGACGCAGAGCACCCACTCACACCCACGTGGTGGTTAGTGCTATCGGCCCGGAGGCCCTCGGATCAAATATCCAAATCGCTTAGTGTGTTGGGAGCGCGCGGTAACGAGCAGAGCCTACGATACTGTTGGCCCCGTCGTCCCGTCTCGAGGACTTGTGACAAGGACTGGAAAAGACCGGCCACGCCTCGTAGTTATCTCGCGGGTACCCTCACTGGTCACCCGACTCCACAGCTCACGCCTCAAAGGCACTCGCGGGTACCCCTCTGGGTCAACCCGCCTCCATCCAACATGTGTAGTAGTAACTTCAAGTGTCATCAGACGCACGATACCTCTGGCCGCACGCCTTTGTTCCTGGCGACGTCCGGCCTCGGGGATCGATACGTCTTTAAACACGGTAGGGTGAGTAAAGTGTCATCAGACGCACAATACCTCTGGCCGCACGCCTTTGTTCCTGGCGACGTCCGGCCTCGGGGATCGATACGTCTTTAAACACGGTGTGGTGAATAGGGCATCCGTGTGGTTTCCATGCCGATGAGGAATCCGAGGAATCACCCTCGTTGGATCCCTAAACGACAAGTCCCGTTAGGGTGGTACCGGAGGAATCACCCTCGGCGGTAATCACCATAGCGGATGCACGACAAAAGCTAAGTCGGAAGTGGGAAGAGGAATCACCCTCGGTATCCCACAACGAGCTAGCTATAATACAGGGACAACATCAGGAGTGAGTTCGGAGGTATCACCCTCGTCACCCGATGTTAACACTGCGGAGTCGAGCATATTAGGAGGGGTGTGCGGTGATGTGAAGAAGGTCAGGGGAAGGGGCTCGATCGGTTGATCGAGGCAAGGGTACTATGCGAGGCAACTACGAGAGTGCGGGTCCAAAGCAGTGTTACCCAACCTATACTAAGCAGTTTATGAATAAAAGCAGGTATCAACAATTTAGCAAAAACAGGCTATGCAACAGTAATAGGAGCAGTAGCAGTAGCAGCAATTCTAATGCAAGAATAAGAGAGAATAGACATAGGCGATATCGGAAATGCTCAAGGGGGGGGTTGCTTGCCTGGTTGCTCGGCAAATGAAAAGGAACAACGGCGGTGAAGCAGTCGATCACCAGGGCACCGTCAGCGGTCTCGGGGTCTACCGGGAAGAAAGGGGGAGAGGAAACAATATAAATACACAGTAACGAAACTAATCACAAAGCATGACGTTCTATCGCAGTGCTACCGATATCGGAGGAGGGGAACCCATCCGGGAAAGTATTCCCGGTACCGGATCTGTACCGGACAGATGACCGGAGAGGGGAAGGTTCCAGGGTTGCGGTGTTAGAGGCACGTGACAGCTAGGATGCAGTGCAGGGTTGCTTAATGTGATGTTAGGTGCTACAGACGGAGCGGAAGGATATCCGGGAATATTTTCCCAGGCTCCGGACGTTTATGGAACAGATGAAACGGAGGGGAAACTTCCATGTTCTTCATGCTAGAGGCATGTGATAGGTATGAGGAGGGCATATTCGGGTTCGTCTCGTTTTTCTGATCGATTTTCATATATAAATCATTTTCATCGGAGTTATGGTTTAAAAGATATGATTTTCTAAAGTTTTATTGATTTTCTGGAATTATTTTAATAACAGAAA
>LR738714.1:869113753-869170404 GCA_902687465.1 Secale cereale | reverse complement strand
CCCCGCCGCCCCCTCCTCCAGTAGGAACTCCTCATCTGGTGAGATCCCCCCCTCCCCCATTGCAAGCACCTCTTTGAGATACCATAGTATTCTAAGTATTGACTGATGAGTTTTGGGTTATAGTTACCCGTAGGCATGACTGTAGATTGTCCTACTGCTAGTATTGCATACTCCATGTGTTAGGAGCTCCCGTAATTCAACATTGTAGTGTTCTAATGTTTACTTGCTGCTGGGAAGTCTGGAATATGTGACCAGATAGTGAGGGGTATGACACCCTCCTGGAGGAGAATGCTTTTCTAGGCGTGTAGAATTTGTCATGTTTTCTAGGTGTTGCAGCTTTACAGTTTTGTGGAGTATCTTCGTTTGTGTCTTGTGGATGTGGCTTGGGCCAGCTCAAATCTTTGGTAGGTTAAACTGGAAAGGTAAGAAATTGTGATAATGAATATATTGCTCCTGTCCAATGATCGATGGGTTACCTATGAGAAATATTTTAATCTTGCATGTGATTCATGTGGGGTTCTGTGTATTGTTCTTCTGATTGTTAAAAGAGCACAAAAATTGGACGAACTTTGCATTAAGGAGGAAGACGCTGCTGTCCATGTTGTTGCCCCAAATTAAAACTAGAGTATTCTCAAAACTGTAGTAATTTCTCTGCATAAAAAAAAGAACCCTTGACCTCTTTTTTAAAACAGAGCAAGCTAAAGAAACAAGCCAGTCGCTAGCTATTCACAACAAGCACATCTCGCTCTCACACCATTGCCTCCGCCGCCGACGTTGCAGCCGTCTCTGTAGATTCTCCATCGGCTACCTTCAGTTTCTGCATGCTCCTGTTCTTATGCACGCATATGGTAATACCTAGCTAGCTGCCGAGAATAATGTACCATAAATTGTAAAGAAGCCAGCTACACGTGTGTGCCCTGCTAATGGTAAGGTATATGCTAGCTAGCTGCATCTGCATGGCCGATTAGTTGATTTCACCGGCTAGTTAGGTGCGAGTGTTTGGAGTGCTAACAGCTAGCCATCTACACTTACAGCACTGCGCAGGCCACAGCCAAACAGATGCTCTGTATTGTCAATACTCTAAAAATACTCTGTTATGTTAAAACCATGGTATGTTATGCCTACAGGCAAATTACCATAGTTTGTTGATACTGCAGTTTTTTTAATACTTTGCTATCAAACAGAGCCTTAGGCTTTTGCTGCTGCTAAGAATTTTTATAAGTGGAAACTAGATAATGGCAAAACATTGCCTTCTGTTTTGGGATCTGTAAATGAACAAGATGCCACTGTTGCCTAGGTCTGGGTTGGTGTTGTTTTAAAGCTATTATTTATCAGATGTGTAGATGAACAGAGCTACAACAGTTGGCTTGAATTGTTGTCTTTGGTTCAAACTAAAACCCCCTTCTTCTGACAGTGATACTTCTATCAATGTGGTACTGTCAAAAGAAACAAAAAGCTGTTGATGTAACTGCCAATGTATTTTCCATGTTGTGATGGAGGCCTTTTTTTTAACACTGGGCTATGCCACCTGTTGTTTGTCTTGTAAATAGCATTGGACAGAGATTTAAGAAACTAGCACATTGCCTTGTCCACCTGGGATAATGATTTTGCCTTGTCCACCCGAGAGGCCATTGAGTTTGCTGGAATGTCGATTAACTTCCGTTCCGGCAAATTCGGGTACTCCATATGTCCTATTTTCAGCAAAGGTCATGCTGAAATTTTCTGTGAATTTTAGCATGACTTTGCTAAAAATAGGACATATGGGGTACTTGTGACTAATGCATGGGCCGGGGTATCTTAGTAGTTAATTAAGTAGGATCAAGTGCCCCTTTATTCTAGCTGCATTAAACCATAGGCGGCAATAGAGCCAAGTGATTAGGCCCAACTTAGAATTCTCCTTCCCAGCTTAGCTTTTAGGATGCCTCGGTGTCGACAAACCATAAATTATAAAACCTTGGCTTTTAGGGTGCCTCGGTGTCGATAAAAACCGAAATGATGAAAGTTTAGGCTTTTAGGGTGCCTCGGCGTCGAAAAACCCTCAATGATAAAAGCTTAGCTTTTAGGATGCCTCGGTGTCGACAAACCCTAAATGATGAGACCATGATCTTGTTCCTTGACAATAACCAACTTTTTGACCAAACTTTTTTCCTATTTAGAGAGAAACATGGCCAACAACGATGAGGCCGGGGGTTCGGGCGGCAAGGCATTCTGGGAGCTGTCCCAGGAGATGGAGGAACAACCTCACTTGTATGAGGATGCCGCCTTCCCCACCGATCCTGAGACCACTGATGGTACCACCGAGGATGACCCCACTGATGGTGCCGCCGAGGATGCCACCACTGATGGTGCCGCCGAGGATGCCACCACTGATGATGGCGGCGCACGCACAGATGGCAGCCAACCGAAGAGGCAACGGAAGGACCGGCGCCCGACCGTGCTCCGCACCATCAAGGAGGAATTTACTGAAGTGGACTCCGACGGGAATCCAACGGCGCCCGAACAAATGGTCAAGGGGTACTCGCTTCAGCTCGGGTGCATTCTTCGGAGCACCGTCTCGATCAACACCGAGAACCTGAGGCATCTTGACCGAGGGAATTTGCGCAACCTCCTCTTCACGAAGCTGCACGAACGATACAAGTTCCCCGCTGAATTTGAAAACACAAGCCTCAAAGGGAATAAAGTGAACAATACCGCCCTCACGAGGATGAGCACGTCCCTATCTACTTGGAAAAGCACGGTGAAGAGAATGATCGAGAAAGGTGAGAGTTATGAGAAGATCAACGAGAAAAATCCTTCGATCATCGAAGATGACTATAACGATTTCAAGATCAAGTGCTCGAGGACTGCAACCTCCGAATCAAGTCAGTGGGGGAAAGAAATGCGGGAGCTGAACTTAGGGGAACACACAGTCGGTCCCGGCGGTTACAGAGTGGCGGAGCCTATATGGGACAAGGAGGAGGCGGACCGTGCCGAGCAAGGCCTACCGCCCCTCTTCGATAAATACGGTGACAAGCAGACCAGGAACTTTGTCAGGGCCCGGTACAAGAAGGACCCGAAAACAAAGGAGCTTACCACGGATCCGAAGACCAGGGCGCTTGAGCTTGTTCTGGTAAGGAATACACCCCCGCGTAATTAGCTCCATATGGTTGCATTCTAATTAATGAAGCCATATTTCTAAATGGTTCACATTCCTTTCGCAGGCGACTGAAAGCAGTAGCGCGGGGTCGACTAAGAGCAACCCTTGGGACACCACTCTAAATAGGGCGTTGAATGTAATGAAGAAAAAGGATAAGCTCAGTAAGCCGACGTCAGCTGGTCGTGTGGCCGGCAAAGGCTTGTCGACAAAATGGTCGTCATACTATAACGCTGGTGGGCGAAAGGAGAAAAAGACCAGCTCGGAAAGCCAGGCGCGCGAGGTTCAAGAACTCAAGGCACAGGTGGCGCGGATTCCGGAGATTTTCCAAGAGCAAGTGCAACAACAACTCGGAGCGACAATCACCGCCATTGTGCCTACCTTGATCGAGGGGTTGCACGCGTGGATTGCGGGCGGCCAACAGGGGCCGCCCCCGATTCCTAGCTTCACGGCCAGCAACTCGCAGAACGCGATGGCGGGACCATTGGTGTCTCCGGCGGAGGCGGCATTGGTGTCTCCGACGCCGGCACGGGAGCTTAATGCACCCGGGTGTACGCCAGCCGGCACCTCTGCAGCAGGCGGCCCCTCCGTCAACTGCACGCCAGCCGTTGGCGGTGCCTCGACATTAGCCGAGCGCGACGCCATCATCACGGTAACTAATTAAGCCTCTCTCGGCCGAGGACTTCATCTCCTTGCCTTTGACTGGGCATCCCTGACGCCCTACATGTTTTCGCAGGGCGCCGCCGACGTTCCGTGCACTCTCCTGCACTTCATGAACACTGAGTTGGTCGATGTCGCCAAGGGCAAAATCGTTCAACCGGGCAACCCCGTGTTCCACGGTACCCAGATGCCACCCAACTTGTTTAGGGTTCTACTGGTTTGGGTGCTGCCAGGCTGCGACGAGTTGTTACCTCCGATTCGACCCATCGGGGCCGACGATGATGACGTGATGACCCTCAGCGCCTGCCTGAGCTGGCCCCTGCTTTGGCCGAAGAGCCATATTCGTTTGGGGGCGGGGGACACCACCCCAAAGACAACACCGCCAGTCGTGCCGGCGCCAAGTCGGCCCCATGGCAAGGCCGCCGCAACGGTGCCGGACATCCCTATGCCACTGGATCCAAACATGCATGCATATGGCACAGGATCAGAACGACGACGACGACGATACATTTGCCAACGTCGATCAGTACTTTGCCGATCATGGGTACGGTGGTGACTTCGTGGGGCCTCCTTCTCAAGAACCCAACCCTACAAAAGACGTGGGCGATCTAGCTGGTACCACGGAGAAACCAAGTTGCAAAAGGCGTCGTTTGCCGTTCAGTTCTCAGGAGACGCCTCCAGCTGCCGACTTCACCGAGCCTCAGATAGGCGAGGTGCGAAATATTATCAGCCCCAACACACTCAAGAAGGCGGTCTGTGAGCAGAACTCGGTCCCATTACAGGAGAAGAAGAAGGCACGCAAAAGAAAGACTAACAAGGGTGCGAGCCAGCCGGCACCGAGTACGATTCGTGCTTAGGACGGGCCACCTTCACCTGAGGATGTAATGAGGAGGGTGCATGTGGCGGGTAGGCCGATGCTACCGAGAAATATGCTCGATGCTGCAACCGGTGCTATGCGGAGTCTGCATGACAGTGTTCTTTCTTTGGAGAAGCGGCGTCTCAGAGAGAAGGATGTGGCATACCCGGTTTTCGCGGTCAAGGTGCCAGAGGGCAAGGGCTTTGTGGATAACTCCATCGGGGGTACGATCGTCCTGCGGTTTGATGACATCTACGCTATGTTGAACCTTCATCCGCTGCACTACACCTTCGTTCGGCTATTTTTGCTGAGTATGGAGATGCGGATCATTCGCGACAAGACCCCGGACATCGTGATAGTCGACCCCTTCTACATGCGTGCCTAGATCTTGGGCACCGCTGGGGACCGGCAAGTCGCGAGTTCTTACCTCGAAGGCGTCATTCTGGCAAACCGAGATAAGGATAACTTCCTCGTGCCTTACTTTCCCGAGTAAGTCCTCCCCTCAACCGCCCCGTAACATATGAATTCTTAGATTTCAATCGTTTTTCTTTTAACATTCCGTGTTTTCTGCAGTGACACACATTGCACGCTCAACCTCCTAAGCCCCAAATATTCCATGTCCACGTATTTTGACTCGGACCGTCAGTCGAACGTAGACTACACAAATGTCAAGAAGGTTCTTGATGATGTTCTCCCCGGCTACGCCAAATCTGGAGGCACCTTCACCAGGCCTATTCGTAAGAACGGCAAGCACGTGTTCTCCCACAATACGACGTTCTGCTGTGTCAAGCAGCCGCCTGGCGGTCAGAAGGGTACCTACTACGTGATGTCTACTACACGCTTCTATTCCTGTAGACAGTGTTGGGCCTCCAAGAGCATAGGTCTGTAGGACAGCAGCAAATTTCCCTTAAGTGAGTAACCCAAGGTTTATCGAACTCAGGGAAGTGGAGGTTGAACGTACCCCTTTCAAGCAACCCTGCAATCAAGATACAAGAAGTCTCTTGTGTCCCCAACACACCTAATACAACTAGGAGTTGTATAGGTGCACTAGTTCGGCGAAGAGATGGTAAAATATGGATGATAGGAGTGGCAAAGCAAAGTAATATAAATCTGTAATAAAAAGTGCAGCAAGCAAACAAGTGGTAAACGTGAGTACAAATGGTATTGCAATGGTAGAAACAAGGCCTAGGCTTCATACTTTCACTAGTGGCAACTCCCAACAATATTAACATAATCGAATCACATGATATTTCCCATAAAACATGCAATGGAGACGCACTCGGAGGTCATTCCTTTGTGGTCAAGAGAGGACGAGAATTATGTAGGGCTACAAAAGCACACCTCAAAGTTCGTAGTTCTCAATCTATGGATTTCCCAATGTCACCGCGGCCACCCAAAGAGAATACCACAATCACCACAACATATCCCAAGGATAGTCAAAGACAAGCACCAAGAGACTCTCAATCTTCAATCCACACACAAAAGAGGAAATCACTCATGAAAATATTCTTCTAATCCATGTCCAATAGACCGCTGTCACCTTGGTCTTGGGGATTATACTAGATAAAGACAAGTGGGTACATCAATCAAATACATAGAGGAAGGGGAAATATCATGGGATCACCCTAGATTAACATAGCCTATGATCACAACGAAGATCACATCATGGGAGAGAGAATTGACCACATAGCTACTGGTAGAAACCTCAGCCCCGAGGAGGAACTACTCCCGCATCATGGAGGGAGGAAGCAATGTCGATGGAGATTAATCCGGGGGCACTTCCCCGTCCCGGCAGGATGCCGGCACAGGAATTCTGGTCCCCCGAAACTTGGTGGCGATGGCGGCGGAGATCGGAATAGCTTCTGGAGAAAAGGGTTCTGGCATCAGGGTTTCCGCGACGGGAGGTAAATATATGCGAAGGGGGGTCACCAGAGGCAGAGAGGGGGGCCCAGGCGCTCCCCCCCGGCGCGGCCAGGGGTGGGGCCGCCCCCTTAGGGCGTCTGGGGCCCCTCTGGCCCCCCTCTGGCCCTACTTCTGGCGCATGGAAGCTTCTGGAGTGCTGATTTTTTATATATATTTTCCCGGAATTTTTCTGGCAATTTAAGTAATGGGAAAACCTGAAATACAAAAACAGCAGAAAATAGAAACTGGCACTGGGGTGCACTGAGTTAATAGGTTAGTCCAAATATGATCAAAAGTGTATCAAAAGCATAGCAATATCACCCAAAACATGCATGGAGCAAGCAGAAATTATAGATACGTTTGGGATGTATCAACATCCCCATGCTTAATTCCTGCTCGTCCTCGAGTAGGTAAATTATAACAAGCATAATTTCTGTGGTGACATGCTACCAAAGAGTCTTTCACAATCACATGACAAATGCTTATTAAGATAATGAATCTTTAGTAATTAAGTTGCCTCATGAGAATATCACAAAGAACTGAAAGTTTACAATATGATACTGAAACACCCAATAGATTTGTAGTGAGCATGGTGTGCAAACATGACAAAGTGATACCTCGCTTGCCCCCTTTAGTGAAGCAAAACATAAATGCAGGAGCACCTCCGAAGTTTAAGTGACGACTAGATACAATGATTTCAGAATAAGCGATATGACAATTATGCAGAAGACAATGGTACTTTGGGACAATGCACAATACACTCAGAATGACAATCATGCTCTCAATAGTTGGTGCTTTGAAGAAAGAAGGTGGAGACTCTCGAACCATGGATTTTGATGGCAAGGTTGAAAACCCGTGGCTGGAAGCAAAGACTAAACAAGTACCAGAGCTCGTTGTTTTAAAAACAGAGATAAAAAGCTTTTGGGAGGTGCATAATTCGTCAACGAATGCTAGTAGACAACCCAATCACTTCTTATGTTGGACAAGTTGCGAGGAACGGCTCCCACGCGGGGACAATCACATCCCCTTAATCTCCTTTGTTTATCACTGCCAGAGTTTTCTGATTTCTCATGAACAAAGCGTGAAGGAGGGTTTGTTTGTTGCTATTATCTTTTGTGAGCTGGGCGTACTCATGCCAGTTCCTTCTCGTATTAGGGGTTTGCAGATTAGACATGCAATCCCGGGGTAAAACTTGTCCAACTTAAAAAGATCATGAATTAACTACTACTTCCTCATGAGCTAAAACAGAGGCACAAAAGAGAAATGCTGTTGAATAATTTTGAGATGGTACAAGAAAGTCTTCGTTAGGAATGGCGAGTAACTACCATATATAGGAAGGTATGGTGGACTCATATGGCATAACTGGTTTCAAGGATTTTGGATGCACAAGCAGTCAGTCCGCTTAGTACAGGTGAGGGCTAGCAAAAGACTGGGAGCGACCAACTAAGAGAGCAATGACGGCCATAATCATGCAGAGCGACAAAGCAACATTGAATCGGGCATGGAAGTTATATCACTACTCAGAAATTAAAGATCATCAAGGCTTGATAGACTTTTTACAGTCTTAAATATGCGTGAGCATATGCCAAGTCAATCAAAATAAATACTTGGAGGAAGATATCACTAAACCATACCACATCATAGGCAAACAAATCATGCTGGTACTTCAATAACACATTAAGAACCCCCAGCTATTTGAGACTAACCATAAGAAAACATGAACTACTAAGCACCATTATGCACATAGCATTTTTATCATAGACCTATCAACCAGTGCCACAGAAGCCAACTCTCTTAACAAGATAAGCATGATAACTCAAGAGAGTTCCAGAAGCAACAACCTAAACAAAAGCTCTTAAAAAGATAAGCATGAAAACTAAGAGCTAAGCATGACAACAACTATGAAAAGATAAAGAACACACACAAGAAGATACGCATGCAAGCCTATGTTGTGTTCTACAGTGGAGTGGAGCATGTTTCTCTCCCAAACGATGAAGGCTAGGATCCAACTTGTTATGAACAGCAAGCAAAGCTAAAGAAAACTAAAAAGGAAACTAAGAGCAAGACGCTCCAAGCATAGCACATAACGCATGAAGTGATTAAAATATAGTGGAACGAAAGACGAACTGATAATTGTTGATGGAGAAGGGGATGCATGGGGGCATCCCCAAGCTTAGACGCTTGAGTCTTCTTGAATATTTCTTGGGGGTGCACGGGGGCATCCCCAAGCTTGAGCGTTTGACACTCCTGAATCTTCTTTTATCATCTTCCCTCGCACACTTGAAAACTCCCTTCATACATAACTCATCATAATCTGATTAGCGAGGTTAGTACCCACAATAAAATAATTTTTCCCTACTGGAAATAAGGATAATCTTGAAGAGCTACTGTTTGTCAAGATTGCCAAAAGGTTTTTGCAAAGAAAAAGCAAGCTCAAGGTTTGCAAAAAGAAGGAAAGGCAAAACGGGACAGAATCTGTGAAAAACAGACCAGCAGGTAGTAAATAATTTTTTCGGAGCACTTCCGCAACTCAAATCAAAAAACTCAGAACAGACGCTCGAAAGCCAATTGTATAGAGCACGCTGTCAAAACAATTCAGACCAAAAAGATGATCTGGTGATTTTATACGAATTTTTCTGTCCAAGGACAGAATCTGTTTTCTGGGCAGCACGTCACAACTTTTGCACTTTCTTGCAATCAGAGGCTAAACTTGGCACAAAGCTGAAAAATAAAGATACAATGATGTTGCTACAGTAGTAACAAATATCAAGACCACTAAAAACTGAAAGAACAAACTGAAAGCAAAAGATAACAAGGGTTGTCTCCCTAGAGCTCTTTCTTTATAGCCATAAAGATAGGCTTAAGACTTTAATGATGCTCTCGTAGGAATAAGAGTTGAAGAACAAAAGAGAGCATCAAGAAGCAAATACCAAACACATTTAAGCCTAACATGCTTCCTATGCATGGGAATCTTGTAAGAAAATAAATTATTGAAGCATAAAGCAACTAGCATAGGAAGGCAAAACAAGCATAACTTCAAAATATTCACCATAAAGAGAGGAAACTTCTTATTATTAAGATATTTAGAACCATGTCTCCCTCTATCATTATAAATTTCAGTGGCATCATGGATGAACTCAACAATGTAACTATCACATAAGGCATTATTTCTGTAGGAGATATGCCCTAGAGGCAATAATAAATATTATTATGTATCTCTCTGTTCATAATTAGGTTTATGTTCCATGCTATAACTGCTATGGTTCTCGAGTCTACAAATAAAACGAGGCTCGGAGGAAGACTCATATGCACGTGTGGAATAATAAACGATAAAATGTATTCCTAGTCTGGCCTCTAAGACTAGCTCAAGTGTTGCATGATGGTTCTGTTTTCCTGATCATGGGCATGTCTATGCCAGCAACTTTGAGGGCACAATGTTAGCAGAACATTTGTGTTGAATCGACCCGAATTGATGTTATGCTATGAGTTACATTCGTCACAAGTTAATGGTTAATAACACAGGAAGTTAATGTTTGCATAATTCCTTAGACCATGAGAGTATCGAGTTCCTTCATGCTTGATTCATGAACTTTGGGGTTTGTTAAACGTCATCCGTAACTGGATGGCTATTACGGCGGCTTACGGGTTCATGGGAAAGTATGGCAAGTAACGAGATAGCTCAAGATTGGGATTTGCTCCTCCGACGATGGAGAGATATACTCGGGCCCTCTCGGTGTAACGGTATCCATCATCGTCTGGCCAGACACAGGGTGATTTGATCACTGGGATGCCGGAACACGAAAACGAGAAAAGAGAACAAAACCGGTAACGAGGTAACTTGCATAGTGGACAAAGTGTTTGCCCACGGGGATGCAATAAATCTCACCTCGGGTGTTTGTGACATATCGGGAAGCAAAAGGAATAGCACACAGCAACTGGAGGTTCACTCGAATATTTATTCATGTGGGTATAGGGGGTCAATATGGGTGTCCACGGCTCCGATGTTGATCATTGATCGGAAGTGTTTCCGGGTCATGTCTATACTTCACTGAACCTATAGGGTCACACGCTTAAGGGTCATCTATCTGCTGAATACTAGACAGGGAGTCTGAGAGAAAATCACCGAAAAAGTTTCGGAGACAACGGAAGAGTTCCGGAGAGAGAACACCGAAAGAGTTTCGGTAAAACCAAAAAGATGTTTCGGAATATATTATTAGGTCAAAAAGGGTTTCGGCACCGCATGGAAATTATCAGAGGGTGCCAGAATTGGTCTGGGAACTTCTGGGAATTTTCAGAGAGAAAAACCGGAAATGTTCCGAAACTGCCGTAACCGCTGTTAATGCTTTCCGCTGATAAAAACCACAGCACCGAAAATGTTTCGGATCATGCCCAGAATAATTTTAGAGGGTACCGGAAATGTTCTGGGACCTTCTGGAATTTTTCAGAAAAAAGTTTCGCGGAAAACATCTTGTCTCAGCGCGAGGGGACAAGATCCCACGAATCGGGGGTTGCATGTTTGGTGGCTTTTTGTCTAGGGAGCATGCATGTTTCATGGAGACATGTTGGTGGCTTGTTGGGGGGGCCCCCCCCATGGGGGGACAAGGTGTTGGGCTGCCATGGGAGTGTCCCCTTGGTGCCCCCCTTGTGTTACCTTTTTACCCTTCCATGTTGGACATGTAGCATGGGTAGTTTGGTATTTCCTCCACCACCCCACCCCTTGCCTTGGCCTATAAATAGAGATGGAGGGGCAGCCCTCCACACACACTCCTTGCTCTCTCATACACATGCCATGCAATGATCTGGCTTCTTCTCTCCCTCCCACGAAAAGAGTTTCGTAGAGCCGAAAGGCTGTCTGGGTTCCGGCAAGAACTAGTTCTGGACGGCGAAGCCCTGCCGGATAGATGACACCGTATGTGTGCAACCCCGTAGAGAGGTCATAGTTTCGATCTTTGTGCCCGAGGGGCTGTTTTGAGAGTGCCTCCCGAAGGGCTGTCCAAGTGACGGTCCGAGTTCTGTGAGTCCTCCCGTAGGGCTGTCCGAGTGACCGTTCGAGTTTCGAAGGTCCTCCCGAAGGGCTGTCCGCGACACCATCCGGGGGACTGTTCGACCATCTCCCGGAGGGCTGTCCGAGGAGAAGATGAGGGTATACATCCTCGCGGTTGGGAGGTTGTAAATCCTAGCTGCGGGGATCTGCACCAACGATCGTCATCGACTCTACTTCCGCTGCGCTACGAGTCGGTAACGAAACAGATCAAACCTTGTATGCAGTCTTCATAGTGGTCCTGGGCTGGTGCGTAGGTCAGAAATTTTTATTTTCTGCTGCGTTACCCTTCAGTGGTATCAGAGCCGTGCTATGCGTAGATGCAGGTTGCGATCTAGAATACATGGAGATGTATGGGTGTTGCACAATATAATTAGGTAGTAGATAAGATCTATTACTGAAAATTATTTGTGCGGGAAGCAGATGAAATCTGTTACCCGGTGTTCTTGTTGCTTCCCTTAAATTTGCGTAGTCCTGATCTTGATAGCATTGTGGAATCTGACAAAGTTCTGGCAATCCGCGATCCTTTCATGCTGCTCCTGAGTATGCTGATTGACAGATCAACGAAGTGCTAACAGTTCTTTGGGTTCCACTTTAGTCAAAGAAAGATGGATGTTTCGCAGACGAAAGGGCAATGCAGATATGATCTGCACGGGGGTCATGCGTATGACGAAGTTTAGTATGGGGCTCGAGATTTTATTATCTCGTGTTTCATACACCCTGGAAAGTTAATCTAGCGACTTGGATAATCATACTTGATGATGGACGTTGGTAGCTTCGGTTTGTTTCGAAACCTTAGAAGCCACGTAAGATAAACTTTTGCATGAACCGATTAGAGACGTCTAACTTGGTTTTGTAGGAGGGTTTGCATGTGCATATGATGTGGTATAGCAGTCCTCATAATAATTTGATTATGTATGAGATGGCTATATGATGTAAATTGATTAAGCATGACCTGCGTGTCATGATTCGGCATGATGGCTGGAGCCATATGATTGCACTTTAATGACCTGCGTGTCAGCCTTATGTAATGCACTTATTTTATTAGCTATAGAGATAGCAATATTATCTGGTGCATCGACAAGGTGGTGGCAATCTTCGCGAAGGTGAATACCGACGCGAGTGCCGAAGACGAAGAAATACAAGACTTCTCCGTCAGAAAGGGCTATACCATATCATGCTATTATGAATTGCCTGAGATGTTTATCCCTTATGATGCACCCTTCTTGATTGCGCGGTAGTCGTTTTTATTAGGGTGATCTCTCACAAAAATATCAAGTAGTTAGTGTTCTCCCAAGTGTAGCACCGTCACGGCACCTATCTTTTCGGGGTGCGCCATGACTAACATGGGTACGAACGAATTGAGAAGTGTGAGGCGGGTGAGGTCAGACCTCGCAGCAAGATCACTTGGTTGTCTTGACGTTCATGGCAGGATCGTCCTGAGCTCGGAACACGCGCATCGAAAGATGAACAAGAGTCATATAGAGATGTGATTGGCAGGTTGGCCTACCGATTGAGATTTTCGTCATCAGTGGTGACTAACATCAATGACGAATAATCAAAACATGGATCTTGAATCGCTCACAATCAATTATGAGAGATATTGATTTGAGTGGGAGCGCACTGTTGAATTAACTTGTTTAATTCTCAGTGCAATTAATTTTGAACACTGTCTAAGTGTGGTTTGCATAATAGTTGTAGAATAATGGCTCGCATTTCCACCTTCCCTATTAAAATTGAATAGCTGTTAAATATCTGGTTAAAACTTTACGGTTGGTAACGTAATGTGAGGATTGTCCTCAAAAGTGCCGAGAAGGACTTTGTCATATCGCATACTTTCGGTATTCTCCCGCTAATGCTATGGATCATGTGACTCTCGTCCTTCGATCCAAAAGCTAGAATTCCATTTTTTAGTCAAGTGCAATATGTTTGCTTCCATGAGACCCGAACTTCAAAAGTTTGGATAGTTATGTGATATTCATGGAATCTGAAAATCATTTTCAGAGACAGACAAAGGCTGAAAGATATGAGATATCCAAAGCAGTGTTTGTTTGCAAACTATTAGTAAAGGAGTTTACTATGCATTAGACTGATAAGAGAGGGATCCAGTAGAACGCCTGTCATATGATGAAAGGTGAATAAAACAACAACTTAAAGAGAAAGGAAGTGTCCGAAGGGTGTTAGTAAGACTTTCACGTCTAGGAAGTCCGGGGCTAACGCCACTCTTAAGTTGGGTGCTTCTTCTGAGAGTAGGAGAAATACTAAAAGTTAAACTGTTAGAAGTATAATGGTAAAAAGAAAGAAGACTGGAATATCCAGCTCATGTATGAATGTCATACAAGTTTTTGATGTATAGAAGGCTGGTCAAAGATATAGTCCTTGGGAATTATGATTAATTTGTTGATCACTAATTCTTGGGTATTGTGAGTTAATCACAAAGATACCCGCTCGATTGCATTCTGATACAACTCGATGTAAGAACTACTATGGCCTAAGACACTAGCCAGGAATGAGGTTTAGGTATACACAGGGAACATAGTAAATGTTACTATACCTTCCATCGGTGTATTACCGTCTGTATTTATTTTCATAATTCATTTAGAGTTTTACACACTCTAGCCCATTGCATAAGGTATCTTGCAAGAAGGTTGTTCATAAGAGAACTTCTGATGTTCGGTGTTATGAACAACATAAGGGCCATACTTTCATTATGAATGAGATGTATGTTATGAATGTTGATAATAATATATTACCGTCTGTATTTATTTTCATAATTCATTTAGAGTTTTACACACTCTAGCCCATTGCATAAGGTATCTTGCAAGAAGGTTGTTCATAAGAGAACTTCTGATGTTCGGTGTTATGAACAACATAAGGGCCATACTTTCATTATGAATGAGATGTATGTTATGAATGTTGATAATAATATATTACCTCTGTGTTTATTTTCATAATTCATTTTAGAGTTTCATACACTCTAGCCCATTGCACAGTGTTTTTGCAAAAGAGGTTATTCATAAAAACAACAATTGTTGTTCAGTATTATGAATAACATGAAGGGCCATGCTTCCATCCAAGATGGGATGTATGTTATGAATATTGATGGTAATATGATACATCCATAACACTGACGCTAAATGTCGCAAGACTAAAAGAATACCACACAGGTGTGGCACTGCATTTGGTCACATTGGAGAAACCCGCATGGAAAATTCCATTATGATGGATTTTGAAGACGTTTGATTTTGAATCATCTGACACTTGCAACTTTCCTCCGAAAAGTGAAGTGACTGAAATACCGTTCACAGGCCATAAGGAACGAGTAACAAACTTATTGGTGATCATACATTTGATGTGTGTAGTCCGATAAATGTTGCAAGTAGTGGATTTATCTATCTTCAGAAATGACTCAAGTAGATATATGGATATTTACTTGATGAGACGTAAGTCTGGATCTTTTGAAATCATTCGAAAGGTTTTCAAAAATGAAGTAGAAGTTATTGTAACAAGAAAATTATGTTTCTACAATTCGATTGCAGAAAGGAATATTTGAGTTACAAGTTTAGCGAATGTCTGATGAGTTGTGAAAGCTGTTTCATAACTTACACTTCCCGGAACACCACTGCAAAGTGAAAAGTCTGTGAAGATGTAATCAAACCATTTATGACATGGTGAGATCAAAGATGACATAAATAAATTTGCCATTATCCCTTTTAAAGAGTGATGCTTTAGAGACTACGGCTTTTACACTAAAAAGAGCTCCATCGGGTCTGTTGAAATAAAGCCATGGTATGGTACGCCCAACCATGATTATATCTTTTCTTAACATTTGGAATATGGGGCTTGTGTAAAAGGTTACAAACCTATTCCAAATCAGACAAGTGCTACTTTGTAGGTTATCCCAAGGAATTGGGTATTCCTCCCTCACTATACCGAGGCAAATAGTTTTGCCATGAAACGGTATGCTTTTAAAGAGAATGGTTCTTTCAAAAAGGTGAGTGGGAGAATAGTGCAAACTCGACGAGATAACAGTATCTTCGTCATCAGGTCAAAGGAAAGAAACCTTGGAAGTAATTCCGGAGTTTCCTACTGCGACTGATACGAAAGTCTCTACAATAAAATGTATGGACTTCGGTCGAACTTGCAGCTGAACCACGTAGGCAAGGCTCGTGCAAACCTCTCAGGTGCGCAGACAAGATATTGTTGTTGGACAACAGTATACCTATGATACACAAAGGAAGCGTTGATGGGCCCTGACTCCGGAATTGGCTAAATGCCAATACAATCCGAGATAGTTTCCATATAAGTTATTCAAGATTAAAACCTTGATACACCTTTCGGAAGACTTAGAGTCTAACGAATATTTATGGAACTTAAAACTGATACGGATAAAAATGTTTATCCATAAAGCTCGACTTATTGCAATAACAAGTTCAAGGAGTTGACTACGATGAGGTTGTTTCATCATAGCGATGCTTAAAGTCGGTTCGGGTTGAACTAGCAATTAATACATATTTCAATCTTGAGATATGAAACATGGATGACAAAAGGATTTCCATCTGATGGAAATGAAACCTAGGACTTGTATGTGATACAGTCCAAAGTAGGTTGTCGATCCAGAGGATGCTAGTAGGTATGCAAACTTCAGAGTTCCAGCGATGGACAGAAGAGAGCAAAATGGAGTTGGAATCTTCGTGTTTTGATGAAATGGTCAAAAGGGGTTTTGACTTCATCAATGGGTAACGAAGATGCTTGTAATTCAAGAAAGTAAGTGGGAGCGCAATAATATTTCTAAAAACCTTGTGTGCTTGACACATTGGTAATTGGAAATAAATTTCTTGACACGAATTAGGACTTCATTTGAAAATAGTTTTTTCAATGAAGTGCTTAGGCTAAATAGCCTTGATATTAGGCATGATGATCTATGGAGATAGATTTACCTAATGGGGCTAAGCAATGAATACATATTGACAAGATGCTAAAACTTTTTAGCATATAAAACGCCAAGGAGTGATTCTTGCCGAAGTCACATGGAAAGAGTTTTTTGCAAGACTCGGTGTCCCAAAAACACCTATGAGCAAAATACATGATGGAGATTCGACACACTTTCGTGTTTGGATTAGTCATGTATTCCATGGTATGTAAAAACAACCAGATATGTCCGATACTCCAAAGGTGTTATGAGTATAGATACCAAAGTGGTCAAAAGTACTGATCATAGGACAACAGTGAAAGATGTCATGTAGTACCAGAGTAGTACTGATGACATGTTTTCTCGCAAGCGGAGATCATGAAGAGTTCGTTGTAAAATGTTACATCGATACAGTCTTCATCTTTTCCCCGTGCGATTTTCGATTTAAATTAAGGGTTTTGTGTAACACACAATGTGGTGGCACAGTTAGTTGGAAAATGTTCCAAACAAGTTACTGTGGCGAATTCTATAACAGAGGTGAAGTATGTTGCCGCTTTTGAAGCGACAAAGAAGATGTTGAATCATATAGTTCATTCATGAACTTAGTATGGTTCCAAGATGGCTTTTGTCAATGGGACACTACTGCAGGTAGTTGCTCCATAACTCAGTCTGAGGAATCCAGGTTCTACCTGTGATTCACATACATACAAAGCTAAGTCCACACAAAATATGAATTTTGTGAAGGCGTGAAAACGCGAGGGATATGCAAAGATACACACGGAGCTGAAGTCGTCAGATCCGTTGGACATCAGGCTATACCACAAGCGAAGCATATTTACACCAATGTGCCATAGGTGTAAAGTGCATTAGCATTGACTAGATATTGACTCTAGTGCAAGTGGGAGTCTGTAGGAGATATGCCCTAGAGGCAATAATAAATATTATTATGTATCTCTCTGTTCATAATTAGGTTTATGTTCCATGCTATAACTGCTATGGTTCTCGAGTCTACAAATAAAACGAGGCTCGGAGGAAGACTCATATGCACGTGTGGAATAATAAACGATAAAATGTATTCCTAGTCTGGCCTCTAAGACTAGCTCAAGTGTTGCATGATGGTTCTGTTTTCCTGATCATGGGCATGTCTATGCCAGCAACTTTGAGGGCACAATGTTAGCAGAACATTTGTGTTGAATCGACCCGAATTGATGTTATGCTATGAGTTACATTCATCACAAGTTAATGGTTAATAACACAGGAAGTTAATGTTTGCATAATTCCTTAGACCATGAGAGTATCGAGTTCCTTCATGCTTGATTCATGAACTTTGGGGTTTGTTAAACGTCATCCGTAACTGGATGGCTATTACGGCGGCTTACGGGTTCATGGGAAAGTATGGCAAGTAACGAGATAGCTCAAGATTGGGATTTGCTCCTCCGACGATGGAGAGATATACTCGGGCCCTCTTGGTGTAACGGTATCCATCATCGTCTGGCCAGACACAGGGTGATTTGATCACTGGGATGCCGGAACACGAAAACGAGAAAAGAGAACAAAACCGGTAACGAGGTAACTTGCATAGTGGACAAAGTGTTTGCCCACGGGGATGCAATAAATCTCACCTCGGGTGTTTGTGACATATCGCGAAGCAAAAGGAATAGCACACAGCAACTGGAGGTTCACTCGAATATTTATTCATGTGGGTATAGGGGGTCAATATGGGTGTCCACGGCTCCGATGTTGATCATTGATCGGAAGTGTTTCCGGGTCATGTCTATACTTCACTGAACCTATAGGGTCACACGCTTAAGGGTCATCTATCTGCTGAATACTAGACAGGGAGTCTGAGAGAAAATCACCGAAAAAGTTTCGGAGACAACGGAAGAGTTCCGGAGAGAGAACACCGAAAGAGTTTCGGTAAAACCAAAAAGATGTTTCGGAATATATTATTAGGTCAAAAAGGGTTTCGGCACCGCATGGAAATTATCAAAGGGTGCCAGAATTGGTCTGGGAACTTCTGGGAATTTTCAGAGAGAAAAACCGGAAATGTTCCGAAACTGCCGTAACCGCTGTTAATGCTTTCCGCTGATAAAAACCACAGCACCGAAAATGTTTTGGATCATGCCCAGAATAATTTTAGAGGGTACCGGAAATGTTCTGGGACCTTCTGGAATTTTTCAGAAAAAAGTTTCGCGGAAAACATCTTGTCTCAGCGCGAGGGGACAAGATCCCACGAATCGGGGGTTGCATGTTTGGTGGCTTTTTGTCTAGGGAGCATGCATGTTTCATGGAGACATGTTGGTGGCTTGTTGGGGGGCCCCCCCCCATGGGGGGACAAGGTGTTGGGCTGCCATGGGAGTGTCCCCTTGGTGCCCCCCTTGTGTTACCTTTTTACCCTTCCATGTTGGACATGTAGCATGGGTAGTTTGGTATTTCCTCCACCACCCCACCCCTTGCCTTGGCCTATAAATAGAGATGGAGGGGCAGCCCTCCACACACACTCCTTGCTCTCTCATACACATGCCATGCAATGATCTGGCTTCTTCTCTCCCTCCCACGAAAAGAGTTTCGTAGAGCCGAAAGGCTGTCTGGGTTCCGGCAGGAACTAGTTCTGGACGGCGAAGCCCTGCCGGATAGATGACACCGTATGTGTGCAACCCCGTAGAGAGGTCGTAGTTTCGATCTTTGTGCCCGAGGGGCTGTTTTGAGAGTGCCTCCCGAAGGGCTGTCCAAGTGACGGTCCGAGTTCTGTGAGTCCTCCCGTAGGGCTGTCCGAGTGACCGTTCGAGTTTCGAAGGTCCTCCCGAAGGGCTGTCCGCGACACCATCCGGGGGACTGTTCGACCGTCTCCCGGAGGGCTGTCCGAGGAGAAGATGAGGGTATACATCCTCGCGGTTGGGAGGTTGTAAATCCTAGCTGCGGGGATCTGCACCAACGATCGTCATCGACTCTACTTCCGCTGCGCTACGAGTCGGTAACGAAACAGATCAAACCTTGTATGCAGTCTTCATAGTGGTCCTGGGCTGGTGCGTAGGTCGGAAATTTTTATTTTCTGCTGCGTTACCCTTCAATTTCCATGATCCAAAAGCATAAAAGTGTCATTACTCTTCATATAAGCAAAATCTTTCTTATTAGGAATAGTGAGAGTAAGACTATCATAACCATCATGGTAATCATCGTATTTAGGAGGCACATCATAATTATAATAAATTTTATCCTCAATAGTAGGTGGACTGAAAATATCATATTCATCATTGTAATCATCATATATAGGAGGCATAGTATCATCAAAGTAAATTTTCTCTTCAAAAGTTGGGGGACTAAAAATATCATGTTCATCAAACGTGTCATCCCCAAGCTTAGAGCTTCCCATGTCATTAGCAATATTGAGATTCAAAGAAAGCATACTAATAACATCACCACCATCATGATTGTTATGCAAATAATAAAGTTCCAAAGGTTTTTTACTTTTCTCTTCAAACACATCATGTCCAAGTTCAAGGTAGAGCTTATAAAGCTCTCTCATATTTTTGTTGTTTTCCATTAAGCAAAACTAGTGAAATAAAAAACAAGAAACAAAAAGATTTATTTGCAAGATCTAGAGAAGGTACCTTCACTTACCTCACTTCCCCGACAACGGCGCCAGAAATAGGTTGATGTCTACTACACGCTTCTATTCCTGTAGACAGTGTTGGGCCTCCAAGAGCAGAGGTTTGTATAGGACAGCAGCAAATTTCCCTTAAGTGAGTAACCCAAGGTTTATCGAACTCAGGGAAGTGGAGGTTGAACGTACCCCTTTCAAGCAACCCTGCAATCAAGATACAAGAAGTCTCTTGTGTCCCCAACACACCTAATACAACTAGGAGTTGTATAGGTGCACTAGTTCGGCGAAGAGATGGTAAAATATGGATGATAGGAGTGGCAAAGCAAAGTAATATAAATCTGTAATAAAAAGTGCAGCAAGCAAACAAGTGGTAAACGTGAGTACAAATGGTATTGCAATGGTTGAAACAAGGCCTAGGCTTCATACTTTCACTAGTGGCAACTCCCAACAATATTAACATAATCGAATCACATGATATTTCCCATAAAACATGCAATGGAGACGCACTCGGAGGTCATTCCTTTGTGGTCAAGAGAGGACGAGAATTATGTAGGGCTACAAAAGCACACCTCAAAGTTCGTAGTTCTCAATCTATGGATTTCCCAATGTCACCACGGCCACACAAAGAGAATACCACAATCACCACAACATATCCCAAGGATAGTCAAAGACAAGCACCAAGAGACTCTCAATCTTCAATCCACACACAAAAGAGGAAATCACTCATGAAAATATTCTTCTAATCCATGTCCAATAGACCGCTGTCACCTTGGTCTCGGGGATTATACTAGATAAAGACAAGTGGGTACATCAATCAAATACATAGAGGAAGGGGAAATATCATGGGATCACCCTAGATTAACATAGCCTATGATCACAACGAAGATCACATCATAGGAGAGAGAATTGACCACATAGCTACTGGTAGAAACCTCAGCCTCGAGGAGGAACTACTCCCGCATCATGGAGGGAGGAAGCAATGTCGATGGAGATTAATCCGGGGGCACTTCCCCGTCCCGGCAGGATGCGGGCACAGGAATTCTGGTCCCCCGAAACATGGTGGCGATGGCGGCGGAGCTCGGAATAGCTTCTGGAGAAAAGGGTTCTGGCATCAGGGTTTCCGCGACGGGAGGTAAATATATGCGAAGGGGGGTCACCAGAGGCGGAGAGGGGGGCCCAGGCCCCCCCCCCCCCCCCGGCGCGGCCAGGGGTGGGGCCGCCCCCTCAGGGCGCCTGGGGCCCCTCTGGCCCCCCTCTGGCCCTACTTCTAGCGCATGGAAGCTTCTGGAGCGCTGATTTTTTATATAATTTTCCCGGAATTTTTCTGGCAATTTAAGTAATGGGAAAACCTGAAATACAAAAACAGTAGAAAACAGAAACTGGCACTGGGGTGCACTGAGTTAATAGGTTAGTCCAAATATGATCAAAAGTGTATGAAAGTGTATCAAAAGCATAGCAATATCACCCAAAACATGCATGGAGCAAGCAGAAATTATAGATACGTTTGGGACGTATCACTACGCCATCCATCACATGCGGGCGATCGTAGGGGACCATCATCAACTTCTGCTACCGAGTAAACTCAAAGATTGGGTCGCGAGCGTGTCGGCAATCCAGGACGCGGACATCAGACAAGAATTCTTTCGCATCCAGTCGGAGTTTGCGGAAATCATCCATCAAGATGTCCTTCGTACCTCGGGGCAGTTCTACCTCAGAAATCAACCGTCCAACAGTGACATCGACACAATGCTACAAATGCAGGCTGACAACGCCCGTGATTTCATGACTCCCACGATAGACGGCGGCTTCATCCACGCTCCGGTCCCTTGAGCCGAGTCGAAAGTAGTGATGCTGTGTCTAGTTCTGAAACATCGATTGGCTCATGTTGTAATTAAACTTTAATTAACTTGTAGTATGTCTCTTTGGTTTCGACTGTCGTTCAACTTAGATGTAATCGATGCTATTAATGTCTTGCTTTTCTCTTCCGATCGTTCTGTTGCATACATATATATTGCTTATGTATTGTCTGTGAATTGGTACTCACGTTTCGTTTGGCTAGTGCATAGCGATGCCGTCGTATGTCGTGTACAAGGGTAAGGTTTCCGGAGTCTACGACGACTGGGAGGAGTGTCGGAGATAGGTTCACCGATTCAGCGGTAACAGTTACAAAGGGTACTCCACTAGGGCCGAGGCGGAATCTAGATACGCCCGCTATCTAGCGGGAGAGGGGAGCGAGCGTTGGAGGAACCGGATGAAGACGAGTTTCATCATGATGATGCTCATCGTGATGACCGCAGCTCTCTTCTATGTGATGGTAGTTTAGATGATCGATATCGACTTGTAATGTGAAGACAAACTCGCTACTCGTGGTCTCGAGACTGGTAATATAATGTTCTATCTTTGTTCGGTCTTTTCAATTCGGAGACTAATATGATGAATTGTATTCGGAGACTAATATGATGAATTGTATTCAGAGACTAATCTTCTATTGTATTCGATGAATCTGTTGTTGATGTATGCTGTCTATATTCTGTCCAATAATACATTTTGTAACCTGTGCAAAAAACAAAAAATTAAAAAATAAATAAGTAACCTAATATTCATACTAATGGCGCATCACATCACAGTGCGCCATTAGTATGCCAAAGGATACTAATGGCGCATCATTAAACAGTGCGCCATTAGTATGCCAAAGTTACTAATGGCGCATTATTAAGCAGTGCGCCATTAGTATGCCAAAGCACCTGGGTATATATGGCCCCCTGGGAGGCATACTAATTGCGCACCTTGGTATATACTAATGGCGCATCTGAGGTGCGCCATTAGTATACCAGATACTAATGGCGCACCAGAGGTGCGCCATTAGTAAAATATACTAATGGCGTGGCACTAATGGCACACCACTAATGCGCCATTAATGGCCAAAATAGGTGCGTCATTAGTAGGCCTTTTCATAGTAGTGTCCATCTCACGTGAGGATGGGACATGGTTTAGTTGATATGGATCACGTGATAATTTAGATACTAGACGGATGTCTATCTAACTGGGAATTCTTAAGTAATATGATTAATTGAACTTTAATTTATCATGAACTTAGTCCGGATACTTTTTGCATATCTATGTTGTAGATCAATAGCTCGCGTATAGCTCCCATGTTTTATTTTTTATATGTTCCTAGAGAAAAATAAGTTGAAAGATGATAGTAGCAATGATGCGGACTGGGTCCGTGATTTGAGGATTATCCTCATTGCTGCACAGAAGAATTATGTCCTTCATGCACCGCTAGGGGACGGACCTATTACAGGAGCAGATGCAGACGTTATGAACGTTTGGCAAGCTTGGTATGATGACTACTTGATAGTTTAGTGTGCCATGCTTTATGCTTAGAACCAGGAGTTCAAAAACGTTTTGAACACCATGGAGCATATAAGATGTTCCAAGAGCTGAAATTGGTATTTTAGGCTCATGCCCGAGTCGAGAGGTATGAGACCTCTGACAATTACTTTGCCTACAAGATGGAGGAGAATAGCTCAACCAGTGAGCATGTGCTCAGAATGTCTGAGTACTACAATCGCTTGAATCAAGTGGGAGTTAATCTTCCAGACAAGATAGTGATTGATAGAGTTCTCTAGTCACTATCACCAAGTTACTGGAACTTCGTGATGAACTATAATATGCAAGGGATGACGAAAACAATTCCCGAGCTCTTCGTGATGCTGCAATAGACGAATGTAGAAATCAAGAAAAGCATCAAATGTTGATGGTTGACAAGACCACTAGTTTCAAGTAAAAGGGCAAGGGATAGAAAGTGAACTTCAAGAAGAATGGCAACCAAGTCGCCACTCCCATGAAGAAGCCCAAAGCTAGACCCAAGCCTGAAACCGGGTGCTTCTATTGCAAAGGAAATGGTCACTGGAAGCGGAACTGCCCCAAACACTTGGCGGATAAGAAGGATGGAAAAGTGAAAAAAAGTATATATGATATACATGTTATTGATGTGTACTTTACTAGTGTTCATAGTAGCTCCTGGGTATTTGATACTGGTTCAGTTGCTATACTCGAAACATGAGTTACAAAATGAATAAAGACTAGTTGAGGGTGATGTGACGATGTGTGTTCGAAATGATTCCAAAGGTTGATAAAATCACCATCGCACTCTCCCTTTACCTTCGGGATTAGTGTTGAACCTAAAATAAATGTTATTTGGTGTTTGCGTTGAGCATAATATGATTGGATCATGTTTATTGCAATACGGTTATTCATTTAAGTCAAAGAATAATTGTTATTCAGTTTACATGAATAAAACCTTATGTGGTCATACACCCAAGATGAATGGTTTATTGAATCTTGATTGTAGTGATACACATATTCATGATATTGATGCCAAAAGATGAAAAATTGATAATAATAGTGCAACATACTAGTGGCACTGTCGTTTAGGTCATATTGGGTGTAAAGCGCATGAAGAAACTCTATGCGGATGGACTTTTGGAATCACTTGATTATGAATCATTTGATGCTTGCGAACCATGGCTCATGGGCAAGATGACTAAGACTCCGTTCTTCGGAACAATGGAGCGAGCAACTGACTTATTGGAAATAATACATACCGATGTATGCGGTCCGATGAGTGTTGAGGCTCGCGGCGGGTTTCTTTATTTTCTGACCTTCACAGATGATTTGAGGAGATATGGGTATATCTACTTAATGAAACACAAGTCTGAAACATTTGAAAAGTTCAAAGAATTGTGGAGTGAAGTTGAGAATCATCGTAACAAGAAAATAAAGTTTCTACGATTTCATCGCAGAGGTGAATATTTGAGTTACGAGTTTGGCCTTCATTTAAAACAATGTGGAATAGTTTCGCAACTCACGCCACCTGGAACACCACAGCGTAATGGTGTGTCTGAACGTCGGAACCGTACTTTATTAGATATGGTGCGATCTATGATGTATCTTACCGATTTACCACTATCGTTTTTGTGTTATGCATTAGAAACAGCTGCATTCACTTTAAATAGGGCACCGTCTAAAAATACATTGAGATGACACCGTATGAACTGTGGTTTAGCAAGAAACCTAAGTTGTCATTTCTTAAAGTTTGGGGTTGCGATGCTTATGTGAAAAAGTTTCAGCCTGATAAGCTCAAACCTAAATCGGAGAAGTGCGTCTTCATAGTATACCCAACGGAAACTGTTGGGTACACCTTGTATCACAGATCCGAAGGCAAAATATTCGTTACTAGGAATGGATCCTTTCTATAGAAGGAGTTTCTCTCGAAAGAAGTGAGTGGGAGGAAAGTAGAACTTGATGAGGTAATTGTACCTTCTCCCGAATTGGGAAGTAGTTCATCACAGAAATCAGTTCCGGTGATTCCTACACCAATCAGAGAGGAAGCTAATTATAATGATCATGAAATATCTGATTAAGTTACTACCGAACCTTCTAGGTCAACCAGAGTAAGATCTGCACCAGAGTGGTACGGTAATCCTGTTCTAGAGGTCATGTTACTTGACCATGACGAACCTACGAACTATGATGAAGCGATGATGAGCCCAGATTCCGCGAAATGGCTTGAGGCCATGAAATCTAAGATGGGATCCATGTATGAGAACAAAGTGTGGACTTTGGTTGACTTGCCCGATGATCGGCAAGCCATGGAGAATAAATGGATTTTCAAGAGGAAGACGAACGCTGATAGTAATATTACTATCTACAAACTCGAATTGTCGCAAAAAAAAATCAACTAGTTCAAGGTGTTGACTCCGATGAGAATTTCTCACTCGTATCTACGCTGAAAGTTTGTCTGAATCTTGTTAGCAATTGTCGTATTTTATGAAATTTGGCAAATGGATGTCAAAACTGCATTCCTTAATAGATTTCTTAAAGTAGAGTGATACGTCAATTTTTCATCATGCTTATATGTTGATATTTATTGCATTATGGGCTGTTATTACTTGTTTTGTCACAATACTTATGCCTTTTCCCTCATATTTTACAAGGTTTACAAGAAGAGGGAGAATGCCGGCAGCTGGAATTCTGGGCTGAAAACGGAGCAAACTCTGGAAACCTATTCTGCACAACTCCAAAAGCCCCGAAACTCCACAGAACTCCGTTTCAGAAAATATAAAAAATATCTGGCGAAAGAAGTTCACGAGAGGGGCCACCGGCTATCCACGAGGGTGGGGGCGCGCCTCCCTCTCTTGGCGCGCCCCCCATGTCTCGTGGGCCCACCGATGGTCCCCCGATGCCCATCTTCTCCTATATGAGGTGTTCTGACCTGGAAAAAATCATAAGGAGGCTTTCGGGACCAAACGCCGCCGTCTTGAGGCGGAACTGAGGCGGAAACCAATCTAGGGATCCGGCAGAACTGTTCTGCCGGGGATACTTACCTCCGGGAGGGGGAAATCATCACCGACGCCATCACCAACAACTCTCCCATCTTGGGGAGAGCTATCTTCATCAACATCTTCACCAGCACCATCTCCTCTCAAACCCTAGTTCATCTCTTGTATCCAATCTTTGTACCCAAACCTCAGATTGGTACCTGTGGGTTGCTAGTAGTGTTGATTACTCCTTGTAGTTGATGCTAGTTGGTTTATTTGGTGGAAGACCATATGTTCAGATCCATTATGCATATTAATACGCCTCTGATCATGAACCATATTATGTCTTGTGAGTAGTTACTTTTGTTCCTGAGGACATGGGAGAAGTCTTGCTATTAGTAGTCATGTGAATTTGGTCTTCGTTCGATATTTTGATG
This sequence comes from Secale cereale, assembly GCA_902687465.1. Lineage (NCBI taxonomy): Eukaryota > Viridiplantae > Streptophyta > Magnoliopsida > Poales > Poaceae > Secale > Secale cereale. The sequence continues at coordinate 869,143,533 of LR738714.1, read as the reverse complement.
AGATGTATGTTGTCTCTCCTCTAGTGGTTTCATGTGAATGTCGACTACATGACACTTCACCATTATTTGGGCCTAGAGGAAGGCATTGGGAAGTAATAAGTAGATGATGGGTTGCTAGAGTGACAGAAGCTTAAACCCTAGTTTATGCGTTGCTTCGTAAGGGGCTGATTTGGATCCATATGTTTCATTATATGGTTAGGTTTACCTTACTACTTATTTTGTAGTTGCGGATGCTTGCATTAGAGGTTAATCATAAGTGGGAGGCTTGTCCAACCAAGGACAGCACCCAAGCACCGGTCCACCCACATACCAAATTATCAAAGTACCGAACGCGAATCAGATGATCGTGATGAAAGCTAGCTTGACGATAATTCCCATGTGTCCTCGGGAGCGCTTTCCTTTATATAAGAGTTTGTCCAGGATTGTCCTTTGCTACTAAAAGGATTGGGCCACCTTGGTGCACCTTATTTACTTTTACCTTTTGTTACTTGCTACCAATTACCTTATCACAAAACTATCTGTTACCTATAATTTCAGTGCTTGCAGAAAATACCTTACTGAAAACTGCCTATCATTTCCTTTTGCTCCTCGTCGGGTTCGACACTCTTACTTATCGAAAGGACTATGATAGATCCCCTACACTTGTGGGTCATCAGGACTCTTTTCTGGCGCCGTTGCCGGGGAGTGAAGCGCCTTTGGTAAGTGGAGTTTGGTAAGGAAATATTTATATAGTGTGTTGAAATTTATTGTCACTTGTTACTATGGCTCATAATCCTTTGAGGGGCTTGTTCGGGGTATCTTCACCCGAACCAGAAGAGCAAAGAGTTGCTCCTCAACCTACTGCACCTACTAAAAATGTTTTCTTTGAGATTCCTTCGTGTATGATAGAGAAACTGCTTGAAAATCCATTTACAGGAGACGGAACACTGCATCCCGATTTACACCTAATCTATGTGGATGAAGTTTGTTGATTATTTAAGCTTGCAGGTATGCCCGAGGATGTTATCAAGAAGAAGGTCTTCCCTTTGTCTTTGAAGGGAGATTCATTGACATGGTTTAGGCTATGTGATGATATTGGATCATTGAACTATAATCGTCTGAAGTTGGAATTTCATTAGAAGTTCTACCCTATGCACCAGGTTCATCGTGATCGTAATTATATTTATAATTTCTGGCCTCGCGAAGGAGAAAGCATTGCTCAAGCTTGGGAAGCTTAAGTCAATATTATATTCATGCCCCAATCATGAGCTCTCAAGAAAAATGATCATTCAAAAATATTATGCTCGGCTTTCTCTCAATAATCGCACCATGCTCGATAATTCTTGTTCTGGCTCTTTTATGATGAAGACTGTTGAATTCAAATGGGATTTATTGGAAAGAATTAAATGCAACTCTGAAGATTGGGATCTCGACGAAGGTCAGGAGTCAGGTATGACCCCTAATTTTGATTGTGTTAAAGCTTTTATGGATACCGACGTTTTCCATGAGTTTAGCACTAAGTATGGACTTGACTCTGAGATAGTAGCTTCTTTCTGTGAATCATTTGCTACTCATGTTGATCTCCCTAAGGAGAAGTGGTTTAAATACCATCCCCCTATTGAAGTAAAAGTAGTTGATCCTATTAAAATTGAAGAAAATACTATCACTTATAATGTTGATCCTATTATTCCTACTGCTTATATTGAGAAACCGCCCTTCCCTGTTAGGATAAAGGATCATGCTAAAGCTTCAATTGTAGTTCGTAAGGGTAATACTAGAACACCTACACCCTCTGAGCAAATTAAAGTTGAACCTAGTGTTGCTATGGTTAAAGATCTCTTGGTAGAAGATTTAGACGGACATGTTATTTACCTCCAAGAAGAGTCTGCTAGGATTGCCAAACCCAATGCTAGGAATAAACATATATCTATTGTAGGCTTGCCTATTATCTCTGTTAAGATAGGAGATCATTGCTATCATGGTTTATGTGACGTAGGTGCTAGTGCGAGTATTATCCCTCATACCTTAAATCAAGAGATTATGCATGACATTGCACCTGTTGAGCTAGAAGAGATTGATGTTACTATTAAGCTAGCTAATAGAGACACTATTTCTCCAGTTTGGATTGTTAGAGATGTTGAAGTCTTGTGTGGGAAGGTTAAATACACTGCTGATTTTCTTGTTCTTAGTTCCACACAAGATGAATTGTGTCCCATTATATTTGGTAGACACTTCTTGAACACTGTTAATGCTAAGATAGACTGCGTGAAAGATATTGTTGCTGTTGGTTTAGGGGATATGTCTCATGATTTTAACTTTGCTAAATTCCGTAGACTACCCCTTGAAAAAGAACTACCTAGTAAGGATGAAATTATTGGTCTTGCTTCTATTGGTGTGCCTCCTAATTATCCTTTAGAACAATACTTGCTCGACCATGAAAATGATATGCATATGAATGAGAGAAGGGAAATAGATTAAATATTTTTTAAACAGGGACCCGTATTGAAAAACAACTTGCCTGTTGAAATCCTAGGGGATCCTCCTCCACACAAGGGTGATCCCGTGTTTGAACTTAAACCTTTACCTGATAATTTAAGTATGTTTATCTCGATGAAAAGAAAATATATCATGTTATTATTAGTGCTAACCTTTCAGAGCAGGAAGAAGAAAAGTTATTGAAAACTCTGAAGAAGCACCGTGCTGCTATTGGATATACTCTGGATGATCTTAAGGTCATTAGTCCCACCTTATGCCAACACAAGATAAAATTGGAAGAAAATGCTAAACCGGTTATTGATCATCAGCGACGGTTAAATCCTAAGATGAAAGAAGTGGTAAGGTAGGAAATACTAAAGCTTCTAGAGGCATGTATTATATATCCAGTTGCTAATAGCCAGTGGGTAAGTCATGTCCATTGTGTCCCTAAGAAGGGAGGTATGACTATTGTTCCTAATGATAAAGATGAATTGATCCCACAAAGAATAGTTACAGGTTATAGGATGATAATTGATTTCTGTAAGTTAAATAAAGCTACTAAGAAAGATCATTACCCCTTGCCATTTATTGATCAAATGCTAGAAAGGTTATCCAAACATACTCATTTTTGCCTTCTAGATGGTTATTCTGGTTTCTCTCAAATACCTGTGTCAAAAGGGGATCAAGAAAGGACCACTTTTACTTGTCCTTTCGGTACCTTTGCTTATAGACGTATGCCTTTTGGTTTATGTAATGCACCTGCTACCTTTCAAAGATGCATGATGGCTATATTCTCTAATTTTTGTGAAAAGATTGTTGAGGTTTTCATGGATGATTTCTCCGTTTACGGAACTTCTTTTGATGATTGCTTAAGCAATCTTGATCCAGTTTTGCAGAGATGTGAAGACACTAATCTTGTTTTGAATTGGGAGAAGTGCCACTTTATGGTTAATGAAGGCATTGTCTTGGGACATAAATTTTTTGAAAGAGGTATTGAACTTGACAAAGCTAAGGTGGATGCTATTAAAAAGATGCCATGCACTAAGGACATCAAAGGTATACAAAGTTTCCTTGGTCATGCTGGGTTTTATAGGAGGTTAATTAAGGACTTCTCCAAAATCTCCAGGCCTCTGATTAATATCTTACAAAAAGATATTCCTTTTGTCTTTGATGATGATTGTCTAGAGGCATTTGAAATACTTAAGAAAGCATTGATCTCTGCACCTATTGTCCAGCCTCCTGACTGGAATTTACCCTTTGAGATTATGTGCGATGCTAGTGATTATGTTGTAGGTGCTGTTTTAGGGCAAAGAGTTGATAACAAATTGAATGTCATCCAGTATGCTAGTAAAACTCTAGATAGTGCCCAAAGAAATTATGCTGCCACTGAGAAAGAATTTTTAGCGGTTATATTTGCTTGTGATAAGTTTACACCCTATATTGTTGATTGTAAAGTAACTATTCACACTGATCATGCTGCTATCAAATACCTTATTGAAAAGAAAGTTGCTAAACCTAGACTTATTAGATGGGTTCTCTTGCTGCAAGAATTTGACTTCCATATTATTGATAGAAAGGGAGCTGAGAACCCTGTTGCAGATAACATGTCTAGGTTAGAGAATATACTTGATGACCCACAACCTATTGATGATAGCTCTCCCGATGAACAATTATCTATTATAAATACTTCTCGTACTGCTCCATGGTATGCTGATTATGCTAATGACATTGTTGCTAAGTTTATACCTCCTAGCTTCACATACCAGCAAAATAAAAAGTTCTTCTATGAGTTGAGACATTGCTTATGGGATGACCCACATCTTTATAAAGAAGGAGTAGATGGTTTTATTAGACGTTGTGTGCCTGAGCAAGAACAGGAACAGATCCTTCGCAAGTGCCACTCCGAAGCTTATGGATGACACCATGCGGGAGATAGAACTGCACACAAGGTATTACAATCTGGTTTTTATTGGCCTACTCTCTTCAAGGATGCCTGTAAGTTTGTATTATCATGTGATGAATGTCATAAAATTGGTAATATCAGTAGACGTCAAGAAATGCCTATGAATTATTCACTTGTTATTGAACCATTTGATGTTTGGGGCTTTGATTATATGGGACAGTTTCCTACCTCCAATGGGTGCACTCATATTCTAGTTGTTGTTGATTACGTTACTAAGTGGGTAGAAGCTATTCCAACTAGTAGTGCTGATCATAACACCTCTATTAAGATGCTTAAAGAAGTTATTTTTCCGAGGTTTGGAGTCCCTAGATATCTAATGACTGATGGTGGTTCACACTTTATTCATGGTGCTTTCCATAAGATGCTTGCAAAGTATGATGTCAACCATAGAATTGCATCCCCTTATCACCCACAGACTAGTGGTCAAGTAGAACTAAGTAATAGAGAGTTGAAATTAATTTTGCAGAAGACAGTAAATAGGTCTAGGAAGAATTGGTCCAAGAAACTTGATGATGCATTATGGGCCTATTAAAATGCATACAAAAATCCTATGGGTATGTCTCCATATAAGATGGTATATGGAAAAGCTTGTCACATACCTCTTGAGCCAGAACATAAGGCATATTGGGCTATTAAAGAGCTCAATTACGATTTCAAACTTGCCGGTGAGAAGAGTGCTACCTCTGGAGCTTGCGTTGTATTCCCTCGAAGAGGAAAGGGAGATGTAGCACAGTAGCGTAAGTATTTCCCTCAGCTTTTGAGAACCAAGGTAACAATCCAGTAGGAGACCATGCGCCAGTCCCTCGCACCTGCACAAACAAATAAGAACTTCGTAGCCAACGCGATTAGGGGTTGTTAATCCCTTTACGGTCACTTACGATAGTGAGATCTGATAGAGATGATAATTATATTTTTGGTATTTTTGGTTTAATAAAAAAGTAAATAAAAGTGGTAAAAGTAAAGTAGATGTAGATTGATATGTTGAGAATAGACCCGGGGGCCATAGTTTTCTCTAGTGGCTTCTCTCATGATAGCGATATTCTACGGCGGGTAAACAAATTACTGTCGAGCAATTGATAGAAAAGCGAATGATTATGAGACTATCTAGGCATGGTCATTGTATATAGGCATCACGTCCGAGACAAGTAGACCGACTCCTTCCTGCATCTACTACTATTACTCCACACATCGACCGCTATCCAGCATGCATCTAGTGTATTGAGTTCATACGAACAGAGCAACGCCTTAAGCAAGATGACATGATGTAGAGGGATAAACTCAAGCAATATGGTATAAACCCCATCTTTTTATCCTCGATGGCAACAATACAATACATGCCTTGCTACCCCTACTGTCACTGGGAAAGGACACCGCAAGATTGAACCCAAAGCCAAGCACTTCTCCCATTGCAAGAACTATAGATCTAGTAGGCCAAACCAAACCAATAATTCGAAGAGACTTGCAAGGATATTATGAGCATACATAAAAAGTTCAGAGAAGAACCAAATATCTTTCATAGATAACCTTGATCATAAACTCACAATTCATCGGATCTCGACAAACACACCACAAAAAGATATTACATCGAATAGATCTCCTCGAAGACCGAGGAGAACTTGGTATTGAGATCCGGAGAGAGAGAGAAGAAGCCATCTAGATACTAGCTATGGACCCGAACGTGAAAGCACATTTGCTCCCTGGGTGGTTTTGGTAATTAATGACAACATACTTTGTGGTTGGACTAATGCTTTTATCAAGTATGTTTCAGGAAATTCAATCACATTGGCATGGCAAAAGGACTAAAGAAGTGGACCCCTCAAAATGCTAAGGCAAGCATTGGCAAAAGCTCAAGACTCCATTTTTGGTTTAGTGATCCAAGATCACATTGAGTCCATAGGAAAAGCCAATACTATTAAAAGGGGATGAGGTTATGTTGATGATCTGGTTGCTCAAGTGCTTAGTGATACATCTCCTAAACTATCAGCAACTCTCACTGCCAAATACACTCATAAGTAATCTTGGTCCCACCGATATTCCAAACTCAGTCACACCGAGATGAACCACCTCAGCCATAAGCCAAACCCTAGCAAAATCGGATATTCCGATTTTGAAATCGGTTTCACCGAAACATGGGCTGCCAAGCTTCTGTAACCTTCTGTCATCAAATCGGTGTCACCGAGATGATCAAGTCGGTCCCACCGAAACTGGCATGCTCTTGTCTTTGCTCGAATCGGACTAACCGAGATGGTATTTTCGGTCCCACCGAAAACCCCAACGTTCACATTATTTGAACTTTCGGTCTCACCGAGTTGTCCACTTCGGTCCCACCGAGATTGCTCAAATATGTGTGTAACGGTTGGATTTTGTGTGGAGGCTATATATACCCCCTCCACCCCCTCTTCATTTGTGGAGAGAGCCATCAGAAAGAACTACCACTCCTACCTTACATTTCTGAGAAGAGAACTACCTACCCTTGTGTTGAGATCAAGTTGCTCCACTCCCACCATATGAAACTTGATCTCTAGCCTTCCCAAGTTGCTTTCCACTCAATCCTTTCTTCCACCACAGCCAAATCAGTGAGGAGAGTTGAGTGTTGGGGAGATTATCATTTGAAGCACAAGAGCAAGGAGTTCATCATCATCTACAACATCTATTACCTTTTGGAGGGTGGTGCCTCCTAGATTGGTTAGGTGTCGCTTGGGAGCCTCCGTCATCGAGATGTGGAGTTGAACCAAGAAGTTTGTAAGGGCAAGGAGATCGCCTACTTCGTGAAGATCTACCCCGAGTAAGGCTAGCCCTCCGTGGGCGTAGGCCATGATGGAATAGACAAGGTTGCTTCTTCGTGGACCCTTCGTGGGTGGAGCCCTCCGTGGACTCGCGCAGCCGTTACCCTCCGTGGGTTGAAGTCTCCATCAACGTGGATGTACGATAGCACCACCTATCGGAACCATGGGAAAAATCATTGCGTCTCCAAATTGCGTTTGATCTTCTCCACCTCTCTTTACTACATGTGCAATTTACTTTCCGCTGCCTATACTCTAGAATTGCATGTGTAGTGTGCTACTTGACTTGTGTGTTATGCAAAATCTGCCAAAATCTGTCCTTGATAAAAGACAGAATTTTTATCTTATCGAGTAGTCTAATCCCCCCCCCCTCTAGACACTCTCACCTTCTTCGATCCCTCAATTGGTATCAGAGCTTTGGTCTCCATTGCTTTGGTTTACACACCATTGGAGGAAGATGGACGTGTCTACGTTTGGGAGTGTTAGCCATAGAGTGCCTATTCTTAATGGAGTGTCATATAACTCATGGAGGTCTGAAATGCTTATTATCTTTAAGACGTACAATTTGTGCAAATATGTTGAGACCCCCTATGTGCCTCCATTTGACCCCTTGCACCCTACCATGGATGAAGAGCTTGATTTGCTTCGTAACCTTAGGACTGTAAATCTTATCATTAGAGGGTTACCCGATAACTTGCTTAAGCTCGTTACAAACTTTGAGTGCGCCTATGCTATGTGGAAGTTCTTGGAAGAACTTTATCCGGACTACTCTTTGAGAGGTCTTGATAAAATTATATACAAGACTATTGAATTTGATAGGATGCACCCCAATGATCCCAACTTTGATAAATGCTTCTTTGAGCTTCGTGATCTTATGAGAAAGAAGGGTGATCCCGATCTTATCAATGTTTTAATTAGAAATGCTCTTGTATTGCATTCCGAAGATTATTGTCACATTGACAAAACTAATGCAAGTAGTTATCAAATTGACCTAGGTGTGGATGATGAACAATCTATGGGTCAATATGATGATGAGCATGAGCATGATGATGATTACTCCGATTCAGACACCGAGCTAGACAAGATCATGAAGAGTCTCAATCTTATGGCAAATCTGAGAGACTACATGTCCGGCGGAAAAGAGTGGATTCTTGATAGTGGATGCACCGACCACATGACCGGAGACAAAGACATGTTTCGAGAGCTTGCAAAGAACGATGGTCCACGCAAGTATGTGACTTTTGGAGACAACTCCAAGGGTAAGGTACTTGGCCTTGGTAAGGTGGCCATATCTCATGATAGCTCTATTCAAAATGTCATGCTTGTAGAATCTCTTGGATACAATTTACTTTCCGTGTCTAGATTAGCTGACTTTGGATTCAATGTGCTATTCACCAAAGTAGATTGCCAAGTCTTTCGTCGTGACAATCAAAACATGGCGTTTACCGGTATCCGTAGAGGTGATCTCTATATTGTTGATTTCACTAAGAAAGCCCAACCTAGAGCTTGTTTCATTGCTAAATCCTCTAAAGGTTGGTTATGGCATAGAAGGCTTGGACATGTTGGTATGCGTAATCTAGACAAGCTGATCAAAGGTGATCATATTCTTGGTGTTAAAGATGTTTTCTTTGACAAAGATAGACTTTGTAGTGCTTGTCAAGCAGGGAAACAAGTAGGTGGAAGTCATCCCGTGAAGAACATCATGACCACAAGGAGACCGCTTGAGCTTCTTCATATGGATCTCTTCGGTCCCAATGCTTACAAAAGCCTTGGTGGTAACTCCTTTGGTCTAGTTATAGTTGATGATTATTCCAGATTTACGTGGGTATTTTTCCTTGATGACAAATCGCAGGTTCAGAGAATCTTCAAGACCTTTGCCAAAAAGGCCCAAAATCAATTTGAGGTGAAGATCAAGAAAGTTCGGAGTGACAATGGAACGGAGTTCAAGAACGCCAATGTAGACTCTTTTCTCGATGAGGAAGGGATTCTACATGAGTTCTCGGCTACGTACACTCCTCAACAAAATGGAGTTGTTGAGAGGAAGAACCGAACGCTCATAGAGATGGCAAGAACGATGCTTGATGAATACAAGACACCGAAGCATTTTTGGGGAGAAGCAGTCGAGACAGCTTGTCATGCTATCAACAGGCTTTATCTTCATAAGCTTCTCGGCAAGACATCATACGAGCTCCTCACCGGTAACAAACCCCAAGTGGGATACTTTCGTGTCTTTGGTTCAAAATGCTATATCCTTGATAAGCATCGTCGGTCTAAATTTGCTCCTAAATCTCATGAAGGCTTTCTCCTTGGTTATGGATCAAACTCCCACACCTACCGTGTCTACAATAATTTCACCCGAAAGGTTGAAGAGACGGTAGACGTGAAGTTTGATGAATCTAATGGCTCGCAAGTAGAGAAAATGCCTATTGATGTAGGAGACAAGGACCCATCGGAAGCTATCCAAGATTTATCTATTGGAAAGATCCGTCCCATGGAAGTGAAGGAGAGTACCTCATCTACATATGTGGAGCCCCCTACCTCACGGCGAGATGAACCTCAAGGCAACATGGAGGCCTCCACAAGTGGAACTCACCAAGATGAGGAAGTGCAACAAGAAGATCCACCACAACCTCCTTCTCCACCGCCTCAAGACAACACCAACAACAATGAAGAAGAAGAAGAGGAAGATGAAGATGATGAGGAAGCTCAGCCACAACCTCAACAAAAGCTATCCCGAGTCCGAGCAAGAGTCAAGAAAAATCATCCCGTGGAACAAATGATGAACGACATCAACTCCGGGAGAATTAATCGCTCTAAAACTCGCTTAGCTAACTTTTGTGAGCATTACTCATTTATCTCTAGTATTGAACCTATGAAGGTTGAAGAAGCACTTGAAGACCCGGATTGGGTGAACGCTATGCACGAAGAACTACACAACTTCGAGAGGAACAAGGTATGGACTTTGGTAGAGAAGCCCAAGGATGATCAAAACATCATTGGAACCAAATGGGTGTTTCGGAACAAGCAAGATGAAGATGGACAAGTCATCCGCAACAAGGCTCGTCTCGTAGCTCAAGGTTACACACAAGTCGAAGGTATGGACTATGGTGAGACCTATGCCCCCGTTGCTAGACTTGAGTCCATTCGCATTCTTCTTGCTTATGCCAATCACCATGATATTACTCTCTATCAAATGGATATCAAAAGTGCTTTCCTAAACGGTGAAATTGAGGAGGAAGTATTTGTGAAACAACCTCCCGGATTTGTGAATCCCAAAAAGCCTAATCATGTTTACAAGTTACACAAAGCTCTTTATGGTCTTAAACAAGCTCCTAGAGCTTGGTACAAATGCTTGACTAGCTTTCTTCTTGAAAAAGGGTTTGAGATTGGAAAGATAGACTCAACGCTGTTCACGAAAAGGGTTAATGGTGAACTATTTGTGTGCCAAATATATGTTGATGATATTATCTTTGGTTCAACTAACCCTCATTTTAGCAAGAAGTTTGGACAGCTCATGTCGGAGAAGTATGAGATGTCCATGATGAGTGAATTCAAATTCTTCCTTGGGTTGCAAATCAAGCAATCTAAGGAGGGTACCTTTGTCTCACAAACAAAGTACACCAAGGATCTCTTCAAGAAGTTCAACATGCAAGAAAGCAAAGGTATGAGTACCCCCATGCCTACAAGTGGACATAATGACTTGACAAAAGATGGAGAACCCGTTGATCAAAGGGTTTACCGATCTATGATTGGTTCTCTACTATATCTTTGTGCTTCTCGTCCTGACATAATGTTGAGTGCATGCATGTGTGCGCGATATCAAGCAGCCCCTAAAGAATGTCATCTTAAAGCTGTTAAAAGGATAGTGAGATATTTGATACACACACCAAACTTTGGCATTTGGTATCCTAAGAGGGCCTCTTTCGACCTTGTTGGCTATTCCGACTCGGACTATGCCGGTGACAAGGTTGATAGAAAGTCAACTTCGGGTACGTGTCAATTCCTTGGTCGATCCCTTGTATCTTGGTCCTCCAAGAAACAAAATTCGGTATCATTATCCACTGCCGAAGCAGAATATATTGCTGCTGGTTCGTGTTGTGCTCAATTGCTATGGATGACACAAACGCTTAAGGATTATGGGATACATGTGAGACATGTTCCCTTGCTTTGTGACAATGAGAGTGCGATTAAAATTGGACACAATCCCGTGCAACACTCTCGAACGAAGCATATTGAAGTTCGTCACCATTTTATTCGTGATCATATTGCCAAGGGTGACATTAATCTTAAGCATGTTCGTACTGACAAACAACTTGCTGATATCTTTACAAAACCTCTTGATGAGAAGGTGTTTTGTCGCTTAAGGAGTGAGTTGAACATCATTGATGCTTCAAACTTGGAGTGAGAACTCCATTGATGCATGCAAGGCATGAGCCCTCTTGACTAATCCTTAATATTTCTCTTATGATGGTGATCATATGTCTTGGACACATTTGCCTCCTTGTATTGCATCTAACTCCTTGCAGGTACTTGGATGATCTACATTCCACAAGATTACCACACACTCAAATCATGAGCAATCTTGTCATTGACCAAGTATCTAGCCCTTTGGGATGTTGAGTTCAAGGAACAATATTCCACATATCCTTTTTGACATCTTATACATCTAGTATTTCACTCTTGTCATCTTGGATATCCTTGAGTATTTCCTTGCTTGCCTAACCCATGTAGGAAGATGAACTACACAAGTAGAAATGGCGCTCCAACTTCACATTCAATGAGCACCTACATCAAGTTTACCTACATGAGCAAAGCAACAACAAGCCCAAGGTATGTTCTTCACATCTTTAAGGAGCTTTGCTCAAAGTCATGAGTACAAGCAGCTTCATAAGATGTGATCACATCGAATGCTTAATCGAAAAATGGCAACCCCATTTTGAGCTTAAATGATGAGTATGACCTATGATCAAATGTCCTCATTTGACTCCTAAGTCAATATACTCAAACATAGGTGACCTTGTCGCCGACCTTTATCTAGATGAAGTACATATGTTTTGAAGTCTTTCTATTTTCTCTTATGTTCTCTCATTGAGTTTTCAAAAAAAAAAAATTATTACTTCATCTAGGAATCTTTTTCATTTCTATTCTTCTGTCTTTGTGAATATCCTTCTGGCTCTAATCAATTCCTCGAAAAATCTTTCACAAATTCATTGCATATCCTTTGAAACTTTCCTCGCAAAGTGAGCTGAATTATTTCTGTATTTCCTTGGAATTAAACTCGGCGTCACCGATTTAAATATTTCGGTCTAACCGAAAAGGATCTACCCTAAGTCCCTGACTTTCGGACCCACCGATCCATCTTAATTCGGTGTCACCGATTTATCTCTTCCAGGATATCATCTTCTGCAGCTCCACTCGATGATTCTCTATGCATGTTCGTATTTGCCCTGTTGTGATTCTTAAGGATCCCACTTCTTTCTTTCCATCTTCCCTGACCTTCCTACTTTTCTGTCCTTTTCGGCATTTGATGTCAAAGGGGGAGAAGACTTAGGGGGAGAAGAGAAGATTTAGGGGGAGAAGAAGAGCAATCTTACCTTAAGGGGGAGAGAATCACATCAAAGCTTTGCCGTGTTTTACATTGGATTCATTCTCATTTGGCATCATTCTTTTGATTTTGCTCTTTCCATCAAACCCCTTGTTCTGAGAGAACTCAAAGGGAGAAGAATCTTCACAATTGATATCTTATGGAAAGCAAAATCTCTCAGAGTTCATTGAAAATCTTTTAGTTTCGGAGACATGTTTGCTGATTCAAGCTTGTGCTCAATATGAGACACTCTTTATACATGTCATCCCTGGCTTGGTACTCTTGATGTTCTTGCAGTTGGTTGACGAAATACTCTTGTGTTATCTAACCTTGTTTTCCCAAGTTTATCTCTTCAGGTACAATGCCAAGGAACCTCAAGGTAAGTATATGCACTTTGCAGAATGTGCATGATGGTGACTTGCTTGTGAATACTTGTTTGCAAGAAATCACCATGCACATATGCATTATCACTCACTTCTTTTCATCTGCTCTGATGCATATAGCCAAGCTGCATGTAGCACATCTTGCTTATCTCTCTTGTGTGCTTGTGGTAGTCCAAAACCAAAATTTATGAAAATCTTGCACACTTGTAGGGGGAGCCTGTGTACTACATGTTTGTCAAAGCTTTCGTGATAATTCTGTCCTTCTTTCAATAAGCTTTGATGTCTTGTTTAGTGTGATTTTAGTGTGTTGCCATCAATTACCAAAAAGGGGGAGATTGAAAGCACATTTGCTCCCTGGGTGGTTTTGGTAATTAATGACAACATACTTTGTGGTTGGACTAATGCTTTTATCAAGTATGTTTCAGGAAATTCAATCACATTGGCATGGCAAAAGGACTAAAGAAGTGGACCCCTCAAAATGCTAAGGCAAGCATTGGCAAAAGCTCAAGACTCCATTTTTGGTTTAGTGATCCAAGATCACATTGAGTCCATAGGAAAAGCCAATACTATTAAAAGGGGATGAGGTTATGTTGATGATCTGGTTGCTCAAGTGCTTAGTGATACATCTCCTAAACTATCAGCAACTCTCACTGCCAAATACACTCATAAGTAATCTCGGTCCCACCGATATTCCAAACTCAGTCACACCGAGATGAACCACCTCAGCCATAAGCCAAACCCTAGCAAAATCGGATATTCCGATTTTGAAATCGGTTTCTCCGAAACATGGGCTGCCAAGCTTCTGTAACCTTCTGCCATCAAATCGGTGTCACCGAGATGATCAAGTCGGTCCCACCGAAACTGGCATGCTCTTGTCTTTGCTCGAATCGGACTAACCGAGATGGTATTTTCGGTCCCACCGAAAACCCCAACGTTCACATTATTTGAACTTTCGGTCTCACCGAGTTGTCCACTTCGGTCCCACCGAGATTGCTCAAATATGTGTGTAACGGTTGGATTTTGTGTGGAGGCTATATATACCCCCTCCACCCCCTCTTCATTCGTGGAGAGAGCCATCAGAAAGAACTATCACTCCTACCTTACATTTCTGAGAAGAGAACTACCTACCCTTGTGTTGAGATCAAGTTGCTCCACTCCCACCATATGAAACTTGATCTCTAGCCTTCCCAAGTTGCTTTCCACTCAATCCTTTCTTCCACCACAGCCAAATCAGTGAGGAGAGTTGAGTGTTGGGGAGATTATCATTTGAAGCTCAAGAGCAAGGAGTTCATCATCATCTACAACATCTATTACCTTTTGGAGGGTGGTGCCTCCTAGATTGGTTAGGTGTCGCTTGGGAGCCTCCGTCATCGAGATGTGGAGTTGAACCAAGAAGTTTGTAAGGGCAAGGAGATCGCCTACTTCGTGAAGATCTACCCCGAGTAAGGCTAGCCCTCTGTGGGCGTAGGCCATGATGGAATAGACAAGGTTGCTTCTTCGTGGACCCTTCGTGGGTGGAGCCCTCCGTGGACTCGCGCAGCCGTTACCCTCCGTGGGTTGAAGTCTCCATCAACGTGGATGTACGATAGCACCACCTATCGGAACCACGGGAAAAATCATTGCGTCTCCAAATTGCGTTTGATCTTCTCCACCTCTCTTTACTACATGTGCAATTTACTTTCCGCTGCCTATACTCTAGAATTGCATGTGTAGTGTGCTACTTGACTTGTGTGTTATGCAAAATCTGCCAAAATCTGTCCTTGATAAAAGACAGAATTTTTATCTTGTCGAGTAGTCTAATCCCCCCCCCCTCTAGACACTCTCACCTTCTTCGATCCCTCAGAAGGTCTAAGGTAAACTACTCACAACTCATGGTGAGGGCGATGATGATGATGATGAAGGCCTCCGAGATGGATCCCCCTCCCGGAACAGGCTCCAAGATGGGATCTCCATGGGAACAGCAGCTACGGTGGTGGAATTAGGGTTTTCTCTCTGTGCCTGGAGTTTCCGGGGTACGTAGGCATATATAGGAGGAAGAGGGGCACCAGGGGCCACCGGGCCTGCCCTCGAGACAGGGGGGCGCGCCCTGGGAAGGGGGGCGCACCTCCCACCCTCGAGGTGGGCCCCCTATCCTCTGGCTTGGCCCCTACGTTTATCTCGCATGATTTTCTCCAAAAATATCTCCTGCGAAGGTTTCATTCCGTTTGGACTCCATTTCATATTCCTTTTCTGAAAACCTTGAAATAGGCAAAAAACAGCAATCTGGACTGGGCCTTTGGGTTAGTAGGTTAGTCCCAAAAATGATATAAAAGTGAATGATAAAGCCCATTAAACATCTAAGACTTTAGAAATAATAGCATGGAACAATAAAAAATTATAGATACGTTGGAGACCTATCAAGCATCCCCAAGCTTAATTCCTGCTCGTCCTCAAGTAGGTAGATGATAAAGAAAGAATTTTTGATGTGGAATGCTAACCAATATAATTTTTCAATGTAATTCTCTTAATTGTGGCATGAATGTTCATATCTGAAGGATTCAAGTTAAAAGCCTATATTGACATAAGAAATGACAATACTTCAAGCAATACTAACAAAGCAATCACGTCTTCTCAAAATACTATGGCTAAAGAAAGTTATCCCTACAAAATCATATAGTGTTGGCTATGCTCCCTTGCTATCACACAAAATATTCATATCATGCACAACCCCGACTTTAGCCAAGCATTTGTTTTCATGCTCTATCTTTTCAAACCTTTCAAATTTCACGCAATACATGAGCGTGAGCCATGGACATAGCACTATGGGTGGAATAGAGGTGGTTGTGGAGAAGACAAAAGGAGGGAGATAGTCTCACATCGACTAGGCGTATCAACGGGCTATGGAGATGCCCATCAATAGATATCAATGTGAGTGAGTAGGGATTGCCATGTAACGGATGCACTAGAGGTAAATATGAATGAAAGCTCAACAAAAGAAACTAGTGGGTGTGCATCCAACTTGCTTGCTCACGAAGACCTAGGGCATTTGAGGAAGCCCATCGTTGGAATATGCAAGCCAAGTTCTATAATGAAAATTCCCACTAGTATATGAAAGTAACTAAGCATGAGACTCTCTACAATGAAGAACATGGTGCTACTTTGAAGCATAAGTGTGGAAAAAGATAGTAGCAATTGTCCCTTTTTCCTTTTCTTTTTTTTTTTGATTTTTTTCTCTCTTTTTTTGGGCCTTTCTTTTTTTTTCTTTGGCCTTTCTTTTTTTTGCGGAGGGGCTTTATAGATTCAGCCTTTCCTCCCATGGGACAATGCTCTATAAATGATGATCATCACACTTTCATTACAACACAAGATTACAACTCAATACTACAACAACAAAGTATGACTCTATATGAATGCCTCCGGCGGTGTACCGGTATGTGCAATGAAACAAGAGTGACATGTATAAAAATTATGCATGGTGGCCTCGCCACAAATACGATGTCAACTACATGATCATGCAATGGCAATATGACAATATGATGCGTGTCATATAAACGGAACGGTGGAAAGTTGCATGGCAATATATCTCGGAATGGCTATGGAAATGCCATGATAGGTAGGTATGGTGGCTGTTTTGAGGAACAATATGGTGGCTTTTTTGAGGAAGGATATATAGTGGGTTTATGGCACCGGCGAAAGTTGTGCGGTACAAGAGAGGCTAGCAATGGTGGAAGGGTGAGAGTGCGTATAATCCATGGACTCAACATTAGTCATAAGAACTCATATATTTATTGCAAAAATCTACGAGTCATCAAAACAAAGCAATCAACGCATGCCCCTAGGGGGGAGGTTGGTAGGAGTTAACCATCGCGCGCCCCGACCTCCACACAAAGTTTGACACTCTACAAATACCGCATGCTTTAAATTAGTCACACAATGGTTCACCATACGTGCATGCTACGGGAATCACCAACCTTAACACAAATATTTCTCAATTTCATAATTACTCCACTAGAATGACTCTAATATCACTATCCTCATGTCTCAAAACATTTATCAAGCATCCAACATCTCTTTCTACTCAATGCACTTGATGTGAATTTTTTTACTACATTGATATTGGATGTCTATCATGTGAAGACTAATTTCTTTAGCCTAAACACTTTACCATGCCATTTTAATAGACTCTCAAATAGATCTAAGTGAAGCATGAGAGTTCAACAATTTCTACAAAATATTACCACCACAGTGCTCTAAAAGATATAAGTGAAGCACTAGAGCAAAAACTATTCAACTCAAATGATATAAGTGAAGCATATAGAGTGTTCTCGCAATTTCTAGGGCATATTTAACTCTCTCAAATAGGTGTGTCCAGCAAGGATGATTGTGGAAAACTAACAAGAGAAGACTCAAATTATACAAGACGCTCCAAGCAAAACACATAGCATGTTGCGAATAAAAATATAGCTCCAAGTATAGTTACCGATGGATGAAGACGAAAGAGGGGGTGCCTTCCCGGGGCATCCCCAAGCTTAGGCTTTTGATTATCTTGAGTTTACGTGGGGTGCCATGGGCAACCCCAAGATTAGGCCTTTGCTACTCCTTGTTCCATAGTCCATCAAAGCAATACTCAAAACTTGAAAACTTCACAACAAAAAACTTAGACCAAAATTCTCGTGAGCTCCGTTAGTAAGAGAAAGCAAACCACCACTCAAAGGTACAGCAAGGAATTCATTCATTGTTTATATTGGTGTTAAACCTACTGTACTCCAAGTTCTCTATGGTTCATATCCTCCAATATTACTCATAGATGCATCGGAATAAGCAAACAACACACGAAAAACAGAATCTATCAAAAACAGAACAGTCTGTAGTAATCTGCTGGGTTCGCCTACTTCTGGAACTCCAAAAAATTCAAATTAAATTGGTAAATTTTCGAAATTTGTCTACCAATCAGTACCAAGAAGAATCAACTAAAAATCATGCTCCAGTAAAATCTGAAGTCTACTTTAGCAAGCGCTAACGATTCTGTTTTTCACAGCAAGATCAAATAAACTTCACACAAGTTCTACCAAAGGTTCTACTTGGTACAAACACTAAAAAAACATGAAAACACATCTAATCAGAGGCTAGATGCAATATTTATTCCCTGACAGCAACAAAAGCAAAAAACATAAAATTGGTTGCCTCCCAACAAGCGCTATCGTTTTACGCCCCTAGCTAGGCACGATACAAGATAGATCTAGGTATTGCCATCTTTGGAAGGCAATTCTTTGATTAAGCACTTATTATTTTTGGGCACTTATTTGTCCCTATGAATAATCAAACTCTTGGGCAAGAATTCAAGAAATTCTAAGGTGTCAAAAGGGTCTCTTGCAAACGTAAGAAAATTAGGGTGAACACTTATGGATTTGAGATACGCGAGTCTAGATGTTCCACCCTTGTCTTTAGGGACATACATGAACTTAGATAATTTAGAGGAGGTATTGGGAATAGTTTTTATAGCGGAAAGAGCAGAACCCACATTAGTGATAACATCCTCAAGCTTATTGATTCTAGTAGAATCCTGATCTAGCTTTTCTTTAACTATGGGTTCCTTTTCACTAAGATTTTTCAAAACAACTCCTACCATAGATCCATATTGTGTAATTTCATTATGAATTTTTCAATCCAAGCTCTCTAAAAATTCTAGCATAGCAACCTTGTTCTCAATAATTTCTAACCTTTGCATAACATGCTCCAAAGTTAAAACGGTCCCATTAATCGTAAGAGGTGGTGAGCCAAATAATTCAGTCATAGCTTTATAAGAATCAACGGTGTGGCTACCCAAGAAATTCCCTCCGGTAATGGTATCTAAGATAAATCTATTCCACAGAGTTATGCCAACATAGAAATTGCGAAGAAGCACGGAAGTGGAAAGCTTCCTATTAGACCTATCTTGAGCATTGCAAATTCTATACCAGGCATCTTTTAAATTTTCTCCCTGCCTTTGTTTAAAGTTGAGGACCTCACTCTCGGGAGTGGTGATAATGATAGGTGTGCTAGACATGATGACAAGCAAGAAAGCAACACACAAGCAAACAAAAAGGCAAGCGAACGAGAAACACACGGCGGAAGAAAGGCGAATAAAGCGGCAAAGGTGAAGTGGGGGAGAGGAAAACGAGAGGCAAAAAAAATGTAATGCGTAGGATAAGGGTTTGTGATAGGTACTTGGTATATGACTTTTGCGTAAGTCTCCCCGGCAACGGCGCCAAAAATTCTTCTTGCTACCTCTTCAGCTTGCGTTGTATTCCCTCGAAGAGGAAAGGGAGATGCAGCAAAGTAGAGTAAGTATTTCCCCTCAGTTTTTGAGAACCAAGGTATCAATCCAGTAGGAGACCACGCGCCAGTCCCTCGCACCTGCACAAACAAATAAGAACTTCGCAGCCAACGCGATAAGGGGTTGTCAATCACTTTACGGTCACTTACGATAGTGAGATCTGATAGAGATGATAATTATATTTTTGGTATTTTTGGTATAATAAAACAGTAAATAAAGGCGGTAAAAGTAAAGTAGATGTAGATTGATATGTTGAGAATAGACCCGGGGGCCATAGTTTTCTCTAGTGGCTTCTCTCGTGATAGCGATATTCTATGGCGGGTAAACAAATTACTGTCGAGCAATTGATTGAAAAGCGAATAATTATGAGACTATCTAGGCATGATCATTGTATATAGGCATCACGTCCGAGACAAGTAGACCGACTCCTACCTGCATCTACTACTATTACTCCACACATCGACCGCTATCCAGCATGCATCTAGTGTACTGAGTTCATACGAACAGAGTAACGCCTTAAGCAAGATGACATGATGTAGAGGGATAAACTCAAGCAATATGATGAAAACCCCATCTTTTTATCCTCAATGGAAACAATACAATACGTGCCTTGTTGCCCCTACTGTCACTGGGAAAGGACACCGCAAGATTGAACCCAAAGCCAAGCACTTCTCCCATTGCAAGAACTATAGATCTAGTAGGCCAAACCAAACCAATAATTCGAAGAGACTTGCAAGGATATTATGAGCACACATAAAAAGTTCAGAGAAGAACCAAATATCTTTCATAGATAACCTTGATCATAAACTCACAATTCATCGGATCTCGACAAACACACCGCAAAAAGAGATTACATCGAATAGATCTCCTCGAAGACCGAGGAGTACTTTGTATTGAGATCCGGAGAGAGAGAAGAAGCCATCTAGATACTAGCTATGGACCCGAAGGTCTAAGGTAAACTACTCACAACTCATGGTGAGGGCGATGATGATGATGATAAAGGCCTCCATGATGGATCCCTCTCCCGGAACAGGCTCCAAGATGGGATCTCCACGGGAAAAGCAGCTACGGCGGTGGAATTAGGGTTTTCTCTCTGCGCCTGGAGTTTCTGGGGTACGTAGGCATATATAGGAGGAAGAGGGGCACCAGGGGCCACTGGGCCTGCCCTCGAGGCAGGGGGCGCGCCCTGGGAAGGGGGACGTGCCCCCACCCTCGAGGGTGGGCCCCCTGTCCTCTTTCTTGGCCCTGACGTTTATCTCGCGTGATTTTCTCCAAAAATATCTCCTGCGAAGGTTTCATGCCGTTTGGACTCTGTTTCATATTCCTTTTCTGCAAAACCCTGAAATAGGCAAAAAACAACAATCTGGACTGGGCCTTTGGGTTAGTAGGTTAGTCCCAAAAATGATATAAAAGTGAATGATAAAGCCCATTAAATATCTAAGACTTCATAAATAATTGCATGGAACAATAAAAAATTATAGATACGTTGAAGACGTATCAAAAAGGTTATTTGACATTAGTTGTCTTGATGAATGGAGAACCCAGGCCTATGAGAATGCCAAGTTGTTTAAATAAAAAGTTAAAAGATGGCATGACAAAAGGATACAAAAGCGTGAGTTTAACGTAGGTGATTATGTCTTGCTCTACAACTCTCTTTTAAGATTATTTGTAGGATAACTTCTCTCCAAGTGGGAAGGACCTTACGTTATCGAGGAGGTCTATCGTTCCGGTGCCATAAAAATCAAAAACTTTGAAGGCACAAATCCGAAGGTGGTGAATGGTCAAAGAATCAAACATTATATCTCATGTAATCCTATAAATGTTGAAAGCAGTATTATTGAAACCGTAACCCCGAACGAATACATAAGGGACACTTTCCAGAACGATTCAGCCTCCGAAAAGGAAGAGGTATGTGATACGGTAAGTAAACCGACTCCAAAACAGTTCTAAAGGAATTTTTCTCCGTTTTGGAATACTTAGAAAAATAGAAAAATAAGTGGCAGTCCGAAAGAGACACGAGCCATCCACGAGGGTGGAGGGCGCGCCCCCTGCCCTGGGCGCGCCCCCTGCCTCGTGGGCAGCTCGTGTGCCTCCCGGACTCCGTTTTCTTGTATGTTACTCCTTTTGGTCGGTAAAAATTCATTGTATATACCGCCGAAGGTTTTGACCTCTATATCACGCAAAAATCCTCTGTTCTTTTTTCGAGTTGTTTTCTGCTAGGGTTTGTGAAGCCAGGCATCATGTCGTCTCCCTCCTCCAACAACGAAGGCAACGATGCTTGGCTAATAAAGATAGATCTGAAGAGGAAAGGACCCGAGGAGACCCACAAGGAGAAGAAGATCAAGAAGGAGGTGGAAGATCCGGCTCCGGCATCGGGAGAAGAAGACACCCCTAAATCTCTTCCCAATCTTTTTACCTGAACTGAGATTGAAGCTTTCAGGATGATTGCGTTAGCTCAAATTCTAAAACAAGCATCTCACAAGTAAAAATATTTTGTTGAAGGATTACATAGCTGCATTCAAAGGTATTATCCGCAAGCTGGAGGATCTCCTACGCTCGATATATGATGACCCGACGTCACTACTTTCAACTCCATCATCACCACCCCCGAAGAAGGAGACATAATAATATGGGTATGGGCACTCCCCTTGGCAACTGCCAAGCTTGGGGGAGTGACCCTCGGTATCGTATCACCATCACTCCTATCTTTTCCGTTTTTCTTAGTTCGATCCTTTTGGTAATATCTTGATCTAGTAGAATAAAAGTTAGCATGATCTAGTTGTGAGCTTTTGCCGTATGATCTTTACCCTTTGTAATCGAGTCTGTGAGCTATATAATAAAGATTAGTGTTGAGTCAAGGCCTTGATTTCCTCACTTGGGTCATGATAAAAAGAAAGAAAATATCAAAAGTATCAAAGAGATCATATTGATCTTGTGGCGAGTAATGACTTCACATATAAGAGTATGATAAATAAAAGTTGTCGGGAGTTGACAAACATAGTTTTGGTCATCGTTGCAATTAATAGGAAGTAATAAAAGAAGAGAGGCTTCACATACAAATATACTATCTTGGACATCTTTTATGATTGTGAGCACTCATTAAAATATGACATGCTAAAGAGTTGATGTTGGACAAGGAAGACAACATAATTGGTTATGTTTACTTATATCCGAAATAAAGTATATTGTCATGGATCATCAAACATGTTGAGCTTGCCTTTCCCCCTCATGCTAGCCAAAACTCCCCGCACTAAGTAGAGATAGTACTTGTGCTTCCATACATCCTAAAACCCAGATTTTCCATGAGAGTCCACCATACCTACCTATGGATCGAGAAAGATCCTTCCAAGTAAGTTGTCATGTTGCAAACTCGCTAAAATATGTATGATTTATTAGTGTGGAGGAAATTAGCTCTATACAATCTTGTGATATGGAAGTAATAAAAGCGACGGACTGCATAATAAAGGTCCTTATCACAAGCGGCAATATAAAGTGACGTTCTTCTATGCTAAGACTTTGTGCATCCAACCATAAAAACACATGACAATCTCTGCTTCCCTCTGCGAAGGGCCTATCTATTATTCTTCCTTAAGAGTCAAGGTGAAATTCACATTTCCTTTTTACGTTTTATCCTTTAGCAAGCACACTGTGTTGGAAAGGTCCTGACATATATACCCACTTGGATGTAAGTTTTCATGGTCTATTACTGTTGACATTACCCTTGAGGTAAAAGGTTTGGACGCAACACCATAAGCCCATATCTTTCTCTGTGTCCGATTAAAACTCCATAAACATAAGTATTGCGTGAGTGTGAGCAATTGTGAAAGACTATATGATAGTTGAGTATGTAGGCTTGCTGAAAAGCTCTTATATTGACTCTTTCCGATGTTACGATAAATTGCAATTGCTTCAATGACCAATATCAAAGTTTGTTAGTTTCTAATGAAGTTTATGAATCATGCTTGATATTGTGGATGAATTGTTACTTTAGCATAAGAATCATATGACAATATATATATATATATATATATATATATATATATATATATATATATATATATATATATATATATATATATATATATATATATATATATATATATATATATATATATATATATATATGTTGCTGTTTTGACAATGATCATGATGCCCTCATGTTCGTATTTTATTTTTATCGACACCTCTATCTCCAAACATGTGGACATATTTTTCGATATCGGCTTTTGCTTGAGGACAAGCGAGGTCTAAGCTTGGGGGAGTTGATACGTCCATTTTGCATCATGCTTATATGTTGATATTTATTGTATTATGGGTTGTTATTACTTGTTTTGTCACAATACTTATGCCTTTTCCCTCTTATTTTACAAGGTTTACAAGAAGAGGGAGAATGCCGGCAGCTGGAATTCTGGGCTGGAAAAGGAGCAAACTTTGGAAACCTATTCTGCACAACTCCAAAAGCCCCGAAACTCCAAAGAACTCTATTTCAAAAAATATAAAAAATATCTGGCGAAAGAAGTTCACGAGGGGGGGCACCTATGTCCACGAGGGTGGGGGCGCGCCCTCCCCCTCTTTGGGTGCGCCCCCAAGCAAGGACAGCACCCAAGCACCGGTCCACCCACATACCAAATTATCAAAGTACCGAACGCGAATCAGATGATCGTGATGAAAGCTAGCTTGACGATAATTCCCATGTGTCCTCGGGAGCGCTTTCCTTTATATAAGAGTTTGTCCAGGCTTGTCCTTTGCTACAAAAAGTATTGGGCCACCTTGCTGCACCGTATTTACTTTTACCTTTTGTTACTTGCTACCAATTACCTTATCACAAAACTATTTGTTACCTATAATTTCAGTGCTTGCAGAAAATACCTTACTGAAAACTACCTATCATTTCCTTTTGCTCCTCGTCGGGTTCGACACTCTTACTTATCGAAAGGACTATGATAGATCCCCTACACTTGTGGGTCAT
This sequence comes from Secale cereale, assembly GCA_902687465.1. NCBI lineage: Eukaryota > Viridiplantae > Streptophyta > Magnoliopsida > Poales > Poaceae > Secale > Secale cereale. The sequence continues at coordinate 869,119,102 of LR738714.1, read as the reverse complement.
CAAAGAGTTGTATATGATGCAACCAAAAGGTTTTGTCAATCTGAAAGGTCCTAACAAAGTGTGTAAGCTCCAGTGATCCATTTATGGACTAGTGCAAGCATCTCGGAGTTGGAATGTGCGCTTTCATAGTGTGGTCAAGATCTATAGAGATATATCAAGATGCTTGATAAGGTTTTTCAATAAGTACATACCTTGATAAGATTTTGAAGCAGTTCAAAATGGAACAGTCAAAGAAGGGGTTCTTGCCTATGTTGCAAGGTGTGAAGTTGAGTAAAGACTCAAAACCAGACCACGGCAGAAAATAGAAAGAGAATGAAAACTCATTCCCTATGCCTCAGTCATAGGTTCTATAAACTATGCTATGTTGTGTACCAGACCTATTGTTTACCTCACCATGAGTTTGGCAAGAGGGTACAATAGTGATTCAGGAGTGGATCACTGGACAGCGGTCAAAATTATCCTTAGTGGAATAAGGAAATGTTTCTTGGTTATGGAGGTGATAAAGAGTTCATCGTAAAGAGTTATGTGATGCAAGCTTTGACACCGATCTGGATGACTCTGAGTCTTGATCTAGATACATATTGAAAGTGTGAGCAATTAGCTAGAGTAGCTCCGTGTAGAGCATTGTAGACTTAGAAAATTTGCAAAATACATACGGCTCAACATGTGGCAGACCCATTGACTAAACTTCTCTCACAAGCAAAACATGATCACTCTTTGGGTGTTAATCACATAACGATGTGAACTAGATTATTAACTCTAGTAAACCCTTTGGGTATTGATCACATGGAGATGTGAACTAATCACATAAAGATGTGAACTATTGGTGTTAAATCACATGGCGATGTGAACTAGATTAATGACTCTAGTGCAAGTGGGAGACTGGAGGAAATATGCCCTAGAGGCAATAATAACATTGTTATCTATATTTCTTTATATCATGATAAATGTTTATTATTCATGCTAGAATTGTATTAACCGTAAACTTGGTAGATGTGTGAATACATAGACAAACATAGTGTGCCTAGTATGCCTCTACTTGACTAGCTCGTTAATCAAAGATGGTTAAATTTCCTTACCATAGACATGTGTTGTCATTTGATGAACGGGATCACATCATTAGAGAATAATGTGATGGACAAAACCCATCCGTTAGCTTAGCATAATAATCATTTAGGTTTATTCCTATTGCTTTCATCATGACTTATACATGTTCCTCAGACTATGAGATTATGCAACTCCCGAATACCGGAGGAACACCTTGTGTGCTATCAAACGTCACAACGTAATTGGGTGATTATAAAGATGCTCTACATATGTCTCCGAAGGTGTTTGTTGGGTTGGCATAAATTGAGATTAGGATTTGTCACTACGTGTATCGAAGAGGTATCTCTGGGCCCTCTCGGTAATGCACATAACTATAAGCCTTACAAGCAATGTGACTAATGAGTTAGTCACGGGATGATGCATTATGGAACGAGTAAAGAGACTTGCCAGTAACGAGATTGAAGTAGGTATCATCATACCGATGATCAAATATCGGGCAAGTAACATACCGATCACAAAGACTTGCCAGTAATGCGATAAAAAACTTCGTAGAATATGTAGGAGCCAATATGAGCATCCAGGTTCCGCTATTGGTTATTGACCGGAGATGTGTGTCGGTCATGTCTACATAGTTCTCGAACCCGTAGGGTCCGCATGCTTAATGTTCGATGACGATTTGTATTATGAGTTATGTGATTTGATGACCGAAAATTGTTTGGAGTCCCGGTTGAGATCATGGACATGAATAGGAGTCTCTACATGGTCATACATACGCACATACACTCACTCTTATGAGCGCGCACACACACCCTTGATAGTCAACGGTAATGTCTCCTCCTACTGAACGCACATCACCGGAAGTCTGAAATAAATCCAGAAAAATGCGAGTACCAATGTCAAAGTCTAGGCTTGAACTCTGCTGGGCTAAAGATATCACTGTCCTCCTAATAATTAAACCTCAGATGGTTCACGAATAGAGGAGTCTACGTCTACAGTTGACCCCACTGCTATTAACAAACAGTATAACGGTACGAGCTATGGCTCCTCACAGCATTTTGACGTCGTTGCCGCCTGATTAGATCGATCGTTCATCGTGTTTCTTGGGCTGCTGCTCTGTACACTTACTTACGCCCATTGTGGTTAATCAGGCCTGGAAGGGTCCATCGCCATCGTCTGGTCTTCTTACTCTGCTGCTCCATACACGTACGTAGGCCCATTGTGGTTAATCAGGCTTGGGCTGCTAGTAAGCACCAACCAATCTTTATGTCATAAAAAGGCATCGACTCATGTTCTGCACCTGACTCATAGAAACATGCTCTAATAGACTGTCCAATGGCAAGAAGTGTGTGGTCTTTATCTTGTGAAGAGACAGTGGACTGCATGTATGATAACCTGATGATGAACGTGAAGAATTGGGTCTTCACGTTGTATGACAAGCTGGAGCATGAAGAATTCACCCGCATGGTGGTGACACTGTGGGCGATTTGGCGAGCTAGGAGAAAAGTGATCCATGAAGACATTTATCAAACTCCTTTTGCCACACATTCTTTTATCAACTTTTTTCTGAATGATCTTGAGTTCATAGAGAAGAAGGCGCCGAAGTTTATCAGGGCCCCTGTTACTCGGTCATCGGGGTGGCTTCCACCACCAGAAGGACTGACCAAAATAAATGCAGATGCAGTAATAGGAAGAGCAGGTGATCATGGAGCGGTGGCGGTGGTGTGTAGAGATCAAGATGGCGCTTTTTTGGGAGCTTCAGCAATCAAACTCAGGTTTATCTCAGATCCGACCACATTGGAAGCTCTAGCTATTCGTGAAGGACAAGCAATTGCAAAAGACTTATATGTCAATCAAATTCAGATTGCGACGGATTGCAAGACAGTGGTGAACGACATCAAGCAGAATTCAGCTACGGAGTATGGGGCCATAGTACATGAAATAATAGAACGCTCACGCAGTTTTTCAGTTTGTAATATCGTTCACGAATATAAGAGCTCGAATTTCAAGGCTCACAATCTCGCTAAGCATGTTTTAACTCTCGATTTTGGCAGGCATGTGTGGTTAGGCCAGCCTGGGGAGCTGATGTTTTTACCTGTAAATATAACAGACTTTTGAATAAAGCTTGGCGAGAGTGTCTCAAAAAAAAAAGGCATCGACCGATCTTCGTTGCGAGCCTTCCGCTCCTCTCGTGATGGGTGAAGGAAGTAGCAACGGCGCCGGTGGCGGCAACAGCTGAACCACGTTCTGAGAGGTATCCATGTATGCTCGAGATGATTGTATGCACAAAAAATGAAAATAAGTAGCACATCCTACATCAAAGCCTGCACTGCATAGGTCACTAAGTAAACCAAATGCTGATATAGTCAATATTACGAAGATAAGCATCAAAATCACCATATGGCAAAGCTGGTTAGTAAATAAACAGTCCTTCCCTATGTAACTTTATTGTAAAACAGAATGATAATTCAACTACATTTTTTTTCTAACAATAACTGATTAAGCTGGAACCGAGCCACGGCCCCCCAGCTAGTTTGCATTTTTATTTGTGACACGTCACTTAAGCTGCCTAGACACCCTTGTTCCATGCCCATGCCACGAGCTAACCAATATGATGTTCTGTTGTGTGTCTTTGCACCAAACAGGTCTACTTTCAAGTTCCCGCGTTATTAGTTTAGTGAATTGCCACCAAAATACTATACCAAATATTCATCAGATGGAGTTATATATTCGCAACATTATAATTCTATAACTTTGGTAGATATTTCTATAATTTTCCATTAAACTGGATGAGCGCGGCAATGCGCGCCATCATGTTCTAGTTTACGCTTAGAAGGACCGAAACTGCTCCACCACAGACGGGTACCAGGGTCTGTTTTAGCAAAAAAGAAGACATGAATGGACCCAGAGGGAAAATATATGGAACGACAGTGTTCGCCGCCATACACAGCCCCCTCCACTCCCCTCTCTCTGACGCTACAGCAAAATGGGGCACGGGAGTTTCCTCCCACTTCCCCTTCCCGCGGTAGCGAGATCCTCCTCCTCCCCCCAACCCCACCCCTCCAGCTCGGTCTCCATCCCCATGCATTCCAATCCCCATGTCCATGGCTCCTCTCTATGCCTTCGCCTACTTCCGCAGTTCCGATAGCCCTATCAACCCGCATCACGGACACCTTCACTCCACAGGGAGCTCTACTACGCATTCCATCAAGTACACCTACTTATTACTGACCATGAAATTTTAGTTATGTTTTGTTCGCTGGAGAATGATTTATTTTGTCCCTATTGAAAATTGTGAATTCATCGACTATGTTTCTTTGCTGAAGAATGAGTGAATTGGAAACTACGTTGCAGGGTATGGATTGGCAAAACACCACCTCGAATATATATTTTTCGATAAAGGGCAATTTTATCAACTCAAAAGGTAGCATCAAGTGGATACACTGCATTATGAGCAACACTCGACCTCTGCATAACTACGATGCACAGAGCCGAACACCAAAAGTCTGACAATCCGAAGAAGAAAACCGACAAATCGGCAATAGTAGAGTCCTATAGACCGACACTATGCCTATGTCGAAAGGTGAGATGGACCGATCCAGAGGTTATGCTGCCACCCATGTTGGGTAAAAACCTCCGTAGCCACCTGCTCCAACCGCGTTCACACCGACTTGAACATCGGCTGGACCTCCGCTCATTGTAGCAAGGCCACGTACGAAGCGAGTGCGTACAACGGAAAATAACCTGCAATGGAGAAGCATTTTTGTCATTAAAAATAAAATCATTTCTACACAGCCAAAGCGACCATAGTAAGCCATACACTCCCGTCCTCAACAGCGTTTTGAACCTATTTGAAATACCGTCCAACCAATGACCAAAAATATTGGCAACACTTCTGGGCGGATATAAACTTGACGCTATTTGGATGAATAACGACGTAGAATGTGCAAAGTTGCATTGGAAAAGAGCTGTCTGATTGTCTCATCATGAGTACAAAAACAACACTTCTTACTCCCTTACCAATTGCGCCGTGCGAGGTTGTCTTTGGTTAGCACAACTCCCCTACGAAGATACCACATGAAGACTTTAACTTTTAGTGGTATCTTCGACCTCCAATTTTTTTTATTATTACTCACCGGTATCTCAGAATGCATGAGCGCACAATACATAGAGTCTACGGTGAAAGACCCTGATGTAGTAAGGTTCCAGCGAAACATGTCCCGGCCTTCTTTCAGGCTAATCGCATCCAGACCAGACAAAAGATTATGCCATGACATAAGTCGAGGGCCAGTCAAATCCTGCCTG
>LR738714.1:869101587-869113559 GCA_902687465.1 Secale cereale | reverse complement strand
TGAGCTGAGCACCTGTGAGAAAGTATTATTCTTATCGCGAATAATGTAGTACAAGGCTGGATATTGTTCTGGGAGACTTGTACCGCCTAGCCAGATGTCTTGCCAAAAACAAATCTTCGGCCCGTCCTTTATCGCGAAAGACCCAAAGCGAAAGAGATGTTTCTTTACCGCCATTAGGCCAGCCCAAAGGTGCGAGTCGCCAGGTTTCCAATATGCCTGAGACACCGCCTTTTGGCCTAGATACTTGTTGTGCAGTATGGTTTGCCAAACACCATCCTCGGTAAGAAATTTGAACAACCATTTACTAAGGAGAGCCTCATTCTTGACCTGCAGGTCCTGAATTCCAAGGCCACCTTGATCTTTCGGCCTACAAACCAAACTCCACTTGGCTAGTCTATATTTTTTCTTTTCCCCGTCTCCTTGCCAAAATAATCTGGATCAGAAATAGTCTAGTCTTTGCAGGACCCCTTTTGGGAGTTGGAAGAAAGAAAGCGTGTAGAGAACCATATTTGTGAGGATGGAGTTAATCAAAACCAGCCGTCCTCCAACAGAGAGCAGCTTGCCTTTCCAGCTGCTTAATCGTTTCTAACCGCTACTCTACATGCTTCCACTCCGCAATGTCGAGACGCCAATAATGAATCGGTATTCCCAGATATTTAATCAGGAAATGGCCATGTGCGCAACCAAACAGGACAGCATAATCGGCCGCCGCCTCAACGGCTTCTCCAAAGTAGAAAAGTTCGCTTTTATGGAAGTTAATGTTAAGACCCGACATTTGCTCAAATGCCGAAAGCAAGAGTTTCAGGTTTCGAGCCTTGTCCAGGTCATGTTCCATAAAAAGAACTGTGTCATCGGCATATTGCATAATAGAGAGGCCACCATGTTTAGCGCGATCAATCAGAATGGCCAACATGTCAGCAACAATGTTAAATAACATTGGGGACATGGAGTCACCCTGTCGTAGTCCTTTTATTGTGTGAAAGTAATGGCCTACATCATCATTGACTTTGATGGCCACGCTACCTCCAGTTACAAAATTTTGGATTCATTGACACCACCTCGAACATTTTGGATTCAATTTATTACTCACCCTAATGGAATTATTGACAGATTAGCCTTACTTTTTGAACAGATTGAAACGATTACACATATACAGGGGTACTGCAGGATTAGAGCCATGTGGAATTAGAATTACCCACTGAAACTCTGCAATACCTCAACATTAGTATATAGGATACGTACAACCAAGTTTAGTGGACTGGAGTAGGCGTCGGTGAGACAAAAAGTGAGCGAGGCATCATCTCCCCTCATGTGAAAATGTGCTAGTGGTGGTAAGCTCCATGTGCGCTCAACGTCAACAACTTAAGGCATGATCGGTCAATGAGCAAATTTCCAAATTACGACCTCGATCTGTTCCCAAATCCCAAGTCTTCTTACATACTCCCTCCGTCCGGTGAAGAGTGTGCATCTAGAGATTTTAGGACAAATTATGGAGTCAAGTAAAAAATGCATTGGAAATGTGCAAGCCATCATCTCTTTCCACTACAAGAAATATGTCAACTTATGACCTTTTGTTAGTGACCCTGGAAGAATTGGTCATAAATTTATGACCATTTTAGACCAATTGGTCAAAAGCTGCCTGGGGGGCTCTAAACCCTAAACCATAATGACCATTTTGGTCAGAAAGGTCATAATTTCATTAGAGGAAATGGTCGTAAAGCTAGTAGCATTGTCCACTGCCTCATGCCTACCTGATAACGACCAATATAAAATGGTCACTACACTTGAGTTTGAATGAATTAGGATGATTAGGCAGCCACCTCAGCAACCTCGCTTATGTGTCACTGTCTAGGTGTCATTTTTGCTTGAGTTTTATTATTCAACAGACAGACGGGGCACACACTGACAGGCGGGACCCATTTGACAGGTGGGGCCGAGCGCTTAATTCACCCAAAAAAGATGCACGAGGCGGGACTCGAACCCACGACCTCGTGCTTGGTTTGCTCGCATGCTACCGCTGGGCTAGAGAGGGACAGTTGCTCACATCTGGGAGTTTATCTATACATTATATAGAACTACGGCTGTCTCGTATCATTGACAAGTGGGACCTTCCGACCAGGTGGCATCGAACAGAGCAACGATTTGCAACACTGACAGGAGGGACCCATTTGACAGATGGGTGAGTGAGCGTTTAATTCCCTAAAAAATATGCGCTAGCGGGGACTCGAACCCACGACCTCGCGCTGGGTTCACTCGTTCATTACCGCTGGGCTAGAGAGAGATTGTTGCTAATGTGTGGGTAGTTTTCCATATAGTATATAAAACCACGGCTCTCACGTATCAGTGACAAGTGGGACCTTCCGACCAGGTGGCGGCGGGTGGCATCGAACAGAGCATTTTTCTAGGTCTTCCGACCAGGTGGCGGCGGGCGGCGGCGGAAGCAACCAGGTGACCTCGCCCACGGCCTCGCCGCAGAAGCAACCAGCAGGGAGCGGAGGCGGGGGCGGGGCTGGCAGCGGAGGCGGGGGCGGGGCAGGCAGGGGGAGGAGGCGAGGTAGGGCGTGGAGGCGGGGGCCAGCAGGGGCGTAGGCGACCGACGATGGTGGGGGCTCGCCGAGCATGGGGGACTCGCCGCCGCCGCAAGCACACCTCCCGGTATGCACCCCTCACCTCTTCCCCCCTCTCCTCTCTGGTCACCCATAGTATGCAGTGGGAGATGGATTTCAGTCAGATGTTCTTCAGTATAGATGAATTTTGTTGATGCACTGTTAGTAGTTAGGAGATGGCTTGCTTGTTTGGTAGATATTGCATAGATGAATTTTCTTGATGTACTGTTAGGAATTGTTCGGCTTGTTTGTTAAGAATTCTTCAGACCAGATTAATGTTGATGCACTTAGATTGATTTGCATATAGAATTTTCATTAATTAGCATATAAAATTTTCTGGAATTTTAGCTTCCATTACTTCCATCCATTTTCATTAATTAATGTTGATGCACTTAGATTGATTTGCTAAGTTACAACAATTTGTTGTCTTTGGCAGATGGATAGAAGCTGGATTAGACAAGGAGTTAGAAAGTTTTCGAAAGAACATATGAAAGGAGTTGATGATTTCATGGCATTTGTTCGGGCAAATTTTGCCAACGATGCTCACATCCTTTGCCCATGTTGTGAATGCCTCAACCGTCCAAGAATGGCTCAAGGAAGAGTGGAAGATCATCTGCTTCTTAATGGGATGTCCAGCACATATGATAGATGGATATATCATGGAGAACCTTTAGACAGACAACCTCAACATTTCGAAGCTGATATAGAGGCCCCTCATATGATGGGTGGTGGTGATGCTGGCATTGATTTCATGGAAAAGGTTTTGCGAGATAATGCTGTTTTGGAGGAAGAGGATGGCCATGAAGATGATAGGATTCCTGACCTATTGAAGGATTTGTACGATGCTGAAGATCGTGCTGATGGACAGAAATCGTTGTTTGCTGAGGTGTTAGAGGAGGCGAAGCGCGCAGCTCATGAAGGGGGTAAATTTTCAAGATTTACCTTCACCGTGAAGTTACTCCACATCAAGTCTTTCTACCGGATTAGCAATGCCGCATTCAACGCAATACTCCGTCTTTTGAGCTTGCAATTCCCTGATAGTTGTGTTCCCAGATCTTATGATGAAGCATTGAGCATAATCTGCAGGCTGGGGTTAGGTTATGTGTCAATACATGTGTGCCCAAATAATTGTGTCTTGTTTCGGAAGGATTTAGCAAAGCATGACAAGTGTCCAAAATGCAATGCATCTAGGTGGAAAGATGCTGATGGGAAGAAGTCAATACCGGAGAAGGTACTGAGGCACATTCCCTTGATACCAAGGCTGCAGCGGATGTTCATCTCGAAGAAATCATCGCGTGAAGTACAGTGGCACAAGCTGAAGCGGCAACCTGTGGACAATGAGCTGAGCCATCCAGCGGATGGAGAGGCATGGAAAGTGTTTGACAGTATACATTTAGATTTTGCTGCAGATCCAAGGAATATAAAACTTGGCATTGCCACAGATGGGTTTAATCCGTTTGGGAACATGAGCACGTCTTATAGCATGTGGCCAGTTTTTGTGGTGCCGTACAACCTGCCACCATGGGCATGCATGGATCAGTCCAACTTCATGATGTCATTGCTTATCCCGGGTCCAGATTCTCCAGGAAAGGATTTTGATGTCTTTATGGAGCCCCTCGTAGAAGAACTGCTCCAGCTCTGGACTGGTGTACCTACATACGATGCCTTGAGTCCGGAAGAAAAGTTCAATCTACGTGCTGCGATCATATGGTCCATCCATGATTTCCCGGCTCTGCACACTCTGTCTGGGAGGATCACAGCGGGTTATCAGGCTTGTGTCCATTGTGACAAAGACCCTTGCTCAAAGAGAATAAGGAACAAGATCTGCTATATTGGGCACCGCCGCTTTCTTCCCCGAAACCATCGCTGGCGAAGAAGCAAAGATTTTAATGGTGAGAATGAAACCCGTGACAAGCCAGCTGAATTCACTAAAGAAGAGCTGGAGCAGCAACTTGAAAAGGTGAAAGATGTGAGACCAGGAAAGCTGGCGAAGAAAAGAAAGCGTGAGGAAGGTCAATGTTGGGACCGGAGGTCTTGTTTGTGGGACCAGCCATACTGGGCTGATCTGAAATTAAGGCATAATCTCGATGTAATGCACATTGAGAAAAACATATGCGAGAATCTGCTAGGGACGTTTCAGAACATTGAAGGGAAGACAAAGGACACGGTTAGTTCTAGGCTTGATTTGGAGGACATGGGCATGAGAGAAGATTTGCATCTACAGCACAATGAAGATGAAGATTCATTTGAAATTCCACGAGCATGGTATACAATGAATAAAGAACAAAAGCTTGCATTCTGTGAATTCCTAAGAGCGGTGAAATTTCCAGATGGTTATGCTGCTAACCTAGCAAAGTGTGTTACTTCTGATGGATTCAAGCTTTCAGTACTGAAAACCCATGATTGTCACATCCTCCTCCAAAGGATTTTACCGGCGGGCCTCCGAGGAATCATGGACAAGGATATATATGAAGCGGTTGCTGAGCTAGGAAATTTCTTTAGAGAACTGTGCTGCAAAACCCTGAAGTTAACTGTCCTGGAAAGACTTGAAAAAGAAATCCCAATTATTCTTTGCAAGCTCGAGAAGATTTTCCCTCCAGCTTTCTTCACCGTGATGGTCCATTTGGCGGTGCACTTACCCAAAGAAGCAATGCTTAGAGGCCCTGTGCAATACGGTTGGATGTACCCAATCGAACGAAGGCTGCTTACTTGTAAGCGTTATGTGTGAAACACGGCAAGACCTGAAGGTTCTATTGCTGAAGCATATGTCGTTGACGAGTGCTTGACTTTTTGCTCTAGATACTTCGGTGATGTGGAAACAAGATGCAACCGGCCGGGCAGAAATAGAGAGTAGTCTGATTCGCAAAGTGGTGATGTCTCTGTTTTCAACCATGGTGTGAACTTTCTTGGAGCCTCACAATACTTGGAGGCTGGTGATGAGTATGACAGGATGGTTTTGTTTGAGCTCAGCAATTGCGCCGAGGTTCTACCATATATCGAGTATGTTATATCTTCTGCACTCATTAAATAAATTTTTTTTGCTTGGGTTGGCACCAGCCTAATGTTTTAATTCACATGTTTTGTTGGCATTGCAGGAAATGCAAGGAAGAGTTAAACCAGGAAGAAAGCAATATCAATGTTGATAAAAGGGTTGCCAAGGTGTTTGCTAAGTGGTTTAAGAATCATGTGAGATCTTTAGCCACATGTTTTATGTTTTCTGTGTTATTTACCCATTGTTAAATACCATTGTTTGCTAAATGGTTTATTTGTGCAGATTGGAAAGTTTCATGAGGAGAAGAAGGTCAGTGATGATCTATTTGCTTTGGCATGCTTACCGGATAAGCGAGTGAGAGTGTATTCAGCATGCATTGCTGACGGTGTCCGGTACCACACCGTTGACCGCGAGGAAAAAAGGAAGACACAGAATAGTGGAATCATCACTGAGGGGTCACATGATGGTGAGATCATTGACTTCTATGGTCAGTTGAGAAGCATCGTAGAGTTGCAGTACAACTCTAGTGGAGGCATCCATCGCTCAGTTGTCTTATTTCGCTGTGACTGGTTTGAGCTTGGTAGCAAGAAGAGGAGAGACTCTTTTGTCAAATATGATGGCCACTTCAAAAGCATCAACACTACAAGGTGCTGGTATAAGAGTGATCCCTCTATTCTAACAACACAAGCAACAATGGTGTTTTATCTGCCAGACACTCTTTTGCACGGAAAATGGCGAGTTGTGCAAAACTTTCAGCACAGACACTTGTGGAGTGTGACTGAAACTGAAGTGGAAAAGGGCCCTGGTGATGGTAGACTAACATACCAATATGATGACTCTACGGAAGTTCCGTTTCAAGCTGATGATGACCCTATGGAAGTTCCGGTGCAAAGCAGAGTGCGAAGGGACCGGGAACGTGTGATCGTTGGTGCTGCAACAGTTGAAGGCATCAAGAAAAGAAGAAAGGTGGTAGAGGATGGACACGAAAGCGAGGATGAGGAAAACCGGACTGATCATACTATGCTGCAATATTGTAGTGATGATGAGGAAAACAGGAGTGGGCATAGAGTTCCTTGTTTTCGTATCGACGACGATGAGTAGTGAATGGACTGGCAAAGGTAAATACTATTACTTAATGTTCTTTGTTTTGGTATCTATGGGACTGGTGACCTGATGTGATCAATCTTCTCTCCAGGTAGAAAAATCCTTGAAGATTCTAGGAGCAAAATCATGATCCTGATGGTTGTAGCAAGATGATGATCCTGATGGTTGTAGCAATAAGAATCCAGCAGCAAAATTGAGATGTTATGCTTGCTGTTTTGACCTGAATTGAGATGTTATTGTAGCTGTTATGCTTGCTGTCAAAATGTTGTCTTGTAATGCAAAATATTGCAAAATAATGAAGATTTTTCGAACATCTTTAGTTCAAGTTTTGGTCAGAATGTTGTCTTGTAGTTGTTGTGAACATCTTTAGTTCAAGTTTTGGTCAGAATGTTGTCTTGTAGATGCTGTTTTAACTGAATTTTGGGTTAAACTGAAGATGCTATTTTAACTGAATTTTGGTCAGAACTGAAGATGCTATTTTAACTGAATGTTGGTGAGCAAAAAAATATGCGCCAGCGGGGACTCGAACCCACGACCGTGCGCTTGTTTCACTCTGTTTCTACCACTGGGCTAGGACGAGGCTGTTGGTTTTGTACTCTATGCCAACCTTTTTGAATATATCAAACTAGTCAAGTATGAAGCACACACCTCACTGACAAGTGGGCCACTCGACCCACTCGCTGACAAGTGGGCCATTTTGCTATTGTACCCAAGCTACCAAAAATATGCGCCTGGCCAAAAAATATGCGCGTGCGGGGGCTCGAACCCACGACCGTGCGCTTATTTCAACGTGTTTCGACCACTAGGCTAGGAAGAGGTTGTTGGTTTTGTACTCTATGCCCACCCTTTTCAATATAACAAACCAGTCACGTAGCAAACTCCGAACTCGCTGGTAAGTGGACCCGCTCGCTATCTTTTCCCCACTTCTCCTCACCACTCGACCCGCTCCTCCTCTCCATCGACGGCGCCGCCGGCTCCTTCCTATCCCACCGCCGGCCTCCCCACCGCCGCCGGCCTCCCCACCGCCGCCGGCTCCTTCCTCTCCCCACCGCCACCGGCTCCTTCCTCTCTCTCTCGAGGTATGCATCCTTCCTCTCTCTCTCCTTCCTGGTTAGATTAGGGTTCTTGCCGTCTGGTAGATTGGATTAGATTAGGGTTTCCTCACAAAAATCAGTACATGACGATAAGCAAGACAGGAAATCTGGTAGATTGGATTAGATTAGGGTTGCTTTTTTTTTGGTTGGATATGAATCCGACTGGTTTTTGCCCTTCCGTGTCGTGGCCTTCTTGTTTATGTCTAATTAGGCGTTGAGTTGCATGTACCGTTGCATGATTAGGCGTTGTTTAACAGTTATCTCTGGATACCTCTGACTGCTGACTGTCTCCAGTTTTGAAATAGCAAATCGTACTAGTTTCTGCCTGTTACATCATTCTGCCATTCAGTTCTAGTGCCAGATTTTGATTATATTTCATAAAAGAATGTTTTGTATCTCCCTGCATCTGTATACTACAAATACTACTTGGTACCCATCAGCCTATTCTTTCTATGATTTTATCAGGCGTCAAAATTTCTTTTCTGCATGACCTGAAGTACATGAACCATTCGTACCATCTTGATAATAGTTTTGACTTGTGATAGGATAATCGAGTGTTCAAGCTGTGTTGTTTGTTCATCATATGCATTTAAACAGAACAAGTATTGTGATATATACAACTCTCAGATTTGGCATGCTTGTACTTTATTGCCTTTGTGAATACATATGAATCACGGTAACTAATTCTGTGACTATTATTTGAGTAGTTGCTGTTTATGCCTGTAATAATAACTCTGGAAATTCTTCTGCTGTCAGATTGTTGAATATTTTATGGTCTGGAAATTCTTCTGCTGTCAGATTGTTGAATATTTTATGGTGCTGATGAATTCGCTGTTACGTTTTGTCTCCATTTTCCAATTTGCATCACTCTAATTTTCCTTCTTGCACCTTCGTTAATAGTTTTTTCTTTTTCGTGACTTCATGTTTGCCATGGAAATTTGTACTTCCAGTTAGCCATTAACTCTGTCCATTGCAGGTGTACCTTTTCTCTGAAGAGAACTGCCCATGCTTGTTTGGAAAGATATTACTGATAACACGGATAAAATCTGTAGAACCACACATGCAACATTTTTTCACATAGTTGCATGCTTTTGACACATTTATCACAAATTACACTTTAAAAAAAATTCATTCAAGTTAACAAACTTGAGGTCAAGCACACACACATGTCAACGGTACATGCAAGGGCTTTTATGTCTAATTAGACCAATCAATCATGCAGTCAGGCTCGTCACACGCAAGAAAGACTCATCATAATTGATGAACTACAAAAATTAGTACATGAACTGCATTTGTACAGTAGTTAATTCTCTTAAGATAAGTTGCCTAGAATCATGGGCTGTGGTCTCTGTTTTTTTTTTGTTGAATTCTGTATAGTTTATTTTGACGATCAAGAGATGAATGCCAAAGCATGCTGGATGCTGCTAGTTTTATCTTGAGAAACTGGAGGCATCATAAAAATTCTGTCACACTGTTGTTTTGCTGTGCTTGATAAACCTGAGACTTCTTTCTTGTGTAATATTGAAACTGTTGTTTTGCTGTACACTATTGGTCCATTTATAATAGATATGGTTCTGGTCAATTTATAGTAGATATGGTTCTGGTCAATTTATAGTAGATTTTAGTGTTGTTGCTGTTGGTGGTCACCTGATGATGTTGCTGTTGCTGTTGATGTTGATGTGCTTGTTTTAGTGTTAGTTTACTATGCTATTGATGTTGATGTGCTTGTTTAATTTACAATGCTGCTTTTCAGATAAGTGAGATGGCTGGCTTGGAAGGTTTCGAGTTCTTCGAGATCATAATTGATAAATCTTGCAGTAGGCAGGTATATTTATCATCACTCATTTATTTATCATTACTCTGTTGTCTAGTGCTTCATTGCCACAATTAACCACTGCTTGACCCTCGCTGCAGAGGCTGCCTGACAAGTTTTGCGAAGATGCTCGCCGGCCGTGAGCCCCACAAAGTGAAGCTGCGGGAGGCCGGCAGCGGGCTTCACGTGTTGTGGGAAGTGTTGGTGGTGTTCGATGGTGAAGGCCACATGTACCTAGGGCCCGGCTGGGAGCATTTCGCCCGCGCCCATGAGCTACAGCTCGGGTACTTCCTTGTCTTCCGCTACGACGGCGACGCCATGTTCACCGTGAAGATGTTCGACAACAACATGTGCCGCATGTACTACCAGCACGACGACGATGCCAGTAAGCTCTCTGCCTCTCTTCTTCCTGTCCTTTTGGCTTCCTCTACCTGCACGACGACAACACCATGTTCACACTTTGTTGCATTTGGCCAGGCAATGGGAGCAGCAGCGGGGATGACCTGGAGCAGAGCGGGGATGACGATGAGGAGCAGAGCGGGGATGACGAGGAGCAGAGCGGGGATGACGATGAGGAGCAGAGCGGGGATGAGGAGCAGAGCGGTGATGACGAGGAGCAGAGCGGGGATGACGATGAGGAGCAGAGCGGGGATGACGAGGAGCAGCCTATTCTGGCTGACGACGAACATGCTATGGTGGTGGCTGAGGACGACCCTGCTATGGTGTTGGCGGATGACGACCTTGCTATGGTGGTGGCGGACGACGACCTTGCTATGGTGGTGGCGGACGACGACCTCGCGATGGTGGTGGCGGACGACGACCTCGCGATGGTG
The DNA here is from genome assembly GCA_902687465.1 of Secale cereale. NCBI lineage: Eukaryota > Viridiplantae > Streptophyta > Magnoliopsida > Poales > Poaceae > Secale > Secale cereale. The sequence goes on along the minus strand of LR738714.1, from coordinate 869,103,117 downwards.
GCGGCGCCTGCAATCCCACAGCTTGGCGACAGGACCATGCCAATTGTGGTAGAGGAGTACATCCGCGTTGGGATTCGCCACTCTCAGCGCATCAGGTTGATGAAGGAGAAGAAGGAGGAGTGAAGGAGGAGTGAAGCTTGTTAGTGTAATATGAACATGTCAATGTTAAGTATGTCAGGTTTAATTTTGTGCATGCTCATGGATGCTGTATGACAGTGTCATCTAAACAAGTCATGTTTTTAACAATGAATATTCAGTTTGGTAATTGATGGGAATTGGAATTTTTTATGCATGTTCATGGATGAAAGATAAAATTATGGGTTTTTGTGCATGCTCCTGTATGAAACAATATAAGTTTCATTTTTTTTGAATGCTAAAAACATGACTCAATAGGCGTGCGTGCCCTCTTGAAGAGAAGATAGGCGTGCGTGCCCTCTTGAAGCAAGGGGTAGGGCGTATGAGGGCCTCTACCAACGGTTAGGCACGAAGGAAGGGGAAAGGGACATCTATAAGATAGCCAACATCCGAGAGAGGAAGACGAGGGATATTGGCCAAGTCAAATGCATCAAGGACGGAGCAGACCAACTCCTCATGAAGGATGAGGAGATTAAGCATAGGTGGCGGGAGTACTTCGACAAGCTGTTCAATGGGGAGAATGAGAGTTCTACCGTTGAACTTGATGACTCCTTTGATGAGACCAGCATGCGTTTTGTGCGGCGAATCCAGGAGTCCGAGGTCAAGGAGGTTTTGAAAAGGATGAAAGGCGGCAAGGCAATGGGCCCTGATTGTATCCCCATTGAGGTGTGGAAAGGCCTCGGGGACATAGCGATAGTATGGCTAACCAAGCTTTTCAACCTCATTTTCCGGGCAAACAAGATACCAGAGGAATGGAGACGGAGTATATTAGTACCTGGGAGGTCGACGATGGAAGCCATTTTCTTGGTTCGACAACTCATGGAGAGATACAGGGAGCAAAAGAAGGACTTGCATATGGTGTTCATTGACTTGGAGAAGGCCTATGATAAGATACCATGGAATGTCATGTGGTGGGCCTTGGAGAAACACAAAGTTCTAGCAAAGTACATTACCCTCATCAAGGACATGTACGATAATGTTGTGACAAGTGTTCGAACAAGTGATGTCGACACTGATGACTTCCCGATTAAGATAGGACTGCATCAAGGGTCAGCTTTGAGCCCTTATCTTTTTGCCTTGGTGATGGATGAGGTCACAAGGGATATACAAGGAGATATCCCATGGTGTATGCTCTTTGCGGACGATGTGGTGCTAGTTGACGATAGTCGAACGGGGGTAAATAGGAAGTTAGAGTTATGGAGACAAACCTTGGAATCGAAAGGGTTTAAGCTTAGTAGAACTAAAACTTAGTACATGATGTGCGGTTTCAGTACTACTAGGTGTGAGGAGGAGGAGGTTAGCCTTGATGGACATATGGTGCCTCAGAAGAACACCTTTCGATATTTGGGGTCAATGCTGCAGGAGGATGGGGGTATTGATGAAGATGTGAACCAT
>LR738714.1:869077465-869100783 GCA_902687465.1 Secale cereale | reverse complement strand
TCCCAAAATTTCCCCATTCCCCTCCCCTCTCCCCGAGCCGCCCCGCCGACGACCACTCCCTCCCCTGCTCCGCCACGCCACGCCGCACCGCACCGCCACGAGCCGCCCCGCCGCCGACGAATCCACTCCCTTCTCCTCTCCCTCCACTCGACGACGGTTCGGTAGATCCCCCTCCTGGTCGACGACGGTGGCGACGACGACATCATCCACATCATCAACGATCGACGACGGCGACAGGTACCCCTCTCCTCTCCCCTCTCCCCCTAGGGTTCAGTAGATCCCCCTCCTGGTCGACCTAGGGTTAGGATTCGGTCGATCTAGGGTTAGGATTCGGTCAATCTAGGGTTAGGATTCGGTTGATCTACGAGCTCCTGGTGGTTCTGGTTCTTGTTCTTCTTCATGTCGATCTAGGGTTTGAGGAAGACCTCCCTCTGGTTCATGGTTTAGGGTTCATGTTGAGGAAGACCTCCCTCTGGTTCATGGTTTAGGGTTCATGTTGATGTTTAGGGTTCATGTTCATGTTCATGTTCATGGTTTAGGGTTCATGTTCATGTTGATTTTAGGGGATGGGGATGGATGAGGAGGTGGATGAGGAGGTGGATGATGCCTTGTTTATTTCCCTTTGATTTCATCGAAAATGATGCCTTGTGCTGGCCCAAGATGTTGTAATATCGTTCGATGGCTGCCCATGATCTGCTTTTGCACTTCTGCAAGTACTGTTGTTTCATGCTTTACTAGTGGAAACATCTAGTTGTTTTGAAGGTCCTCATGATATACTCGTCTAGCTTGCTTGCTAACATACATATTGCTTGCAAGCATACATGCTTAATTAGGGTTTCCATTAGCACTACTTGCTTGTATCAGTAGCACATGGAGAAGAAGCTACTTGCTTTCTTATTAATTAGGGTTTGTATCAATAGTATTTGCTTGCTTCTTTTCAATTTCCTTCAATGCTTGCTTGTTTCTATTAGTAGCACTTTGCTTGCTTGCTTGTTTAGTGTGCATATATTTCCACTGTAAATGCATGCTTGTTTAGTGCACTTACATGTTTGCTTAATTAATAACAGTACATCACTGTATGTGCATGATGGTCCAAATGCTTTCCTTTATTGATACAAGTGCATCATTTTACATTATCCCTATTGTATATGATTGTTGTTTATTCTATTTTGCAAGCACCACCTCAAGATCATCCATGGCAAGGATGACAAGGTCAAGCATGAGGCCAACCGTTGGTATGCAACTTGCTCCTTGTGGTTATACTGTCAGTTTCATCAAATCTGTGTCTTAATATGCTAAGTGAAATGTATTGCTGCAATCTGAATAAGCTGGCTTAATTGTGCCTGTGTGCTGTTAGTCTTCCTTACCTGAATAACTAGGATTAAATGATAATAAAATTTCATAAGATATGTTTGGCTGCCTGTCCATGCATTCCAAACATTCACCTAATAGTTACGTTTCCTTTATCATGCAAAGAAGAGCCTCTCACCGAGTGCGAGAAGGTTAGGGCTAGAAATATCATGAGGAACAATCGGATGTTCCAGTCCCTTGGCATCGGTGCAATAGCGTCGATGATTAGGAAAACAAATGGTGTACAAGAAGGTAGAAGTGATGAGGTTCAACAGGGTAGTGGAGTTATCAATGATAACCCCGAGTACAATCCTAAGGAGGATGAAGTTATTGATGGAGAGGAAGTGGATGATGTTGTAGTCAACAAGATTGTTAAGGTGCAAACTCTGTCTTGCTTGGAGGGTTGGGGTTCTGTTATTCTATGTTATTCCTTGTGCTCACATATTTATCTTGTGATCTAATGCTTTTTTCCGTGCTGTTCATACGAGGCACTGAAGGAATCTAGGAAGAAGAGGCCTGGTGTTAAGAAGACAGTCAGCAAGAAGAACAAGAGCTTAGAAACATCTGCTGCAATGCCTCCAGGAAGGGTGATGGCCCCAGCTCCAGGACAAAAAAAGAGGATCCTGGAACCTGATGAACCTGCCCTTGATAGAGTCACAAGGCAGAAAGCAATGATGGCGACTGCGACGGACCATCAGGAAAGTATGCTGCGCATGGACTCTCAGACCTCGGTGCAAACGGGTGATGAGTTGCCGCCCATGGATGAAGGAACCACTCTCAGCATGGATGGAAGTGGCAGTGTCTGCCTAGATGAAGCAGGAACCATCTGCATTGATGAAGCAGGCACTGTCCACACAGACCTCAGCCCTGTTGCACCTTCTATTGACAGGAACGTTGTCATCAATGAAGAAGAACAGCAGCTTGTGCTTCAATCAGGCAAGTTGACCTTTGCAATGCTATCTTTTACTAGTGCATTTTCCAAATGGAATGATCATGTATGCTTTTGTCGATTCCTGCATTTGTCGATTTCTATTCTAATTTATGAGTTCAGATTCATTTTCAGATGCAATGAATCCCAAGACTAGACTTAGAAAGGGCAGAGGGCTAGAGAGGATCACCAAGTCGCTTGGTAGCAAGGTGCCTATCCAAATTGCCGAAGGGATGATTCGTCCAGAGAAGCCTCTGCAGGCAGCAAAGCTTGCTTCTGAGTGTGGACTCATTGCAAAAAGCCATCTTCCGGTTCTTCCTCACTTCAAGCTATACAAAAGAGATGCTACTCTATTGGAGAACTACATTGGGAAAGTTGCTGTAAGCTACTTGTTTCATAGTTAATGCACTATCTATTTTCTGTTACACCTATGCATGATCACTAATATTGTTCCTACCTTGTTTGCTATCTTGGTAGGCAAATTTTGAGATGAACACGGACTCGAAGACCATCAAGACCTCGTGCAAAGATATTCTGCATAAATATTCAAAGAACAGACGCCATCAGATCAAGAAGAAGTATTTTGATACCGTAGCCGCAAATAAAGTCAGCATTAAGTCTCTGGTGCCTGATCTAACGGATGGTGAATGGCAAGCTCTGGTGGAGATGTGGTCTACCCCAAGACACAAGGTTTGTCTCAGCTTTGTTTGATGCTTTATGTTCTGCACATGATATGCTAGTGCTAGATCATGCTGACAGTGTGCTTTTTTGTAGGAAACCTGTGTGTCGAACAAGATGAATCGAGAAAAAGTCGTGTACAATCACAGAACTGGTTCCAGGCACTACACAGCACACATTTTTGCCACTGTGAGAACTCTTCTCTAGAGACCTTACCGTTTGATCCTCATTGAATAACATTTCTGATTCTTGCTGAATAACATTTTGATTTTTGTTGAAAAACATTTCAGAAAGAAGAGCGTAAGGGTGAGGAGCTGTCTGCGATTGACTTGTTTAAGGCCACCCACAACAGCAAGAAGCACGGGTTTTCGGAGCCAGTCAAGACTGCTATAGTAAGTCACTCCATGCTTTGCCCTGTTTGATTCACAGCCAGCTTTGATGCTTTCATGATTTGATGTTGTTTGATTCGGAGCCAGTCAAGAACACACGTTATGTTCCATGCTTTGATGTTGTTTGATACTTCAACAAATATATCAGAACTTGCTGTAGCTATTTGATGTATTTTTTATGATATGATGAAATTTGATCTGAATGTTAGTTTGATGATCGGCTCACTCGGGAAGCCATCTTATATAGAACCACCATTCTAGGCTTAATGAAGTGATCATATTGTTCCAATTGCATGTCTCCAGGTCACTAGTCATCATCTTCTTGTATATATTTTGTGTGCTGGTTTGGTTATTTCAAATAATCCATTTGTGTGCTGGTTTGGTTTCTCCTGCTTGGTTTGGTTTGCAAAATGTGAAATAGATCTCCCACTAATGCCTATCATTTTCCTCCATATGCTAGCTTGAGATGGAAAAAATGAAGGACGCGCCGGTACCAGAAGGTGAAGAGCCAAAGTCTGCTGTTCAAATTGTCGAACAAGTCCTCAAGACCGAAGTCAAGCAAAGCACATTCCTCAGGAGTGTTGGGCTCCAGTCATCTAGGAACTACTCCGGCAAAGCAACGACTAAAGTTGCTGTTCATGTTCGTGAGCTTGAGCAGAAGCTGGAGAGGTCTGAGCTTCAAGCTGAAGTGATGCAAGAAGAATTGGCGGCAATGAAGATGAAGGCGGAAGAATCTGAAGCTACACGCGACAAGGAACTTGAGCTGCTGCGCAAGAAGTCTCAAGAGCAGGAAGAGCAGTTAGCCCACTTGATGGCTCTCTTTCGGGCTAAGGTAGTTTGAGCTGTGCTGTGAACCTCTTTGTCTTTGAGCTGGGAGCTGTTGCATTTTGTTGAGAGCTGTTGCATTTTGTTGAGAGCTGAGAGCATTTTGAACCTGTGAACCTGGGAGTCTGAGCTGAGAGCATTTTGAACCTGTGAACCTATGAAGTTATCTAATCTTGTGAACCTGGACCACTTGTGAAGTTATGTGATCTTGTGAACTTGATCATTTTGTTTATTTTCTGTGAAGTTATGTGGATCACTTGGGCTTGTGGATCACTTGTGCACCTGGCCCTTTCTGTCTATTGTTATGCAAAATGAGAAATGGGCTCTAAAAAGGCCAAGGCCCAAACAAGAATTAGACCAAAAAGGCTTGGGCCTAAAAAAAGAAATGACTGTAAGAAAAAAATTATAAAAAGGCTTCATAACAGAAAATAAAAAGGCCAAGGCCCAATTCGAACTAGACTAAAAAGGCTGTGGCCCAAAACAATAGTGGAATAAAAAAACAATTTCATCAGAAAAAGGCTCCATTCCCAGAAATTAAAAGGCCAAATTATTGGGCCAGGCCCATGCAGATAAGCAAAATAAAGAGAAAAAAATTAAAATTAAATGGGCTGAATTATTGGGCTTGGCCCATCAAGACGGCTGAAATGGACCGGGCTGATTCCATTTTACGACCTTTTCATTTGGTCGTAAGTCTGCCACGTCAGCTTGCCACGGTGGATCTGACGTGGTGTGGTCGGATTGCTAGTGACCAAAACAGTTGGTCGTTAAATCTACGACCTTTTGTTTTGGTCGTAAACGTTTGCGATCATTCCAGAAGAAAGGTCGCTATAGTCAGTTTATGACGGCCAGCTTTTGACCTTATGTTTTTGGTCACAAAAAGGTCACAAATGGAAATTTGTGATCATTCAGTGACCAATAGTGGTGGTCACAAGTTGACATATTTCTTGCAGTGTTCCTATTTAATTACCCAACCCCCAATGAGCTAAGTGCATGTAAAAATTAAGAAGACCATGTGTAGATTGTTATTGGTCTTGATTACCATGTGATGAGAAAGAAGTACTTTAATGTGCATTGGGAAGTTAGAAGTACACTCTTTTGTGGACAAATTTTGAAGCTAAACGTACAATTTTGAAGATAGACACATTGTTAAGTTAATGTCACTTAACAATGTGTCTATCTCTGTATCACGTTCAGACTTCTGACCTGCAGGCACCCCTAATTAATTACTAGGACCTCGATCCAACCCCAAGTCGTCTCATAGCAGTAATGATAGCAGCAACTATCGAGGAAGGTTATCCACCTCGGTTAACAATTAGCAGTAATGATAGCTAAGCAACTCTTAAAGAAGGTAATATTCCATCTAGTGTTAATCTTGGCTATCTGATGAGATTATAAACTGATGGATGGACTGTTACATTTCTCACAAAATCGATGGATTAGCTTTACTGTACATGGGGGTATTATAGGATTAGAGCCATCGATCTGGAATTAACTACCCACTGAAAAACAATGATACATCAGCATAGTTGATAAGGCACAAGATCACAACTCACTGTTTCAATCCACGGAGTACGAAGCTTGCGCAACTTGACGACAAGACAAACAGCTAGTGTCCTTGCAGCTAAGATAGTAGTATTCATGGTTACGAATTACTGCAGAACAGGGTAAAAAAGACATGGTTGTTGCTTGTCTCCATTATTGAGCTTCCTGATGTCTTTCTATTGAACTAAAAGATAGTTGTTTTCTTTCTTGCCCTTTGTTCCCCTAGAGACATGTAACCTCTTTCTTGCCCTTTGTTTCACCCGATGGGATGCTGATCGGTGCTTAAGCGCTGTCACACACACGGACCTTGAAGGCCATGAATCCATCAGCACGAGAGCTGAGGCCGCGTACTATTGTGTTTCCAGTGTGGCTCCATTGGATGATGTACTGACAGTGAAGTTTAGAGCATCTCTAACAGCCGCGCTACGCGCCGCGCCCAAAAAACGCATTTGCCGCGCGCGCTTAGGCTGTTTTTCCGCGCCGCGCAGCGCTGGCTCCAGCAGCAGCTCTATAATGCAGCGCGCGCGCCGCTCCAGCGGTGCGCAAAAATGCAGCGCGCGCAAACCACATATACAGTTCAACAAATAGAAGAAAAACGATCAAACAAACAATATAAATCAACAATAAATAGTTATTACAACTGAAACAAATAGTTTTATCGTTCAGTACAACGAATAATGCAATAAATAAACACAACCAATAGTTCATGAACAATACAATACATAAAATGCAATGAAATCATGCTCGTTGTCGTCCATACCATGCCCACCACTCTTCAATCAGATCCTTCTTAAGATCATTGTGCGTTGCGGGACGCCGAATGGCATGATAGGAGGCAACAAAACGGGCTACCCTTTCAGCCCTCCGTCGCACTCGCACGGGATGTCCCAAGAACTCATACTGTGAGTAGTCTAAATCTTGGCCACGCTCATTCTCGATGATCATGTTGTGCATGATCACACAAGCGTGCATGATGTACCAAAGCATTTTTTGATCCCAAAATCTAGCCGGTCCTCTCACAATAGCAAATTGGGCTTGCAAAATCCCAAATGCTCTCTCGACATCTTTTCTAGCAGCTGCCTGAGCATTGTGGAAATCAAGATTTTTCTTACCTTCTGGCTTTTTCAACGGCTTCACGAAGGTTTGCCACTTTGGATAGATGCCATCCGCTAGATAATAGCCATAGTTGTATGTATGGCCATTTGCTACAAACTGAACCGGTGGCAACTCACCATTCGTAATCTTATTCATCAGTGGTGACCGGTTGACAACATTGATGTCATTCAAAGATCCAGGCATTCCAAAGAATGCATGCCATATCCAAGTGTCCTGATCGGCCACCGCTTCAAGGATTATAGTGGAACCCTTTTTTTGGCCGTGGAATTGCCCATGCCATGCCTTTGGACAATTCTTCCAACTCCAATGCATGCAATCTATTGAGCCAAGCATGCCAGGAAAGCCGCGAGATTTGTTCATCGCCAATAGCCTTGCGGCGTCTTCAGCAGTGGGAGATCTCAAATACTCCTCGCCAAACACTTGCACAATTACCACTGCAAAGCGCTTGACACACATGATGGCTTGGCTCTCACCCATAGCCAAGTGATCATCAACTAGATCGGCCGGGATACCGTATGCCAACATACGCAAAGCGGCTGTCACCTTCAGAAAGGTGCTATGCCCGAGCTCTCCAGCAGCATTCCTTCTTTGCTGGAAAAAACGGTCATGAATCGCTAGTTTCTCTGCAATGCGCTTGAACAAGTCTGTGCTCATCCTAAACCGGCGACGAAAATATGACTCCGGGTATGTGGGATTCTCCACGAAATAGTTCTTCATCAATCTGTTATGGGCATCAATCCTATCTCTCCAAAAAAATTCCCGACCCATAACCGAACCACCGTGCTTCGGTTTTTTATTGATATCCATTGCTATGATCATTGCAAGATCCTCCTCCTCTTCCATATCAAATTCATCTTCGGAAGAATCATGCGACGAACTCATCTACAATGTTCAATACTATACTATCAAAACTACAATTCAAAATATGCACCAAATTCAGTTTGGAGCAATACATACCTTGTAGGTGTTTTGTCGAACACCTTGCGGGCGCGGCGCGGAAGCGAGCTGTCGGGCGCTGTTTCTCGGACGTCGGAGGCGCGCGAGGTCCGGTCGGACTAGGAGGGGGTGGGGCGGAAGCGCAGCGGCGCGGGGAGGCCGGCGAAGCGCCTGAACGGTCGCCGGCGGGCGCGGGAGGCGGGCGCCAGCGGAGGCAGACCGGGAAGCGCGAGTCGCCGGCGGGCGCGGGGGCAGCGCCGGGATAGGCCGGGGAAGAGGTCGCCGGGGGCGCGAGCGGCGGCGGCGGCGCGGCCGGATGGGGGCGAGCGAGCGCGGGAGAGGAACGAGCGCGGGAGAGGAACGAGCGCGGGAGAGCCGGCGCGCGGGGTGGAAGAAATAAGAAAGGAGAGTCCGCGCGCGCGCGAGAGTGTGCCGCGCGCGGAAGTGGACGCACCAAATCAACAGCGCGGGATGGGGCTTTCACCAGCGCGCCCAACTCGTTTTAGCGCGCGCGCGTTTTTTGCGCGCCCGCTGGAGCTGTCCGACGCGTTGCGCGCGCGCTAAAATGACGTTTTTTGCGGCGCGGCGCTAGTATAGCGCGGCTGTTGGAGATGCTCTTAGTTTCGTAGAGTAAACAGTCCAGCGCCTTGTAAATTTGCAGCCAACGCAAGATCTGAGGCTTTGATTCTCCCGACTTGATGTTTGAGTTAGTTGGGGGCAACGACTTTGACTGACAAGTAACAAGCTGAAAATTCAAAAATTAGTGGTGTTGTCCATCACTGCATACTGATCGTTATCATAGAGAGAGGGGGGGGAGTAAAGTAAGAAGCTTATGTCAGATTGTATATTGTCTGAACTGAGATGTGCCTGCTCCCATACTGAGATTTCATCCTCCTACAGTGAACAATACTCCGGCATTGTCACCAAGAAGCAAGAACAATATTGCACCATTTGTTTGTTTCACATGCAACCACTGCAATCAGCGCATGCCATTGCTAGAATCAGTGAGCATTTTTTTTTGCTGGAACCAGTGCAAGCGTAGCCTACGAGCCATCGATGCTGCAACAGGGTGGCGGCACCAGCGAGGCGCCGTCCTACGGCCAAGGGCGACGAGAGGCAGACGGGAAGGGCGCTGGGGGCGAGCTGCACGAAATGTGGAGGAAGGAGATTAGCGAAAACTGTTTCGGCATATTGGATGTCCCACACTCGCTGCATCGAACGGCTAGGGCGCGACCGGCTGAACTATAGCACTGGCCATTGTATATTGTGTCACGTGGTGTTCGTTTTCCTCTTTTTCCCTGTTACCTACCATTGCTGCTGACGGGTTGGTTATTGATGCACGATTAGGCTTTCATCCAGTTGACCTGCAAGTTTTTTTTGCTGGTGCAGTTGACTGTAATTTCATAAAAGTATATATGAATGAATAGTGGACTGATTCAAAGATGCTCGGCAACTACTTCGGGCAAGTACAATCCATAATGGAGTATACAGAGTAAACATTTCTGGAAAAAAGCTACTATTTACGGAGTACTGTACTTGACAAAGGACCTCAGCTTCACTATATATTTGCATCCGGGAGAGCTATAAGTTCCAATGCCATCCAAAGCAAACACATAAACACACAGAACCGTGAGATGGCCCAGCCCCAGCAGCAGGACACCGTTATTAGCCACTTCTCCCATCGGTACCCAGGGCTCGAGCTTCTGAAGCGGCACTACACCGGGCCGTTCCGCTGTGACATGTGCTGGGAGAAACTGTCCGGCACCGCCTACGGCTGTGGCGCCGGCTGCGACTTCGTCATCCACGAGTCCTGCGCCGGCCACGCGCCGACGTTATCCTCCCCCGAGCACCATGCACACCCGCTCGTGCTCGTCCAGACCCACCGCGACGCGACTCTCTCGTGTGACGTCTGCTTGGGGCCCTGCGCCCCGGGCTCCTTCCTCTACTGTTGTCCACCATGGAGGTTCGATATGCACCCGACCTGCGCGCGGCTACCCCAGGTCGTGCGCAGCACGCGGGACCCTACGCACGACCTCACGTTGGTCGTCGCCGACGGCCGCTGTGCCGCGTGTGACGCCGGCGCAGGGCGCGCGTCATACTACCGCTGCACGGCATGCAACTTCGACTTCCACATCTCGTGTGCAGCCACCATCGGTGACAACAACAGCGCTCGTGAAGCTCACGCAGCCCTTGAGGCTGAGATTGTAGGACAAAGGATCGACCAGCAGGCTAGAAACGACATGTTGGATCTGTTTAGCCCTTCCTGTAAGTTCCCTTTGCATGCCTAGACTGGGGTTGCTGCCTTGTCCAGATCTTGGCAATAACTTTATATTTCTTCGTAGATTTCAGCATATATATTGCATTATGGAAGCATGTTTATAATGTATCTAACCTTTTTCATTAATTGTATACAGATACGGTACGGAGAGAGTACTTCTAAATCTGATACTCTTGACGCATCTGCTTGGCAAGGCCAGATGAATAAAGTGCTTGATAATTTCGTTACAAATAGCTAGCGCTTACCAAATTGAGTGTGTTTATGACATAAACAGGCTTGTGAAGTTGTGAACATAAACAACTTCATGTGCCTGTTTATTTTCAATCTCAATTCATATGATTTTAATACTGTATGTACTGTGTCTCTTCCTCTTTATAGAAGGACGCAGAATTCTCTATTTTGTGCATCATATGAAATGAAAATCGGAGCAAGTATTTATATGAATCGGATTTTTCTAGTCTCGGCTGGCGTCCGGAAAAATTCTGACAATAGAAATACATTAAACTGCCTATACTAATCACTGTTTTTGAACCGTCAAGTAGTAATAAATTGCAAAAGTGTATTTCGCCATTATCATTGAAGAATTGACATCCTTAAGGACATCCATCTTATGACCTGAAGCAAGTTCCTTCACTAGATAAGCATTATTGCTTTTCAAAACCTGAGCAAGTAGTACAAGATATCGGGGATTCCACTTGCAACTCAGGATCCCTCACGGAGGAAGGGGAGAACAACAGCTCATAGCCCAAATTCCACACGAAGGAAGAAGAGGGCTCATCTGCAAAATAACAAGGGCTTTTCATTAAATATCTCATCGCGTTTCCATCAAGGGGTGTAAAATACCGAAATCACTAATTGAGGAGTACTCCTTACAAAGATCATTCCCACAACCCCAGGTAGTGACAAGTGGCGCCACTTGTCGCAACCTGGGCGTTTTCCCTTTTTTTCGTAGATTTGTTTATTCATAACGTTTTATCTCTCAAACCGTGCGTCCAAATCTCAAACCGCTTTCACGATTGAATACCTCGCATCGAGATGTTCAAAACTAGATCCAATGTTGATAGGTTTTGGCGATTTTTTTTTCACGAAAAAAACCAGACGAAAAAACCGAAACGGGCGCACTGATTTTTCCCTTTCCGAAAGAGGCACTCCCGTGCCTCTCGCGAAATCACAACCGTGCCTCCGGCGGAAGCAAAACCGTGACTCTCGCAAAAAAAAGAGAAAACACGTTTTTTTTCATTTCCGATGAGGCACGGCCGTGACTCTAAGGATGACAATTTTACCCATGAGTACGGGTAGCTGCGGATACCGTACCCGCATGGGAAGGGTATGGGCATAATTTTATACCCACGGGTAGTACCCATACCCTACCCATGAACTCATGGGTAAGGCACAGGTACGGCGTTTTACCCATGGGTATACTCATACCCTACACGTTTATACTAACATGTGAACCTTACCCGTGATTCACAAGTGTACATATGTTAAAGTGGTGTTGTGAGCTTGTGAACCTATGATACAGTCGTCACCAATTGTCAATTTGAATTGACATAATTGCCAAGTACTCATATATATGTTATTGAGGGGAGATCAATTTTTATCTTAAATATGCTATAGATGAATGTAAAACAGTGAATAACTTGTGTATTGTTTGATCTACCCGTTGGGTACCCAATGGGTATGTGTATCCGTCGGGTATGTGTATGGGTAAAGATTCATATCTATGGGTACGGGTATGAGTAGAATTTCATACCCATTGACTACATGGGTATGGGTATGGTATTGCTCCACCCGCCCAATACCCTACCTGTTGGAAATATGTCCTAGAGGCAATAATAAAAGTATTATTATTATATTTCCTTGTTCATGATAATCGTCTGTTATTCATGCTTGAATTGTATTGTACGGAAACAGCGATACATGTGTGAATACATAGACCACAATAAGTCCCTGGTGAGCCTCTAGTTACCAGTTCGTTAATCAATAGATGGTCACCGTTTCCTGACCATGGACATAGGATGTCAGTGATAACGGGATCACATCATTAGGAGAATGATGTGATGGACAAGATCCAATCCTGAGCATAGCACGAGATCGTATAGTTCGTAATGCATAAGCTTTTCGGTGTCAAGTATTTATTCCTTAGACCATGAGGTTGTACAACTCCCGGATACCGTAGGAATACTTTGGGTCTGCCAAACGTCACAACGTAACTGGGTGGCTATAAAGGTACGCATCGGGTATCTCCGAAAGTGTCTGTTGAGTTGGTACGAACCGAGACTGGGATATTGTCACTCCGTATGACGGAGAGGTACCTCTGGGCCCACTCGGTAAGACATCATCATAATGAGCTCAAAGTGACTAAGGAGTTAGTCACGGGATGATGGATTACGGATCGAGTAAAGAGACTTGCCATGACGAGATTGAACAAGGTATCGGGAATACCGACGATCGAATCTCGGGCAAGTACCGTACCGATGGACAAAGGGAATGACATACGGGATTGAGTGAATCCTTGACACGGTGGTTCATCCGATGAAGATCATCAAGGAACACGTGGGAACCAACATGGGTATCCAGATCCCGCTATTGGTTATTGACCGGAGAGTGGTCTCGGTCATGTCTACGTGTCTCCCGAACCCATAGGGTCTACACACTTAAGGTTCGGTAACGCTAGGGTCGTAGAGATACATGCACGTGGAATCCCGAAAGTTGTTTGGAGTCCCAGATGAGATCCCGGACGTCACGAGGAGTTCCGGAATGGTCCGGAGGTAAATAATGATATATAGGAAGTCCAGTTTCGGCCATCGGGTGATCTCCGGGGGTCACCGGGAGTGTCCCGGGACCACCGGAGGGGCCCCGGGGGTCCACCGGGTGGGGCCACCCATCCCGGTGGGGCCCCTAGGCCGCAAGGGGGAAGTGGCCAGCCCAAATGGGCTGGCGCACCACATGGGCCCTCCTCCCCATGCGCCTAGGGTTGAAACCCTAGGGGGGAGGGGGCGCCACTTGCCTTGGGGGGCAAGGATTCCCCCCCTGGCCGCCGCCCCACCCTGCAGATGCCATCTGCAGGGCCGGCGCACCCCCCTGGCTCCCTATATATATGTGGGGGGGAGAGGGCAGCCGCACCCTTGCCCCTGGCGCCTCTCCCCCTCCCGTCACACCTCCATACTCCCTCCGCAGGGCGCCGGCGAAGCCCTGCAGGAATCTCCACTGCATCCACCACCACGCCGTTGTGCTGTTGGATCTCTGACGACTTCTCCTCCCCCCTTGCTGGATCAAGAAGGAGGTGACGTTGCTGTACCGGACGTGTGTTGAACGCGGAGGTGCCATCCGTTCGGCGCTAGATCATCGGTGACGAAGAACGCGAAGAGTACGACTACTTCATCCACGCTTCTTCGAAAGCTTCCGCACGCGATCTACATAACGGTATGTAGATGCACTCTTATTTGCTCGTTGCTAGATGTCTCCTTAGTTGGATCTTGGTGAAAGCGTAGAAATTTTTTGAATTCTGCTACGTTCCCCAACAGTGGTATCAGAGCTAGGTCTCATGCGTAGCATCTTGCACGAGTAGAACACAAAGCAGTTGTGGGCGGTTGAGTTTGTTCAACTTTCTTGCCATTACTAGTCAATCTTGATTCGGCGGTATTGTGGGATGAAGCGGCCCGGACCGACTTTACACGTACGCTTACGTGAGACTGGTTCCATCGACAGACATGCACTAGATGCATAAGGTGGCTGGCGGGTGTCTGTCTCTCCTACTTTAGTCGGATCGGATTCGATGAAAAGGGTCCTTATGAAGGGTAAATAGAAATTGACAAATCATGTTGTGGTTTTGGCGTAGGTAAGAAACGTTCTTGCTAGAAAACCTATAGAAGCCACGTAAAAACTTGCAACAACAATTAGAGGACGTCTAACTTGTTTTTGCAGCATGTACTATGTGACGTGGTATGGCCAAAACGAAGATGTGATGAATGATATATGTGATGTATGAGATTGATCATGTTCTTGTAATAGGGAATCACGACTTGCATGTCGATGAACTTGACAACCGGCAGGAGCCATAGGAGTTGTCTTAATTATTGTATGACCTGCGTGTCACTGAATAACGCCATGTAATTACTTTACTTCATTGCTAAACGTTAGCTATAGTAGTAGAAGTAATAGTTGGCGTGATGACTTCTTCAAGACACGATGATGAAGATCATGATGATGAAGATCATGGTGTCGAGCCGGTGACAAGATGATCATGGTGCCCCGAAGATGGAGATCCAAGGAGCAAGATGATATTGGCCATATCATGTCACTTTAATTGATTGCATGTGATGTTTATCATGTTTATGCATCTTGTTTACTTAGAACGACGGTAGTAAATAAGATGATCTCTCACTAAAAAAAATCAAGAATTGTGTTTCCCCTAACTGTGCACCGTTGCTAAAGTTCGTTGCTCCGAAGCACCACGTGATGACCGGGTGTGATAGGTTCTAACGTTCGCATACAACGGGTGTAAGCCAGATTTACACACGCGATACACTTAGGGTTCACTTGACGAGCCTAGCATGTACAGACATGGCCTCGGAACACGGAAGACCGAAAGGTCGAACACGAGTCGTATAGAAGATACGATCAACATGAACATGTTCACCGTTGATGACTAGTCCGTCTCACGTGATGATCGGACACGGGCTAGTCGATTCGGATCGTGTATCACTTAGATGACTAGAGAGATGTCATTCTGAGTGGGAGTTCATTAAAATTTGATTAAGATGAACTTAATTATCATGAACTTAGTCTAAATTCTTTACAATATCTCTTGTAGATCAAATGGCCCACGCTCCAGTTTCCCTCAACTTCAACGCGTTCCTAGAGAAAACCAAGCTGAAAGACGATGGTAGCAACTATACAGATTGGGTCCGTAACCTGAGGATTATCCTCATAGCTGCCAAGAGATCATATGTCCTTGAAGCACTACTAGGTGATGCACCTGCTCCCGATGCGGCGCAAGACGTTTTGAACGTCTGGCAGTCGCGTAGTGATGATTACTCCCTGGTTCAGTGCGGCATGCTTTACAGCTTAGAGTCGGGGCTCCAAAAACGTTTTGATCACCACGGAGCATATGAGATGTTCGAAGAGCTGAAAATGGTTTTCCAAGCTCATGCCCGAGTCGAGAGATATGATGTCTCCGACGCATTCTACAGCTGTAAGATGGAGGAAAACAGTTCTGTCAGTGAGCACATCCTCAAGATTTCTGGATTGCACAACCGCTTGTCTCAGCTGGGAATGAATCTCCCAGATGAAGCGGTCGTTGACAGAATCCTCCAGTCTCTCCCACCAAGCTTCAAGAGCTTCGTGTTGAACTTCAATATGCAGGGGATGGAGAAGTCCATTCCCGAGGTGTATTCGATGCTGAAATCAGCGGAGGTGGACATCAAGAAAGAACATCAAGTGTTGATGGTCAATAAAACCACTAAGTTCAAGAAAGGCAAGGGTAAGAAGAACTTCAAGAAGGACGGCAAGGGAGTTGCCGCGCCCGGTAAGCCTGTTACCGGGAAGAAGCCAAAGCATGGACCCAAGCCTGAGACAGAGTGCTTTTATTGCAAGGGAACGGGTCATTGGAAGCAGAACTGCCCCAAATATTTAGCAGACAAGAAGGCCGGCAACGTCAAAGGTATATATGATATACATGTTATTGATGTGTACCTTACCAGCACTCGTAGTAGCTCCTGGGTATTCGATACCGGTGCAGTTTCTCACATTTGTAACTCAAAACAGGAGGTGCGGAATAAGCGGAGACTGGCGAAGGATGAGGTGACGATGCGCGTCGGGAATGGTTCCAAGGTCGATGTGAACGCCGTCGGCACGCTACCTCTACATCTACCCTCGGGATTAGTTTTAAACCTTAATAATTGTTATTTAGTACCAGCTTTGAGCATGAACATTGTATCTGGATCTCGTCTTAAGCGAGATGGCTACTCTTTCAAATCGGAGAATAATGGTTGTTCTATTTATTTGAGAGATATGTTTTATGGTCATGCCCCGCTGGTCAATGGTTTATTTTTTGATGAATCTTGAACGTGATGATACACATATTCATAGTGTAGATGCCAAAAGATGTAAAGTTGATAATGATAGTCCCACATACTTGTGGCATTGCCACCTTGGTCATATTGGTGTCAAACGTATGAAGAAGCTCCATTCAGATGGACCTCTAGAGTCTCTTGATTATGAATCATTTGACACGTGCGAACCATGCCTCTTGGGCAAGATGACCAAGACTCCGTTCTCCGGAACAATGGAGCGAGCAACCAACTTGCTGGAAATCATACATACCGATGTGTGCGGTCCAATGAGTGTTTAGGCTCGCGGAGGCTATCATTATGTTCTCACCCTCACAGATGACTTGAGTAGATATGGGTATATATATTTGATGAAACACAAGTCTGAGACCTTTGAAAGGTTCAAGAAATTTCAGAATGAGGTTGAGAATCAACGTGAAAGAAAAATAAAGTTCTTACGATCAGATCGTGGGGGTGAATATTTAAGTTATGAATTTGGCTCACACGTTAGGAGCTGTGGAATTGTTTCACAATTGACACCGCCCGGAACACCTCAACGTAACGGTGTGTCCGAACGTCGAAATCGTACTCTGTTAGACATGGTGCGATCTATGATGTCCCTCACCGATTTACCGTTATCTTTTTGGGGTTATGCTTTAGAGACTGCCGCATTCACTTTAAATAGGGCTCCGTCGAAATCCGTTGAGACGACTCCGTATGAACTTTGGTTTGGCAAGAAACCGAAGCTGTCGTTTCTAAAAGTTTGGGGTTGCGATGCTTATGTCAAGAAACTTCAACCTGAAAAGCTCGAACCCAAATCGGAAAAATGCGTCTTCATAGGATACCCAAAGGAAACGATTGGGTACACCTTCTACCACAGATCCGAAGGCAAAGTATTTGTTGCCAAGAATGGATGCTTTCTGGAGAAAGAGTTTCTCTCGAAAGAAGTGAGTGGGAGGAAAGTAGAACTTGATGAGGTGACAATCACCCCTCCTGGACCGGAAAGTAGCACAGCGCAGGAAATTGTTCCTGAGGTGCCTGCACCGACAAGGGAGGAAGTTAATGATAATGATCATGAAGAAACAGATCAAGTTACTACTGAACTTCGAAGGTCCACAAGGGCACGTTCCGCACCAGAGTGGTACGGCAACCCTGTCCTGGAAATCATGTTGTTCGACAACGGTGAACCTTCGAACTATGAAGAAGCGATGGCGGGCCCGGATTCCAATAAATGGCTTGGAGCCATGAAATCTGAGATAGAATCCATGTATGAAAACAAAGTATGGACTTTGGTGGACTTGCCTGATGATAGGCACGCCATAGAAAACAAATGGATATTTAAGAAGAAGACAGACGCGGATGGTAATGTGACCATCTATAAGGCTCGGCTTGTCGCTAAGGGTTATCGACAAGTTCAAGGGATTGACTACGATGAGACTTTCTCTCCCGTAGCGATGCTGAAGTCAGTCAGAATCATGTTAGCTATTGCCGCATTCTATGATTATGAGATATGGCAAATGGACGTCAAAACAGCATTCCTTAACGGCTTCCTCAAGGAAGAGTTGTATATGATGCAACCGGAAGGTTTTGTCGATCCAGAGAACGCTAACAAGGTATGCAAGCTCCAACGCTCGATTTACGGGCTGGTGCAAGCATCTCGGAGTTGGAATATTCGCTTTAATGATGTGATCAAAGCGTTTGGATTTATACAGACTTATGGAGAAGCATGTATTTACAAGAAAGTGAGTGGGAGCACTGTGGCATTTCTCATATTATATGTGGATGACATATTGCTGATGGGAAATGATATAGAATTCTTGGAAAATGTAAAGGCCTACTTGAATAAAAGTTTTTCAATAAAGGACCTTGGAGAAGCTGCTTACATATTAGGCATCAAAATCTATAGAGATAGATCAAGACGCCTCATTGGTCTTTCACAAAGTACATACCTTGACAAAATATTGAAGAAGTTCAATATGGATCAGTCAAAGAAAGGATTCTTGCCTGTTTTGCAAGGTATGAGATTGAGCAAAGCTCAGTCGCCGACCACGGCAGAAGATAGAGAAAAGATGAGTGTCATTCCCTATGCCTCGGTGATACGTCCAAAACGTATCTATAATTTCTGCTTGCTCCATGCCTCTTTTGGATGATATTGCTATGATATTTATACACTTCCATACACTTTTGATCATATTTGGACTAACCTATTAACTCAGTGCACCCCAGTGCCAGTTTCTGTTTTCGGCTGTTTTTGTATTTCAGGTTTTCACGTTACGAGAACTGTCAGGAAAAATACAGAAAAATTATATAAAAAATCAGCGTTCCAGAAACTACCGTGCGCCCGAAGGACAGCCGGGGGGGGCCACCAGGGCTCCAGGCACCCTGGCGGCGCCCCCCCCCCCCTGGGCCGCGCCGGGGGGCGCCTGGGCCCCCCGAGGCTCCTCCGATGCCCCCCTTTGCCATATATTTAAAGCGTCTCCCGAAACCCTCGAGGGAGGAACTCTTTTCGCGATCTCATCTCTGTTCCGCCGCCGCCGCCGCTTCCATGTTCGGGAGCACCAGGAGAACTCTTCCCGGCACCCTGCCGGAGGGGAGGATCACCACCGGGAGCCTCTCCACCACCATGGATGCCTCCCGGATGAGTTGTGAGTAGTCTCCCTTGGACCATGAGTCCATGACCAGTAGCTATGTGATGTTCTCCTCCCGTTCTTGTGCTTCACTAATTAGTCCTCGTGAGCTGCCCTACATGATCGAGGCACATATGTAATCCTTCTGCTGTTGCTATGATGAGTTTGCTGGGATCCGATGGATTATGAGATTATGTTCAGATTGTGCTTGAGTAATATATTTGATCTACCTCTTTTATATTTATGTTCGTAAGTAATTCTTGCATGTTCTCCGTTGTTATTTATTGCTTTGGCCAAGTAATAGGTAGTGACTCCAAGAGGGAACGTTATGCTTGATTGTGGGTTCATGCCCCTCGATGACTAGTTTGAGTGACAGAAACATGAGTCTAGGGGATGTGCTGTTGCCACAAGGGGGAAAACAACGGTGCTTGTGCCCGCGGGTGCAAGGATTGTTTACTTTACGCAAAGTTCTTTTAATGCAGTTGTCTGTTGCATTGAGTTTACACTATGGGTGGGACTCGCAACTTAATACTAGCGAGATGTTCTGGATAGATATCTCAAGGTGGATGATTAGTAGTAGATATTGATGGATTTCGGTCTACTTACTTTGGCATACCGCCCATGCTTTGAACCTCAACCTTTCTTGCAATGTAGTCAGCATTGGTTTGCGCACATGGTCCTGTCAATTGCCCAGCTGTAATTCGTTTACCTCACATAGCTGTTTTATCGTCTTTTGGGAGAGAGACATCACTAGTGAACATCATGAGACTCCGGTCCATATTACCACCATTGATCACATCCGCTATTTACTTTTCGCTATTATTTACTATTGCAATTATATCTATCACTACTATCACTTGCGTTTAATCCTTTGTGAACTACAAGGCCGGAGGGATTGACAACCTCTCTGTACTCATTGGGAGCAAAGTTATTTGTATCTGTGTGCAGGTCCACGTTGATTGCTAATATCTGGCGCCATAGCAGTTGACACCTTCTTGTTGAACCTAGGAGTCTCTGGGGATTCGATCCTTGGTATCTTTGCCAAGGGAAAAACTTCCGCAACACTACATCTCACACCTTCCACTTGGGGTAACCAACGAGGGGCGAGAAGCCTAGCACTCGGCCATAGGTTCTATCATGTATGCCATGCTGTGTACCAGACCTGATGTGAACCTTGCCATAAGTTTGGTAGGGAGGTACCAAAGTGATCCCGGTACGGAACACTGGACAGCGGTTAAGAACATCCTGAAGTACCTGAAAAGGACTAAGGATATGTTTCTCATTTATGGAGGTGACGAAGAGCTCGTCGTAAAGGGTTACGTTGATGCTAGCTTTGACACAGATCTGGATGACTCTAAGTCACAAACCGGATACGTGTATATTTTGAATGGAGGAGCAGTCAGCTGGTGCAGTTGCAAGCAGAGCGTCATGGCGGCATCTACATGTGAAGCGGAGTACATAGCTGCTTCCGAAGCAGCGCAGGAAGGAGTCTGGATGAAGGAGTTCATCACCGACCTAGGAGTCATTCCAAGCGCGTCAAGCCCGATGACTCTCTTCTGTGATAACACTGGTGCTATTGCTATTACCAAGGAGCCCAGGTTTCACAAGAAGACCAAGCACATCAAGCGTCGTTTCAACTCCATCCGGAATTATGTTCAAGATGGAGATATAGATATTTGTAAAGTGCATACGGATCTGAATGTCGCAGACCCGTTGACTAAACCTCTTCCACGGGCGAAACATGATCAACACCAGAACTCTATGGGTGTTCGATTCGTCACAATGTAACTAGATTATTGACTCTAGTGCAAGTGGGAGACTGTTGGAAATATGCCATAGAGGCAATAATAAAAGTATTATTATTATATTTCCTTGTTCATGATAATCGTCTGTTATTCATGCTTGAATTGTATTGTACGGAAACAGCGATACATGTGTGAATACATAGACCACAATAAGTCCCTGGTGAACCTCTAGTTACCAGTTCGTTAATCAACAGATGGTCACCGTTTCCTGACCATGGACATAGGATGTCAGTGATAACGGGATCACATCATTAGGAGAATGATGTGATGGACAAGACCCAGTCCTGAGCATAGCACGAGATCGTATAGTTCGTAATGCATAAGCTTTTCGGTGTCAAGTATTTATTCCTTAGACCATGAGGTTGTACGACTCCCGGATACCGTAGGAATACTTTGGGTGTGCCAAACGTCACAACGTAACTGGGTGGCTATAAAGGTACGCATCGGGTATCTCCGAAAGTGTCTGTTGAGTTGGTACGAACCGAGACTGGGATATTGTCACTCCGTATGACGGAGAGGTACCTCTGGGCCCACTCGGTAAGACATCATCATAATGAGCTCAAAGTGACTAAGGAGTTAGTCACGGGATGATGGATTATAGATCGAGTAAAGAGACTTGCCATGACGAGATTGAACAAGGTATCAGGAATACCGACGATCGAATCTCGGGCAAGTACCGTACCGATGGACAAAGGGAATGACATACGGGATTGAGTAAATCCTTGACACGGTGGTTCATCCGATGAATATCATCGAGGAACACGTGGGAACCAACATGGGTATCCAGATCCCGCTATTGGTTATTGACCAGAGAGTGGTCTCGGTCATGTCTACGTGTCTCCCGAACCCGTAGGGTCTACACACTTAAGGTTCGGTAACGCAAGGGTCGTAGAGATACATGCTCGTGGAAACCTTAAAGTTGTTCGGAGTCCCGGATGAGATCCCGGACGTAACGAGGAGTTCCGGAATGGTCCGGAGGTAAGGAATGATATATTGGAAGTCCAGTTCCGGCCATCGGGTGATCTCCGGGGGTCACCGGGAGTGTCCCGGGACCACCGGAGGGGCCACGGGGGTCCACCGGGTGGGGCCACCCATCCCGGTGGGGCCCCTAGGCCGCAAGGGGGAAGTGGTCAGCCCTAATGGGCTGGCGCACCACATGGGCCCTCCTCCCCATGCGCCTAGGGTTGAAACCCTAGGGGGGAGGGGGCGCCACTTGCCTTGGGGGCAAGGATTCCCCCCCTGGCCGCCGCCCCACCCTGCAGATGCCATCTGCAGGGCCGGCGCACCCCCCTGGCCCCCTATATATATGTGGGGGGGAGAGGGCAGCCGCACCCTTGCCCCTGGCGCCTCTCCCCCTCCCGTCACACCTCCATACTCCCTCCGCAGGGCGCCGGCGAAGCCCTGCAGGAATCTCCACTGCATCCACCACCACGCCGTTGTGCTGTTGGATCTCTGACGACTTCTCCTCCCCCCTTGCTGGATCAAGAAGGAGGTGACGTTGCTGTACCGGACGTGTGTTGAACGCGGAGGTGCCGTCTGTTCGGCGCTAGATCATCGGTGACGAAGAACGCGAAGAGTACGACTACTTCATCCACACTTCTTCGAAAGCTTCCGCACGCGATCTACATAAGGGTATGTAGATGCACTCTTATTTGCTCGTTGCTAGATGTCTCCTTAGTTAGATCTTGGTGAAAGCGTAGAAATTTTTTTAATTCTGCTACGTTCCCCAACACTACCTATTACCATCCTTACATGACTCTCACGAAAGCACAATTGTGCCTCTCACGGAAGCAAAACCGTGACTCTCGCGAAAGAAAAAAAAAAGAAAAAAATGTGTTTTATTCATTTTCGAGGGGCACGGCCGTGACTCTCGCGAAAGCATACCCGTGCCTCTCGCGAAAGCAAAACTGTGACTCGCGAAAAAAAAGAAAAAACGTGTTTTTTTTCTCTTTCCGAAATAGGCACGGCCGTGACTCTATCGAAATCACAACCGTGCCTCTCGCGTAAGCAAAAGTTTGACTCTCGTGAAAGAAAAAAAATAGTACGGGTTTTTTTTTCGTTTCCGAGATGCACGGTCGTGACTCTCGCGAAGGCACAACCGTGCCTCTCGCGGAAGCAAAACTGTGACTCTCGCGGGAAAAAAGCTATTTTTTTGCACAATTTTTTTTTTATTTTTTTGATCGAAAAGCTATGGAAAACCGGTGGAAAACCAAAATGTCAAACAAACCCAGGAAAAAACCGTTTTAAAAGCCGAATACACGTGCGAAAAAAAACAAAATCAGACCCACGACAAGTGGTGAATGGCTGAGAGCGCGTCAAGTGGCGCTGATCGCTGCGAGGCTCCTGAATAAGCGCTCGTTAACTAGTTGCTCTCGTAAAATACGGGACCATGATTACTAATTCTGATCAAAATTATAATTGTTATCTAAGCTATCAGCTATCAGGCCCACGATAGCGCTGCCACGGGCGAGTCAGCATCGTTGCCAGCCCCTCGCCGTACTTCTATGGCTGCCTTACCTGGCAACAAGATAGACTAAGAGCAACTCTAGCAGACCCCGCAAAACATCCCGCCCCGCAAAATAACTGCCATATTGCGGGTCGGGGTTAGAAAATCTGCATGGCCAGACCCCGCAATCGGCACCGGTCCGCAAAAAAAATTACAGGGCGCGGCAAATCTTCTCCCCTAACCTCTATCTTCACGGGCTGGGAGGCCGACCCGAGCTCAACCCCCAGCCGGCGCGAGATTTGGCGGGAGGGACATTTCCGCGCGCCCTTTCCCGCTCCCCGCACC
>LR738714.1:869049025-869070479 GCA_902687465.1 Secale cereale | reverse complement strand
CAACAAGGAATTGATTACGATGAAACATTTTCTCCTGTTGTTAAACCTAGCACCATTCGTACCGTTCTTAGTGTTGCTGTCTCCTCTTCCTGGCCTATTCACCAACTTGATGTTAAAAATGCTTTCCTCCATGGTTCCCTTCAAGAAACTGTCTACTGTCAGCAACCTCTGGGTTTTGAAAATCCATCCTTTCCAACTCATGTCTGTCTTCTTCAGAAATCTCTCTACGGTCTTAAACAGGCCCCAAGAGCTTGGTTTCAACGCTTCTCCTCCTTCATCCAAACAATAGGCTTCACTCCATCTCTCTCGGACACCTCTCTTTTTGTGTATCATCAAAATTCCGACACTGCCTATTTACTTCTCTATGTAGATGATATCATTCTCACCGCATCCTCTCAAAATTTCTTAGATCATATTGTCTCTCTTCTTAGATCTGAATTTTCTATGACTGACCTAGGACTCCTTCATCATTTCTTAGGCATTACTGTTGTTCGAGATTCCTCCATCCTTTTTCTTTCCCAACGCCAGTATATTCTTGATCTACTTAATCGTGCCGGTATGCTTGACTGTCAATCATCTCGCACTCCTGTCGATACTAGTTTTAAACTTTTGGCTGCCGGTGAACCCTTTTCAGATCCTACTCTCTATCGTAGCCTAACAGGTGCTCTCCAATATCTCACCATTACTCGTCCTGAAATCTCTTTTGCTGTTCAACAAGCATGTCTCTATATGCATGATCCACGGGTTCCTCACTATAATCATGTTAAACGCATTCTTCGGTATTTAAAAGGAACTCTCAATCATGGTCTCCACCTAAATAATTCTTCTCCAAACTCTCTTACCGCATACTCTGATGCAGACTGGGCTGGTTGTCATGACACTCGAAGGTCCACTTCCGGTTTTTGTGTTTTCCTTGGTAACAATTTAATTTCTTGGTCCTCGAAAAGACAGGTTACGGTCTCACGTTCGTCGGCCGAGGCTGAGTATCGCGCCGTGGCACATGCCGTTGCAGATACAATCTGGATTCGGCAGTTACTATCCGAGATACACAGGCCTATTGAGCAGGCCACTATTGTCTATTGTGACAACATATCAGCAGTCTACATGACCGGCAATCCAGTTCAACACCGACGCACAAAGCATATTGAGATTGATATTCATTTTGTTCGTGAGAAGGTCGCTCTTGGTCAGGTTCGGGTGCTTCATGTTCCCTCTACGGCACAATTTGCTGACATTTTCACCAAGGCACTGCCTACTAAGCCGTTTCAAGATATCTGTTTCAGTCTCAACGTCGTCGAGCCTGCCGTTGATACTGCGGGGGGATGTTAGAGTAGTCTTTATCGTATACGACTCCTAGTCCAAGTCATCTTTGTAACCTTACCCCAAGTCGGTTTGTACCCTCTTATATACACTTGTATGCCGCACCAAATCAATCAATAAGAATCAGTTTTATTCATCTATCAGTGTGAGTTGCATGGTAGCATTGCCTAATCTCTTATATAAATACATCCATTGAGTAATGAAAGGAAGGAGCCGTGAGGGCTAGAGTAACAATGTAGCCACCGTGTGGTCACTAAGGGAGCCTGACGGCAAAGCTTGTGTGCTCTTCTTTGGTGCATGTGTGTGCGTGTGTGTCCTAGTCATGTGTGTTCATGAGTGCTATTTGTGTTAAGAGACAAAGTGAGAAGGAAGTGAGAAGGTAGTAGAAAAGCGGTGCTGCGAGAGGCCGCGCCAACGCTCAATATATCCCATGGCGAGAGGAGTAAGTAGCAAGACGACGAGTCCATCGTTGTGATCTCGTTCAATGGGAGGGTATAGAGATCCATCGTATAGGCATAGTGGAGGTGGTGCACAGTGGGTCCTCGTCTTGATAGAGCTTCAGAAGTCGGCTGCCTAGTGAGCAATTCAAGTTGTTTTAGAGTTATCAGAAGAGCCAAACTAAATGCTTCCGGTTGGCTAGTAGGGTATGGTGACATCGAAAAGACGAAACCAGCAGGACTGTCAAAGCACATCCACCAATTTGTTAGGTTTTTTTCTTTTTCACCGAAAGCCCAGAACTAGTATGCATAGCTCGGCAGGAGGGACTAGGGTTCTCTAACACGCGGGTGTGAGTGCGTGTGCATTCTCCCAGAAGCTGTCTTTCCTTCTGGATTTGTTAGATGTCTATGGCCAATTTCTTTAAGGTTTTCTTAATTCGTTTGCTGTCGTTTTCGTGCGGGAGACCTCAATCCAGAAGGGAAAATGATGATACGGGAGACCTTAACGGGCAAAAGAGAAAAAAAGGTACAAGCTAGACTTGCCCTCCAAGGCTCCAACATCATATCCATATTTTAAATGAGGAGATAGATTATGAGGTTTAGTTAGGAAGAAAAAGATTACAACATGGTTACATGTCCTACCTATTCTTACGCTTTCCATATTTCCACGATAGCATTTTTTATCTTAAAAGGGAAACAAAATTACTCTCCTGTAAATTACTCCACCGGATCTGCTTACAAATTCATCTCATTCTCTTGAGTCCTTGACTCCATGACTACTCGTTGTTCCACCAAATCATGTATTTTCCTCGCCAAATCTTATCTATCCCACGAAAGCAAGGCCGAACAAGGTTATGAGATGGGAGAGCGTTGAGGCGGAGCTGCAGGGACAGCGACGTTCACTACGAACTTTGAAAAATGGCACAGATTATGAGGTATGAGGTTTGTCTATTCGTAAAACAGCAGTATTCAGTACGAACTGATTCTTGTTCCAGCAGTGTTGATTGAACTGCATCAGACGATAGCTGATGTGCATCGTTGTATGTATAATTATCATACGCATAGCAGGGCTCATCTTCTAATTAAGATTTGTCGGTTGCATGTTTGATAGAAAGAAGGTTAATTAATAACTTAATTGTGATTTTAAAGGCTGCTACATAGGGATCACAATAATTTCGAATTTACATTTTAGACATCCTGTACCATTTTTCATTTTTACCAAATCTAAAGACTATTTTCGGTACGGTCAGAAACTTGAAAATTAATTTTTATTTTATTTTTTCAGAAAAGTGCTCCATGGCCCGACGAATTTCCATGGTAAATATTGCATTTATGACATTAAAAAAACAGAACTTGCAGCACCGGCTGGATGTGGACGATGGGGAGATGTAAGCATAGCAAATATTGCGTTCATAGTTCATTTTATTTTTGCCACTGGGGAAATTCGTGGCACTTGTGCGTTGGGAAACGTAAGCATGTTTTTTAGATGCGACTTTGGGGGTGCTTAGTTCAAGCGTGGAAGCAGAGAATCAGGGATACAATTAGTGCTGTGAGTGGAAAACCATTTGTGAATTTCAATATTCAACTCAATTTCTCTTGCTTCAGAATTAGGAGTTATTCATTAATAATCTGCATAACTTTGAGTATGCAGACATTGGTCTCGCAGACTTTGAGTATGCAGACATTCAGATTCAGGCTTGGAATCAGATTCTGCCTTTGTCGCTCAGTCTTCATAGTTCTTCCTGATGGTTATGTCGAGGATTATATGCTGCTCAAATGCTTACAAGGAAAACTTGTGTAACCAGTGATGGATTTGTATATGGATGCCACCACCACTGAGATCGCCGCCGTTGAAACAGGTAGTACTCTTTCTCTGGCGACTCACTCCAGTAGCACTCATGTGTCATGTCCTGTGCTTGGTCTTGAAATGATGTTCTGCCAGTGGATATTCTTCCGACAATTTTTTCTAGTATTAGAGCCATGTGTTCCAATCTGGGTACCTTTGCACTTTACTGTGTACAGAGGAAAAAGGCTACAAGCACATTAAAGGAGCCCCTGGTTATTCCCTTTTCTTCGATTGTTGAACTTTGTCTTCCCCATACTCACCAGCAACTTGTCTCTTTTTTTCTTCCCATGAAGACAACTACTTTTTCCTGCAACCAACCATGAGAAAAAGAGGGACAAATATTAAGTAAGCTGCCAGGGGAAATTCAAAACTCTTTGCGTCCTTCTGAATTCACTGCTACCAGTAGTGCTTATCAAGTTCATTCATGCAGCATGACATTGTGGAAACACGCAAAAGTCTACGGCTTTGTTTTGTTACACCCAATGACATGCTGTTGGGTCCTTTAGTGATGTCTGTCACGCACAATGGATGCGCCTTAAGACTGTGACGCCACTGGCCAGCCACCAGCGTGAGATCTCAAGCCGGGATCTCTACGTGGCCGTTACTGGGATCTCCTCCGTTGGCGAATCTTGCTTCTCCGCTGCAGGTACCCTTCTTTGTGGAGCTTCCCATCAGCTTCTACAAGCCGAAGATTATCCTTGCTATGGTAGTAGTTCTATGCCATGCGCCTCCGCCGAGTTGGTGTGTCCGAGGAAGTCATCGTCTTTATTGTCACCTTTGTGATCATCATTCGAGTGGTCATCAACATCGTCGTTGACATGGGAGTCGTCGGCTTCATCATCGTCCGAGCTAGCAATGACAACAAAACTGTTTGTGGACACGGCCTCATCATAGGAGGCGCAACCTTAATTGTAGTCCTCATCTTTGGAGTCCTCGATAATGACGATCACATTATGGTTGCTCTGATCATCTGATATTTCTATAGGTTCAAGGGAGCACATGAGGAGATGTAGGAGACAGCCATGGATTGATTTCTCATGTATGTGTGTCTGCGCGCACATGTAGGTCTGAAACCATGACCATCACCCTGAGAAATCAATCCATACCTCCCCTTACGCCTCTCCTCGTCTCTTTCCCTGAACCTATTGTAATTTCAGATGATGAGTGCCACCAGAAACTAATCGTCTTCATCGAGGAATCCGAAGATGAGAACGATGGTGATGATGGTGCCTCCTATGCCAAAGTTGTGTCCACGGCAACTTCTTTTGTTACTGCTAGCTTGGACGACAATGGTGCTGAGGACCCATTGCAATGGCGACAACAACACCAACGATGATGGAGACATCGACGACAACTCGAATGACGATGACAACAACCCATATTCGATGAACTTTTTCTCAAATTTGATGAATTTTTTTCATATTCGATGAACCTTTTTTCAAATTGGATGAACTTTTTTCAAATTCGACGATTTTTTTTCAAATTTGATGAACTTCTTTCAAATTCGATGAACCTTTTTTTCAAATTAGATGAATCCTTTTTTTCAAATTTGATGAACTTTTTTTAAAAAACAGTAAACTTTCTAGAATTTCAGGAACTTCTTTTGAAAATTGATGAACCTTTTTTGAAAATCCGTTAACCTTTTTTCATAATCGATGATTTCTTTCAAATTCGTGATTTTTTTTATCAAAATAGGTGGATTTTTTTTCAAAAAAGTGAACCTTTTTTCAGAATAGGGCGAAAATTTTAAAATTCGTGAACTTTTTTTTATCAGACTTGATGAAATTGTTTCAAATACGTGAACATTTTTTCCAAATCCAGTGAATGTTTGTCATATTCGTGAAATTTTTCTGAAATCTGGTGAACTTTTTTCAATTTTATGAACACTATTTTAGGAAATTCGTGAATTCATTTTCAAAATCAATGAACATTTTTAATATTCATGGATTCGTGAATGTTTGTCATATTTACGTTTTCTTTTATCGAGAAATCCTAACTGGGATAGAAACCACTTTCAAATAGCAATGGATTCCGTTATAATTGTGGAGTTGTCAATGCAATAACTGTACATGCGTTGGCATGCAGGTTCGAAAGCCACGTCTGGCAGAATAATAGCAGCGAACATTTTTTTTCTGTGACGCGACCAGTGCTAGGCCGGCCCACTATGGCTCGCCTTCGACCGCCCAGTAGACTAGGCGACGCTGAGGGCGCCCAAGAGGAGCTCTCCCTCCCCTCAAGCAAACAATTCGCAAACTGTGTTTGATAGTGAAGTATTAAAATATCACAGTTTTGAAAATCTACAATATTTTTGCATGTAGGTATAAAATACCACAGTTTTTCATATATCACAGTATTTTTGAAATATGGACAATACTTTGAGCTGTTTGGCTGCTGCAGCATATATCCACTTAAATTGGCTACCTAGTTGTTTTCTCGTTAGCTACCCAGCTATTGCAAACTCAACGGCCACACATATGCACAAACTTTAATGGCCATGCACAAAGGCCACTGCCAAACTGCAACAAGCATGCCCATAGTTCGGCATGTAGCTTACAAAAAGGAGGCAGTCGAACTACCACAACACAACCTGTGTCACCTCGCGAATTTATTGGCACTCTTCTGCGCTGCTGTCAAGGGGCATCATGAGCTAGAAGATGAAGAGAGATACACATGTGTTGGTTTTTTGGCGACGAACGCCTCGGTCACATGTACATCCGTTTTCTTCCCAGAACAACAACTCACATACAAACACATACCCACCGCTGCCGCTTTGTAGTCCTACAGCAAACGTAACGCCCACGTTTCTCTTACGCACACATGCATGGACGCCCACTAGTTTCTGCTGTGAGCGAGCGATCCGCCCGGCCATGCGCACGACGCGAGCTACGCGAAGGACGTGGCCAGCTCAACTGCCAACGCACTACTAGGGAAAGTGTTGGTTTTTAGGCTATTAGTAGCGCGGGCAGCCGGGCTACTGATACAACGCTACATCTAAAGGTTAGCAGTAGTGTTGGTCTACACTCGCTACTGCTATATTTATTTAGTAGTAGCGTGTTTTTCAGAAAGCGCTACTGGTAAATACTAGCAGCGCGTTTTGCAGAAAGCGCTACTATTATTATTGAGTATTTTATTGCTTTTTCATTTTATGTCGTATTCATACATCATTATACAAGTGACCAAGTCATGGATTATCATGACTTGGTCACTTAAGATTCATTCACTCGAAACTAATCCGCGGTTCTTTCACCCAATGATATAATAACTCATTATCATTATTATCATATCATTAACAACTTATCATCATAATATATCATTGTCATATAACAACTCCCCATGATCATCATTTTCGTCAATGAGATCATATAACAAGTTGGTCACTAGTCATAATCACAACTCCTCCTCATCATCATTATCAACTCTAACACATTGTAGCACATAGTAACACAATATACCTAGGACCTACTCCGCTCTCATATATGACCTACTACCCTCTCTTAGGTAAAATATCATTAAAACAAGATAGGCCCCGACTCTTCATTATGGAGAATGGAGATTATCATGTCTCCAATTCTTGCGCTTCGCACAATGTTGCTTCGAAGTACCTTCCTACGATTGACCATTCATTTTTTTCCAATCTTTGACTCTCATGTCTTCATCGGTTTTAGAAATCCGGTATGAACAACAGTGATGCGTAGGATGACCTCGCCATAAGTTCATAACATCAAGGCAGCCTTTCGGAAACATCAGATGCACACAACCCTTTGGGATTTTTTGTTGAAAAACAAAGTAATAACTTCGTATTTACCAATTTAGTTTAGTTTTGGAAGAATTTATGAAAAAGATGCACTGATGTTGTAATAGTAAAAAATCTTACCATGACATCTCCATGGATGTTACCATAGTTCATCACGTGCATTAGTGGCACGTATTGACCATAATGTGCAGGAGTTAGATAATAGATATTGTAATTCTCAAAATCTTTAATAAATGACATAAGATGATTTTTCTCTCGATAAGTCAATTCCGCGTCATCAGTGTAGTAGATTCTGTCTACCATCTTCCAAACTTTTTTTGAAAAATAAAAATAAGCTATTAATGAAAATAAGCTGTCAACTATTTTGAAATTAACAATATAAATTACTTAATAAATATGTTTGAGAAACTCACATTGCGGTAAAATTTGAAGCGTATCTACAATGACCCAAATGTCCATATTATCTTCGTCGACGTCAGGATCACCAAAATCCAAGGTGACAAGCATACCCTAATGAAAATCATGCGTCTTGCAAAGTGCTTCCCAATTCCGGCAACCAAAATGAGATATGCTCTCAGAATTGTATAGTTTAATAACAAAATTATAACCATGATGGGTCCTTAGATGAACTATCTTTGTCTCCATGTTTTCATGATCTTCAAAATCAATCCTCTCCAAGACATAGCATCTTGCATGGCATGGGATAGGATATTCGAATTGTAAAATACAGAAATTACACGTTGAAGAAGCAGAAGTCGTGCTTAATTACGAAAAAACACTTGTCGTCGTTGTGTACCATTTCAACATAGAAGGTCTCCTTGAGCTTAATACTGAAGTGCCGACCTTCTACCAGGTGAGGCCTATCGCACATATGTCTGTCATCGCCACACCAGTCGCACTTGGGGAGCCTATCGTCATCTGATAACATTTGCTATGTTCATAATTCAAAGATTAAACTTGTAAATTTAAATATATGTACTACAAAAAATAAATTAGATCATATTATAGCACAAGTCATACCAAAATTCACAGAAAAACCCCGCATGACCTTTGCTAAATAAGGACATATCGAGCACCTGATATTTCACTACAAGAAATATGTCAACTTGTGACCACCACTATTGGTCACTGAATGGTCACAAATTTCCATTTGTGACCTTTTTGTGACCAAAAACATAAGGTCAAAAGCTGGCCGTCATAAACTGACTATAGCGACCTTCTCTGTGAGAAGGTCATAGACGTTTATGACCAAAATATGCCTACTGTCGTGTTTTGGTCACTAGCAGCCTCCCCAGGCCACGTAGGCATCCAGCGTGGCAAGCTGATGTGGCACAAGATTCAGCCCGGTCCAATTCGGTTTTCTACTTGGGCCTAGCCCAACAATTCGGCCTTTTTAATATATATTTTTTCCTGCTAGTTTTCGTAAGCTACTTGGGCCTGGACCAACAATTCAGCCTTTTATTTATTTCTGGGCCGTGGTCTTTTAACATTATTTGGGCAATTATATTTTGGAGCTGGACCCACCAATCAGATGGGTCCCACTTGTCATCATCTCACACATTGGGCCCACTTGACAGAAATTTCAAAACTGCTCAGATTATTTTCATAAGTGGGTCCCACGAGTCAGGTTTCCATTCCACACGTTTTCAAATCACATACATAATCAAAATTTCAGACCGAACAGTACAAATGTAGTTCATCAAATAACACTAAGTCTACTACAATCTGTACAGTCTATTACAACCCCAATATGCCTATTGTTACAATATTACAATATTTACAGTCTCGTCTTCAAACTTCGTAGAGACAACTCTTGCGGAGTAGGGCTACACTATACGGCTTCAAACTTCAAATTTCGTAGACCTGGAGCTCCTGTAAAAGAGTGAACACATAGGCTACCAGCATTAGAGTCGCTATTATTCCTGGACAATCGAAAAATTATATATTGAAACAGATCTCATAGAAATGTGGATTTATGGACCAAATATATGATAAAGCAACAGATTCAACCAACTTCAAAGACCTATATGTTTGTGATGCATCTTCACATAGTATAATATGATTCCAGGAGACCACAAGAGCATCAATCAGCAGCAGGTGTATAGCTAGCAAACTACTACTCCCTCCGTCCGGAAATACTTGTCATCAAAATGAATAAAAGAGGATGTATCTAGATGTATTTTAGTTCTAGATACATCCTCTTTTGTCCATTTTGATGACAAGTATTTTCGGACGGAGGGAGTACTAGACATCATCGACACTTGAACCATAACATGTCCAGCAAGGAAACAAAAAATGGAACAAGTACCAATTTTGGATAACATGTCCAGGAAGGACATCCAATGGTTTCAGTCACATCCTAATAAACCAGCGGCACTCTAATACTAGTAATTACCAGCAGCAAATCAAATAGCCAGATGAATCACCAGCACTTGATCAACACAACAGTCGGCAAGGACTCAACCACGGCGCAAAAAGCATCGAAATCCTAACTAACCCATGAAACAGAGCATGGTTGTAGCATAGCAAAGGGAGGAGCTCACAGTGGTGGTTTGTGCAGCCGATGTCGAACAGCCTCCGTTCGTCGCTTGCGCGCACCATGCACCTTGGTTGGCCATGAAGCCCTCGTCATCAACTGCACAGATGAAATCCAAAGCATCGCTGTTGCACATGGATAGGAGGTGTCAATAATTTTGAGGTCAAATTGAAAAGGGGATACCATATAGTTTGCAAGTGCGTGAGGAAGGAAAGCCATGCAAAAGCGGCACTTGTACCATGACATGTCCAGCAAGGAAACAAAAAATGGGAAAACAATTTATTCTAAACTAGATACCAACTGAACTAGTAAGAGTAAACTTGTGCATAGTCGTACCAGTTGCTGTCTGCTATAGCAAGCATTTTTTCAGGTTAAACTTGTGCCTACGGCCCCTAAAAAACTTGTGCCTACGTAGACACGCTATCACCAGTTCGCCAGACTCGTGCCAACGAGCATTACAACCAGCAACACAGGCAACCACCATTCATGGTGGTAGATGCGTGTAGTAGATAGATTCATGAAGAAAACTCAA
The DNA here is from genome assembly GCA_902687465.1 of Secale cereale. NCBI lineage: Eukaryota > Viridiplantae > Streptophyta > Magnoliopsida > Poales > Poaceae > Secale > Secale cereale. Next base: position 869,060,054 of record LR738714.1, on the reverse strand, counting down.
TTACTATAACAGAATATTCATGGAGAAGTTGGATATGATGCATCGTGCAAGCAACTAATTTAGTAAGCAGTGCTCCAAAGTATTCCACATGTCAAGTGCAGCTTGCATGCCAGAGCGGAGAAAAAATACGCATCTTCTCAGTGTCAGCTACGACGAAGGGTGCAAACAAGAAACATTTTGAAACTTGACTGTTATGAAAAAAATTGATCAAGTGGTCAAATCAATTCTCTAGTTCAACAAGTAGTTATATGAGGCATCAAGATTGCTAAATATCGAGAAGACCATGAACAGAATGAAGCAGAGACCATGAGGCGGATCAGCTGGCAAATATTTCAGAAACAGAGCAAAACGGCTTGCTAATTTTGGCATCAACGAATTTGGGACATGGAGGACAAGCTATCAGAATGCATTTAATGAAATGGATTGCTTTTGGTGATTAATGGAAGAAGTAATCTGCAGATTACACAGTGAACAAGTGAAGGACTTAAATCTCTCCCTATGGAAGAACTAAGTTGATGAAGACATGCAGCAGCAGGAGAAGCCTTGCATCATTGGTTTGGTCGGGTCGACGCTGGAAAGACTGCCGTTGTACATGATCATCACCTGATACGTCCAAAACGTATCTATAATTTCTGCTTGCTCCATGCCTCTTTTGTGTGATATTGCTATGATATTTATGCACTTCCATACACTTTTGATCATATTTGGACTAACCTATTAATTCAGTGCACCCCAGTGCCAGTTTTTGTTTTCTGCTGTTTTTGTATTTCAAGTTTTCCCATTACGTAAACTGCCAGAAAATTCCGGGAAAAATATATAAAAAATCAGCGTTCCGGAAGCTTCCATGCGGCCAAAGTAGGGCCGGAGGGGGGCTACCAGGGCTCCAGGCGCCCTGGGGGCGCGACCCCCCTCCTGGCCGCGCCGGGGGGGCGCCTGGGCCCCCCAGGCCTCCGCTGATGCCCCCTTTGGCATATATTTACACCGCGTCCCGAAACCCTCGAGGACGGAACCCTTTTTCGCGATCTCATCTCTGTTCCGCCGTCGCCGCGCTTCCAAGATCGGGAGCACCAGGAGAACTCTTCCCGGCACCCTGCCGGAGGGGAGGATCACCACCGGGAGCCTCTCCACCACCATGGACGCCTCCCGGATGAGTTGTGAGTAGTCTCCCTTGGACCATGGGTCCATGACCAGTAGCTATGTGATGTTCTCCTCCCCTCTTTGTCCTTCACCGATTAGACCTCGTGAGCTGCCCTACATGATCGAGGCACATATGTAATCCTTATGCTGTTGCTATGATGAGTTTGCTGGGATCCGATGGATTATGAGATTATGTTCAGATTGTGTGTGAGTAATATATTTGATTTACCTCTTTTATATTTATGTTCTTGAGTAATTCTTGCATGTTCTCCGTTGCTGTTTATTGCTTTGGCCAAGTAGTAGGTAGTAACTCCAAGAGGGAACGTTATGCTTGATTGTGGGTTCATGCCCCTTGATGACTAGCTTGAGTGACAGAAACATGAGTGTAGGGGATGTGCTGTTGCCACAAGGGGGAAAACAATGGTGCTTGTGCTTGTGGGTGCAAGGATTGTTTACTTTACGCAAAGTTCTTTTAATGCAGTTGTCTGTTGCTTTGAGTTTACACTATGGGTGGGACTCGCAACTTAATACCAGCGAGATGTTCTGGATAGATATCTCAAGGTGGATGATTAGTAGTAGATGCAGATGGATTTCGGTCTACTTGCCTTGGCGTACCGCCCATGCTTTTGAGCCTCTATCTTTCTTGCAGCATAGTTAGCATTGGTTTGCGCACATAATCCTATCAATTGCCCAGCTGTAATTTGTTTACCTCGCTTAGCTGTTTTATCGTCTTTTGGGAGAGAGACATCACTAGTGAACATCATGGGACCCCGGTCCATATTACCATCACTGATCACATCCACTATTTACTTTCAGTTCTTACTTACTAGTTGCAGTTATACCTATCACTATTATCTCTTGCGTTTGATCCTTTGTAAACGACAAGGCCGGAGGGATTGACAACCTCTTTGTACTCGTTGGGAGCAAAGTTATTTGTATCTGTGTGCAGGTCCTGTCAGCCGCTAAATATCTGGTGCCGTTAGCAGTTGACACCTTCTTGTTGAACCTTGCAGTCTCAGGGGAATTCGATCCTTGGTATCTTTGCCAAGGGAAAACTACCGCTACACTGCATCTCAAACCTTCCACTTGGGGTAACCAACGAGGGGCGAGAAGCCATCAAGCAAAGTTTTCTGGCGCCGTTGCCGGGGACTCCACTCTTCAAGATAGGGGAGTTGCACGCTATCTTTTATCTTTGCTTTTTAGTCTTGTTAGTTTACCTTTCAGTTTTCTTTATGTCTTTTCACTAGTTTTGCTTAATGGAAAACAACAAAATTATGAGAGAGCTTTATAAGCTCTACCTTGCTTTGGGACATGATGTGTTTGAAGAGAAAATTTACTTTGATGATACTTTGCTTCCTATATATGATTACAATGATGAATATGATGTTTTCAGTCCACCTACTATTGAGGATAAAATTTATTATGATTATGATATGCCTCCTAAATACAATGATTACCATGATGGTTATGATTGCTTTACTCTCAATATTCCTAATAAGAAAGATTTTGCTTATATGAAGAGTAATGATACCTTTTTGCATGTGGATCATGGTAACAATGCCTTATGTGATGCTTATATTGTTGAGTTTATTCGTGATCCCACTGAAAATTATTATGAGAAGGGAACATATGCTTATAGATATTTCAATAATATCAAGTTCCCTCTCTTTATGTTGAAGGTTTTGAAGCTGCACTTGTTTTGTCTTCCTATGCTTATTGCTTTGTGCTTCAATGAATTATTGTATTGCAATATTCCTATGCATAGGAAGCATGCTAGGCTTAAATGTGTTTGGTATTTGCTTCTTGATGCTCTCTTTTGTTCTTCAACTCTTATTCCTACGAGAGCATCATTAAAGTCTTAAGCCTATCTTTATGGCTATAAAGAAAGAGCTCTAGGGAGACAACCCTTGTTATCTTTGCTTTCAGTTTGTTCTTTCAGTTTTAGTGGTCTTGATGTTTGTTACTACTGTAGCAACATCATTGAATCTTTATTTTTAAGCTTTGTGCCAAGTTTAGCCTCTGATTGCAAGAAAGTTCAAAAGTTGTGACGTGCTGTCCAGGAAACAGATTCTGTCCTTGGACAGAAAAATTCATATAAAATCACCAGATCATCTTTTTGGTCTGAATTGTTTCGACAGCGTGCTCTATACAATTGTCTTTCGGGCGTCTGTTCTGAGTTTTTTGATTTGAGTTGCAGAAGTGCCCCGAAAAAATTATTTACTACCTGCTGGTCTATTTTTCACAGATTCTGTCCTGTTTTGCCTTTCCTTCATTTTGCAAACCTTGAGCTTCCTTTTTCTTTGCAAAAAACCTTTTTGCAATCTTGAGAAACAGTAGGCCTTCAAGAATATCCTTATTTCCAGCAAGGAACAATTATTTTATTAAGGGTACTAACCTCGCTAATCAGATTATGATGAGTTATGTATGAAGGGAGTTTTCAAGTGTGCGAGGGAAGATGATAAAAAGATTCAGGAGTGTCAAACGCTCAAGCTTGGGGATGCCCCCGTGCACCCCCAAGAAATATTCAAGAAGACTCAAGCGTCTAAGCTTGGGATGCCCCCGTGCATCCCCTTCTCCATCAACAATTATCAGTTGGTCTTTCGTTCCACTATATTTTTATCACTTCATGTGTTATGTGCTATGCTTGGAGCGTCTTGTTTTTAGTTTCCTTTTTAGTTTTATTTAGCTTTGCTTGCTGTTCATAACGAGTTGGAACTCAGCCTTCCTTGTGTGGGAGAGAAACACGCTCCACTTCAACCTAGAACATAACATAGAATTTTCATGTCTATCCTTGCTGTGTGTGTTCTTTGTCTTTCAATAGCTACTGTCATGTTCAGCTCTTAGTTTTCATGCTTTTCTTTTTAAAAGAGCTTTTGTTAAGTTGGTTGCTGGAACTCTCTTGAGTTATCATGCTTATCTTGTTAAGAGAGTTGGCTTCTGTTGCACTGGTTGATATGTCTATGATAAAAATGCTATGTGCATAATGGTGCTTAGTAGTTCATGTTTTCTTATGTTTAGTCTCAAATAGCTGGGGGGTTCTCAATGTGTTATTGGAGTACCAACATGATTTGTTTGCCTATGATGTGGTATGGTTTAGTGATATCTTCCCCCAAGAATTTATTTTGATTGACTTGGTGTATGCTCACGCATATTTAAGACTGTAAAGAAAGTCTATCAAGCCTTGATGATCTTTAATTTCTGAGTAGCGATATAACTTCCATGCCCGATTCAATGTTGCTTTGTCGCTCTGCATGATTATGACCGTCATTGCTCTTTTAGTTGGTCGCTCCCAGTCTTTTGCTAACCTCCGCCTGTACTAAGCGGACTGACTGCTTGTGCATCCAAAATCCTTTAAACCAGTTATGCCATATGAGTCCACCATACCTTCCTATACATGGTATTTACCTGCCATTCCTAACGAAGACTTTCATGTACCATCTCGAAATTATTCAAAAAGGCATTTCTCTTTTGTGCCTCTGTTTTAGTTCATGAGGAAGTAGTAGTTAATTCATGATCTTTTTAAGTTGGACAAGCTTCACCCCGGGGTTGCATGTCTAATGTGCAAACCCATAATACGAGAAGGAACTGGCATAGAGTGCGCCCGACTCATTAAAAAAATATACAACAAACAAACCCTCCTTCACGCTTTGTTCATGAGAAATCAGAAAACTTTGGCAGTGATAAACAAAGGAGATTAAGAGGATGTGATCGTCCTCATTCGGGAGCCGTTCCTCGAAACTTGTCCAGCTCAAGAAGTAATTGAGTTATCTGCTAGCATTCGTTGACGAAATATGCATATTCTAAAAAAATAATTATTACTTCTGTTTTTAAAACCAAGAGCTCTGGTACATGTTTATTTTTTGTTTCTGTCGTGGAATTAGCATGGCAGATGTCCGGTTTAGCGGACTTGATGATGGAACCATCGCACGGGTTAGCTTGAAGGGGTTCATAGCACACAAAGGACACAAAGAGTTTATACTAGTTCGGCCCCTTCGATGAAGGTAAAAGCCTACGTCTAGTTGGTTTGGTATTGCTTGGGCGTCGGTTTACAGGGAGCGGATCGCTTGCCTGTAGTCTCGACGGGTTGATTCTTGCTTGTCCTTGAACCATCGCCGGGTCGTCCCTTTATATAGAGGTGACGCCTGGTCCGGTTTATAGAGTCCTGAGGCCGGCTCATATTTGTGTCCGCCTCGGTCTCTGTCCTTTCTTCCTTATCTCTCAAGTTACATCGCTTGGCGGTTTACAAACCATAATTCTATACATGGGCCCTAAGATTTTATGGGTCGTAGCCTTTACTAAATATTACAACCAAATATAATATAACTAAGCCGGTTTACACTAGCCGGTTCATACCTGCTAGTCATATCCCTGACATTAGGCCCCAGAATGATTTGAACTTGTTCATATCAATCTCCCTTATCTTGTATAATTTTCTTCTGTGTCTTCTCACTTTTGTAAACCGGCTCTGACGTCATCTTCGAGATTCACTAAATCTGACCGTGACATCATCTCCGCATTTAACGCTGCGAGCTGTACTGTAGCTTTGTTTAATGGTTATCCGAAAATCGAGGCGTCAAAAGGGATCTTTATCCGATCTTCGCTCCCTCGAATCCCGCACCTGTCGCTTCACATCTGTCCTTCGCTTATAAATACCGCCGTCCCCCTTCGTTCTTTCTTCTTCTCGCCTCTTCTTCCTCCGTCCGTTGCCCGAGCTTCAAGACGCCATTGACGCCCGAGCTTGAAGCGCCGCCGTAGCCTCGCCGAGTCAAGACCTCCCTGGCCGCTGCATCAACCTGATTCGACCAGAGAACTCCGCCGCTGTCCTCCATTGTTCAGGTACGTCTTTTCTTCCTCATTCTAGATCTGCATCCTCTAGGGTTCTTCCCTGTTCTTCCACCATTAGGGCTCTCAACGAAAGCTTCATCTTGTTCCTCTTAAACACTCACTTCGTAGAAAGTTTTTGACCTTTATGCCCAGTTAATAGATCTTCCACTAGTATTTACTTTAGATCTCACCACTTGTACTTACCCTGTAGATTCACCTGCTCCGCATAGGACCCTTGTGTTTCTTCCTGTATTTTCTTGTACTTAATTTTCCTTTCTTTTCTTTGCGCGCCCAGATCTGTTTCACTTTATCCGTTTACAAAGAAACTGTTTCTTCTCCTTTGTAGATCCATTAGGTATACTCCGGTTTAAACTGTTATGCCCTGTTCCTGTAAAAAAATTGACGTTGAACGCGACGGTTTAGCTGTTCCTCTTTTACTGTTGTGAACTGGTAATGACACAGCTCCCTGTTATTGCCGGTTTAACCATACCATTAGTCCTCTGTTTTAAACCGTTGCGTAATTTCCACAGATATTTTCCGGTTTATACTGTTGTACCCGCATAATCCGTTTTTTGCACTTTATCTTTTTCAGTACTTGTCCTTCCATTCCTATGGCCAAGCAGTTTGTCTCTTGTGATTGGGTCCCTTCCATTATCACGGAAGAAGACTTGGTCAAAATTTCTGAAATCGGTACCTTAGGCCCTCAGTCTGTTTTGAAGTGGCGGGCTCCGGGGAATGAATGCCCTCCTACTCCCAGGCCCGGGGAGGTTATTGTGTTCTTTGACCACATATCTCGAGGCTTCTCTCACCCCGGTTCAAAGTTTTTCCGGGACGTTCTTGCTGCCTTCCAACTCCACCCTCAAGATATTGGGCCCAACTCTATTTCAAATATCTGTGACTTCCAAGTGTTTTCGGAGGTGTATCTGCAAGAAGAACCGTCAGTCGATCTGTTCCGGGACTTCTTTCACCTGAACCGGCGCACGGAGTTTACCAGCGGACCGCATCAAGAACTTGGCGGCGTTAGTATTCAAAAAAGGAGAGACGATGTCTTCCCTCACGCCGCTTTACACACGCATCCAAAGGAGTGGAACAAATCATGGTTTTACTGTGTTGATACTTCTCCTGGAGGGGAGAACCCTCTGCCAGGTTATCGTGAGCACCATATTCCGGAGGATCATCCTCTGCCACAACGACTCAGCTCTGTCGAACGAACCCGGTTTGTGTCTCAACTCTCCAGGTTGAAAGCTTTTATGGCCAACGGTTTAACAGGAACCGATTTTATGCGCTGTTGGCTATCTTGGAGCATTCTTCCCTTAAGTCAGCGATCACAGTTGATGTGCTAGTATTCTGGTAAACCGGACGACCCTCAACGGTTTACCAAGGACAAACTCTCTGAATCGAAGGTTATAGAATCAGCCAAGAAAATGCTCAACGTCTCCTTAGCAGACTGCAGCAAAGTCGGGTTAGCTCCGTATTATAAGAAGAATAAGCTGCCTGCGGTAAGTTTTGCTTTGCCCTGTATTTGTAACCCGTTCCTTTAAACCGTCTTTTCAATTGTCTTTCTCTCTTTTGAATAGTCTGATGATCCTTTCTGGAAGAGAAAGCCTCAGGAGAAAACCGGCAAACAAGCACGCCGGAAGACCTTTGCTAACAAGAAAAGAAAGCCAGCTCTTGATTCCAGCTCTCACGCCGAGGATGATGATCCGGATTCCGAGGTATGAATTAATCCGGTTTGAATTTTGCTTTCTTGTACTCATATCTGTATCTAATGATAACTTTCCACAGGAGTTGGCTGAAGGTGATAATCCGGCCAAAGTTGAGGTAACTATCCTTTCTTCTGATTCAGAACCTCTTCCACAAAAAAAGTCGTCGGACCGTCCAGAAATACCAATTTTCTCACCCTTATGCTCAATTGGATCCTAATTTTCTTTTGAAGAAGCAACAACATGAAGCTCTTCGCCGGACCACTCGCCATAGTGGCCTGGCAGTGGAATCATCCGGGATTTCTTTAACTCCGGCTCGGAAGCGCCGTGCTGAGGTCATACTTTCTCCGACTCTTATTCATCCCAAGGCCGGGCTTATCCGAAAACCTCTTAAACCGTCTGACCCTGATTATCAGGAAACTGCACTGTCTTCTTCTGGTGAATCGACTGCCACGCAGCTTCCCCCATTGAAAACTGTCCGAGGGTAAATCTTTTTAACATTTCCGGTTTATGATTCCCTTTTTGCTTTATAATGTTAACTCATTTTGCAAACTTTTTTCAGCAAGCCAAAGCCTAGCAAGAAACCCAAGGCAAATAAACCACCTGCTGAGACCTCTGCGGATGATCCGGCGAATGATCCGGCGACGACCGTTCCTCCAGAAGGCGAGCCCATAGCTCCTCTTGAAGATCCTGCGCCTACGGATCACGTCTCAATACCCGAAAATCCTACTGCTGAAGATGCCCACAATTCGCCAAGTCCTGCCCGGGTCAACTCTCCGCAAATTAATCCGGCATCTCCCAATCCGGCTCACACTGCGACTCCAATTGCACCTGCTTCTCCAGAAGTTGTAGTGACTGGGGCTGCATTCGTTGCTCCGGCTGAGCCCACCGTTTTAGCCAAGCATACGGCTAAAACGGAGAAGCTATATAAGGAGAAGGGCAACTAGAGTACTGAAGTATCCAATCTTGCAAACATGAGCGCCCAAGAAATCTATTCTGGGTACCTAAATCGGCTCCACAGCAGCCGAGACTATGAAGCGAGTTTGGTTAACTTAATGAGGGAGAAATATGAGGTAATCCTTTTCTTCTGACTTTGCACTTTTGATATGCTTCTATCCCATAACAGCCCCCAAGTTCCGGTTTAGCTGCGTGCTGAAGGTGAACCGGAACTTTATAGTTTGAACAATTGATCTTTACATTAGCCCCCAAGTATCAAGTAGATAACTTGTTTATGTATTTGATACTTGTAAAAATTTCTGCTGATACTTCAATCATCCATTAGCCCCCAAGTGTCAAGTAGACAACTTGTTTGTGTGCTTGAGACTTGTAACTTTGAATTGCTGTTGTTTATTGCTTCAACTGCCATTAGCCCCCAAGTGTCAAGTAGACAACTTGTTTGTGTGCTTGAGACTTGTCTGATTTTTGCTTCTTGTCACTTGATTGTGCTTGCAGGCTGACTTAAACCGGAACCCTGATGAGATTAATGAACTTCGGAGCCGTCTTGCCGAGACATAATCTGCCGCTTCGAAAGCTAAGAAAGATCTTCAGGTAAGCTTAAAGACTGCTGAAGATCTGAAGAAATTCTTTGAAGAAGAGCGGACCACTTTTGAGGTTCAAAAGAAAGATCTGGAGAAAAGGGTTCAGGATGCTGAAGGGGCGCTTAATCCGGTTACAGAAGAGTTAACCTGTTTAAAGCAGCAGATTGAGTTGATGACCTCTGCAATCTTTGGTAAGTATAATCTGAACTCCTGCTTTATCCCTGTAATCTTCCATCGATGTCGGTTTAACCGTAATATCTATATGCAGGGCGCCGTGTCTCCCATCTTGGGGATGACCTACGGAAAAAGCTTAAAGCATGTTACACCTTGGTCGAGCAGCTGTATTCCGGCGCTCAAAGGATCATTAGTGCAACATCTTTCGGTAAACCGGCCCCTACGACTATCCAAGACACGTTGAAAAAATTATCTGTTTTGCCGATTCGTCTTGAAGAAGTCAAAAAATCTGCTACCCGAGGTGGTGCCCTTCTGGCCCTTACCAGGGCTAAGGCCTGGGTCCCGGATCTTGATCCAGAAGAAGCTTTAACTGGATTTCCTGACACAAAGGACGACGGTTCCACTTTTACCGCAAAGGATCTCTACGCCTTGACGAAGGAGATGCGCCCCCTCGCCAGCAAGCTTGCAGCTGAATCCGATTTATCCAGGTATCATCCGGGGTACAACTTGCAAAACGAGTGGGTGGAGCGGCTGGTTTATGACACCGTCAATTTAATCCCGCCGGTTTGTCCTCATACCTTCGCTCCAGATATCGAACCTTCTGAACTTATCAACGAAGAGATGTATTTCCGGGCTTTGACGAAGATTGATTGGTGTGTGCCGGATTTCCAACCGCTTCAAGAAGACGAAGATATTCCGGATCAAGGTGATGGCCAGCCGTCTCAGCAAGGAGGAGCATAATTCAGAATTTATTGTTGTAGTCGCAGTCTCTGTTTTGCCAAACAATCTTTTTAATCCGTCAGGCTTGCTATGCCTTGTAATAGGATAGCTGAAACTTGATCTGCTTTAATCCGGATATTCTATCTTTCTTGTATGAAATATTTGCCAATTTAACTGTTGTCTGATGTTGCTTATCTTGCATATCCTCTGCTCCTGCAGAAATAATACTGAGATTATATATACTCAACACTCTTAATCCGGTAGGACTTTAAAGACCCTTGATGAAGACCTTCATGGATCCAATTAGAAACCCGGGTTTTGATGATAGACTCCGGTTCATCTTGTTCTGAAAAACTTTGTTCAGAAATTTGTGGCTTGTTGCCTGATAGATGATCCGGGTTATAATGAACACCGGTTTACTCATGCTGGTATTCATGACCCAGACTTTTCACTTTATAGATATGTGGTCAGCTTCTGTAGCTGTTCCCCTCCGGTTTAAAGGATTATAAAACACAAACACAAAAAGATGCAAATTTTGCAAATAAGACCATGTAGTCGATGCTTTTTAAGAGCTGCCAGGCTCAAAGCAAGGTTCAGCCAATCAATGGGATGTGGATTATCCATCTTTCCCAGGGGGCCTAGCCAATCACTGAATGTGGATTATCCATCTTTTCAGAAGGCCGATAGAACCGCAAATAAAAAACTAAGTCAATCAATGGGATGTGGATTATCCATCTTTCCCAGAGGGCCTAGCCAATCACTGAATGTGGATTATCCATCTTTTCAGAGGGCCTCCATGGTTCCTCCTGAACCGGTGGGTAAATATAAACCAATCACTGAATGTGGATTATCCATCTTTTCAGAGGGTCTCCAGGGTTCCTCCTGAACCGGTGGGTAAATCTAAACCAATCACTGAATGTGGATTATTCATCT
>LR738714.1:869005694-869048969 GCA_902687465.1 Secale cereale | reverse complement strand
TCCATGGTTCCTCCTGAACCGGTGGGTAAATATAAACCAATCACTGAATGTGGATTATCCATCTTTTCAGAGGGTCTCCAGGGTTCCTCCTGAACCGGTGGGTAAATATAAACCAATCACTGAATGTGGATTATCCATCTTTTCAGAGGGTCTCCAGGGTTCCTCCTGAACCGGTGGGTAAATCTAAACCAATCACTGAATGTGGATTATCCATCTTTTCAGAGGGTCTCCAGGGTTCCTCCTGAACCGGTGGGTAAACTGACCACGGGTTTTCAACCTTGCCAACAAAAGCCACGGTTCGAGAGTCTCCACCTTCTTTAAAGCACCAACTATTGAGAGCATGATTGTCATTCTGAGTGTAATATGCATTGTCCCAAAGTACCATTGTCTTTTGCATGATTATGATATCGTTTATTCTGAAATCATTGTATCTAGTCGTCACTTAAACTTTGGAGGTGCCCCTGCATTTATGTTTTGCTTCACTAAAGGGGGCAAGCGAGGTACCACTTTATCATATTTGCACACCATGCTCGTTACAAATCTTTTGAGTGTTTCAGTATCATATTGTAAAACTTTCAGTTCTTTGTGATTCTCTCATGAGGCAACTTAATTACTACAGACTCATTGTCTCAGTAAGCACTTGTCATGTGACTGTGAAAAGTTCTTATATGGTTAATAGCATGTCACCACAGAAATTATGCTTGTTATCATTTACCTACTCGAGGACGAGCAGGAATTAAGCTTGGGGATGTTGATACGTCCAAAACGTATCTATAATTTCTGCTTGCTCCATGCCTCTTTTATGTGATATTGCTATGATATTTATGCACTTCCATACACTTTTGATCATATTTGGACTAACCTATTAACTCAGTGCACCCCAGTGCCAGTTTCTGTTTTCTGCTGTTTTTGTATTTCAGGTTTTCCCATTACGTAAACTGCCAGAAAAATTCCGGGAAAAATATATAAAAAATCAGCGTTCCGGAAGCTTCCATGCGGCCAAAGTAGGGCCGGAGGGGGGCCACCAGGGCTCCAGGCGCCCTGGGGGCGCGGCCCCCCTCCTGGCCGTGTCGGGGGGGCGCCTGGGCCCCCCAGGCGTCCGCTGATGCCCCCCTTTGGCATATATTTACACTGCGTCCCGAAACCCTCGAGGACGGAACCCTTTTCCGCGATCTCATCTCTGTTCCGCCGCCGCCGCGCTTCCAAGATCGGGAGCTGATACGTCTCAAACGTATCTACTTTTCCAAACACTTTTGATATTGTTTTAACCTCATTCTTGCATGATTTGAACTAAACTAACCCGGACTGACGCTGTTTTCAGCAGAGCTGCCTGTATGGTTTTATTGTGTGCAGGAAAACGGATTTTTAGGCATCTCAGGAAATTCCACGAAAAATCACAGAAAATCCACGCACCCGAAGGAACCCGGAGCCAGAAGAGGGGTTAGAGGGGGGCCAGGGGGGCCCCAGGCGCCCTGGTGGCGCGGCCCACCCCCTGGCCGCGCCGGGAGGTCGCCTGGGTGGGCCCCACCTCCCCTGGTGCCCTACTTCGACCCGTATTTTAGCTCGTGACGGAAAAATCCCAGATCAGAAGTTCTTTTCCCAGTTTTCGTCGCGAAGCCGCCGCCGCTCTCTGTTCGTCTTCGGGAGGGCTAATCTGGAGGCTGAATTGGCCTCCGGAGAGGGGAGATCGTCGCCATCGTCATCATCATCACCACTCCATCATCCCTCCATGACTTCTCCTTCCATGTGTGAGTAATCCCCTGCTGTAGGCGAAGGGGATGGTAGGGATTGGATGAGTTAGATCATGTAATAGTTTGTCAGATCGTTGGGGGCATGTTGCCTATCATCTACTATGGTGTTTATCATCTTTGCTTCAACTTGTTATGCTTAATGGTTGTCACTTAGGGCCCGAGTGCCATGATTTCAGATCTGAACCATATGTGTTTGCATGAATATATTTGTGTTCTTGATCCTACCTATGAGTTGTTTGCACCTATTACAGTTCGGAGCCGGCGATCCCAAAAGTAACAGCTTGGGACACCAAAGGGGATGGTCCGTAGTTTGAGGATTACATGTATCCATTGAGTTTTTTGCTTTGTTCCGGTGCTCTTTGACAGGAGCACCTTAATCTCCATAAGTTCCTTTTGGCCCCGTTCGTAGCGGGATGGTAGGACAAAGATGTTGTGCAAGTTCTTATTGCAAGCACGTACAACTACCTACGGGATACATGCCTAATGTTTGATATTTGCCTAGATGATCATTACTTTTCCGTGTGCCTTGCCCAAAGTTAGAATCATGATATATCTCATCCATGCAGCGCCCAACAATCCGTCTCCCTAGCCTACAGTGTTTTAAATCCTGCTTGTTACTAGTTGCTACTTTTGCCATTTACCTTTACTATTTACTTTTGCTGTTTACTTTTACTATCACTATCATCACTATCATATCACTGTTACCACTTATCTTTTGTTGCAAGTAAGTATATTTCAGGTGCGGTTGAATTGACAACTCAACTGTCAAATCTTATAAATACTCTTTGGCTCCCCGTGTGTCGAATCAATAAATTGGGTTATTCATACCCGCGAAGACTATCTCGATCCCTTACGGTTGAGGGTTATCAAGTACCGTTTTCTGGCGCCGTTGCCGAGGAGCATAGCAATATTTACAAGTCTACTTGAAGTATCCCTGCTGCACTTCATTCGCTATGGGTAAGAAAGGAGACCCCAAGGTTCCGATCTTACTATCCACTACAAGAAGAGGTACTGTTCTGAGCACTAGTGCTACACTTGATTCACCCTCTGTTATGAGTAAGTTTGCCTCACCGCCACCACATGATGCTCCTACTGAATCTGTTACTATGTCCGATACTCTTGATGATGCTTCTACTACTATTGATGATATTAGTTCACTTGGTTAGGCTCTTGAGAAACAGATCGCTGCTGCTGCAAAAAAGTCTGGAATTGAAATTCTTGTTACTCGCTACCCTATTGGTGAAACTTACGATTATCCTGATTTGAGTAAACTCAAGGAGAGAATCCTTGATGATGATTACTATATGCTTGATGAAGATTTATGCAGGGAACTGACAGAGTTTTCTGGCTCTGACCCTGAAGTTATTAAGAAGCTGTTTGAAAAGCACTCTTTGAAGAACAAAACCGTTCATGATCCTGAATTTGCTACATCTCCTATATGCATTGATGATCCTGATTATAATTTCTCTGTTGATCTTTCACTTATAACTATAGTTGAAGCTGACCCCTTTTATGGCAGAGAAAATGATGATGCTATTGCACACCTGACTAAACTCGGTGAGTTGGGTGGCTTGTTTACCACGGATGAGAAGATACGATACTTTTATGTGACCAAGCTTCTTCCTTTCTCCTTGAAAGAAGGTGCTAAAGCATGGTATGATTCACTCCCATGCGGTTCCATTAAGAGTCCTCAAGACTTAGCTCACTCTTTTGTTGATAAGTACTTTCATGCTCACATGCAACATGCTGCTTTACAAAGAATTTATAACTTTAAACAGTTGCAGGATGAGCACCTCCCTAAAGCTTGGGGGAGGTACTGCGGTCTGATTCGGTCTAGACCAGGACATGAAGTCCCTAAGAAAGAATTAATCGATATATTTTATGCTGGTCTAACTGATGAATCTAGGTCCTATTTGGACAGCTGTGCTGGTTGTGTTTTCAGGAAAAGAACACCGGACGATGCAGAGGATTTGATGGGCAGGATTGCCAAAAACCATGAAGATTGGTCCGTCCCTGAACCACCTCCACCACCAAAGAAGAGGGGCATGTTTGTTCTAAGCCCCGAAGATATGCGAGAAGCAAAGAAGTCTATTAAAGAGAAAGGTATTAAAGCTGAAGACGTGAAGAATCTACCCCCTATTGAGAAGCTGTGTGAGCCTACCACTCACCCTCCTATGGTAGAGGTACACTCTCTTTTAGATTTCAACGCAAGTGACATCCCTCATGGTAAGCCTCCTGATCAATGTTTAGATGAGTTTGATAATTTTATTATGAAACAAAATCATTTTAATGAGAGGATACAAAGTCAATTGCATGATAATTCCCTTGCTATCAAAAGTTTGCTTGATGTTCTAGGTAGAACAGTTAATGATGTTAAATGTCTTGTGAAGCATTTTCATATGGTTCAAACTCAGCTTAAACAAATTTCTGATGTGCAGAAAGATTTGCTTGCTAACAATGCCAAACAAGATGATTTGCAGGCTTTCGGGATTAAGACCCGAGGAGGAACTAGCACTCAAGATCATCTCTATCCAGAGGGGCATCCGAGGAGAATCGAGCAAGATTCTCAAATGCAGGAAGAAGAAATTGTTGGCTCTCCAAAGAAGAAGAAGAAACACAAGGAGGCTGACAATTCCAATGATCCAATTACAGATGAAGAGCCAGCTGTTGATCCCAACAGTGTATCTATCTCCGATGCTGAGACTGAAGACGGTGCTGAACCTGAAGGTAAGGATAATGAGAAGAATGATCCGCCTGAAGTTCGAGAAGAAGAAGCACCTGACAAACGTAAGAGGTACACTAAAGAAGACTTCATTGCAAGAAAACATGGGAAGGAAAGAGAACCATGGATACAGAAACCCATGCCCTTTCCAGGTAAGTCCATCAAATCTAAAGAAGAAGAGCATTACAATAAGTTTTGTGAGTGGATTAAACCTCTTTTTCTTCAAATTCCTTTGACTGATGCTATTAAGTTACCTCCTTATTCAAAATATATGAAAGATATTGTCACTAATAAAAGAAAAGTTCCTAATGAAGCAATATCTACTATGCTTGCTAACTACTCTTTCAGTGGCAAGATTCCTGAGAAGCTCGGTGATCCAGGTATACCCACCATTCCTTGCTCCATAAAGAATAATTATGTCAAAACTGCTTTATGTGATCTTGGAGCAGGAGTGAGTGTTATGCCTCTCTCTCTTTACAAGAGGCTTTGTTTTGAGAAACTAATTCCTACAGATATCTCTCTTCAGATGGCTGACAAGTCAACCGCCGTTCCGATAGGTATTTGTGAGGATGTTCCAGTAGAAGTTGCTAATTGTTTGATTCTTACTGATTTTGTTGTGCTTGACATGCCTGAGGATGGGAGCATGTCCATTATTCTTGGTAGACCTTTTCTTAACACCGCAGGTGCTATTATTGATTGTAACAAAGGGAAGGTCACCTTCAATGTGAATGATAAAGAACACATGGTGTATTTTCCAAAGAAGACCGACAGGAGGCATGGCCTCAACTCTATAGAAAATATCGAGACCGTGAAGATTGGAGAATGGGACTGTCCACTACATGTACATCACAAATACAAAACTATTATGGTGGGGACAATGTCCATCCAAGTAAAGGTTCAGTGATTACTTCGTAAGAGGTGAGACTTTTTGCTCTATATATCGCCTGTTTGTTGGTAAGACTTGATCAACCTTACTAGCAAACATGTTTTATATAGATAAAAAGTTGAGCTTGTTATGTTTTCATTTGTTTTTAGTTTTTGTTCTACTTGCTGTACCAAGTGTTTATGTTTTGACTTTAAGTTTTCAGAAAGTTATGCAGCTTTTTGAACTTCGAAAAAAATTCAATAGTGAAGTTTTCAAAAAAAAATCCACAAAAATAAAAATAAAAATTTCCACGTCGGGAGTGACCCAGAGGGACCTGGGGCCAGCCAGGGGGACCCACCAGTGGCCCAGGCGGCCAGCTGGCGCGGCCTGCCCCCTGGCCGCGCCCACAGGGCACCTGGGGCCCACAAGGCCCCCCTCCAGGTAAGTCTTCTTCCTCTCTCTCTCTTTCTCTCCAAAAACGCGAGTTCTGCACTTGTTCTTGCGTTCTTGCTGCTCTTGGAGGCGATTCTTCGATCTCTCTCTACAGCCTATCATTTGAGCTGAGATTTTGAACAAATACTCCCTGGTATGTGACTCCTCCACTCCTCCAATTAGATTTCTGATTGGTGACTTTATTTGTGAGTATTTAGTAGTTCTTGGTGCTGTATAGATGAGCTTGCATGCATGTGTAGAAAGTTATTTTCCAAGTTTTGATGCAAGTTTATGCCTTGGGCAAGTGAGTTGAGTAGTTTGCCTTAACTCACCTTGTTTTAATCCTCGTTTTTGTAAATTGCCAAAAATTTCAGAAATGAGTTTGTTAGGAAGGGCAAAAGGGTGGCTTGAGAAGAGGAGGCCCACGCACTCCGATCGAGTTACTAGAGCCGCAGCTTCACCATCAACTACTAGGGTGAGCTATAACGAAGATCATGTGCCCCTAGAGTTGTTGGAAGACACAAGTCCAGCACGTGCGATGACGTTTCCATGTGATGAATTCCTTGAAGCTGCGGGAATCAAGGATGAGTTTTATAATCTTTGTGCTAATGCAGGTCTGACACGGCTCGTCACGTGCCGTGTTACTCAGTATCAAAAACTCACCTCCAGTTTCATTAAAAGTTTTAGATATAATCCTGATTCAGGTGCTATTGAGTTTAAAATTTACAATGATCTTATCACCATGACTTTGGGAAAGTTTTGTGAAATAATAGGTGTGCCAAACGTTGGGAGGACGGCTAGGATGACCACTCAGCCCTCCGAGCTGAAAACCGTCTTCAACTCTCTCTGCAGCATGGGTACGAGGGATATTCATCGGTCAAAGATCTCCAGCATCTTATTCCCTCACCTCAGGTATTTTGCATATTATGTTGCTAGAGGGGTGTTAGCTCGTGACAACACGAGCAACACTTCTGCGCCGGATATTGCTATCCTGGCAGCCGCCCTCTCAGGGAGGTCTGATTATAATCTGGGTGCCTTAATTGCTCGACGCCTTGCTGTGAACGGTAATAAGGGAGACTTATATGGTGGCGTTTATGCCACACTTATCTTAGAACATCTTGGAGGCACCCCACACCCTGATGATACTCCTTTTACTTATTTAAGCTTTGATCTTGCTGCTATGAAAAGGCATAAGTTTGTTAACATGACTTCTGAGCTTGATAATCTTGTTTATATCTTGCGTTTCGGAACCACCGCGGAACGCGAGATCCGTCTACCTGCACCTCTTTTGTTTGATTTTTCTCGCAGGAACGGATGGTCCTTTGATGTTATCTAGTTCGATGAGTTCATGGCCCAGCATCAGTTTCATAACCCCATGGAGGGGGTTGTGCCCGGCGAGGAGGAGCACGGTGAGTTACCACCTTTTCAGGAAGAAACCACCACCGAGTTTGGTGAAGGGTCTTCCTCTGCTTGGCGTACGGACCCTTCCTCGTGGGAGACTCCAAGGAGTTCGGTGTACGCGCCAGCATCCTTCTACGACCCTTGGACTCACCACTGTTCCCCCGGAGCAAGAGGCTCCTTGGGGCAGTAGCTGCTACCAACTTAGGCCAAAAGCCTAAGCTTGGGGGAGTACGTGCCCCTCTCACTTTTCCATTGTATTATCCGTCTTATTCGCTTTGATCTTTTCGAAGTTTTTGCCCGTTCTTCTTTATTTCTCTTTTTGCAAAAACAACAAAAAGATTTCCTCTTTCTTTTTGCTTTCGTTTAACCTTTGAAATAATCCAAAAAGATTTCCTTTTTCTCTTTAGTTTGCTTTGTTTTCAGAGATCAGCTCGAGTCCGTGATGGCATTTAATTATATTTCCTACGTTCGATCGTGCAAGTGACGAAGCAGTAATGACGAATATCGACTGAAGGGAAGCAACAAGGAAGACCGGTATGAACTCTTCTTGTTTCTACTTTTGTACATATGCCTGTACTTATGATCTAGAGACCAGCTTGTAGCGACATAGTGCTATGTTTACAATGCTCTTCCAGTGGTTCATGCTTTCCTTGTGGCTAGTCTCGAATAGCTAGAGTATATAATGTGTTACTGAAATGATTTACATGCATTGCACTGTTCATAGTCTGGTATACTAAGGTGGTATTTCCCTTTAGAGAATTTTTGGATTGACTTGGCACATGTTTACACATGTTTAAGACTAAAAAGTCTGCTCTGCCTTGATGATCTTTGAGTTTTAGAATAGTTATATCACTTCCATGCCCGATTCAATGTTGCTTTGTCGCTCTGCATGATTATGACCGTTATTGCTCTCTAGTTGGTCGCTTCCCAGTCTTTTGCTAACCTCCACCTGTACTAAGCGGACTGGCTACTTGTGCATCCAAAATCCTTAAAACCAGTTATGCCACATGAGTCCACCATACCTTCCTATACATGGTATTTACCTGCCATTCCTAACGAAGACTTTCGTGTACCATCTCGAAATTAATCAAAAGCATTTCTCTTTTTGTGCCTCTGTTTTAGCTCATGAGGAAGTAGTAGGTAATTCATGATCTTTTTAAGTTGGACAAGTTTCACCCCGGGATTGCATGTCTAATGTGCAAACCCATAATACGAGAAGGAACTGGCATTGAGTGCGCCCGGCTCATTAAAAAAATTATACAACAAACAAACCCTCCTTCACGCTTTGTTCATGAGAAATCAGAAAACTTTGGCAGTGATAAACAAAGGAGATTAAGAGGATGTGATCGTCCTCATGCGGGAGCCGTTCCTCGAAACTTGTCCAGCTCAAGAAGTGATTGAGTTATCTGCTAGCATTCGTTGACGAAATATGCACCTCTCAAAAACATTCTTTCTTCCGTTTTTAAAACCAAGAGCTCTGGTACATGTTTAGTTTTTGTTTCCGACCACGGGTTTTCAACCTTGCCAACAAAAGCCACGGTTCGAGAGTCTCCACCTTCTTTCTTCAAAGCACCGACTAGGAGAGCATAATTGTCATTCTGAGTGTAATGTGCATGTCGGGGGAAACTGTCCTCCCACGAGCACCTATGGGACCGGAGCCCCTTCTACGTTGCGGTAAGGGAGCGGAGGGAGCGCGGAGAGCAGATCGAGGAGCACACGCGGGCAGTTTACCCAGGTTCGGGCCGCGCGGACGCATAAAACCCTACTCCTGCTTTCGGTTGTATTAAGTTTTTAGGCTCGGGAG
The DNA here is from genome assembly GCA_902687465.1 of Secale cereale. Classification (NCBI taxonomy): domain Eukaryota; kingdom Viridiplantae; phylum Streptophyta; class Magnoliopsida; order Poales; family Poaceae; genus Secale; species Secale cereale. Next base: position 869,039,994 of record LR738714.1, on the reverse strand, counting down.
CTTGAAGATCTACAGTACCAGCTGCACCGAGCAAGGGAGTGTGAGAGTTTCTGCGAACGAACCCCCTCTACGTTGTGCATGGGCCTCCTTTTATAGCTCAAAGGGGTCACCGACAGGTGTCAACGTAGAGGAGGGTAAAAATCTAACTTTGGTGGTAGTTGTAACAGTGCATGAACAGTGTATGAACAGTGGTCTTCACCTAACTTTGACAGTGGGGGACAAAGGCATTGAATGCCCGTCACCGTCGACCCCAAAAGCGTCCGTCCATGCGTCTCCGTTCGCCATGGCGATGGCTTCGTCACCGCGGCTTGCCACCGTGTCCCCCAGGCTGCACAGCAGCCTGCCACGTGCCCCTGGAAGGGCCCCAGGGCGACGCGTGGGCAGACGAGCTGGAGCGCAGGCACACAGTGTAAGCCTCCCCCGGCAAGCACCTTGCCGGGGCCAGTATCTTGCCGGGCCCAGAAGCTTGCCGCTCTCCGGGTCCTGGCGGGGCGCACGATGCGCCGCGATATCTCCTCTTCAGATGCCGTTTTCTTGGCCTTCCTGGCAAGCACCTCTTGCCAGGGTCTTGTGCTGAAAAGATGTCCTTGAGCCTGGTACGGCCTTCCCGGCAAGCTCCTCTTGTCGGGGTCTTGTCTCTTAACTTAAATACTTTGTTCTTGAATGGCTTTATAGGGACCAGAGCGGACCTTGGCGAGCGCGTGGTATGCCCTGCCACGGGAAGCTGCTACTGCCCGTGCACGAGTTGGGGTACTAAGGTACCCCTACCTTAGTACACCAACAGGAGCCCCCGGGCCTGGGCCACACACGGTGCCGAGCGCTGTTGGGTCAGGCCCAAGATAGTGCACGGGCACACGCGGCCCACGGCAAGCCGTATCCATCTCCGCATCCGCCGCATCCCTCCCTAACGGCACGCGTCGATTGTGGCGTCGTGGGAGAGATCGTGGCCTGTTCTTTAATGGGAAATGTGGAACGTCCCCCACTCCCCCCTTAAAAGCAGAGGAAGCAGGGGCAGTTTCCCTCCATTGCCTTCATTGTATCTTCAATCTCCAGAAACCCCCGTCGCCCTCTGCCTCTGCAAAGGTCGACGGAGAGCCGAGCTCCACTCCCTCCGCCGCATCCAACACCCGCAGCGCCGGCGACCTCCTAGCCTCCCTCCTTGCCGCCTCCGCCATGGCTCCGAAGAGTGACAAAGCGAAAGGCGACAAGGCGAAGAAGGAGAAGTCCGAGCAGGCGGCGAAGTTAGCAGCCATGCGGAGGAAGAGGGTGGTCTTCCCGCCGAGGCTCGGCGCGAGGGAGCTCCGGGACAAGTACTACTTGTTCTGGGCGAGGGAGACGAAGGCTCATCCCCGCACCAGAGTCCTCCCCGCCGTCGCCATCGACATGTTCCCCGGCGGGTACTTTTACTTCGCCGCATTCTTCCACTGTGGTCTGTGCCCTCCGTTCTCGGAGTTCTTTTGTGACGTGATGAATACGTACGGCCTCCACCTGCTAGATTTTACCCCCAACGCCGTCCTCACCTTGGCCGTTTTCGCACATCTGTGCGAAAACTACGTAGGAGTCCACCCAAATGTAGCTCTCTTCCGCCACTTCTTCACGTCTAGAGTAGAGTCCGGATCCCCACTCTCCGGCGGCATCTCCTGGATCTTCAGGTTGAACAAGAAAGAGGCGTACTTGAAAGGGGAGCTTCGCGGCAAGTGGGAGGAGTGGAGGGCGGATTGGTGTTGGGTTCTGGAAGAGAAGCCTGAGCCGTTTAGTTTGCCGCGCAAGACTCCAATAGTGCGCGGCAAGGATTGGAGCGAATTGGCCCCGGAGGACGACAAGCTGGAGATTGCTCTCATTAGGATTCTTCGTCTCCGGGCCGCCAATCTGACTGTGGGCGAGGTTGGGGCAGATTTCCTCGGCCGCCGCATTGCCCCTCTGCAGGAAAGAAAGAGACCTGCTTGGGAGTTCGGCAATGCGGCAGACCGCATGAGGCTGCGCCCCGGGCTGAACTACAACTTCACCGTCCTGGAGCTGAAGGGGATGGTCCGGGAACTGTTTAAGCATGACCCCAAGCACCCAGAATGGTTCAAGCCGTCAGTGGGAGTGGTGCCGTTATGCAACAACACCTCCCTCAGCGCCATACGCGCGGTGATGCCCGAGTGTGACTCCCACGGGGTCGTCCCCACTTGGCTAGTGCCTTCAGCGGAGACCGTGCAAGCCTTCTTCGACAACTTGGTCGAGAAGCCCCGCAACGCCGAGGAGAAGAAGGGCCTCACCCGGGAGACCACCGACCGGGATGTAGCATTTATTGCCTCCAGGATGGAGGAGGCCGCTGCAGCTGCGGCCGCGGGAGAATTTGGGTACACCATGGAGGAAGCAGAGGCGGCGGATGCGGTGAGCCAGGCTGAAGAGGAGGAAATCCTCAAGCTGCTGAAGATCGCGCCCGAAGAGTTTGCCGGGGAGCCTTCCGGGAAGCTTGCCGGGTCGAACGGGGCTGAAGGGCAGGGTACCGAGTCCAGCGGGCCCACCGAGGAGGAGGAGGATGCCGAGTCCGGAGATTCTGATGAAGACCCCGGTGGTTCCCTTAATCTTGACGACGCCTCCTCATCCTCGGAGAACTCTCCGCCGCCACCGAGCCCTCCGCAGCCACAGAAGAAGCGCCTCCGCAAGGCCGCCGAGCCGGCGAGGCCGCAGGCGCCTCGACAGCAGCCGAAGCGCCGCGCGACGCGCGCCGCCAAGACGAGCGAGGTCGTCAAGGAGGCGCCCCAAGCCCAAGCGACAAGCGGAGGGGGATCTTCCCGGGGCGGTTCCGGAGCACCTTCTGCCCCTCGGTTCTCGGCGACGACCGGTGCTGGGTCTTCACAGCCTACAGCCCCGGAGCCTGCCAAGCGCCCGAGGGAGCCTTCTCCTCCAGCTCCTCGCGCTGGAGCGCACGAGGTGGGGTTCGACTTCTCCGCCCTCAGCTCCGATGAAGAGGAGGAAGAGTAAGTACTTGTTATTTCCTTGATTTTGTCTTGGTTCTTCTTGATTGGTTCTAACTCTGATCTTGTTTTGCTTCCAGGACCTTGACCCAGCGGATGGCGAAGAGGGCCAATATCCCTGTGATCGACATTGATGACGACGAGCCCGTCGCGGCGACAGGAGACATGCCAGCGACGAACTTGCCGGACCAGCCTGCTGCTCCGGAGAGCAGCCCCCAGCGCAGCCCCCAGCGTAAGTCTGGTATTCACTTTTCTGTTTAACGGGCGCGCTTGAGGTTGTTATCTTTACTGATATTTTGTTGTCTTGTGCAGAAGTGGAGCCGCAGCCGCAGGAGCACCGGGAGGTCGCCCCCGACGAGCCGCTTGCTCCACCCTCCCCGCCAAGGAGGAGCTCCCCGGCGAGGGACAGTGCTCCGACAAGGGTGGGTACTCCGCCAAGGGCAAGTACCCCGCCAAGGGCGAGCAGCCCGACAAGGGTGAGCACCCCGCCAAGGGAGGGCGCAAGCGGCCCTCCGCCAGCAAGGGCTACTACTCCACCGCCAAGGGAGAATTCCCCGGCGAGGGACCCCGTCGTCGAAGAAGCCCGCGAAGGTAAATCTTGTAATTTCTTATTCTTGGATTCGCCTTTTTGGATATTTGCTTGACGATCTTTTTTCTTTTTCTTCTTCTAGAGCCTCCCGCCCCGGAGTCGATGGAGACGGAGGCCACCGCCGAGGAGGGCGCGCGTGGCGACGGCGGCAACGCCACTACCGCCGAGGGAATGGCCGGAGCTGACGAGCCAGCCGTCGAGGAGACCGCCCCGACCGCTGACGCCGCGGCTGCGGAAGGGGCCGGCGACCGCACTGCTGGCCCGGAGGCCGCAGGAGCACCGGACGCTGCACCGGCCGCCGACCCTTCCGCCGCCGAGGCTGGGCAGGGGGTCTATCTGGAGGCCGCCAACGGGGTCTTTATACAAGTCCCGTGGGCGTCCTCATCAAGAGCACCCGCAGAGGGGGAGACGTTTGACGGGGAAGTCCTTGCCTCCGCCGGGTTGAAGGTCGTTGATGCGCCCGGCAGCAGCGACGAGCCCGAAGAGGAGCGACTCCTTCGCCGGCTCCTGGCCCTGTACCGGGCCAGGCAGGCGAAGTTGGAGTCTCGGGAGGCTCTGGCTGCCAAGGCTGGAGCTGACCTGGAGAAGCGCGCAGCGGAGCTCAGTGCCGCCAACCAGGCGGCACTCCGGAACTTGGCGGAGGAGCACGAAGAGCTTGCCGGGGCGCAGCAAGCATTCGTCCTCGAGAAGGCCGAGGTCGAGGAGCAGCAGCGACTGGCCGCCGAGGAGCTGTCTCGGCGGGAGGGAGCGCTCAACCAGCGGAAGGTCGACCTCGACGCCCACGAGGACGACCTCACCGCCCGGGAGCAGGCCATCGGCGGGGCCCTGAAGGAGGCGAGGGACGCCGCTGTCGCCGCGGAGACTGCCAAGAAGGATCTCGAGGCCAGGGTGGCGCAGCTGGAGTTGTTCCTAAAGGCGAGCGAAGACAGGGTCACCGCGCTCAATGTGGCGCGGGAGAAGGACGCCCATACCAACTCGGACTTGCAGGTCCGCCTCTTCGATAAGGGCCAGGAACTCACTGCCGCCAAGGACTCCATTGCTGATTTAGAGCTGAAGGTCTCCACCCTGACCGACTCGCTCGACGCCGCCCGGGACCGCGAGACGAAGCTGAAGGACGAACTCCGCAAAGAAAGGGCCTTGGTGGAGAGCGCTGCCATCTCGCAGAACAACTTCAACCGGGCAGTGGAGCAGTGGACTGATGAACTTGTCACCTCCGCCGCCAACATCGACATGGAGATGATGGCGTTGAGGGCGGAGCACCTTGTGTACTCCCCCGACGAGAGCCTCCCCCACAGCGCCAGACTGAGTCTGTTCTTCAGGGGGGTGGCGCCGGCGCTTGCGCGGCTACGGGAGAGGATCCCCGTGCAGCTGGCTGATGAAGCACGCCGGCTTTGCATGGGTACCATGGAGCGGGTCTTGTCGAAGATTGTCTACCGCAACCCAGGTATCAACCTCGTCAACGTCCTCCGCACCTTGCCGCCCGAAGCTGATCAGGAGGCGTTGAAGGCCCAGGTTGCCCACATCGTCGACAAGGTGGGCAAGATCCAGAGGATTGACGGGGACCGAAGGGATTAGGCACCTTGCTTCCCTTGCCGCTGTCAATTAAGTCATAGGCAGTAGTTGTTTAGAAACAGCGGCAAGCTATCTTTGTAATATACACTTTTATTTTGGATGATCAGTGCAATGTTATCTCCCTTGCTTTAGTTCCTTTCACTTTGTATGCTTTCCACCCTACGCTTTTAGGGAACTCGCCGGCAAAGGGGACCCTTGCCGCGAGCGCTGAGTGCTGGGCTCTTAGCAGCCTGCTGGCAATGCCCTTGCCGGCAAGAAACCTTGCCGCGGCTAGCCGCAGCACACTTAGGTTGCTGAGCGAACTCGAAAACGAAGTAAGGGCGCGACACTTGTCGCAGCTCACTTAAGCCGTTGAGCGTGCTCGAAACAAAATAAGGGCGCGGCTAGCCACGGGTAGGTTCCTCCGCGCACAGGTTTTCCATACAAAGTGTGGTTGTTCAAGGAAGACAACTAAGAATTTTTAAAAATTTGAACTGCTCAAACTTTGGTAACTTAGCTTTCATGTGTTGTCTGTTTCCCGGCAAGGCTCCTCTTTCTTGAACAGCACTTGGTCCATACCTCTATCTCCTTCCCCCCCGGCAAACTTGTGCGCGAGGGACACTTTTCCTGCTTAAGAGAAGAAAGAAAAGAGGAGGAAACAGTGGTATGGGGCCTTGCGGCTCGTTACTGCTTACCGGGGTTGTGTGCTGCACAAAGTGTCAGATGATGCATGCAATTAAAAAGAAAAGCATGAAATGACAACTATTGCGACGCACAAATGTTTTACTGATGCACGGGGTCTGCGCCCGGCTTTGTACAAAGGTTTACATGCAACAACGGCAAGACTTGTACAAAAGGTGGTTGCCGGAGCGGATCACGGCAACCGCGCCTTATGGGTGAAACTTGCGAAGATGCTCTATGTTCCAGGAGTTGTTCACCGATAAGCCTTCTTCGGTCTCAAGGCGGACAGCGCCGGGCCTTGTGACTTGTCTCACCCGATAAGGGCCTTCCCACTTCGGCGTCAACTTGTTAGAATTCTTGGCGGACTAAACGCGCCGAAGAACAAGGTCGCCTTCCTCGAGACTCCTGGCCTTGACCTTGCGGCTATGATAGCGACGCAAGGCCTGCTGGTATCGAGCAGCTCGTACAGCAGCCTGGAGACGTTCCTCCTCGGGGAGCAATGCATCATCTTGTCGCAGTTGCTCTTGCTCGAGCTCATCATAAGCGAGCACTCGAGGAGACCCGTATACGAGTTCCGTGGGGAGAACTGCCTCTGCTCCATAGACAAGAGCAAAGGGCGTCTGTCCGGTGGCTCGACTTGGCGTCGTTCTGATTGACCAAAGAGCCGCCGGCAACTCCTCTATCCAGTTTCTTCCGCACTTGTGCAGCCTGTCGAAGGTTCTTGTCTTGAGTCCGCGCAGCATTTCAGCATTGGCCCTCTCCACTTGACCATTGCTCCTCGGGTGAGCAACAGAAGCAAAGCAGACCTTGGCGCCAAGGTCTTGGACGTACTGCATGAAGGTGCGGCTTGTGAACAGTGTGCCGTTGTCGGTGATGATCCTGTTAGGGATTCCGAAACGGCAAACAATTGACCTGAAGAACCTGACTGCTGACTGTGCTGTCACCTTCCTCACTGGTTCCACTTCTGGCCACTTTGTGAACTTGTCGATTGCAACGTACAAGTACTCAAAGCCCCCAACAGCATGAGGAAAAGGGCCGAGGATGTCGAGCCCCCAGACCGAGAAGGGACAGGACAAAGGAATCGTCTGGAGAGCTTGAGTTGGCTGATGAATTTGCTTGGCATGGAACTGGCACGCTTCACACTTGGTTACTTGTGCAGTTGCATCTTGGAGGGCTTCTGGCCAAAAGAACCCTTGCCGGAACGCCTTCCCGGCAAGTGCCCTTGCGCCAATGTGGTGGCCGCATATGCCTCCATGTATCTCTGCCAACAGCTTCCGCCCATCTTCCCTGGAAATGCACTTCAACCTGACACCGTTGAGTCTTCTTCTGTACAGCTCGTTGTCGACGAACTGGTACATACTTGACTGCCTGGTTATTCTTTCTATCTCTTCTAGTTCTTCGGGAAGTTCTCCAGTTTGAAGAAAACGGACGATTTGCTGTGCCCATGCTGGAGCCCGAGGCTCAACAACAAGGACTAAAGGCATTAGTGCTGCTGCGGGAACCTCAGCTTCTACGGCAAGAACCTGCGGTTCTGCCGGAGCTGAAGGTTCCCCGGCAAGCCTGCCGGGGCAAGGCTTGTCGGGAACGTCTGCTTCAACTGTACGGACCCTCGGGTCCGCAGGAGCAGACTGTTCCTCAGCATTTCGGTTGCTGATCTTGGGGACCTTGGCGGCGGTTTCGGGAAGATCCGCCGGCAAGTAGTCGCCGGAGACCAACTTCCTCTTCTTGCTTTGCCCAACCGATGGTGTAACGGATGGCTGAGTTAGCTTGAGCACGAAGGTCCCTGGTTCCACAGGTAACTTCATTGCAGCACACTTCGAGAGGCCGTCTGCGATATCGTTTTGAGCCCGTGGGACGTGCTCCATCTGTAAGCCTTCAAAGTGCTCCACAAGCTTCCTCACTTCATCGACATAAGCTTCCATCAGAGGACTCTGGTAACTCTTGTTTACTTGTCGGACCACCAATTGCGAATCTCCCCGCACGATCAACTTCTTGATCCCAAGCTCGGCCGCAATCCTGAGGCCGGCAAGCAAGCCCTCATACTCAGCAGTATTGTTTGTCGCTTGCTCCTTGGGAAAGTGCATTTGGACAACATACTTGAGGTGCTCTCCGGTGGGCGCTATGAGTAATACGCCAGCACCGGCGCCTTGCAGCGAGAAGGCACCATCGAAGTACATTACCCACTCTTTGCTTGTTTCTTGGATGGGGATGCTTGTCTCTGTAACTTCTTCATCCGGTGTTGGGGTCCATTCTTCTATAAACTCCGCCAAAGCTCTGCTCTGTATAGTTGAAGTACTCTCAAACTTGAGACCAAAGCTCGACAGTTCCAGTGCCCACTCGACGATTCTGCCAGTTGCTTCTGGATTCTGCAATATCCTCTTCAACGGAAAGCGAGTGACTACTGTTATCTCGTGTGCTTGGAAGTAGTGGCGCAGCTTTCTTGAGGCCATGAGGAGGCCGAAAAGCAACTTCTGCACCCCAGAGTATCTTGATCTAGCCCCCTGCAAGAGGGAACTTACAAAATAAACTGGGCGCTATACCACCTTCCTTCGCACTTCTCCTTGTTCCTGCGCAAACTTGTCCTTGTCGGGGCCAGAGCTTGTCGGGGAAGCTCCCTGCTTGTCGCTGGATACGCTTGCCGGGGATGTGGGTTCCTCATCTGCCTCCCTCTCCGCAACTAACGCAACACTAACCACTTGATTGGTCGCCGCTAAGTACAGCAGCAACTTCTCTTGTGGCCTAGGTGCGACAAGTATTGGAGTGGAGGACAGGCATCCTTTCAAGTCCTGCAGTGCTGCCTCCGCTTCCGGAGTCCATTTCATAGGACCTGCCTTTTTCAAGATTTTGAAGAAAGGCAGGGCGCGTTCTGCAGACTTTGAAATGAACCTGCTAAGGGCAGCCACACAACTAGCAAGTCTTCTTACGTCCTTGATGTGCTTCGGGGCTTCAATCTGCTCGATGGCTTTTATCTTGTCGGGGTTGGCTTCAATCCCCCTCTGGGACACAAAGAACCCGAGAAGCTTGCCGGAGGGGACTCCAAAGACGCACTTCTCGGGGTTTAGCTTGAGCTGTATCTTGCGCAGATTCTCAAAGGTTTCTTCTAAGTCTTGGACCAGGGTGTCCTTGCTCATGCTCTTGACCACTATATCATCCATGTAGGCTTCCACATTCCTGTGTATCTGTGGCTCAAAAGCAGTGTGCACCACCCTTGCAAATGTCGAGCCTGCATTCTTCAATCCGAAGGGCATGCGTATGAAGCAATATGTGCCACATGGAGTAATGAATGCAGTCTTCTCTTCATCTTCCTCGGCCATGAATATCTGGTGGTAACCTGAGTATGCATCAAGGAATGAAAGCAACTCACATCCGGCGGTGGAGTCAACAATCTGGTCGATGCGCGGCAAGGGAAAAGGATCCTTGGGACAAGCTTTATTCACATCCGTGAAGTCTATACAAAGTCTCCATTTCCCATTAGCCTTTCGCACGACAACTGGATTAGCCAACCACGTGGGATGGAGTACACCTCTAACCAGGCCTGCTGCTTCAAACTTCTTTATTTCTTCGGCAATGAACTCTTGGCGCTCCACAGCTTGCTTCCTGGCCTTCTGTTTGACGGGCCGCGCGTGAGGACAAACAGCAAGCTTGTGCTCAATTACCTTCCTAGGAACGCCGGGATGTCAGACGGTTGCCATGCAAACACGTCGACATTCGCCCGCAGAAAGGCAACGAGCGCGCTTTCCTATTTGGGGTCGAGCGTGGCACTGATGGTGAAGGTACCACCAGTACCGTCCTCCTTGGCGGACACCTTCTTGGTTGCCGGTGGAGCTGCCATCCCTTTCTTACTCTTGCCGATGGAGCTCGATGGTGCGTCCTCGACGGCAGCGCAGCACTCCGAAGAGGTGCGTTTGCCAGAGTGGGCCCCAGAGCTCTTGCCGGACTTGGTCTTGGTCTTCCCCTCCGAGAGCTTCAGCGGCAAGGGTGTTGCTGTCTGCCGCGGCTGCCGCATCCCGGTAGATCTTGTCAGCGCAGATAAGCGCATCCTTCTTGTCACCGGGGACAGAGATGACGCTTATCGGCCCCGGCATCTTGAGCATGTTGTACGCGTGGTGGGAGGCCGCCATGAACTTGGCGAGCGCAGGACGGCCAAGTATCCCATTATATGGTAATGGGATATCGGCAACGTCAAATGTGATTCTCTCCGTCCGGAAGTTGAGCTCTCCGCCAAAAGTCACTAGCAGTGTGATCTTCCCCTTCGGCTGGCTCCTTCCCGGGTTGATTCCTTGGAACGTCCCGGTTTCCTCGAGCTCGCTGTCGGGGATCTGTAGCTTCTTGATCACAGCAGAGGAGATCAAGTTGAGGCCGGCCCCGTCGTCAACCAACATCTTGGTGACCTTGAGGTTGCGGATAGTTGGTGAAACCAACATCGGCAAGCACCCGACCGCAGTTGTGCGGTCAGGGTGGTCCTCAAGGTCGAAGATGATGGGCGTGCCGGACCATTTCAGGAGCATGCGTGATTCGATGGGTGGCTCTGCTGCATTTACTTCCCGCACCCACTGCTTGAGTTGGCGGTGGGAAGTATGCAGAGAGGCACCTCCATCGACACACAGAACCTCGGTGGCCTTCTGGAACTCCTGCTCGCTGTTATCTCCATCCTCCATGTCCTCATCATCATCCTCGTCTTCATCCTTGTCGCGGCCCCGGGGAGGTCTGTCTCCTTGCCGCTGCTTGGCCTTGCCGCGGCGTCCTCCCCGGCCATTGAACGGCCGCTTCTTGCTGGGTTCTCCTCCGCCTCCTTGGGCCTTCTCCTTGTCGTGACGCTCGTATTCAGCCTTCTACTGCTCTACGAGGTACTCTACCCTCTTACAGTGCTGGAGGTCGTGGCCCTTGGTGCGGTGGATCTTACAGTACTGCTTGTCGGAGTTGTCCTGCTTGTCGGCTGCCGCTACAGGGGCAGGCTCCTTGCCGGAGCCACCAGCCTGTGCCTTCTTGGCGGGAGCCTCCTTGCCGGACTTCTCGACAACCAATACTTCCTTGCTCTTCTTCTTCTTGTTCCGCTGCCGGTTTTTCCTTGCCGGGGCGGCATCCTCGCTGTCGCTTCCTCCTGCGCCGGCATCCTCTCCGGGGAGTCTCCTCCACTCTTCAGCCCGTGCACATTTGTCAGCCAGAGCGTAAAGCTCGCTGACGTCCCGGATCTTGGTCATGGCCATCTCCTCCCTCATCCGACGGTTACGCACGTTCTGGTGGAACGCGCTGATAACCGCGGCGGGGTGGACATCGGGAATGTTGTGTTGCACGCGGCTGAACCTTTGGATGTATTTGCGCAGGGATTCTCCTTCCTTCTGGGCAAGGATGTGGAGATTGCTCTCCTGCCCGTGGGGTTTGTGGCCGCCCGTGAAGGCGCCAACAAACTGGTGGCACAAATCCGCCCATGAAGAGATGGAGTTCTCCGGCAAGTGCATAAGCCAAGATCTGACGTTTGGCTTAAGCACGAGCGGGAAATAGTTGGCTAGGATCTTCTCGTCGCGTCCCCCGGCAGCTTGCACCGCGATGGTGTAGATGCTGAGGAACTCCGAGGGGTGTGTCTTGCCGTCGTACTTCTCGGGTACGTCGGGCTTGAAGTTCTTCATGCTGGGCCACTAGACTTGCCGCAGCTCACGGGTGAACGCAGGGCAGCCTGCCGCGTACGGCAAGTCGCCTGGTTCACCGGGCGCGTGCGTGTCGACAGCAGTCCCAGCGCGCTGGTCTGATTACCTTCTGGCTTCTCTTCGACGCTCGATGCGGGTTCGAGCGTCCTCTTGTCGCCTGTCTTCGAGGACTTGGCACTGATCGCGGCGAGCCCGCGGATCCGACGACGCTGTGGAGTCATCGTCGACGTTGATCCGGCGGGGTGGCGATTTCTGCTTCCGCGGCGGGGAGAGTACGGTTGTTGCACCCCCGGCGGTTTTGTCTCCATCGGCCTTCGCTTGATCGACTTGCCGCGGCCGTGATGTTGCCGGTTTCTGCGGCGTGTCGTTGTTAGCGAAGGCGATGAGGCTCTGGATCGTCGCCCTCCAGTCTTCGGCTTTGTCTGCCGCTGGAGGGAAGTCGAGGAGCAGCTGAGCCCTGGCCAGGGCTTCTGCTGGAGAGGAGGGAAACGGTGGCGAGCGATGCGAGGAGCGGGATATGCTCGGACTCCTAACAGGGTTAGAAGGAGCAGGGTGCCGCCCCGGCGACCGCGCCTTGCTCGTACCGGCGCGCTGGCCTTGAGCATCCCATGACCCGCCGGCTTGTCCGCGTCCCAGCAAGCGTATGGTACCTCCGGTACCACGTCGCTGCTGGTCTGGCACCTCCTGAGAGGGACGTGGTGCGTGCACGGACGCCGAGGTCTTGGAGTTCGCCCGGTCGTCCGTCTTGTCTTTGGACTTGGCGGCGCCGCGAGTGTCCTCGCCGGCGTCCACCCTTCCGCCAGCGTCTACCCCACCAACCGTTGGTTCTGGTGGTGGCGGGATCGACGCGGACGGGCCTTCGACCTCCGAAGCCTTCTTCTTCGGAGGCATGTTGAAGTTGTCGATGAGGGTGATGAAGTTGAAGAAGTTGGTGAAGAGTGCGCCCGCGTGAGCGCCGGATCAGGTTCGCACAACCTCGACGCCCCCCTACCTGGCGCGCCAAAGATGTCGGGGGAAACTGTCCTCCCACGAGCACCTATGGGGCCGGAGCCCCTTCTACGTTGCGGTAAGGGAGCGGAGGGAGCGCGGAGAGCAGATCGAGGAGCACACGCGGGCAGTTTACCCAGGTTCGGGCCGCGCGGACGCGTAAAACCCTACTCCTGCTTTCGGTTGTATTAATTTTTTAGGCTCGGGAGCTTGAAGATCTACAGTACCAGCTGCACCGAGCAAGGGAGTGTGAGAGTTTCTAGGAACGAACCCCCTCTACGTTGTGCATGGGCCTCCTTTTATAGCTCAAAGGGGTCACCGACAGGTGTCAACGTAGAGGAGGGTAAAAATGTAACTTTGGTGGTAGTTGTAACAGTGCATGAACAGTGTATGAACAGTGGTCTTCACCTAACTTTGACAGTGGGGGACAAAGGCATTGAATGCCCGTCACCGTCGACCCCAAAAGCGTCCGTCCATGCGTCTCCGTTTGCCACGGCGATGGCTTCGTCACCGCGGCTTGCCACCGTGTCCCCCAGGCTGCACAGCAGCCTGCCACGTGCCCCTGGAAGGGCCCCAGGGCGACGCGTGGGCATCCGAGCTGGAGCGCAGGCACACAGTGTAAGTCTCCCCCGGCAAGCACCTTGCCGGGGCCAGTATCTTGCCGGGCCCAGAAGCTTGCCGCTCTCCGGGTCCTGCCGGGGTGCACGATGCGCCGCGATATCTCCTCTTCAGATGCCGTTTTCTTGGCCTTCCTGGCAAGCACCTCTTGCCAGGGTCTTGTGCTGAAAAGATGTCCTTCAGCCTGGTACGGCCTTCCCGGCAAGCTCCTCTTGCCGGGGTCTTGTCTCTTAACTTAAATACTTTGTTCTTGAATGGCTTTATAGGGACCAGAGCGGACCTTGGCGAGCGCGTGGTATGCCCTGCCATGGGAAGCTGCTACTGCCCGTGCACGAGTTGGGGTACTAAGGTACCCCTACCTTAGTACACCGACAGTGCATTGTCCCAAAGTATTACATTGTCTTCTGCATGCTTGTGATATGATTTATTCTGAAATTCTTAGTTCTAGTCTCCTTTAAAACTCTGGAGGAGTTTCTGCATTTATGTTTTGGTTCACTCATGGAGGCTAGCGAGATACCACCCTAATATGCTCAAGCTATGTGCAATGTAATCTTGTCTTGATTTTCAGTAATATATTATTTACTTTTTGGTATTTGTGATTGGTCACTTGAAAGAAGGATTGCTCCGTGCATTGTCCTCATAGTACTGTTTCAATACTTGCTAGACTCTTTTCATAGTACATGCTTATATACATCTAATGAAGCAAAAGAGTTTGTCAAAGTTTTCTTTGTCGCGTCCAGTTCGTTGAACTGAATTGCTTGAGGACAAGCAATATGCTAAGCTTGGGGGAGTTGATACGTCTCAAACGTATCTACTTTTCCAAACACTTTTGATATTGTTTTGACCTCATTCTTGCATGATTTGAACTAAACTAACCCGGACTGACGCTGTTTTCAGCAGAGCTGCCTGTATGGTTTTATTGTGTGCAGGAAAACGGATTTTTAGGTATCTCAGAAAATTCCACGAAAAATCACAGAAAATCCACGCACCCGAAGGAACCCGGAGCCAGAAGAGGGGCCAGAGGGGGGCCAGGGGGGCCCCAGGCGCCCTGGTGGCGCGGCCCACCCCCTGGCCGCGCCGGGAGGTCGCCTGGGTGGGCCCCACCTCCCCTGGTGCCCTACTTCGACCCGTATTTTAGCTCATGACGGAAAAATCCCAGATCAGAAGTTCTTTTCCCAGTTTTCGTCGCGGAGCCGCCGCCGCTCTCTGTTCTTCTTCGGGAGGGCTAATCTGGAGGCTGAATTGGCCTCCGGAGAGGGGAGATCGTCGCCATCGTCATCATCATCACCACTCCATCATCCCTCCATGACTTCTCCTTCCATGTGTGAGTAATCCCCTGCTGTAGGCGAAGGGGGTGGTAGGGATTGGATGAGTTAGATCATGTAATAGTTTGTCAGATCGTTGGGGGCCTGTTGCCTATCATCTACTATGGTGTTTATCATCTTTGCTTCAACTTGTTATGCTTAATGCTTGTCACTTAGGGCCCGAGTGCCATGATTTCAGATCTGAACCATATGTGTTTGCATGAATATATTTGTGTTCTTGATCCTACCTATGAGTTGTTTGCACCTATTATGGTTCGGAGCCGGCGATCCCAAAAGTGACAGCTTGGGACACCAAAGGGGATGGTCCGTAGTTTGAGGATTACATGTATCCATTGAGTTTATTGCTTTGTTCCGGTGCTCTTTGACAGGAGCACCTTAATCTCCATAAGTTCCTTTTGGCCCCGTTCGTAGCGGGATGGTAGGACAAAAGATGTTGTGCAAGTTCTTATTGCAAGCACGTACAACTACCTACGTGATACATGCCTAATGTTTGATATTTGCCTAGATGATCATTACTTTTCCGTGTGCCTTGCCCCAAGTTAGAATCATGATATATCTCATCCATGCAGCGCCCAACCATCCGTCTCCCTAGCCTACAGTGTTTTAAATCCTGCTTGTTACTAGTTGCTACTTTTGCCATTTACCTTTACTATTTACTTTGGCTGTTTACTTTTACTATCACTATCATCACTATCATATCACTGTTACCACTTATCTTTTGTTGCAAGTAAGTATATTTCAGGTGCGGTTGAATTGACAACTCAACTGTCAAATCTTATAAATACTCTTTGGCTCCCCGTGTGTCGAATCAATAAATTGGGTTATTCTTACCCGCGAAGACTATCTCGATCCCTTACGGTTGAGGGTTATCAGGAGCACCAGGAGAACTCTTTCCGGCACCCTGCCGGAGGGGAGGATCACCAACGGGAGCCTCTCCACCACCATGGACGCCTCCCGGATGAGTTGTGAGTAGTCTCCCTTGGACCATGGGTCCATGACCAGTAGCTATGTGATGTTCTCCTCCCCTCTTTGTCCTTCACCGATTAGACCTCGTGAGCTGCCCTACATGATCGAGGCACATATGTAATCCTTATGCTGTTGCTATGATGAGTTTGCTGGGATCCGATGGATTATGAGATTATGTTCAGATTGTGTGTGAGTAATATATTTGATTTACCTCTTTTATATTTATGTTCTTGAGTAATTCTTGCATGTTCTTCGTTGCTGTTTATTGCTTTGGCCAAGTAGTAGGTAGTAACTCCAAGAGGGAACGTTATGCTTGATTGTGGGTTCATGCCCCTTGATTACTAGCTTGAGTGACAGAAACATGAGTCTAGGGGATGTGCTGTTGCCACAAGGGGGAAAACAACGGTGCTTGTGCTTGCGGGTGCAAGGATTGTTTACTTTACGCAAAGTTCTTTTAATGCAGTTGTCTGTTGCTTTGAGTTTACACTATGGGTGGGACTCGCAACTTAATACCAGCGAGATGTTCTAGATAGATATCTCAAGGTGGATGATTAGTAGTAGATGCAGATGGATTTCGGTCTACTTGCCTTGGCGTACCTGTTGGGGAACGTAGCATAATTCAAAAAAATTCTACGTCTTCACCAAGATCCATCTATGGAGACATCTAGCAACGAGCAACTAAGAGTGCATCTACATACCGTTATGAAGATTGCGTGCGGAAGCTTTCAACGAAGCAAGGATGAAGTAGTCGTACTCTTCACGTTCTTCGTCACCGATGATCTAGCGCCGAACGGACGGCACCTCCGCGTTCAACACACGTACGGTGCAGCAACGTCACCTCCTTCTTGATCCAGCAAGGGGGGAGGAGAAGTCGTCAGAGATCCGGCAGCACGACGGCGTGATGACGGATGCAGTGGAGATCGCAGCAGGGCTTCGCCGGGCGCCCTGCGTGGGAGTTGGGAGGTGTGACGGGAGGGGGAGAGGCGCCAGGGCTTGGGGTGCGGCTGCCCTCTCCCCCCCCCCCACACATATATATAGGGGGCCAGGGGGGGCGCCAGCCCCCTGCAGATCCAATCTGCAAGGGGGGGCGGCGGCCAAGGGGGGTTCCTTGCCCCCCAAGGCAAGTGGAGCCCCCCCTCCCCTTTAGGGTTTGAACCCTAGGCGCAGGGGAGGTGGGCCCCTTTGGTGGTGCGCCAGCCCAGAGGGCTGGACACATCCCCTTGCGGCCTAGGGGCCCCACCTGGATGGGTGGCCCCACCCGGTGGACCCCCGGGGCCCTTCCGGTGGTCCCGGGACACTCCCGGTGACCCCCGGAGATCACCCGTTGACCGAAACTGGACTTCCCATATATCAATCTTTACCTCCGGACCATTCCGGAACTCCTCGTGACGTCCGGGATCTCATCCGGGACTCCGAACAACTTTTGGGTTTCCACGTGCATTTATCTCTACGACCCTAGCGTTACCGAACCTTAAGTGTGTAGACCCTACGGGTTCGGGAGACACGTAGACATGACCGAGACGACTCTCCGGTCAATAACCAACAGCGGGATCTGGATACCCATGTTGGTTCCCACGTGTTCCTCGATGATCTTCATCGGATGAACCACTGTGTCAAGGATTCACTTAATCCCGTATGTTATTCCCTTTGTCCATCGGTACGGTACTTGCCCGAGATTCGATCGTCGGTATTCCCAATACCTTGTTCAATCTCGTTATGGCAAGTCTCTTTACTCGATCCGTAATCCATCATCCCGTGACTAACTACTTAGTCACATTGAGCTCATTATGATGATGTCTTACCGAGTGGGCCCAGAGGTACCTCTCCGTCATACGGAGTGACAACATCCCAGTCTTGGTTCGTACCAACTCAACAGACACTTTCGGAGATACCCGATGCGTACCTTTATAGCCACCCAGTTACGTTGTGACGGTTGGCACACCCAAAGTACTCCTACGGTATCCGGGAGTTGTACAACCTCATGGTCTAAGGAATAAATACTTGACACCGAAAAGCTTATGCATTACGAACTATACGATCTCGTGTTATGCTCAAGTTTGGGTCTTGTCCATCACATCATTCTCCTAATGATGTGATCCCGTTATCACCGACATCTCATGTCCATGGTTAGGAAACCGTGACCATCTGTTGATCAACGAGCTGGTTACTAGAGGCCTACCAGGGACTCATTGTGGTCTATGTATTCACACATGTATCGCTGTTTCCGTACAATACAGTTCAAGCATGAATAACAGACAATTATCATGAACAATGAGATATAATAATAATGCTTTTATTATTGCCTCTAGGGCATATCTCCAACAGTCTCCCACTTTCACTAGAGTCAATAATCTAGTTACATTGTGATGAATCGAACACCCATAGAGTTCTGGTGTTGATCATGTTTCGCTCGCGAAAGAGGTTTAGTCAACGGGTCTGCAACATTCAGATCCGTATGCACTTTACAAATATCTATGTCTCCATCCTGAACATAATTCCGGATGGAGTTGAAACGGCGCTTGATGTGCTTGGTCTTCTTGTGAAACCTGGGCTCCTTGGTAATAGCAATAGCACCAGTGTTGTCACAGAAGAGAGTCATCGGGCTTGACGCGCTTGGAATGACTCCTAGGTCGGTGATGAACTCCTTCATCCAGACTCCTTCCTGTGCTGCTTCAGAAGCAGCTATGTACTCCGCTTCACATGTAGATGCTGCCACCACGCTTTGCTTGCAACTGCACCAGCTGACTGCCCCTCCATTCAAAATATACACGTATCCGGTTTGTGACTTAGAGTCATCCAGATCTGTGTCGAAGCTAGCATCGACGTAACCCTTTACAACGAGCTCTTCATCACCTCCATAAACGAGAAACATATCCTTAGTCCTTTTCAGGTGCTTCAGGATGTTCTTGACCGCTGTCCAGTGTTCCGTACCGGGATCACTTTGGTACCTCCCTACCAAACTTATGGCAAGGTTCACATCAGGTCTGGTACACAGCATGGCATACATGATAGAACCTATTGCCGAGGCATAGGGAATGACACTCATCTTTTCTCTATCTTCTGCCGTGGTCGGCGACTGAGTCTTACTCAATCTCATACCTTGCAAAACAGGCAAGAATCCTTTCTTTGACTGATCCATATTGAACTTCTTCAATATTTTGTCAAGGTATGTACTTTGTGAAAGACCAATAAGGCGTCTCGATCTATCTCTATAGATTTTGATGCCTAATATGTAAGCAGCTTCTCCAAGGTCCTTCATTGAAAAACTTTTATTCAAGTAGGCCTTTACATTTTCCAAGAATTCTATATCATTTCCCATCAGCAATATGTCATCCACATATAATATGAGAAATGCCACAGAGCTCCCACTCACTTTCTTGTAAATACAGGCTTCTCCATAAGTCTGTATAAAGCCAAACGCTTTGATCACCTCATCAAAGCGAATATTCCAACTCCGAGATGCTTGCACCAGCCCGTAAATCAAGCGCTGGAGCTTGCATACCTTGTTAGCGTTCTCTGGATCGACAAAACCTTCCGGTTGCATCATATACAACTCTTCCTTGAGGAAGCCATTAAGGAATGCTGTTTTGACATCCATTTGCCATATCTCATAATCATAGAATGCGGCAATAGCTAACATGATTCTGACTGACTTCAGCATCGCTACGGGAGAGAAAGTCTCGTCGTAGTCAATCCCTTGAACTTGTCGATAACCCTTAGCGACAAGCCGAGCCTTATAGATGGTCACATTACCATCCGCGTCTGTCTTCTTCTTAAATATCCATTTGTTTTCTATGGCGTGCCTATCATCAGGCAAGTCCACCAAAGTCCATACTTTGTTTTCATACATGGATTCTATCTCGGATTTCATGGCTCCAAGCCATTTATTGGAATCTGGGCCCGCCATCGCGTCTTCATAGTTCGAAGGTTCACCGTTGTCTAACAACATGATTTCCAGTACAGGGTTGCCGTACCACTCTGGTGCGGAACGTACCCTTGTGGACCTTCGAAGTTCAGTAGCAACTTGATCTGTTTCTTCATGATCATTATCATTATCTTCCTCCCTTGTTGGTGCAGGCACCTCAGGAACAGTTTCCTGCACTGCGCAACTTTCCGGTCCAGGAGGGGTGACTGTTACCTCATCAAGTTCTACTTTCCTCCCACTCACTTCTATCGAGAGAAACTCTTTCTCTAGAAAGTATCCATTCTTGGCAACAAAGATTTTGCCTTCGGATCTGTGGTAGAAGGTGTACCCAATAGTTTCCTTTGGGTATCCTATGAAGACGCATTTTTCCGATTTGGGTTCGAGCTTTTCAGGTTGAAGTTTCTTGACATAAGCATCGCAACCCCAAACTTTCAGAAACGACAGCTTCGGTTTCTTGCCAAACCAAAGTTCATATGGAGTCGTCTCAACGGATTTTGACGGAGCCCTATTTAAAGTGAATGCGGCAGTCTCTAAAGCATAACCCCAAAAAGATAGCGGTAAATCGGTAAGGGACATCATAGATCGCACCATGTCCAACAGAGTACGATTTCGACGTTCGGACACACCGTTACGTTGAGGTGTTCCGGGCGGTGTCAATTGTGAAACAATTCCACAGCTTCTAAAGTGTGTGCCAAATTCATGACTCAAATATTCACCCCCACGATCCGATCGTAAGAACTTTATTTTTCTGTCACGTTGATTCTCAACCTCATTCTGAAATTCCTTGAACTTTTCAAAGGTCTCAGACTTGTGTTTCATCAAATAGATATACCCATATCTACTCAAGTCATCTGTGAGGGTGAGAACATAACGATAGCCTCCGCGAGCCTCAACACTCATTGGACCGCACACATCAGTATGTATGATTTCCAACAAGTTGGTCGCTCGCTCCATTGTTCCGGAGAATGGAGTCTTGGTCATCTTGCCCAAGAGGCACGGTTCGCACGTGTCAAATGATTCATAATCAAGAGACTCCAGAAGTCCATCTGAATGGAGCTTCTTCATACGTTTGACACCAATATGACCAAGGCGGCAATGCCACAAGTATGTGGGACTATCGTTATCAACTTTACATCTTTTGGCATCTACACTATGAATATGTGTATCACTACGTTCGAGATTCATCAAAAATAAACCATTGACCAGCGGGGCATGACCATAAAACATATCTCTCAAATAAATAGAACAACCATTATTCTCCGATTTGAAAGAATATCCATCTCGCATAAGACGAGATCCAGAAACAATGTTCATGCTCAAGGCTGGTACTAAATAACAATTATTGAGGTTTAAAACTAATCCCGAGGGTAGATGTAGAGGTAGCGTGCCGACGGCGATCACATCGACCTTGGAACCATTCCCGACGCGCATCGTCACCTCATCCTTCGCCAGTCTCCGCTTATTCCGCAGCTCCTGTTTAGAGTTACAAATGTGAGCAACTGCACCGGTATCGAATACCCAGGAGCTACTACGAGTGCTGGTAAGGTACACATCAATAACATGTATATCATATATACCTTTGACGTTGCCGGCCTTCTTGTCTGCTAAGTATTTGGGGCAGTTCCGCTTCCAGTGACCCGTTCCCTTGCAATAAAAGCACTCAGTCTCTGGCTTGGGTCCATACTTTGGCTTCTTCCCAGCAACAGGCTTGCCAGGCGCGGCAACTTGCTTGCCGTCCTTCTTGAAGTTCTTCTTACCCTTGCCTTTCTTGAACTTAGTGGTTTTATTGACCATCAACACTTGATGTTCTTTCTTGATGTCAACCTCCGCTGATTTCAGCATTGAATACACCTCGGGAATGGACTTCTCCATCCCCTGCATATTGAAGTTCAACACAAAGCTCTTTGAAGCTTGGTGGGAGCGACTGGAGGATTCTGTCAACGACCGCTTCATCTGGGAGATTCATTCCCAGCTGAGACAAGCGGTTGTGCAATCCTGAAATCTTGAGGATGTGCTCACTGACAGAACTGTTCTCCTCCATCTTACAGCTGTAGAATGCGTCGGAGACATCATATCTCTCGACTCGGGCATGAGCTTGGAAAACCATTTTCAGCTCTTCGAACATCTCATATGCTCCATGGTGCTCAAAACGCTTTTGGAGCCCCGATTCTAAACTGTAAAGCATGCCGCACTGAACCAGGGAGTAATCATCACTACGCGACTGCCAGACGTTCAAAACGTCTTGGTCCGCATCGGGAGCAGGTGCATCACCTAGCGGTGCTTCTAGGACATATGATCTCTTGGCAGCTATGAGGATAATCCTCAGGTTACGGACCCAATCAGTATAGTTGCTACCATCGTCTTTCAGCTTGGTTTTCTCTAGGAACGCGTTGAAGTTGAGGGAAACCTGAGCGTGGGCCATTTGATCTACAAGAGATATTGTAAAGAATTTAGACTAAGTTCATGATAATTAAGTTCATCTTAATCAAATTATAATGAACTCCCACTCAGAATGACATCTCTCTAGTCATCTAAGTGATACACGATCCGAATCGAGTAGTCCGTGTCCGATCATCACGTGAGACGGACTAGTCAAAAATGGTGAACATCTTCATGTTGATCGTATCTTCTATACGACTCGTGTTCGACCTTTCGGTCTTCCGTGTTCCGAGGCCATGTCTGTACATGCTAGGCTCGTCAAGTGAACCCTAAGTGTATCGCGTGTGTAAATCTGTCTTACACCCGTTGTATGCGAACGTTAGAACCTATCACACCCGATCATCACGTGGTGCTTCGGAGCAACGAGCTTTAGCAACGGTGCATAGTTAGGGGAAACACATTACTTGAAATTTTAGTGAGAGATCATCTTATTTACTACCGTCGTTCTAAGTAAACAAGATGCAAAAACATGATAAACATCACATGCAATCAATTAAGTGACATGATATGGCCAATATCATCTTGCTCCTTGGATCTCCATCTTCGGGGCACCATGATCATCTTGTCACCGGCTCAACACCATGATCTTCATCATCATGAACTCCATCATCGTGTCTTGAAGAAGTCGTCACGCCAACTATTACTTCTACTACTATAGCTAACGTTTAGCAATGAAGTAAAGTAATTACATGGCGTTATTCAGTGACACGCAGGTCATACAATAATAAAGACAACTCCTATGGCTCCTGCCGGTTGTCAAGTTCATCGACATGCAAGTCGTGATTCCCTATTACAAAAACATGATCAATCTCATACATCACATATATCATTCATCACATCTTCGTTCTTGGCCATACCACGTCACAAAACACACGCTGCAAAAACAAGTTAGACGTCCTCTAATTGTTGTTGCAAGTTTTACGTGGCTTCTATAGGATTTCTAGCAAGAACGTTTCTTACCTACGCCAAAACCACAACGTGATTTGTCAACTTCTATTTACCCTTCATAAGGACCCTTTTCATCGAATCCGATCCGACTAAAGTAGGAGAGACAGACACCCGCCAGCCACCTTATGCATCTAGTGCATGTCTGTCGGTGGAACCAGTCTCACGTAAGCGTACGTGTAAGGTCGGTCCGGGCCGCTTCATCCCACAATACCGCCGAATCAAGATTGACTAGTAACGGTAAGAAAGTTGAACAAGATCATACGCCCACAACTGCTTTGTGTTCTACTCGTGCCAAGATGCTACGCATAAAACCTAGGCTCAGATGCCACTGTTGGGGAACGTAGCATAATTCAAAAAATTTCTATGTCTTCACCAAGATCCATCTATGGAGACATCTAGCAACGAGCAACTAAGAGTGCATCTACATACCGTTATGAAGATTGCGTGCGGAAGCTTTCAACGAAGCAAGGATGAAGTAGTCGTACTCTTCACGTTCTTCGTCACCGATGATCTAGCGCCGAACGGACGGCACCTCCGCGTTCAACACACGTACGGTGCAGCAACGTCACCTCCTTCTTGATCCAGCAAGGGGGGAGGAGAAGTCGTCAGAGATCCGGCAGCACGACGGCGTGATGACGGATGCAGTGGAGATCGCAGCAGGGCTTCGCCGGGCGCCCTGCGTTAGGAGTTGGGAGGTGTGACGGGAGGGGGAGAGGCGCCAGGGCTTGGGGTGCGGCTGCCCTCTCCCCCCCCCCACATATATATAGGGGGCCAGGGGGGGGCCAGCCCCCTGCAGATCCAATCTGCAAGGGGGGGCGGCGGCCAAGGGGGGTTCCTTGCCCCCCAAGGCAAGTGGAGCCCCCCCTCCCCTTTAGGGTTTGAACCCTAGGCGCAGGGGAGGTGGGCCCCTTTGGTGGTGCGCCAGCCCAGAGGGCTGGACACATCCCCTTGCGGCCTAGGGGCCCCACCGGGATGGGTGGCCCCACCCGGTGGACCCCCGGGGCCCCTCCGGTGGTCCCCGGACACTCCCGGTGACCCCCGGAGATCACCCGTTGACCGAAACTGGACTTCCCATATATCAATCTTTACCTCCGGACCATTCCGGAACTCCTCGTGACGTCCGGGATCTCATCCGGGACTCCGAACAACTTTCGGGTTTCCACGTGCATTTATCTCTACGACCCTAGCGTTACCGAACCTTAAGTGTGTAGACCCTACGGGTTCGGGAGACACGTAGACATGACCGAGACGACTCTCCGGTCAATAACC
The DNA here is from genome assembly GCA_902687465.1 of Secale cereale. NCBI lineage: Eukaryota > Viridiplantae > Streptophyta > Magnoliopsida > Poales > Poaceae > Secale > Secale cereale. The sequence continues at coordinate 869,016,085 of LR738714.1, read as the reverse complement.
AACAGCGGGATCTGGATACCCATGTTGGTTCCCACGTGTTCCTCGATGATCTTCATCGGATGAACCACTGTGTCAAGGATTCACTTAATCCCGTATGTTATTCCCTTTGTCCATCGGTACGGTACTTGCCCGAGATTCGATCGTCGGTATTCCCAATACCTTGTTCAATCTCGTTATGGCAAGTCTCTTTACTCGATCCGTAATCCATCATCCCGTGACTAACTACTTAGTCACATTGAGCTCATTATGATGATGTCTTACCGAGTGGGCCCAGAGGTACCTCTCCGTCATACGGAGTGACAACATCCCAGTCTTGGTTCGTACCAACTCAACAGACACTTTCAGAGATACCCGATGCGTACCTTTATAGCCACCCAGTTACGTTGTGACGGTTGGCACACCCAAAGTACTCCTACGGTATCCGGGAGTTGTACAACCTCATGGTCTAAGGAATAAATACTTGACACCGAAAAGCTTATGCATTACGAACTATACGATCTCGTGTTATGCTCAAGTTTGGGTCTTGTCCATCACATCATTCTCCTAATGATGTGATCCCGTTATCACCGACATCTCATGTCCATGGTCAGGAAACCGTGACCATCTGTTGATCAACGAGCTGGTTACTAGAGCCCTACCAGGGACTCATTGTGGTCTATGTATTCACACATGTATCGCTGTTTCCGTACAATACAGTTCAAGCATGAATAACAGACAATTATCATGAACAAGGAGATATAATAATAATGCTTTTATTATTGCCTCTAGGGCATATCTCCAACAGTACCGCCCATGCTTTTGAGCCTCTACCTTTCTTGCAGCATAGTTAGCATTGGTTTGCGCACATAATCCTGTCAATTGCCCAGCTGTAATTTGTTTACCTCGCTTAGTTGTTTTATCGTCTTTTGGGAGAGAGAAATCACTAGTGAACATCATGGGACCCCGGTCCATATTACCATCACTGATCACATCCGCTATTTACTTTCAGTTCTTACTTACTAGTTGCAGTTATACCTATCACTATTATCTCTTGCGTTTGATCCTTTGTAAACGACAAGGCCGGAGGGATTGACAACCTCTCTGTACTCGTTGGGAGCAAAGTTATTTGTATCTGTGTGCAGGTCCTGTCAGCCGCTAAATATCTGGCGCCGTTAGCAGTTGACACCTTCTTGTTGAACCTTGGAGTCTCAGGGGAATTCGATCCTTGGTATCTTTGCCAAGGGAAAACTAGCGCTACACTGCATCTCAAACCTTTCACTTGGGGTAACCAACGAGGGGCGAGAATCCATCATCACCCGAGTGGCTCAACCTTCCTATCCCCTACCTCAACTCGACCCGGCCTCAAGGAACCACCAGCACCGCTGTATCTGGGTCATATTTAGGTACACAATTAGCTAATATGTCAACATTTAGTTACCATGAAAATAAAACAACGAACTCGGATAAGCATTACTAGTGTAGTACAGAATGTATCACTATAACTTTGGGAAATAGTTAGTCTGGTGGGTGATACGTCCAAAACGTATCTATTATTTCTGCTTCCTCCATGCCTTTTTTGTGTGATATTGCTATGATATTTATGCATTTCCATACACTTTTGATCATATTTGGACTAACCTACTAATGGTTGCAAAAGTGCACAATGGTCTTGTTTTACACTTTATCGTGTAGGAATTACTTGGAAATTGACAAAAACACAAAAGGAGTCGTATTTGAGTAGGATTCTGACTTTCCTGAAATCTGTCGGAGAACGTTTTTTAAAGATGGTCACGTTCCGGCCCGAAGACGACGTCAAACGGAAAAAGTCTAGGTGCGAAAGTTGTGGGGAATTTCGAGGCGATGCTTCTGGATATAAAATTCGTCCAAATCAGAGTCCGGACGGCCGAGTAAAGCCCGTTTTACTGAGGCCCAAAATCTGATGACGGGAATCCGAGAGTCTATATAAAGAGAGGAAACCTAGGTCACCAAGGGCCACGAATTTTCCTCCTCCCGAGCCGCCGTCTTGGAGGGGAGGACCAGCACCATTGCAGCACCATCCACAAGGAAGAAGGGGGGCCAAGGAGCCGCTGCCCCCTAGGGCCGCCGCCGCCCCGAGGGCCGCCGCCGCCTCCTAGGGCCGCCGCCGCCGCCGCGCCCCCAAGGGCCGCCGCCGCCGCCTCCGTGGCTGCCGCCGGCCGTCGCCTCCTCGCGGGGCTGCACCTCTCCATCAACACCATCATCAACCTCCTCCTCACCATGTCCATGCATGAGTAGTTTCCTCCGGGGCTGAGGGCTTGTACGTGTAGCTATGTGGTTATCTCTCTCTCCCATGATGTGATCTTCGTTGTGATCATAGGCTATGTTAATCTAGGGTGATCCCATGATATTTCCCCTTCCTCTATGTATTGGATTGATGTACTCACTTGTCTTTATCTAGTATAATCCCCGAGACCAAGGTGACAGCGGTCTATTGGACATGGATTAGAAAAATATTTTCATGAGTGATTTCCTCTCTTGTGTGTTGATTGAAGATTGAGAGTCTCTTGGTGCTTGTCTTTGACTATCCTTTAGATATGTTGTGGTGATTGTGGGACTCTCTTTGGATGGCCGCGGTGACATTGGGAAATCCTTAGATTGAGAACTACGAACTTTGAGGTGTGCTTTTGTAGCCCTACATAATTCTCGTCCTCTCTTGACCACGAAGGAATGACCTCCGGGTGCGTCTCCATTGCATGTTTTATGGGAAATATCATGTGATTAGATTATGTTAATGTTGTTGGGAGTTGCTACTAGTGAAAGTATGATCCCTAGGCCTTGTTTCCACCATTGCAATACCATTTGTGCTCATGTTTACCACTTGTTTGCTTGCTGCACTTTTTATTACAGATTTATATTACTTTGCTTTGCCACTCCTATCATCCATATTTTACCATCTCTTCACCGAACTAGTGCACTTATACAACTCCTAGTTGTATTAGGTGTGTTGGGGACACAAGAGACTTCTTGTATCTTAGTAGCAGGGTTGCTTGAGAGAGACCATCTTCAACCTCTACTTCCCTGAGTTCGATAAACCTTAGGTCATCTACTTGAGGGAAATTGCTGCTGTCCTACAAACCTCTGCGCTTGGAGGCCCAACATAGTATACAAGAGTAGAAGCGTGTGTACACATCAGTGGGTATCCAGTTTATTTGCATATGACCAAAACTAACCAGTATGAGTTCATTCAATAACAAATTTGCATTATGGGCTGTGAGATGGCTGACCAAAGCTCAAATTTGCATTGGAGAGGGTAACAAATTTGCATTATGGGCTGTCGGATGGCTGACCAAAGGCTTGTCAAATTTGCATTGAACAGGGTAACAGTTTTCAGGAACTTCTCAAGCCATACAAAGTACAGTCTAAAGCAGCCATGATCTTTTCATGATCTTTTTCCTAGAGAAATCTATTATCATGGCAAAATATATGGATTTATAGCTAGGATCAATAAGCTAAGATCAAATGTCATACTAATATGTTCTAATCATGTCCTTGCTTGCTGCAACCTAAAGAACATCACCACATAGACTACACATGGTATGACTAGCATTGGTTAAAAAATAACTAATAATCATATGAAGTGCTACAATGAAGTAGGACTAGGACAGGTACTCCTCCTCATTAGTCACCACTTACAGCCACAGGGTTAAAATCATAGCTCCACTACTAAGGGATCTCACATCAGCGAGTGTCGACTGCTATTGTAGTAAGACAGACACTACCAATATTGTTAGTTTCATGTGGTCCGAGCTAAAAGTACTGGAGAGTAGCAGTCATAGGTGCACCACATTACCTTAATTTTTCATGAACAGACAAAACTGTGACTAACTAACATAACATGTACAACACTACACTGTTACTGCTATCAATCCCCATTTCACGGAGAATCTCCTCTTGCACCTAGGTGGTCACCGCCATAGCCTCCTGTGGAACAAGAAGAACACACGGATACTATAAGAGGGATGCTTCACATGAACTAAACCATCTACCATCCAATCCAAGTCGGTCACATTTCAAAAAAATTCCAAACTGAATGAAACTACATCGGACCGAGTTAATTCACTTCAATTGCATCTGCACAAATTACATATACTACTAGTGCTGCTACCAAAGGAATGCAGGGGAAAGAACCAAGAAAGATGTCAAACCTGCTTGTCACTGACGGCGTCGATGATTCGGTCCTTGAATCTTGTAGACGACGTGCAGCCGACGCTTCTCCCGGCTACTGGCCCGGTAGGCCAAGGCGAGGAGCTGGCCCTTGCCATGCAGCTCGAAGAAAGGACTGAACTGAAGAGCAGTTTCTTCGTGAACTGAATCGAGGAAAGGACCTTCCTTCCATGGCGTCGGCCTCTTGAATTAGCATCGGCTTCAGCTTCTCCATCCATGGCATCATTCCTTCTCGTAGGGAGATGAGGTGGGGGAAAAGTGCCTGCACACGGCCGCACGCCCGCATCAGGATCAGATGTGGAGAGGAAGAACACCAGAGATTGAAGTAGAAGAAGAGAAGGGTGGGACGGGACCTGACCTGACCTGCTGCACGCACCTCCTGCACATGAAAGAGGGGCTAGCTAGGGTTTCGGGTGCCGTCGAGGAGGGAGGGAGGGAGGGAGGCTGGACGCGGCCGTCCTCCACGGCGGGCAGAGAGGGGAATAAGCGGGGCTCCAGCCGGCGGTGGTTGGTGATGTAGAAGAGAAGGGGCGGTCCTCTGCTGCCCGACCACGGTGGCTCCTCCGCAGCGACAACCCGTGCCATTCGGGGGAGGAAGAACGCCGTCATCGCCGGTGTGAGCCTGAGCAGAGGCACGCTGGACGAGGAAGGGGCGGAGGCGTCGGCGAGGAGCCAGCAGAGATGGCGGTAGAGGTGCGGCGCCGAGGGCGGGACGAGCGCGGCGGCCATGCGATGGAGGGCGCCGACTGAGGCCTCCGGGACGGGCGGAGGAGCGGGTGGTGGTGCGCGGGCTGCGGTGTCGGATCTGAATCGGCGGGGTGGCGGCAGCGATGTGGGAGAGGGAGCGCGTGAGGTGGATCTGGAGCGCTAGGGTTCGTGGGGTGAGAGGGTGAGGGAGTTTTCTTTTTTCTTTTTCTTTTTTTTGAGACAAATAGGGGGAGCGGGGTGAGGAAGAAAGGGCTGCCGTCCGATCCGATAGCATCCGACGGTGTTTGAGCACGATCCGCATGACATGTCCATGGACCAATCAGAATCCAGTACACGTTATGACCTTCTAAATTGGTCGTAATTGACTAAAAATAAGGTGTTAAACCATATTTTTTCAAAAAAGGTGTTGAATCATAAAAACAATTTTATGATATGAGAAATTCAAAAAGAAACATTCTCATTGTGTCACCAAATGTGACATAGTTTTTAGGAAAACGAACAAACTTGTAAATGGAATAAGACAAATATCTTTTAAAATTTGTTATGAGAAATGAGTTTTTAGGGGGGGAGTCATTTTCTATTTTCGGAGTGCAAAAAATGTTTACAGCACCACTCCATTTTCCAAAACTATAAGACTGCATTTTATGTACAGTTGACCAAATCTTTAGATGTAAAATGCTTTCGATCCACCTCTCATCAAAAAGACAAATTATGTTTCAAAAAAACAACTACCTCGGCATTCTTTTGTTTTTCTTCTACTTTTTCACATGAAAAATTCAATGAAATGATCACATATTATGCACAATGGTGCATCTTGAAATGGCAAACAATGTTACCTAAAGAAGTTTTCATTTTCTTTGCACGGAAAATTTATTTTTCATTTTTGAGTGCCCGCAAAGAGGATTTTTGTGAAGGACCTACCAAATATTTGTTGCAATATTGTACTAAATCAATTTCCTAAAATACTAGGACATATTTGATGCACAATTGACCAAATGGTTGGGTGTAAAAAGTTTTGATCCACCTCTCGTGAAAAAGACAAATTCCCGTCGATTCAGCTGGAAACGGGTCAAATTTGAACTGTAGCTGCCTCGTAGTTTGCTCTTTATTTTTTCCAAAAATCATTTCTAGGTACATAAGTATCTATTTAATCAGGGAAACACCAAAAACATTCCAAGATTCAAACACTAGCTAGGAACGGTCATTCCCGCCGTTTTGACCGCATTTTGAAACGGGCATAAAAAATTCAGAAAAAAATCAAAAAATTGGGAAACCTTTGCATTGTGTCATTATATGAGGCCAAGTTCCCAGGAAAAATAACAAACTTGTAATACGGCAATTATTTTTAAAAAGTGTTCTCAGAAACGAGCTATCATGCGTGAAGATTCATGGCTTTCAAGCCAAATGATCAATCTTATGGCCACATTCATGACATTGTTTGTTAAAATGATCTCATATTGTGCACAAGGGTGCTTTTTGGAATGGCATACAATGTTGCCTAAGGAAGTTTTCATTTTCTTTGGACAAAAAATTCATTTTCCATTTTTCGAGTGCCCAAAAGGAGGTTTTTTTGTGAAGGACCTCCCAAATAATTGTTGCAAAATTGGAACAAATCATTTTTATAAAATACTAGCCCATATTTAATGCACAATTGACCAAATGGTTGGGTGTAAAAAGTTTTGATCCACCTCTCGTGAAAAAGACAAATTTCGGCCGATTCAGTTGGAAGCGGGTCAAATTTGAACTGCAGCTCCCTTGTAGTTTCCTATTTATTTTTTACAAAAATCATTTCTAGGTACATAAGTATCTCTTTAATCATAGAAACACAAAAAAATACCAAGATTCAACCACTAGGTAGGAACGGTCACTCCCGCCGTTTTGACCGCATTTTGAAAGGGGCATAAAAACATTCAAAAAAATCAAAAAATTGGAAAACCGTCGCATTGTGTCATTATATATGACCAAGTTACCAGGAAAAATAATAAACTTGTAATACAACAATTCTTTTAAAAAAATGTTCTCAGAAATGAGCTATCATGCGTGAAGATTCATGGCTTTCAAGCCAAATGATCAATCCTATGGCCACATTCATGGCATAGTTTGTTCAAATAATCTCATATTGTGCACAAGGGTGCATCTTAGAATGGCAAACAATATTGTGTAAGGAAGTTTTCATTTTCTTTGGACGAAAAAATCATTTTCCATTTTTCGAGTGCCCAAAAGGAGGTTTTTTTGTGAAGGCCCTCCCAAATAATTGTTGCAAAATTGGACCAAATCAATTTTCTAAAATACTAGGACATATTTAATGCACAATTGACAAAATGGTTGGGTGTAAAAAGTTTTGATCCACCTCTCGTGAAAAAGATAAATTTCCGCCGATTCAGCTGGAAGCGGGTCAAATTTGAACTGCAGCTCCCTCATAGTTTGCTATTTATTTTTTCCAAAAATCATTTCTAGTTACATAAGTATCTATTTAATCAGAGAAACACCAAAAAAATTCCAAGATTCAACTACTAGCTAGGAACGGTCATTCCCGTCGTTTTGTCCGCATTTTGAAACGGGCATAAAAAATTCAAAAAAATCAAAAAATTGGAAAACCTTCGCATTGTGTCATTATATATGACCAAGTTACCAGGAAAAATAATAAACTTGTAATACAGCAATTCTTTTAAAAAAGTGTTATCAGAAATGAGCTATCATGCGTGAAGATTCATGGCTTTCAAGCCAAATGATCAATCATATGGCCACATTCATAGCATAGTTTGTTCAAATGATCTCATATTGTGCACACGGGTGCATCTTGGAATGGCAAACAATATTGCTTAAGGAAGTTTTCATTTTCTTTGGACAAAAAAATCATTTTCCATTTTTCGAGTGCCCAAAAGGAGGTTTTTTTGTGAAGGACCTCCCAAATAATTGTTGCAAAATTTGACCAAATCAATTTTATAAAATACTAGGACATATTTAATGCACAATTGACAAAATGGTTGGGTGTAAAAAGTTTTGATCCACCTCTCCTGAAAAAGACAAATTTCCGTCGATTCAGCTCGAAGCGGGCCAAATTTGAACTGCGGCTGCCTCATAGTTTGCTATTTATTTTTTCCAAAAAACATTTCTAGTTACATAAGTACCTATTTAATCATAAATACATGGTTTGGTGGCGATACGTCGAGGTTTGGGCGGTGGTCGAGGGCCCCAACTCTAGAGGGCGTAAACTCGCATGCCCGCCGCATGGTCACCGCGTGACTGTGGCGTTGCCATGTGTTCTGGGCGGCCTAGGCATGTCTAGTGGGTTGGCCACTCCCCAGGTAGGTGCTAGGAAGAAACTTACAACATAAGATTCTCACGAGGAGACCGATCGATGCTCAAACATGAATTAGCAGCCAAGTGTTTGATTAGCGGTACGGGAAATGCACATGGCTAATGGGCGTGAGTTTTGGTTGAGGATGATCAGTTACTAAGAAGACCGTCTTCACAAATTTTCAGCTCAAAAGGAGGAGTCTAGGTGGTACTTGCTTTGCAAAGTACCACACTGGACATAAATACGAATGTTGAAGATGGGCTCAAAATAATGAATGGATTGAGCTGGCATTTGGTGGAGGATAGTTATTTGGCATAGGAAAGCACTGTAGAAAATGGATACCATTTGGACATGCCAAAGTGGTACTTCCTTCACAAAGTGTTTTTTTGAACAGAATAGGAAAATGAATATTTTTGAATTATTTTTGAACTAGGCAAGGAAGGTTTTTTACATATTTGACGAAGAAATAACCCAAAGAATTTATGAGATTTTTTGGGGAATTTTGGGAATGACAGAAATATAGGTTGCTTCACAACCATGGGCAAAAACTGCCACATGGACATGACACATAGGCAAAACTGATGAGGTGGCGCCTAGTCGTAGCAACCTACCACAATTTACAAGGTTATGACCATCTATATTGGTCATGATCAGCTAGAAATAAGGCAGCGAACCAGTGCTATGTGCTTTATGACCATTTCGTATAAGGAAATTATGACCTTTCTGACCAAAATGGTCGTTATAGTTTAGGGTTTGGAGCCCCCCGAACAGCTTTTGACCAATTGGTCTGAAATGGTCATAGATCTATGACCAATACTTCCAGGGTCACTAACAAAAGGTCATAAGTTGACATATTTCTTGTAGTGTTTGCCGGTGCGAAAATTAATCAACACTCCGGCAAAACATAGGCCACTCGGAGGTGTTCCTGGCAAACATGGCCACTTGGGCAAGCACTAGTACTACAGAACATTGTCACAACTACTCATGTAGCTACTACTCTACTACGACTATCAAAACATCTACATCTTCATGGGCATGAAGATTTGGCTGGTTTCACCTCGAGGTCGGAGGCGGTCGGTGACGGGGACGACGGCAGGGATGATGCAGGGGCTCCTTGATTTCTGCAAAAACAAAATATAAACAAAAGCATTATTAATTATCCTCATCTTAGGACTTAGTGAAATCCTATAAGCTATCAATTAAACCTTATTATGCTGATTCAAAAGACCTACATTTACTAGAAAATTCTAAAACCTAGTTCTAACCCTACAAATTTATCACTATAGTTCTAACCCTAACATCTATCCATCCATTCATCTAGGAGAACGCTAGCGGGAAACCGCTGGGAAGCCTGGCTCAATCTTGTGAGGAGATTGATGGATGTCCAACTGTCCCAACAGCCCGATCAGGTGCACTGGAAACTAACCAAGAATGGAAAGTTTTCGGTTAAATCCATGTATTTGGATTTCATCAACTCTAGCACTATTCCTATGTCGAAACATGTTTGGAAAGTGAAAGTCCCTTTGAAAATCAAAGTGTTTATGTGGTTTGTGCATAAACAAGTCATTCTGACTAAGGATAATCTGACAAAGCGAAATTGGATAGAATCCACAAGATCTAGTTTTTGTGACCAAAATGAGACAATCAAACACCTCTTTCTTGATTGCCCTCTGGCAAAAATTTTGTGGCGGTCGGTCCATATAGCGTTTAATATTACTCCTCCCAGTTCTATCAATATGTTATTTGGGACATGGCTAGATGGGATAGATTCCGAAACAGTGAGACACATTCGTGTAGGAGTATGTGCTTTATTATGGGCAGTCTGGAACTGCAGAAATGATTTGGTCTTTAACAGAAAAACAAATATTCATTTTATGCAGGTTATCTATCGAGCCACTGCGTTGATCCGTATGTGGTCGCTACTCACACCGACCGAGGCCAGGGAGCGTTTGGTTATTGGATCTACCCGTTGGGAGATGGTAGCTCGGGTTATCTTCAACCGGTTTGGATGGCGTTCATGTAATAGGATAGGCCTTTCGTGATCCTATCTTTTGTTGCCAGCCGGTTGTGGCTTTTCTATTAATTTTTAGCTCGTTGAGAGCCTTTATTTCTAATCTTTGTTCACGACATGAGAACTTCTGTTGAACCTACTGCTTTTTAATAATATATGGCCGTATGCATCGTTCTCATGCAGAGGCCG
>LR738714.1:868948111-868999709 GCA_902687465.1 Secale cereale | reverse complement strand
TACTTGCACTAACAGAAAGTTTGTAATTGGTTTTACCAGAAAGAATTAAAAAATAAAGCAAAAAACAAAAGAAAATAAATAATGCAGAAAACAAAACAAAAAAACTTGCAAAAAAAAATAGCAACAATAAGTATTTTGTTGTAAGTAGAAACAAAATAAAATAAATAAAGCAACAAAGAAAACAAATAATTACAAATTTAAACTATTCAAATTTGAATACTACTTGCACTAACAGAAAGTTTATAATTTGTTTTACCTAAAGCAATAATATTCACAAAGAAACTCTAAATACAGCAAAAAACAACTTAGAAATAAATAAAGGAAAAAAGGAAAAAAAAAAATTGGGCGCTCCCCAGTGAGCCTGCAAGGCCTACAGCCCAGGATGCATCTGGACTATAAGGCCCAGCAAGCTCACAGGGCAGCGCGCAGAGTTAGGCCCAGAAGCCTGCAATTGAGAGGAGCTCGAGTGGGTGGGCGCAGCAGCGCTTATAAACCACACCCGAGCTCTCTCAACTAGCGAGGTGGGACTAAACTTCCCACCGCACCGCGCCAGCAAGGCCTTTGGTCCCGGTTGGTGGCACCAACCGGGACTAAAGGGTGGCATTAGTCCCGGTTGGTGGCTGAAACCGGGACTAATACCCCCCTTTAGTCCCGGTTGCTGCCACCAACCGGGACTAAAGGCCCCTCCTTCCCGCCCTTTGGGCTGCTGAAAAGGGACCTTTAGTCCCGGTTGGTGGCAGTAACCGGGACTAAAGGGGGGTATTAGTCCCTGTTTCAGCCACCAACCGGGACTAATACAGCTCCTATATAACCAACACTAGCGAAAATTTCTAACTTCCCCGCCCCCGACGCCTCCTCAGTACTCTGCTTCGTCCCCGTCCCCGTCGCCCCGTCGCCGTCGCCCCGTCGCGCCGTCGCCGTCGCCCCCAACGCCGCCCCGTCGCCCCCGCGCCGTCGCCCGTCGCGCCGTCCCCGTGGCGCCGTCGCCGTCGCCCCCGCGCCGCCCCGCCCCGCGCCGTCGCCGCCGCGCCGCGCGATCTGAGGCTTTTTTTTTGTTTATATATAGTTGCTTTATATATATATATAGTTGCTGTTTATATATATATATATATATATATGTATATATGTGTGTATATGTGTTATGTGTATATATGTGTTATGTGTATATAGTTGATGTATATATATTTTGTATGTGTATATATTTTTTTTATCTTAGGAATTTGCTAAATATATATGTTAAAAATGTTTTTTTTTCATAGAATGTTTTTTGTTTATGTATAGATAGTTATAATTGTGATGTATAGTTGCTGTATGTGATGTGTATGTGATGTATATATATGCAAAAGAAGGATAGGAAAGAAGAAAAAGAAGGATAGTAAAGAAGAAAAAGAAGGATAGGAAAGAAAGAAAAATAATGTTTTTTTTTCATAGAAAGTTTTATATATGCAAAAGTTACAAATTTAGAAAAAGAAGGATAGGAAAGTAGAAAATAAGAAAGAGGAAAGAAAGAAGAAGAGGAGAGGAAGAAGAGGAGAAATAAATAAGAAGAAGAAAAAAGAAGAAAAAAAGAGGAGAAGAAGAAAGGAATAGAGGAGAAGAAGAGAAATTTTCTCTTCTTCTCCTCTATTCCTTTCTTCTTCTCCTTTTTTTTCTTTTTTTTCGTCGATCTTCTCCTCTAGCGGTTCCTTTTTTCTTCTTCTTATTCCTCTTTTTTTTATCGGATATGTCGTTGTCGATATACACCCTCCCCGATAACTTCGACATTAGGGGGGGGGGTCGAGGGTCGTCGAGGGACCGAGGGTCGTCAAGGGTCGAGAGATCGCCGAGGGGCCGAGGGTCGTCGAGGGGTTGAGAGGCCGAGCTAGGGTCGTCGAGGGACCGAGGGTCGAGGGGTCGAGAGAGGTTGCCTAGCTAGTGTCAAAGTATTGAAGAAATCCATGACTTTCGCCTAATGATGAAGTGTTGGTTTTGTTGAATCCTTTGACACTAGACAAAATGTGACATGAGGGGGTCTAGGTTTGTGGATCGCCGAGCAGTCGAGGGTCGAGGGGTCGAGAGAGGTTGCCTAGCTAGTGTCAAAGTATTGAAGAATCCATGACTTCATCATTTGCCAGAAGTAACCGGGGCATGTTGGTACGAAGTTATGCAAAGTTGTTCTGGAACGAAGTCCCTGATAGGATAATCCGTCTTTTGTTACGAATTATCTTATCTGGGACTCCGTTCCAAAACCACTTTGGAGAGCTTCGTACCATCATGCTACTGTTACTTTCGCCTAATGATGAAGTATTGGTTTTGTTGAATCCTTTGACACTAGACAAAATGTGACATGAGGGGGTCTAGGGTTGTGGATCGCCGAGCAGTCGGGGGTCGAGGGGTCGAGAGGTTGCCTAGCTAGTGTCAAAGTATTGAAGAATTCCATGACTTCATCATTTGCCAGAAGTAACCGGGGCATGTTGGTACGAAGTTATGCAAAGTTGTTTTGGAACGGAGTTCCTGATAGGATAATCCGTCTTTTGTTACGAATTATCTTATCTGGGACTCCGTTCCAAAACCACTTTGGAGAGCTTCGTACCATCATGCTACTGTTACTTTCGCCTAATGATGAAGTATTGGTTTTGTTGAATCCTTTGACACTAGACAAAATGTGACATGAGGGGGTCTAGGGTTGTGGATCGCCGAGAAGTCGGGGGGTCGAGAGGTTGCCTAGCTAGTGTCAAAGTATTGAAGAATTCCATGACTTCATCATTTGCCAGAAGTAACCGGGGCATGTTGGTACGAAGTTATGCAAAGTTGTTTTGGAACGGAGTTCCTGATAGGATAATCTGTCTTTTGTTACGAATTATCCTATCCGGGACTCCGTTCCAAAACCACTTTGGAGAGCTTCGTACCATCATGCTACTGTTACTTTCGCCTAATGATGAAGTATTGGTTTTGTTGAATCCTTTGACACTAGACAAAATGTGACATGAGGGGGTCTAGGGTTTGTGGATCGCCGAGCAGTCGAGGGTCGAAGCTAGTTCTACGTTTTCCATTAATATATCCATCTGTCATGTTTGAATAATAATTGGCATGTTGTAAATATTTGTAGAAACTATGGACGACAACACCCGAGACCTAGCACAAGAAGCGATGTTGATGGACATAATCGCAGACGGACAAAATGCCGTCTTGTCGTTTCTCAACGACACCGATGAGCAGGTCGAAAGAGAGCTGCAGCTGGAAGATCTAGGCTATGATATTGATGGATCCGGTGACCCAATGCACATGGAAGAAGTAGACCGTGAGGACGGCTCCGGTGACCCAATGCCGGTGCAAGAAGGAGACCGTGATGCTGGCTCCGGTGACCGAACCGAGTCCGGCCAGGAGGTATATATTTTAGTTAAGCCTGTGCTGACTAGTTAATTGATGCATTCATTAACTCTCGTCTTTGTTCCTTTTTCTAGCCCTCCGGATCGAGCAAATCTTCGGTAAAGAGACGAGGCGCGAAGAAAAAGTTGAGGCCGGATGAAAAGTTTGAGATCTCAGAAATCTCGCGCTCCGGCGAGCCGATTGACCCCATCCAGACAAAGAACGCATTTGTTAATCAGTGCGGGGTTCTGGTTAGGGAAAAGATCCCGATCAGCATCCATCAATGGTTAAAGCCGGCTGCAAATGACGCTCAGGTGACTTATGTCACTGATATGCAGAAAGAAGATCTTTGGACTAAGCCGAAGTCAAATTTCATCCTACCGCGAGAGGATGATCCGGCGAATCCAGTTAAAGAGGAGTTAATCAAGTCTGCTGCACTTTCGAAGATGGCAGACCAATTCAGGGCATGGAAGAAAAAACTGAATACGTTTGTCAAAGATAAAAAGACTCCAGAATTCGTGGGCATATATGAGAAGATCAAAGATGACTGGCCCGCATTTGTGGCCCATAAGACATCGGAAAAGAGTCAGAAGATGTCGGAGACAAACCGAATAAATGCTGCGAAGAAGAAGCATCACCATCGCACGGGGTCAGGTGGCTACCTCAGAGCCCGGCCTAAGTGGGCCAAGGCTGAGAATGATCTGCTTGAGAAAGGGATCGAACCAGAGACAATGCACTGGCCAGACCGTTGCCGGACTTGGTTCTTCGGGGCTGGCGGAACCTTGGACCCTGTATCAGGGTGGTGCATTTGGACGGACAAGCAATTGGAAACACCACTCAGGAAGATGCGGCAGTATATCAAAGCAGCGCATGAAGGGACGTTCTTCCCCGACAGATAGAACGACGAGCTGACAATGGCCCTCGGGAATCCTGAGCACCCTGGACGGACACGAGGCACGCCAGGCTCCCTTCCGTGGCGTGCTGGGTTTCCGGACGCAGGCGGCTACAAAAGCCACGACAGGAGGAAGAAAATGGAGCTGACCGAAATGCAGGCGCTGCGGGCCAGAATACAAGCGATAGAGGAACGGGAAGCAAATCGGGACAAAAGAATTGCCGAAGCTTCCCCCGAAGCTACCCCGCCATCTCAGCGGAGAAGCAGCGTGGCTTCCACCGAGCTGCTTCAGCCAGAGCCTGTCTTGACGGCTACTGCCAGGTATCCCGTGGATGCTATCACGCAGGCACAAAATTGCCACCTTATGGCGTAGTGGATGAATCTGAAGGTCAAGGCGGCTGCTGGCTCTGTTTATCCTTCTGGACCCAGCGACACTTTTCACTGCCGGCCGATTCCAGAAGGATATGCTAGGGTGATGGTGGATGAAATAACGGAGGGATTTGAGGAGCTCCAGCTTGACCACCCTACCGGTGAAGGGGAGACTCGGCTGGGTTCTTCACTGAAGACTCCTTGCCTATGGCGGAAGGACCTCATCAACATTATCAACTGGACGCCTCCGCCTCCTCCTCCTCCTCCTCCGGCGAGTCAAGGCACTCCGCCTCCTCCACCGCCTCCTCCACCGCCTCCTCCTCCGGCGAGTGACGATCAGGGCACTCCGGCTCCTTCTCCGGCGCGTGGCGGCACTCCGCCTCCTTCGCCGCCGGCGCGTGGCGGCACTCCGCCTCCTTCGCCGCCGGCGCGCCCGAGCAGCCAGCCTGCTCCTCCTTCTCCGCCTAGTCAGCAAGGGCGGAAGAGACCTGCCGCCGCTCCGGCTGCTCCTGCTCCGGCGCGTAAGCAAGGAAAAAAGACAGCCGCTTCGTCTGGTCTGGCGACGTCTAGCAGTACAGCCAGAGGCGGGAGGCGATGCAGATTCGGTCCTTCTCTCACGCCTCTAGAGAAGTTACCATATGAGAGGTCCGACGAGGAAAACACGAAGATAGCTCAAGGCGAAGTGAAGGACTGGCTTGAAGGGTTGAAATCACAGAGACATCCACCTCCGGAGGAGAAGATAGATGCGGTGAAAGCAAAGCGCACTCTTGCTGCCCTGAAGCAACCAGCGAAAAGTAAGCCGAAGGGCAACTATGACCGCATGATTCAAAAGACATTTCAAGAAGCGAAGCGGTCGGGAAGTACTAAAAGTGATCAAAGGTTAGCAGAAGGACGAGCTGGGAAACAAATTGCCCAGCTCGGCGAACAAGCGGACCAATCGTGCCCCCCGCTCAAGGTGTCTAGCGACATGGTCGCTAATGATCCGAGGATGGTGCCCGGTTATACCAATCTTGCAGATTACGTGTCCGACGATGTATAGTATGATTTCTTGGACGTGCAGATAGAGATACGAGTACAAAAAGCCTCTCGTCAAAAATGAAAGATCTCTATCAACGAATATGCGAAGATTGCATGATTGGTACTTGAAAATCTCCAGAGAGTCTGGGGGGAGGGATATCTTGTATTTGAGAGTTAAACCGGAGCATGACCTCGTTGGAATTGAACTGTTGCCTGTTCCATTTGAGGAGTTCTATCAGTTTTTCAATCAATTGGCCCTCGATAAAACAACGGTCACCTGCTACTGTCTATAAGTAGTACTACTTCTGTCATTAAGTCTCTCTATATAGCTGATCTTCATTGCATGTATTTATAATTATCCTCACTATATTATGCAGATTGAAGATCGTCGAATTGAAGAAAAGACAAGTAGGTGATATTGGGTTCATTAACACATACCTCATAGATGCAACCGAGGTTAAATTGCGTCCCGACGATACCGAGACCAACTTGCTACGATCGTTGGTGGTAAATGAAAACAAAGATATAATACTCTTTCCTTACAACTTCAAGTGAGTGTTACTGTCTTGTGCATATTTGGTTTCCCTTATATATCAGTCAAGGTTATAGTGATGTAATTGATGAGTTCATGCATGCGTGCACAGCTTCCACTATATTCTCTTAGAGATTAAGCTTGAGAAGGGAGTAGTAACTGTCTTGGACTCTAAACGTAAAGATCCCGAGGAGTATGCGGACATGACTCAAATGCTCGTCATGTAAGTTAAATCAATCAATATTATCCACCATGCATATATATCAGCAACTTCATTTCTGATATCAACTAATTGTTTTCTTTGTCTGGCAGGGTTTGGAGAAAATTCACCAAAAAAGCTCCGGGACTGCCGAAGAAGCTAGAATTTAGATACCCGAAAGTAAGTACTATATAGTAGCATGTTCCGCGCGCGCATCTCCTATCTTGATTCAAGCGCTAGTTTCATCAATACCAATTTGGCATTCTTGCTTATCAGTTTGATTGACCTCTATTTCTTGTAAAGTGGTTGTGGCAGGAACCTGGGAATGATTACTGTGGATACTACATTTGCGAGTCCATCCGCCACACGACCTGTGAGCGGGGCAACTCTGAAGCACAATTTGAAGTGCGTAAGCAATCAATAATATTCACAAATTTATAGCATCATTTCATGTATTGACCCCCTACTTCAAATTAGATGTTTCGGATGCGGGATGAACTCCTAACACCAGATCGTCTGCGAGCAATTCAAGAGGAATTGGCGGCATTCTTCCTTGAACACGTGATCGCTGAAGACGGAGAATACTATGTGGACCATGCATCCATATGATAGGAGATTATATTTGTAAGAGATAATTATTGTATATATGTACCCGATAGTGTCGGATAGATATACGAGAACTTGTTGTTCGACCAATCTCTCGGAGAAGGAGAGGTGGTCGATATTACTTCTCTGTGTATGCATATATATATATATATATATATATATATATATATATATATATATATATATATATATATATATATATATATATGTTGATTATACGATCTTCTGTTTCGTTCGTTTGCTTTACTAGCTAGCTAGCTAGCTAGCGTGTCTATTCCTCTCTATACGTATGTGTAGTACGTAGCGTCGACCAAGCACGGGCATAAGAGAGGACACTTCTCTCTATTAATTAGCTAGCTAACACAATATGAAACACCTAAATTAACCCCCCAAAACCTCCAACCCCCCTCCCCTTTCAAAAAAAAAAACAAAAACCACAGCCACAGAAATGCTGACGCGTGGATGCCTTTTGGTCCCGGTTGGTACCATCAACCGGGACCAAAGCCCCTCCTGCCTGGGCTCGGCGCACAGGCCACGTGAACACCCATCTGCCCCGGTTCTGGATTGAACCGGGACTAAAGGGTCAGAGCATTAGTACCGACCCTCTTGTCCCGGTTCAGGAACCGGGGCTACAGGCCCAAACGAACCGGGTCTGATGACCCTTTATCTACTAGTGCCAGATATTCAAGGTCCCGGGCGAAAACCAAAATGTGGCCCAGAATTTTGAACAATTCACATAACGTAAGTATTATTGTGCGTGCATCATAATCTCACTTTATTATATAATTTTAAGTCTGTTTTATTTGTACCTTATTTAGGCATATATCAAACACTAATGCTAAAAAGGTAAAGGAATTGCAAAGCAATGAGCAGACCTCATGTTGTACCAAAAAGAAGCATATGTCTAGTATTTGTTGAAATAAAATCTTCACATGTATCTCACGCTTTGCAGCACCAGATTCATGCTTCCTAATTCTAGTAGACATGATGAAGATTCAGAAACAAAATCCAACAAATTATATGTGACCATTGATCAAACAGAATCTAATTAGTTTCTAATTATTCGTGCCTCGCTAGATGACTAGATCATTCAACAAATACAAAGAAATTAATTCAAAATAGAACCTTGCTTTTGGAGATTAGAACACAGTCCGTAGTTTGGCCTGATGCCCTAATGTATTCCTCAATCCTGTTTGAAGCAACCAACAGATCGGCAGTCCACACTGTTACGTCTTCACGCAGCTAGACGATCAGCAATGAATTGGATAGGAGGTAACTGTGCCGTCGCCTGCACGACTGCTAGGACCGCGCGTATGGAAAGGGTTTGGTGCTTGGTCAATCCCGGATCGTCGGCCGTGATACCAAGACGGTAGTTCGCTGCCTGTTCGTCTGCAATCGCTGGAATCGAGCGATATGTATCCAGCCTTCCGATCATGCTACTGGGCCTCTAACCTTCTTTTCTTATCCGTAAGTATATGTTATATGGGCCTCTATATCTAGCAGCCCAGATGCCCCGTGTGCACGTAAATCTAGTCAAAACACGTACGTCAGTTTTCCCGTTTTCCTAGCGATCTTTTAGCGGAACGAGGCACCGAAGCGGGTTTTCTCTCGATGGGCCCCCATGATTTTGGGGCCCTGTGCGGTCGCTCACCTCGCTCCTCCTCATCGACGGGCCTGAGTAGCGCCTTCTACCAAAACACGCTACTGCTATGGCTTAGCATTTAAAATGAACATAAAAATACATTGTCATCAATGATCTTTTTGTGTAGAATTTGAATTGTCAATAGTAGTCCTATCCGGTTTAGGAACCGGAGATGACTCCTATTGCGGCCACAAATCCTATACATAGAGTTCAATGAAAACCAAGTGAGTGTGATAGTTTGAGAAGTAACATATTGAAGATGGTAAACACCCCGTTCGCAGAGCAAGGTGGGACTAAACTTAATTGCAGATAGTGAACTAAACTTAACAGTAGCGTGGATTCGCAAAAGGCGCTACAGCCGCTACTGCTAATTAAATAGCAATAGCGCGTTTGCGGCATGGGCGCTACTGTTATACCTAGTCTTGCGGCAATGTCACAATTGAAGTAGTAGCACGTTTTCTTGTAAACGTGCTACTACTACGTTTCTATCAGTAGCGCCGTTGCTGGTCACGCGCTACTGCTAAGTAGCAGTAGCGCCTGGTTTTAAACCACGCTACTGGTAAGATTCTGTGTATAAGGTTTTTCCTAATACTGACGGCTTGACTACAACCGCTAAACGCACGCACACGCTACTGCCACAAGCGCACACATTACACACGGAACGCACATACATATCTACTGTCGTGACCCAGCGTGCGGACCCGACCTGGCGCACTGACGCCGGTCGCACCGTGCTCCGCCACGACTTATTCCCAACACCCCCTTGCACAAAAATCGGGGGAAAATGTGGAGGTGGTTCGTGTGCATGCATTACCTTCTCTCTCCCAAAGGAGACGAAGCAGCTCACCGCCTCCCGTCATCCTTGGCGTCATCGGCGGCCCCCGCGCCTTCTCCCTCCCTTCACTTACCGCGCGAGTCCCCTCCCCCTCCCTCGACCGAATTGTTGGTGCTTCGCCTTCGCGTGGAACGGTTGTCGTCAAGCTCTCGACCTTGATTCGTCGCCGCCGTTTGGGCTTTCGCCGGTCTCGGTCGCCGACGATCTAGGGATTTCTCCCTCTGCCGCTGGGAGGTGGGTGTGCGTGGAGATGACGGGAAATGCGAGGGTGGCGCGTTCATGAAAACGGAGGCGACAAAATGACCCACCGCTCTCTTCTCTCAACACATGGCTGCATCGTGTCGCTTTCGGCCGCTCGTGGAGGTTGAATCACGCACACGCGTTAGACAGCGTTTAGATATAAAAAATAAGGCTTTGCTCCGTCCGGTTTGGGTTCCTGACTCCGCTCCGATCTGGCAAAGCTGCTTCCGTTCTCCACACGAACTCGCAATCTGGGTGATGCGATATATTAACAGGGTCTGCAGCCCGAGACAGAGGTACGTTCTCTACCTGTAGCTAGCTAGTTATAGCACGCTAGGGCTTCCAAGTTCCAACTCAAACGCTTCTCAAAAGAAAAAAGTTCCAACTCAAACACGTACTACCCATGGCGTCACGCAAACGCCGACGAGACAACGTGTGTGCGCCGATGGTGTCGGAGATCCGGACGACCCTCCCTGCTGATGTCCTGCTCGAGATCATGGCATGCATTGATTTTCTCACGGTCTTCCGTTGCGTCGCCGTTTGCAAGCAACTCCGTCACGACATACTCAGCCCGCAGTTCATCCATGGCATTACCCAAAAGGTGGCTCCAAGCATCCTCGCCTACAGCACCTATGACGATTGGCCCCTAACTTTGGTCCACCCGGTCACGCCCACCATCATGTCCTTATGCCACAATCAACTCTCGCCTTACATGTCGCGTCGCGCCACGATGCTTTTCAGGCGGTACGAACCGGTGACGTCCCGCGGCGGCCTTGTCGTCCTCCGCCGAGAGCACATCAATGCACGACCCAAATCCAAGCGCTCCTCTGACATGTGCGCTTATGATCCCATGACTGGCAAGCACACCTTCCTCTCAAGACCGACAGGTATCAAGAGTACAAAGAACAACTTGCAAGTGTACGTCCTACTCACCGCGGCGGACGGCATCGACTATTCCTTCATGCTACTCTTCTTTGATCTCTACGGATGGAGCATCAAAGTATAGGCAGCCACATCCTCTGGTACCTGGGGACCCGTCATGACTCATGCAAGCAACCCAGACTTTCCATGGATGTTCGTCTGGGAGAGAAGTGCCCCGGCCATCCTCCGCGGCGGTGTCATCCACTGGCTAGTGTTCAATGATTTGCATATCCTCACCTACAATGTGTGCACGGGGTCGCCCGGAATGGTGAAGCTCCCTCCTACCAAATGCAAAGGAAACAACCTCTACTTGGCAACGTCACCCGATAAGAATCGACTCAAACTACTCGCCATAGAGGGGTTCAAGATATCAGTGTGGCTACAACTCCATACTGTCCCAGCAGGTGGTGGTGGTGGTTGGTCACTAAAAAATATGATCGACGTACGGCAGAATCTGCGGCCAGTGTGCCCAAATATTCCTCTTGAGGGTGGCACTGATGTAGTCATTGAGTTCCAGGGCTCCGGGAAGAGGAGTGGGGACGTGGTGTTGCTACAAGTATGCGAGAAAGGTCGCTATGGTGCACTTGTCGTTTTTTATTTGGAAACGAAGGAGATCCATGTGCAAAAGGAGCGCTCCTCGATGTTGGAGATCGACCTACCATATCACTTACAAACCATGAAATTGTTCTCCTAGTTAGCTCGTAGGCCTAGTAAGCAGGGGACGATACAAATGGATTTTATTGTTTTAACCGGATATTGTTTTATTATTATGTAAGTCATGCCATTGCTTTTAGAATAGTTTTTATTGCTGGGTATATAGCGTACATCTCGCCTTGGATTTTCGATATTGGTCTTTAAAATAACTTACCGGTATGCCACCCCCGACAAAGGGAAGGTTTTAAAAATCTTACTTATTTTTAATTTCTTACAAATCTGGAAATATTGCTAACATTTTGAGTTTCACGTCCTATAATCTCCTCCAAATAATTATCCAGTGCACACTGGAATGGAGTCACGAGAAACTTTTTCTCATTGGACTTCGACCTACCATATTTCCTACAACTGTAAACCAAGAGATTTTCCTTGCTAACTTGTATGCACTGCGGCTTTGGCTCTAGCGAACTAGCTATTTTTCTCTTTTCTTGAACACGGCTAATTTTGGAAAGAAATAATCCCAATTCATTTCCCTTTTAGTGATGCTTATAGACATGTGACTTACTTGCAACTAATGGGCCATAAGAGTGAGGCACTTGCATAGGCCACCTCACCTTCAACAAAGGAGGGGACTAAAAAAAAAACCTTCAACAAAGGAGGAACATGATGCGCCAGACATATGTTCTTTCACCGGGGTTTCCGTGGCGCCATGGGTCGTGTGCGTTTGAGTTAGGAGCCTTGCTATACATACCTATCTAGCTATAGGAACCATTGAAAGCGTATGTGGTCTCGGACTGCAGATCCATCCATTAATATTGTATAATCACCAAGGCGACTTTTTCTGGAGAACGTAATCAGCTACCTGATCACACACACCCAAATCGGACGGCTTCGGTATGATCGAGCTTTCTTGATTGCATGAGACATGCATACACTTAGATATAAAATATACATCCTTGTCCTATAATGTATACTAGACCATAGTGGCGCGCGTTGCCGCGCCCGTCTATTTTGACAATAAAATGATAGTCATTTTCATAAATGTATACGCAAAGGCACCGAGTATGAAAGTAAAATTTTACTAAACCAACTTCTTTGTTAGTAGTAAAAAAAAGTGTTATGTTGTTGTGCCCTGAGAACGAATGGTAAAAATATTCAAGAACATTTGAACAGTATAGTGGCACGACATCTGTGTTAGAGAAATTATTTAGATTCAAAACCAATCTGCTGACATGCAAATTCTCAGTACGTAACAAGTAATGATGATGTTTCATTGAACCATCTGAAAATAAGAACTCCAATAAGCTTCTCTCCTTCGCTAGCTAGTCAACCCATATACATATATGAATTTTAGCATTTTCATTATTTAGAATTTAATTGCAGAGCAGTGCTTATTTTCCCCTTCTTTTTAGTTGCACCACATAACTCTTCAGCAAAAGGTACATCATGCAATTTAGCTTATTTTCCTATATAAGTTAGCAAGCTCTTTTAGTCTGATTAGTCAAAAGTAAGCACATCATCAAGTTGTAAGTGTTGAAATAACTAAGCAGAAGGAATAATATCACATAATAGCTTGTTGATCGGAAACAGAATATGTGTTGCCTTGCAACATCATGTCAATAGTGTACGTCTTCCTCAAAATGATAATGCATCATATAATTTATACATGCATCCACTGTTGCTACCGGATCTAAATAACTTCACCTTCTATTGGGCTAATTTGAAAGCAGTAGAAGACCGAGAAGGTGTAACCTAGAAGTTACATGGGATTAATTTTCAGATGTGAAACAAGTACACAAAATTTTGCAAGAACCAGGAACAATCATCAAACATTTTTCATGCACTAACAATGATAATCTCTTGATAGATAATCAGATAACAAAGAGGTAAATGAGTGTTCATAATGTGCAAATCTTCTACCTAACGTTTGTTCTAGAATCTAAACCATAGAAACAATTCTGGACAAGACACATCGTCCTATCAATTATAAAATTGGAGTACTTACAGGAAATCAGGGAATGGGAGCAGGATGTGAATTCGGCATTGATGGATCTGCAGGTTGAAGTGAAGATAGGACCTGCAGCGAGGAGGCAACATGGGTAGTGGAGGAGATCCTCGTGCAGGAGTTGCCGCCGCCGCCATCGCCTAAGGCCCACCTAATCGTCATAGGCTCTCCTCAGCTCCATTGGGCAAGTGGCCGCCGCCGCTACCATTGTGGCTTCATGCCCACCATGGCCATCACCTCTCCGTAGCTCACCAATCTGTCAACTAAGAGCATCTATATTCAGTTGGGAGTAGAAGAAACAAAATCAACAGAAGATGTACTCCAAATTCGATGGAGAATGACTTGGGAGGAGATGAAGCCGCGAAAGGGGTGGGGATGGAACAGACGGACCGAGGCGACTCATATGGACGGAGACATCACATTTCGGCATGGAAACTGACCTGCAATTATCCACCACCCCAAGTGGTGCGCATCACGCGCCATTAAAGTCCTGCAGCAACATTGACTTTCTTACTGAATCTCACGCTACTGGTCTTCAATCGACAGCGATGGTTTGCTCCTCATACCACGGCACCATGGTGTCGCCCGACCATGCGACGCGAGACCCTCTTGCCCAAGTCATACGACCAACTGCGTCTCCAGGCCGGCAAGGCGAGAAGGGCTGATATTATAATCTATAGATGAAATCGTCTCCATACAGAACAAAAACCAAATCAACAATCTGTTGAATTGTTTAAATAGGTACCATAGAATAAAGGGTGACCGAACCTCAAAATTAAATCCATGAAAGCTTCATGGTACATAACACCGATTACAGAGATCTCACCAGGGACCTACTGAAACCTCGCCGTGGTCACCTTGAGAAGGCATCCGTCCCATCGTCTCCATGCCAGCCCCTCTGAACTGCTCTGTTTAGGGCTGCCAGGAGGTGCTAAACATACCTCCGGCCGATGTTGGATCTGGCGGCGGCGTGACCTGCATAACATAGTAACAAATCTGGTTCGTGCCTCGCTGGTGTTGCGTTGCGACCGATCTGAGAGTGCAACCCATTCCTGTTGCATCTTGAGGGTAAAAGGTGAGAAGGTGGATGGCGGCGGCTGGGCGAAGACGAGGTGTCGTTCCACGGATGGGGTTTCGGCGATGGCTGCGCAAAAAAATCCCAAACGACACAGGAGAGAGAGACGAGAGGTCAGGGAGTGGAGGCGAGGGGAGAAACGTTCGCCTCGTACCTGCTGCTTCGCCCAGCCGTGATACATGCGTATGTGGTGGGAGCATCGGCCCAGCAGGCCCAAACAACAGCAGATTGCTGATTTTGTTGCAGGAGCATCGGCCCAGTCCGTTTAGTGCTCCCAGCGGGGTGGAAGGTGCATCCAACGGCCGAAAACACCTAGAAGTGCAGATCCGACGGTTGAGATGCTTATAGTCTGAGAGGGTTGGAAAAGTGCTCGGTTGTAATGTATCTAAATATGGAATGTATCCGATGTCGGATGGACTTTATATTACTCAGTATACCATGTATTCACTTGCTTGTATGATACGATAAAATAAAATCTAATATGGACTAATCAAGCACAACTCGATCAAGGTGGTAAATACATTTGTAACATACCCTACCTACTTGGCTACCTTGCTAGCTATGAGAAAACTTTCATGGTTTGTAGGTGAGATGGCAGGTCGATCTCAAACAACGGGGAGCAGGAGCCATACTTTTGGAGATGCATCTCCTTTGTCTTCATATCAAGAAACGCGCCATCTCGATTACGCACCTGCAATTCAACCACATCTCCGTTCCTATTTCTAGATCCATTAAGCTCAACTAGTACATCAGAGCCACGTGCAACAGAAAGGTTTGGGTACAACGACCGCAACTTCTCTACATCGATCACACCTTCCAGCGCCCAACCACTAGCACCACCACCACTTGCTAGTACAATGGGGAGGCGTAGCCACATGGATATCATGAACCATCTATAGTGATCAATTTCAATACGCTCCCGTCTGACGACGTTGCCATGTGGAGCTGCTTTTCATTGCAATTGGTAGGTGGGAGCTTCACCAGTTCTGACATCCTCGTCCTCACATCATAGGTGAGGATTTGTTTGCCTTGATCCGCTAGCCAGTGGAGAACACCACCGCGGAGGATTGCTGGTTGGTTGTAGTCATGGATTGACCACCATAGGGAGTCACGGTGCCTGTCATAAGTAGCGTGAGGGCCCCAGGTACCAGAGGATGATGTGGTGGTGTGTACGTTGATGCTCTTACACAAGTTGCAATCCATGAAAAGCACCATGAAGGAGCAGTCAATGCCATCAGCAGGGGTGAGCAGGATGTACTCACAGAAGGAGGTGATGCTAATATGGACATAGGGCAATTTTGAGAGGAAATTGGTGTGGCCCGTCATGGATTGTACATGCACATGTCCAAACTACAGGAATCACGGGCTATGCCTACGGTTAAAACCGTAGGCAAATGGCCAAAACCCGTCGGCATAGGCTATGCCTACGGTCACCGTAGGCATATCCCCGTCGGCATAAATAGCGTCGGGATACCTCCACCGGCCGTAGGCATAGAAAACCCGTAGGCATAGATGGTCTATGCCTACGGTAACCGTAGGCATATATACCCGTCGGCAAAAATATTTGACGGCGCGTCCGTCAAGTGCCGTACGCACATATGCACACCTCAGATGCCGACACGTGTCAAATGTATGCCTACGTTTTAACCGTAGGCATATGTCGTATTCATGCCTACGGTTTAACCGTAGGCGTATATTGAACACGTGGCGGCATCTGGCACCCCTTCAGCCGCATGTGTATGCCTACGGTTTAACCGTAGGCATATATAAGATATATGCCTACGGTTAAACGGTAGGCATAGACATGCCACATGGCAGCTCCTGGCATCGCCCTGTGCGCGGACATGCTAAAACTATGCCTACGGTTTAACCGTAGGCATACTTGCGAACCAAAACAAAAAAAATGCTAGCCAAAAAATGCTAGCAATTTCCAATACAATTATACAGACATGATTCAACAACTATGGATTTGCAAACACAGACCATAAAATATTTTTGATGTACACAACATTTTCATTCTAAAAATCCACTACAGCATCAAAGCAGAAGGCGGAGGGGCGGTGCCAATGGTGGGGGAGACGGGGTGGCGATGACGGAGGTGGCATGCAGTCAGTATAACAAACCAAAGATCCTACACATAACGATGAATATGTAATATATACACTGCATCTACCAAAAGGAAATCACAAAAATGTTACCAGAAATACTTCTACCAGGAGGCAAACAAAGATTTCCGTTGTAAATGATCTGGTGTTCGCGCTGCAAAGCTGATACAATAGGATTTCTTCACATTATTCAATTACTGGGAAGGATCAATTACACATATGGATGAACTACTAGTACATGAGTAGCTTACTGCCAACACTACTAGCTAGCTAGATTAAACACCAACAGTTAACAAAGCCTAGCTGCAGTAACCAATAGCCACAAATGAGGTAGTACAATAGCAGAATTTAACAAGTGTGCTACTCTGAATCATCATCACTGTAAATAGGAATGATCTTTCCCATGGCACAAGCACGACAAGCACAAACAAAATCACCCATGCGCATGAAACAGAGCAAGGTACTACTATAGCAGCAAAAGAGAGGGAGCTAGAGGTAGGAGATGGACTCACCGGAGAGGAGGTTGTAGTCGATGCCGCACACGACCGCGGCCACAGTCACGCGGTAGAGGTGGTTGTAGCCGAGTTGGACCATGTGCGGGGTGTCATCGTGGCGGTGGATGCCCTGGTTGTCATCATCATCCACGGAGGATGCCTGCTGCTCCGAATCAAATGAACAAGTAAGAGGTAGTGTTGTTGAGCTAGTACAGAAATTGATAAATTGATAAATTCAGAATTTGTTTATGCCCAAAATGCTTACCAGCATACTACAATTCAGCACCGACATAAGGAGAGGAAGGAGAGCAAAAGGAGGCCTTCGTCCATCCACTGTGCGCGAGGAGGATGGGAGCGTGCAGGCAAGCATCTTGACAGGGACCTGCATCGGCAAGCTGCAGATAATAAGGTGTCAAATTCGGGAGCAGATACTACTCGTTACATTTGCAGGCACGAGATCTGCATCCTAAAGCTCAACACACACGCCTAATCTGGATTCAAATCTATAGACATTAGGAACTGATGTGCGTCAGAGGTCCTTACAAATAAATACGTTTCAGTTTTCACATGCCAAACAAATTAAATAGCGATGCATATTCGTATGTCTGTACGCACAACTGCAAATGATATCCCCAACACACCATCTCTGTGATATGCATATGACCAGAAAGACTAATGCTCGCGATCGGCATGTAGAATGAGAATGCAGTTATCTGTTCAATTTGCAGTTTGAGATAATTAGCGATGGGCAAGTGTTACAGACTGCAGTTTCTGTAATCCATCCATATCAAACCTAGTAGAAGCTACCAAGTGCAGTAAGCAAACTGGAGAGAAGAGGTGCTCAAAAGCAGGATCATTTTCTACTAGTTACGTTTGCGTTTGCAGGTATAAAATCTGCATCCAAAAGTCTACATTTTTTAGGGAACTGAACTGCATTACAAGCAAATACGTACGTTTCAGTTTTCAGATGCCAAACAAAATAAAAAAGTGATGCATGTCCAACTCAACTCGGATCACGTACGGCTGGGCTGGGCTGGGCGGCTACAGAGTGGAGGAGGGAGGAAGCAGCTCGTCATCCCCAGCGCAGCGCGCGGTGGAGAGGAGAGTAAAGGAGGCCTTCATCCAATCCAATCCAATCAAACCCGTGTGAGGATGAACGTGGATCCATGGGGTTTTGTCTCCACCTTCTCTGTAAAGAAGAAAAGCTTGAGCTCCACCATTGATATGATAATACAGCAAGCAAAGCAAGAGGGATTCGGGAGGAAGAAAACTCACCCCTCCCTTTGCGGTTGGACAGATGGGGCGGGAGGTCGCGCTTGGTGACGACGTGATCCCCACGAATAGCCCCGACGGCGGCGGCATCCGATGGCCATACGGGACGGGACGGGATCTGCAGCCTGCTCCACCCAGGACGGAACGAGACCTTCCTGGATCCATCCTGTTGGAATTCATCTC
This sequence comes from Secale cereale, assembly GCA_902687465.1. Lineage (NCBI taxonomy): Eukaryota > Viridiplantae > Streptophyta > Magnoliopsida > Poales > Poaceae > Secale > Secale cereale. Next base: position 868,981,320 of record LR738714.1, on the reverse strand, counting down.
ACGGTTAACAGACCAAGAGAAAAAAACAAGGGAGACAAAGTCTCAAACCCTCACGGTTGTGCCTTGATCGGGAGCACCCAAGCCCAACAACTGGTTTCGGTCCCTGGCCCAACAGCGTCCCACATATATTTAAGAGGGGGTAGTGTATCTCTTTGAGACACGCACAAGAAAACACCTAAAGTACCTCTCCTAACAACCGATCCACAAAAGGGGCGCTGAAGGGTTAGAAGGCCGTCTACCACAGCCGGCCACCACATCAGTGCCGGCGGCGTTCCTGCTGCCACCAGCGAGGCTCCTGGACCAGCTCCGCCAATGGATGGCAAGAGGATCATGCCAGGCGCTCCCTGCTGCCATCTACGTTACCCTGGTGGTGGTGCCGCCATTCTTCCCCGGCCATGTCTTCACTGCCGGAGACCCAAGGTGAAGCCACGGGCAATCTTCTACTGGTCCCTGCAAATCACGGTTAGTCACTATAATTCCGCATAAGAGGTGTTCTAATCACGAGATTAAGATCATGTTTTAAGTCAATCCTAAGGAATTATTTCTCACATTGGTATCATGAGCCTATTTGATCTCGATTCAAGAACCCCAATTAGACTCTGTTTCTGTTCATTACTGAACGCATGGTCTAATTTCTTATGAATTAGTGTTGACTGATCATGATTAAATTCTAATCATGGTTATTATCACCGAATGTCCATGTTTTAATGCAAAATGCTTCCGCTTAAGAACTAATGATTATCACATCTGGTTAAGTGCTAATTGCCTGACTACTGCTCTCAGATTAGGCCAAAATTATATCTTCAGTAAATATACGATTAGCAGTACTCGGGCTTGGACAGCATGTACGGGGAGGGGAATTGCAAATATAGTAATGTACTGAAATCCCTAAAGTTTTCCCCATTTTGTCGCCCCAAATCCTTAAAAAAAGATCATGGCTTACCTCGGTGGCCGCCGGAATTACGGACGACGGCCCTCGCATGGTTTTTTTGTGCGCCTCTAGCGGCCGTCACTTCTTTACGCCGCGCGCGCGCCACCGTCGTCATCCTTATGATGTTGAGCCGCCGTCGATCTCCTCGGAGAGGACGTGCAAGTGATGATGCCGGTCCGCTGCTTCCCTAATGGACAAAGACGAGCACGACCAGAGGGCCATGCGCACCGCCGCCAACTCCTAATGTTTACCGGCGCCGCGGCGCGGATCGGCACTCCCTCCGCCATTGCCGTTGCGAACGGCATGACCGCGGCACGGTCGCCATGCTCGACGGAGCAGCGCACGGGATTCATCCGTTGCACGCTGCTCCGGCGAGAGAAGCAACCGAACCGCCAGGGACGCCGTCGGGTGCAAGGCGGCGCCGCTCGGTCGCCTCCGCCTCTCTGGAGCGGAAAGATCGGGGTCGCGCAGAGAAATGGATTAGGGTTAGGCTGTACGGTGGTTTTGTTCAACGCAGGGTCGATTACAGCCGTTCGATCTGATCGAACGACTGATGACCACTCAGAGCCGATAGCAGGCCTTTGGGCGCCAATTATGTCTATGGGCTGAGACCCAGGTTGTTTTTGCCCGTGTTTTTATCATGTTGCTCCGAATGTGTTAAAGTATAGCCATGGGCTATGGTCCAAAATGTGTTTTCGGGCCTGTATGAAGATTTCAGCGCATTTCGTGCATTTTTAGGTAGCTTTCTCTTGTTGTTTTGTTAATGTTCTATATGTGCTGTTTAAATGAGAAAAATCTGCTTGTGGCAAAAGAAACTGTTAAAGGCTATAAGTGTTATCAAGGAATGCCCTGGTTTATTTTGGCCCGAATTATGTTTTTTTTTTCAATATTCTTTTTGTTTTTGGTGCATTCTATTTGTTTTATCAATGTTTTCTGATGTTTTGCACCAACAATATGTTTTAATTTTCTAAAGATATGTTAAAATCATGTTTAAACTTTATGGTAGGAAATTTTATTTGATTTTTTATGTGGTAGTCATGTTATATCATTTTATGTTTTTTTTTATGATGGTCACTTTTAGTGTTCTTTTAATGATGGAATGTTAATGTCATAAAATGGTACTTATTGTGACGAGTTTTTTTTATGGAAATTTTAATTGAGTGTGATATTTATGTTGATACCATCCTTGTGACTTTTCTTAATGATGTGATCATTTCTAAAAGGTTGAGGCCTCCTCAAGGATGATGTTGATAGTCATATGGTTCGGTCTTCCACATCGCAATATGCATCATAATAATTACATGGTGGGACATTTTGTAAGGCTTTATGGAATATTCTCTAACCCAACAAAAGTGGTTCCAACAAATTAGGGGAAGTTAAATCCAAAATTATTTAACTTGTGCCAAAGGAGTTCGAATGGAGTCTAGGCTTTAGGGGTGTCCAAAAATGTTGAGAATTAAGGTGGAGCTCGGAAAAGTGACAAAAGAATTGTTGGAAACGTTTGAGGCACGGAATTATGGTTTATTCCAAACTAATGGAATTTTTTATTATAACTCCCTATAATATTGAGAGGCTCTTATATGTTATAAAGAGAAATCACAAGTGAATTGCCTCGGTTTAAATGGATAGAAGTTCCATTCACTTTAATTAAGTGAGTTTTAGTTGGGTTACAAAAATTAATTAGATGAGCATGATGACATGATGCAATGCAATAAATGAAGGCAGTGCACGCGGCGACGGCAGGTCTCTCCGGCGACGGCGCAGTTTCCCCCTGTAAGTGCTGGAGGCAGTGCCGTTCTTGAAGGACGTCACACTCTGGAGCTGTGTGTTAGGTGTTAGACCCTAGGCCGGTTACAAGTTTGGGTGGGATTGCTACCCCCCGAAGGCCCCCGAGCAGCCTAACCCTGGGCCGGTTGACCTAGAAATCTATGGGGGTAACTTTCTCAATTGCATCAAAGCATCAAAGTAATAATTTAATATTTCAAACTGAATACATGATTTTTTTAATTGCTATCTAGTGATATAAACATTAAACAAATAGACATGAGCAACCAATGCAACTATAAAAACAAAACTCTCGAACGTTACTTCGGTGTTATCAACGTCCATGAAGGGGGGCACACTGCGGAGGTGCATGCTTGGTGTATGAACCTACCGCCACACTTTAAGACGTGTAGGGGACCAAGTGTGGTGTTTTGGTAGCATTGCTACCCGTCGAAGGCTCATAGGAACATTTCAGAACAAAGTCTGGGTCGAACCCACCACAAGATTCCCTCTGTATTAAACCTCTGTCGCAGTTTCCCTTATAAGTGTTGGCGGCAGTGCCATTCTTGAAGGGGGTCACACTTCGGAGTTGCGTGTTGGGTGTTATATCCAGCCACCACACTTGTACACATCTCTGAGGACCCATTGCAAGTTTTGGTGGGATTGTTACCCCTCGAAGGCCCTGGTCCGGTTGACCTGGAAATCTATGAGGGTAGCTTTCTCTATTGCAGCAAAGCATCAAAGTTGAAAGTGCTAGTTATCGACTAGAGGGGGGGTGAATAAGCGATTTTTATGAAAGTCTTCAAAACACGAGGTCTTTGAAGACAAACAGTAGAAATGAACCTATTGATATGCAGCGGAAGGTAGAGTACACTAGACAAGCCATAGTCAAGTAAGCAATGTAGTGAAAGCACGAAGACTATCAGCAGATAGGTAGTATGAATCAGGATGGAAGATAGTATGAAGCCAAACTGGAAATAGTCTTCACTCAGTGAAGTCAAAACAGATCAGACAAGTAAGCAATGAATTCACGAAGACAAAAATGTTGAACCTCTTACTTCGGTGCTATCACCGTCCGTGAAGGGAGCCACACTCTGCAGTTGCATATTGCCTCTTTAAATATCTCACCACACTCTCAGATATGTATGAGGGCCCAATGCAAGTTTTGGTCGCATAGCTACCCCTCTCCGGCCTTGGACCGGCCTAACCCTAGCCCGATTGATCCAAAAGCTACCCCTTTGACTTCCACCGGATGGCCTTTGACCAATGGACTTTGCTACATGGTTGTGATAGGCCAGCCCCTGGGAACATTTTAAAACCAAGTTCGAGCCCAACCCATCACAAGATTCCCTCCAGGTCGAACTTTCGTCGTAGTTCCCCCCTCTAAGTGCTGGTGGTAGTGCCGTTCGTGAAGGGGGTCACCCTCGGAACCTACCACCACACTTCTAGACATGTATGAGGTCTCAATGCAAGTTTTGGTGGGATGGCTACCCCCTCCCCACCCACGCGAAGACCTCGAGCGGCCTAACCCTAGGTCGGTTGACTCGAAAATTTGAGGGGGAGGGAGGGGTAGCTTTCTCTATTGCAGCAAAGCATGAAAGTAATAAATAATTAAACATTTTAAACTAAACACATGAATTTTGAAATCCTTGAAACTTTTCGATGCAAATAGAGATAAAATTGCCTCATTTGGAAAGGAATGAAAATATACAAACAAATGAAAACAATAGGGTACGTTCGAGGCGTGGTGCCGCTACCGTATATACGCATACGGTTTAACCGTAGGCATACATATGATATATGCCTACGGTTTAACCGTAGGCATACATATGATATATGCCTACGGTTTAACCATAGGCATACAGGGGACACGTGGCGGTATGCCTTGTTGGAGATATGCCCTAGAGGCAATAATAAAAGCATTATTATTATATCTCCTTGTTCATGATAATTGTCTGTTATTCATGCTTGAACTGTATTGTACGGAAACAACGATACATGTGTGAATACATAGACCACAATGAGTCCCTGGTAGGCCTCTAGTTACCAGCTCGTTGATCAACAGATGGTCACGGTTTCCTGACCATGGACATGAGATGTCAGTGATAACGGGATCACATCATTAGGAGAATGATGTGATGGACAAGACCCAAACTTGAGCATAACACGAGATCGTATAGTTCGTAATGCATAAGCTTTTCGGTGTCAAGTATTTATTCCTTAGACCATGAGGTTGTACAACTCCCGGATACCGTAGGAGTGCTTTGGGTGTGCCAACCGTCACAACGTAACTGGGTGGCTATAAAGGTACGCATCGGGTATCTCCGAAAGTGTCTGTTGAGTTGGTACGAACCGAGACTGGGATGTTGTCACTTCGTATGACGGAGAGGTACCTCTGGGCCCACTCGGTAAGACATCATCATAATGAGCTCAATGTGACTAAGTAGTTAGTCACGGGATGATGGATTACGGATCGAGTAAAGAGACTTGCCATAACGAGATTGAACAAGGTATCGGGAATACCGACGATCGAATCTCGGGCAAGTGCCGTACCGATGGACAAAGGGAATAACATACGGGATTAAGTGAATCCTTGACACGGTGGTTCATCCGATGAAGATCATCGAGGAACACGTGGGAACCAACATGGGTATCCAGATCCCGCTGTTGGTTATTGACCGGAGAGTCGTCTCGGTCATGTCTACGTGTCTCCCGAACCCGTAGGGTCTACACACTTAAGGTTCGGTAACGCTAGGGTCGTAGAGATAAATACACGTGGAAACCCGAAAGTTGTTCGGAGTCCCGGATGAGATCCCGGACGTCACGAGGAGTTCCGGAATAGTCCGGAGGTAAAGATTGATATATGGGAAGTCCAGTTTCGGCCAACGGGTGATCTCCGGGGGTCACCGGGAGCGTCCCGGGACCACCGGAGGGGCCCCGGGGGTCCACCGGGTGGAGCCACCCATCCCGGTGGGGCCACTAGGCCGCGAGGGGATGTGTCCAGCCCTCTGGGCTGGCGCACCACCAAGGGAGGCCCACCTCCCCTGCGCCTAGGGTTCCAACCCTAAAGGGGAGGGGGGGCTCCACTTGCCTTGGGGGGCAAGGAACCCCCCCTTGGCCGCCGCCCCCTTGCAGATTGGATCTGCAGGGGGTCCAGGCGCCCCCCCTGGCCCCTATATATATGTGGGGGGAGAGAGGGCAGCCGCACCTGATCCCTGGCGCCTCTCCCCCTCCCGTCACACCTCCCAACTCCTAACGCAGGGCGCCCGGCGAAGCCCTGCTGCGATCTCCACTGCATCCGTCATCACGCCGTCGTGCTGCCGGATCTCTGACGACTGCTCCTCCCCCCTTGCTGGATCAAGAAGGAGGTGACGTTGTTGCACCGTACGTGTGTTGAACGCGGAGGTGCCATCCGTTCGGCGCTAGATCATCGGTGACGAAGAACGTGAAGAGTACGACTACTTCATCCTTGCTTCGTTGAAAGCTTCCGCACGCAATCTTCATAACGGTATGTAGATGCACTCTTAGTTGCTCGTTGCTAGATGTCTCCATAGTTGGATCTTGGTGAAGACGTAGAAATTTTTTGAATTATGCTACGTTCCCCAACAGTGGCATCTGAGCCTAGGTTTTATGTGTAGCATCTTGGCACGAGTAGAACACAAAGCAGTTGTGGGCGTATGATCTTGTTCAACTTTCTTACCGTTACTAGTCAATCTTGATTCGGCGGTATTGTGGGATGAAGCGGCCCGGACCGACCTTACACGTACACTTACGTGAGACTGGTTCCACCGACAGACATGCACTAGATGCATAAGGTGGCTGGCGGGTGTCTGTCTCTCCTACTTTAGTCGGATCAGATTCGATGAAAAGGGTCCTTATGAAGGGTAAATAGAAGTTGACAAATCACGTTGTGGTTTTGGCGTAGGTAAGAAACGTTCTTGCTAGAAATCCTATAGAAGCCACGTAAAACTTGCAACAACAATTAGAGGACGTCTAACTTGTTTTTGCAGCATGTGTTTTGTGACGTGGTATGGCCAAGAACGAAGATGTGATGAATGATATATGTGATGTATGAGATTGATCATGTTTTTGTAATAAGGAATCACGACTTGCATGTCGATGAACTTGACAACCGGCAGGAGCCATAGGAGTTGTCTTAATTATTGTATGACCTGCGTGTCACTGAATAACGCCATGTAATTACTTTACTTCGTTGCTAAACGTTAGCTATAGTAGTAGAAGTAATAGTTGGAGTGACAACTTCTTCAAGACACGATGATGGAGTTCATGATGATGAAGATCATGGTGTCGAGCCGGTGACAAGATGATCATGGTGCCCCGAAGATGGAGATCCAAGGAGCAAGATGATATTGGCCATATCATGTCACTATAATTGATTGCATGTGATGTTTATCATGTTTTTGCATCTTGTTTACTTAGAACGACGGTAGTAAATAAGATGATCTCTCACTAAAATTTCAAGTAATGTGTTTCCCCTAACTGTGCACCGTTGCTAAAGTTCGTTGCTCCGAAGCACCACGTGATGATCGGGTGTCATAGGTTCTAACGTTCACATACAACGGGTGTAAGACAGATTTACACACGCGATACACTTAGGGTTCACTTGACGAGCCTAGCATGTACAGACATGGCCTCGGAACACGGAAGACCGAAAGGTCGAACACGAGTCGTATAGAAGATACGATCAACATGAAGATGTTCACCGTTTTTGACTAGTCCGTCTCACGTGATGATCGGACACGGACTACTCGATTCGGATCGTGTATCACTTAGATGACTAGAGAGATGTCATTCTGAGTGGGAGTTCATTATAATTTGATTAAGATGAACTTAATTATCATGAACTTAGTCTAAATTCTTTACAATATCTCTTGTAGATCAAATGGCCCACGCTCAGGTTTCCCTCAACTTCAACGCGTTCCTAGAGAAAACCAAGCTGAAAGACGATGGTAGCAACTATACGGATTGGGTCCGTAACCTGAGGATTATCCTCATAGCTGCCAAGAGATCATATGTCCTAGAAGCACCGCTAGGTGATGCACCCGTTCTCCCGGCGACCCAAGACGTTATGAACGCCTGGCAGTCGCGTTGTGATGATTACTCCCTGGTTCAGTGCGGCATGCTTTACAGTTTAGAATCGGGGCTCCAAAAGCGTTTTGAGCACCACGGGGCATATGAGATGTTCCAAGAGCTGAAAATGGTTTTCCAAGCTCATGCCCGAGTCGAGAGATATGATGTCTCCGACGCATTCTACAGCTGTAAGATGGAGGAAAACAGTTCTGTCAGTGAGCACATCCTCAAGATTTCAGGATTGCACAACCGCTTGTCTCAGCTGGGAATGAATCTCCCAGATGAAGCGGTCGTTGACAAAATCCTCCAGTCGCTCCCACCAAGCTTCAAGAGCTTTGTGCTGAACTTCAATATGCAGGGGATGGAGAGGTCCATTCCCGAGGTGTATTCGATGCTGAAATCAGCGGAGGTGGATATCAAGAAAGAACATCAAGTGTTGATGGTCAATAAAACCACTAAGTTCAAGAAAGGCAAGGGTAAGAAGAACTTCAAGAAGGATGGCAAGCAAGTTGCCGCGCCTGGCAAGCCTGTTGCCGGGAAGAAGCCAAAGTATGGACCCAAGCCTGAGACTGAGTGTTTTCATTGCAAGGGAACGGGGCATTGGAAGCGGAACTGCCCCAAATATTTAGCAGACAAGAAGGCCGGCAACGTCAAAGGTATATTTGATATACTTGTTATTGATGTGTACCTTACCAGCGCTCGTAGTAGCTCCTGGGTATTTGATACCGGTGCAGTTGCTCACATTAGTAACTCAAAACAGGAGCTGCGGAATAAGCGGAGACTGGCGAAGGATGAGGTGACGATGCGCGTCGGGAATGGTTCCAAGGTCGATGTGATCGCCGTCGGCACGCTGCCTCTACATCTACCCTCGGGATTAGTTTTAAACCTCAATAATTGTTATTTAGTACCAGCTTTGAGCATGAACATTGTTTCTGGATCTCGTCTTATGCGAGATGGATATTCTTTCAAATCAGAGAATAATGGTTGTTCTATTTATTTGAGAGATATGTTTTATGGTCATGCCCCGCTGGTCAATGGTTTATTTTTGATGAATCTCGAACGTAGTAATACACATATTCATAGTGTAGATGCCAAAAGATGTAAAGTTGATAATGATAGTCCCACATACTTGTGGCATTGCCGCCTTGGTCATATTGGTGTCAGACGTATGAAGAAGCTCCATTCAGATGGACTTCTAGAGTCTCTTGATTATGAATCATTTGACACGTGCGAACCATGCCTCTTGGGCAAGATGACCAAGACTCCGTTCTCCGGAACAATGGAGCGAGCAACCAACTTGTTGGAAATCATACATACCGATGTGTGCGGTCCAATGAGTGTTGAGGCTCGCGGAGGCTATCGTTATGTTCTCACCCTCACAGATGACTTGAGTAGATATGGGTATATCTATTTGATGAAACACAAGTCTGAGACCTTTGAAAAGTTCAAGGAATTTCAGAATGAGGTTGAGAATCAACGTGACAGAAAAATAAAGTTCTTGCGATCGGATCGTGGGGGTGAATATTTAAGTCATGAATTTGGCACACACCTTAGAAGTTGTGGAATTGTTTCACAATTGACACTGCCCGGAACACCTCAATGTAACGGTGTGTCCGAACGTCGAAATCGTACTCTGTTGGACATGGTGCGATCTATGATGTCCCTCACCGATTTACCGCTATCTTTTTGGGGTTATGCTTTAGAGACTGCCGCATTCACTTTAAATAGGGCTCCGTCAAAATCCGTTGAGACGACTCCATATGAACTTTGGTTTGGCAAGAAACCGAAGCTGTCGTTTCTGAAAGTTTGGGGTTGCGATGCTTATGTCAAGAAACTTCAACCTGAAAAGCTCGAACCCAAATCGGAAAAATGCGTCTTCATAGGATACCCAAAGGAAACTATTGGGTACACCTTCTACCACAGATCCGAAGGCAAAATCTTTGTTGCCAAGAATGGATACTTTCTGGAGAAAGAGTTTCTCTCGAAAGAAGTGAGTGGGAGGAAGGTAGAACTTGATGAGGTGACAGTCACCCCTCCTGGACCGGAAAGTAGCGCAGCGCAGGAAACTGTTCCTGAGGTGCCTGCACCAACAAGGGAGGAAGATAATGATAATGATCATGAAGAAATAGATCAAGTTACTACTGAACTTCGAAGGTCCACAAGGGCACGTTCCGCACCAGAGTGGTACGGCAACCCTGTCCTGGAAATCATGTTGTTAGACAACGGTGAACCTTCGAACTATGAAGAAGCGATGGCGGGCCCAGATTCCAATAAATGGCTTGGAGCCATGAAATCCGAGATAGAATCCATGTATGAAAACAAAGTATGGACTTTGGTGGACTTGCCTGATGATAGGCACGTCATAGAAAATAAATGGATATTTAAGAAGAAGACAGACGCGGATGGTAATGTGACCATCTATAAGGCTCGGCTTGTCGCTAAGGGTTATCGACAAGTTCAAGGGATTGACTACGACGAAACTTTCTCTCCCGTAGCGATGCTGAAGTCAGTCAGAATCATGTTAGCTATTGCCGCATTCTATGATTATGAGATATGGCAAATGGACGTCAAAACAGCATTCCTTAATGGCTTCCTCAAGGAAGAGTTGTATATGATGCAACCGGAAGGTTTTGTCGATCCAGAGAACGCTAACAAGGTATGCAAGCTCCAGCGCTCGATTTACGGGCTGGTGCAAGCATCTCGGAGTTGGAATATTCGCTTTGATGAGGTGATCAAAGCGTTTGGCTTTATACAGACTTATGGAGAAGCCTGTATTTACAAGAAAGTGAGTGGGAGCTCTGTGGCATTTCTCATATTATATGTGGATGACATATTGCTGATGGGAAATGATATAGAATTCTTGGAAAATGTAAAGGCCTACTTGAATAAAAGTTTTTCAATGAAGGACCTTGGAGAAGCTGCTTACATATTAGGCATCAAAATCTATAGAGATAGATCGAGACGCCTCATTGATCTTTCACAAAGTACATACCTTGACAAAATATTGAAGAAGTTCAATATGGATCAGTCAAAGAAAGGATTCTTGCCTGTTTTGCAAGGTATGAGATTGAGTAAGACTCAGTCGCCGACCACGGCAGAAGATAGAGAAAAGATGAGTGTCATTCCCTATGCCTCGGCAATAGGTTCTATCATGTATGCCATGCTGTGTACCAGACCTGATGTGAACCTTGCCATAAGTTTGGTAGGGAGGTACCAAAGTGATCCCGGTACGGAACACTGGACAGCGGTCAAGAACATCCTGAAGTACCTGAAAAGGACTAAGGATATGTTTCTCGTTTATGGAGGTGACGAAGAGCTCGTCGTAACGGGTTACGTCGATGCTAGCTTCGACACAGATCTGGATGACTCTAAGTCACAAACCGGATACGTGTATATTTTGAATGGAGGGGCAGTCAGCTGGTGCAGTTGCAAGCAAAGCGTGGTGGCAGCATCTACATGTGAAGCGGAGTACATAGCTGCTTCTGAAGCAGCACAGGAAGGAGTCTGGATGAAGGAGTTCATCACCGACCTAGGAGTCATTCCAAGCGCGTCAAGCCCGATGACTCTCTTCTGTGACAACACTGGTGCTATTGCTATTACCAAGGAGCCCAGGTTTCACAAGAAGACCAAGCACATCAAGTGCCGTTTCAACTCCATCCGGAATTATGTTCTGGATGGAGACATAGATATTTGTAAAGTGCATACGGATCTGAATGTGGCAGACCCGTTGACTAAACCTCTTTCACGGGCAAAACATGATCAACACCAAAACTCTATGGGTGTTCGATTCATCACAATGTAACTAGATTATTGACTCTAGTGCAAGTGGGAGACTGTTGGAGATATGCCCTAGAGGCAATAATAAAAGCATTATTATTATATCTCCTTGTTCATGATAAATTGTCTGTTATTCATGCTTGAATTGTATTGTACGGAAACAGCGATACATGTGTGAATACATAGACCAAAATGAGTCCCTGGTAGGCCTCTAGTAACCAGCTCGTTGATCAACAGATGGTCACGGTTTCCTGACCATGGACATGAGATGTCAGTGATAACGGGATCACATCATTAGGAGAATGATGTGATGGACAAGACCCAAACTTGAGCATAACACGAGATCGTATAGTTCGTAATGCATAAGCTTTTCGGTGTCAAGTATTTATTCCTTAGACCATGAGGTTGTACAACTCCCGGATACCGTAGGAGTGCTTTGGGTGTGCCAACCGTCACAACGTAACTGGGTGGCTATAAAGGTACGCATCGGGTATCTCCGAAAGTGTCTGTTGAGTTGGTACGAACCGAGACTGGGATGTTGTCACTTCGTATGACGGAGAGGTACCTCTGGGCCCACTCGGTAAGACATCATCATAATGAGCTCAATGTGACTAAGTAGTTAGTCACGGGATGATGGATTACGGATCGAGTAAAGAGACTTGCCATAACGAGATTGAACAAGGTATCGGGAATACCGACGATCGAATCTCGGGCAAGTGCCGTACCGATGGACAAAGGGAATAACATACGGGATTAAGTGAATCCTTGACACGGTGGTTCATCCGATGAAGATCATCGAGGAACACGTGGGAACCAACATGGGTATCCAGATCCCGCTGTTGGTTATTGACCGGAGAGTCGTCTCGGTCATGTCTACGTGTCTCCCGAACCCGTAGGGTCTACACACTTAAGGTTCGGTAACGCTAGGGTCGTAGAGATAAATGCACGTGGAAACCCGAAAGTTGTTCGGAGTCCCGGATGAGATCCCGGACGTCACGAGGAGTTCCGGAATAGTCCGGAGGTAAAGATTGATATATGGGAAGTCCAGTTTCGGCCAACGGGTGATCTCCGGGGGTCACCGGGAGCGTCCCGGGACCACCGGAGGGGCCCCGGGGGTCCACCGGGTGGAGCCACCCATCCCGGTGGGGCCACTAGGCCGCGAGGGGATGTGTCCAGCCCTCTGGGCTGGCGCACCACCAAGGGAGGCCCACCTCCCCTGCGCCTAGGGTTCCAACCCTAAAGGGGAGGGGGGGCTCCACTTGCCTTGGGGGGCAAGGAACCCCCCCTTGGCCGCCGCCCCCTTGCAGATTGGATCTGCAGGGGGTCCAGGCGCCCCCCCTGGCCCCTATATATATGTGGGGGGAGAGAGGGCAGCCGCACCTGATCCCTGGCGCCTCTCCCCCTCCCGTCACACCTCCCAACTCCTAACGCAGGGCGCCCGGCGAAGCCCTGCTGCGATCTCCACTGCATCCGTCATCACGCCGTCGTGCTGCCGGATCTCTGACGACTTCTCCTCCCCCCTTGCTGGATCAAGAAGGAGGTGACGTTGCTGCACCGTACGTGTGTTGAACGCGGAGGTGCCGTCCGTTCGGCGCTAGATCATCGGTGACGAAGAACGTGAAGAGTACGACTACTTCATCCTTGCTTCGTTGAAAGCTTCCGCACGCAATCTTCATAACGGTATGTAGATGCACTCTTAGTTGCTCGTTGCTAGATGTCTCCATAGTTGGATCTTGGTGAAGACGTAGAAATTTTTTGAATTATGCTACGTTCCCCAACATGCCTACGGCCGCCGTTAGGGCCGTAGGCATAGCTTTAACGGGTCAGCCTCCCGTTAGCCTCAGGTCTCTATGACTAGGGCCCGTGATATGCCTACGGGGCCAGTAGGCGTAGTTACGAGCTTTGCCGACGGGATATTGTTGCCGACGGGGCCCGTCGGTTCGGATGTACTATTTGCCTACGGCCGACCTATGCCTACGGGCACCGTAGGCATAGATCTAGGTTTGCCGACGGCCGGAATTTGCCGACGGTGCCGGTTGGGCCGTCGGCTTAGCTCGCACTATGCCTACGGGGCCCGTAGGCATATCTTCAACCGTAGGCATTTTCGATGATTCCTGTAGTGAACAGTGCTTGTACTTGTGTCCCGTATTGACACGCAAGTGGCTGAGGACGACGAGGCCACCGCGGAATGCAACTTGGAGTGTATTGGCCGAGGAGGCTGGCCGTGCGGCATGAAATGAAGGGCGAGAGGTGGTCATGGCAAAAAGACGCAGCGGCGGGCTTCACTGGGTGGACCAGAGTCAGAGTTAGGGGCCCTTTGTTGTAGGTGGGGAGGTAGGCGAGGATGGAGGGAGCCACGTGTTGGGTCACGCGGCGAAGGAATGGCGGCCTTAGGATGTCACAGCGAAGGTTCTTGCAGGTGGCAGCGCACCGGACGAGAGTGAAAAGGTCGGTGCGCGCTACAATCTCAAGCAGGAGATCGGCTGGAAGCGGCAATGGTGCCGTGATCTCTGTAGCCGGCGCCCTGGCACAGGCTGTTTCGTTGGCGTTTCCGTGGAGTCATGGGGGTTGTGTGTTTGAGTTGGAGGCCTCGGCTTGCTATATAGCCAGCTGCAGGTCGTTGGCGTTAATATTGACACACAGAAATTTGTGTGTTCAACGGAATCCGGCAGCAGCTCTGATCGGACTCGGGAACCCACGTCAGCACGATCGAGCTGGCTCGGCACATGCAAACAAGGAAAAACGAGTTGGAGTTTACCTTGTTAACCAAACAAAATCGATTCGGTTTGTTTAATCAATTTAAGGGTCGAGTAAGATGCATGGACGTGCGTGCATGCATGAGAACTTCCCACACTACTCAGTTGTTACGCAAGCTTTTGGAAGCATGGTAAAATGGAAGGTTGGAGTTGGGAACAAAATTCTGTTCTGGATGGACAGGTGGCTCCACGGAGCCACTATACTGGAAATGGCCCCTCTAGTGGTGAAGAATGTCCGCACGCAAATTGCCAACAGAAGACTAGTCCCGGATGCTATGCACCTACACTCTTGGATGAATGATGTGGTTGATAACCTATGCACGGAAGGTCTAGCCCAGTTTATTGGTTTATGGGAAATATTGGAGGAGGTGCACCTGGATGACCGGGCTGAGGATTGCCCCATTTGGGCCTGGAACGCATCAGGAACGTACTCTGCGTCTTTAGCATATAAGATGCTTTGTGAGGGAGGAGTGAGGTTCCACTCTTTTGGAGCCATTTGGAAATGTTGGGCGCCGCCTGCTTGCAAAGTTTTCATGTGGCTGGCGGTTCAACATCGTCTTTGGACGTCTGACAGGAGGACCAGGCACGGTCTGCAAGACCAAACTTCTAAATGTTTTCTATGCGATCAAGATGAAGACACGGTGGAGCACATCCTACAGCAGTGCGTTTTCTCGAGGCAGGTTTGGTTTTGCTGCTTTGTCAGGATGGGGATACCTTTGGAACTCTGCCCAACAAACGAATCCAAGTTGGTGCATTCGTGGTCGGAAGCCAGAAAAAGCAGTCATAAGCAACACAGGAAAGGTTTTGACTCACGTGTAATGCTTATATGTTGGACGCTTTGGAAACAGCGGAACGCGAGAGTGTTTGGATCGAGCCAGATCAAAAACGAGCATGACACGGTGAGCATGATCTTCGAGGACCTCAAGACTTGGGCCTCGGCAGGAGCGTTCGGAGTTCAGACTATGTGTGAGTAGTAGAGTTTAGGGTGATGGAGTGGAGGCTCGGTTAGGCCGCATGTGGCCCTACCGGTCATTCCTTATAACTCTTGTACATAATCTCTTCCTTCTATAAAGCTAAGGTACGCCTTTGGCGTACCCTCGGAAAAAAAATATGGGGCCAACGGCAGACAAACCGAATCTACCGAGACCCCGAGGCTAGCCTGCTTTAATTTGTCACCAAGACATCCATTTGTATCAAAGTTTTAAATAGCGTGCTAAGCCTCTTAGCGGCGGACCTCTTCTAAATGATATAGCGTGCTATAACGACGATATAGTGGGCTATTTAAAATGTGCGCTCATGTAGTTGGACAAAATAGATTTAGCACGGAACCTTTTCTAAAAGCTATAGCGTGCTATAGCGGCCCTATAGCACGCTATTTAAAACTTTGATTTGTATATACAACAACTCACGCACGCACGCTACACCTATCTGGTCCAGCTAGCTAGAAAGCAGATTCACAGTTTATACACCAGCTTTGCTCACGCGTACAATACAAAGGTGGGGCAGCTCTGCTCTGCAACCAACAAGACGACAGATAGCAAGCAGAAGGTCCCTGCGTCCCTCCCATGTGGACGACCAATAATGCTAAAGATACAAAGAATTACACACATTTACACGCTGACTAAGATTCTTTCTTCCTAACTAACCACCTCCCTTGATTTTCATGGGGGTGGGCCCCTTCTCCTCCTTAATCTCCAATCAAAACCCATCTGTTTGTAAAGCCCGTGTAAACCTATGTATGTGTAGCATTACTCGTGGACGACTCAGGCGGAGAAACAACCACGGACATTGCATCCTTGCTACACCCACAATTGAAAACTTTGCAAACCTGATTTTGAGCAAATGTTGTAGGTGCTTGAAAACATTTAGTGGCCAAATGATATCTGTGCAAAAAGAAAAAACAAAGGTTGTGCTCAAATATAAAAGCTGAAACATGGGCGGAGAGCAAGAATTTGTATTTCATTTCATATGAAGATCATTCAATGTTATTTGGCGAGCAAGCTTTGCAAGCTTGTAAGACATTTGCTCATAATCAATACCACGAAGCTTTAGATTTTTTTAATATTTTTTTATTTACTATTCATGCATGGGTGCATCAAACTTGGGTGCAGCCACTACTTTTCCTACTAAATTTACGTACATGAAGGAAGATCTTTTCAGTAATTATCCGGCCCCTGCGGTGTGTGCATGGACAAATTTTTTTTTTAGGAAACCATATATTTTATTAGACACTATGTTCATAGAGAAGAGATGCTCTGGCTCCAGCGGTCTAGAATCGCTTGGTTGAAAGAAGGGGAACGCAACACTAAATACTTACACCGGCGAGCTGTTTGGCAGGCTCGTGGCAACCATATTCAGCGACTAATGATGGCTGACGGCTCCTGGTGTAACGTACCATCTGACATGGAGAGGATGGGTAACTCCTACTTTAAGGAGATCTTCACTAAGGATCCTACCCTGGATCCGCAAGAGGTGCTCGATAATATTGTTCCTAAGGTGTCTGCATAGATGAATGATTCCTTGTGCAAGCCATATTCGGAAGAGGAGATCTCAAATGCCCTTTTCTAGATCAGGCCTCTGAAAGCTCCGAGCTGCGATGGCTTCCCAGCTAGGTTTTATCAAAGAAATTGGGCTGTTTTGAAGTGGAAATTGTAGCTGCAGTGCATGAATTTTTTGTTACTGGCATCATGCCAGATGGTGTCAATGACACGACGATTGTGTTAATCCCAAAAGTGCCCCACCCTAAGGAGCTGAAAGATTTCCGCCCCATAAGTTTGTGTAATATGGTGTACAAGATCGTGTCTAAATGCATGGTGAACAGGCTACGGCCGCTCCTGTCTGAGCTTATCTCTAAAAATCAGAGTGCATTCATTCCAGGGAGGTTGATCTGAGACAACTCCATTTTTGCTTTCGAGAGCATTCATCATATCCAGTCAGTAAAGGAGAATTCACCAGCCTTGTGTGCATACAAACTTGATCTGTCGAAGGCCTATGTCCACGTTGATTGGTTCTTCTTGGAAAGGGCGCTCTCTAAATGGGGCTTCTCTGATCAGTGGATCTCTCGCGTTATGGCATGTGTCTCGTCAGTGAAGTATTATGTTAAATTTAATGGCAAACTTTTGGAGTCCTTCTCTCCCTCGAGAGGTCTACGCCAAGGTGATCCTTTATCCCCCTTCCTTTTCCTCTTTGTGATGACGCTTCATCTATCCTTCTGAACAAGTCGATGATCGAGGAAGGTCTACAAGGGGTCAAGAACTGTAGAGGAGCCCCGATCATCTCACATCTCTTATTTGCGGATGACTCCCTCCTGTTTTTACATGCCTCAGAGCAGTAGGCTTGTTTGGTTAGAGGTGTGTTGAACACGTATTTGGCGGCGACTGGACAATTGATCAACCTGTCGAAGTGTTCCATCCTTTTTTCAGATAACTGTCTGCAGAGTGTGGCTCGGGAGGTCAAAACTGTGTTGGAAATTACTGAAGAGGTGTTTGAGCCCAAGTACTTGGGCCTTCCTATCTCGGAAGGAAGAATTCACAAAGGTAATTTTGAAACAATCCAAGAGCGCTTACGGAAGAAGCTTATAGATTGGAGTGAGAAATATATGTCCGCTGGTAATAAGGACATTCTTATTAAAGTTGTGGCCCAGGCCCTTCCTGCCTACGTAATGAGTGTCTTTAAACTTCCTACATCCGTCTGTGACAAACTAACTCGCATGATACGCCAGTACTGGTGGGGTGTGGAGAATGGCAAGAAGAAGATGACTTTGATGAGTTGGGACAAACTGAGGCTACCAAAGTCCATGGGTGGCATGGGGTTTCGTGATATGAGATCCTTTAACCATGCATTGCTTGCTAAACAAGCGTGGTGTTTGTTGGACACGCCGGATAGTCTCTGTGCTCGCCTGCTAAAGGCAAAATATTATCCCTCCGGACAGCTGCTCGATACGGTGTTTTCGGGCAATGGTTCATCAGTGTGGAAAGGTATATTGCATGGCTTGGATTTGCTCAAGAGAGGTGTAATTTGGAGGGTGGGGAGCGGAGCTGACATCCGACCTGGAGGGTGTAAGGGAACGCAGAAGAAAACAAAAAATTTCGACCTACGCAACAGCCCAGGACCACTATGGAGACTGCATACAAGGTTTGATCTGTTTCGTTACCGACACGTAGCGCAGCGGAAGTAGAGTCGATGACGAACGGCGGTGCAGATCCCCGCAGCTAGGATTTACAACCTCCCAACCGCGAGGATGTATACCATCATCCGCCCCACGGACATCACTCCGGGAGGCGGTCGGACAGTCCCTCGGACGGTGTCGCGGACAGCCCTTCGGGAGGACCCTCAAAACTCGGACAGCCCTTCGGGAGGATTCACAGAACTCGGACCGTCACTTGGACAGCCCTTCGGGAGGCACTCTCAAAACAGCCCCTTGGGCAAAAGGATCGAAACTATGACCTCTCTACGGGGTTGCACACATACAGTGTCATCTATCCGGCAGGGCTTCGCCGTCCAGAACTAGTTCCTGCCGGAACCCAGACAGCCTTTCGGCTCTACGAAACTATTTCGCGGGGAGGGAGAGAGAAGCCAGATCATTGCAATGGCATGTATGTTAGAAAGAGTAAGTGTGGAGAGTGCCTCTCCACCTCTATTTATAGGAAAACCCAAGGGGTAGGGGGAAACATGAAAAACCCAAATTCCCCACACTTTATGTCACACATAAAAGGGCATAAAGGGCATAAAGGGATGACAAGTGGAGCTCCATGGAGGAGCTGCACCCTCCAACGTCCCACCTTCATGGGGCCCCCCAAAGGGGGTTCCTTGATCCCCAAGTCCTTCTAGAAGCCTTTTGGGAAAAGCCCCAAAAGGTGGCTTTCCATAAATATCCCCAAAAGCACTTTCACTATTCACGACGACATTTTTCGGCGTTCGTTCGAACTGAAAATATTCATGTGGGCTTAGAACATTTCCAGTACCCACCATAATGATTTTCAATGCGTTCTGGAACAATTCCAGTTTAGTGATTTTCATCTGCGGAAAACATCTGAACCGGTACCGGCAGCTCCGGAACATTTCTGGTTTTTATTTCTGAAAATTCCAAAAAATTTCCAGAATGATTCTGGCACCCTCCAAGAATTATCAGACATGTGTTGAGACCAATTTGACTTTATGGTATCCTCTGAAACAACTTTTCAATATCACCGGAACTCATCCGGTGACCTCTCTCTTCGGAACTTCTCCGTTTCGTCCGACACTTTTTCGATGATTTTCTCTCAGACTCCCTATCTAGTATTCAGCAGATGGATGACCCTTAAGCGTGTGACCCTATAGATTCAGTGAAATATAGACATGACCGGAACTCTTTCCGATCAATGATCAACATTGGAGCCGTGGACACCCATATTGACCCCTATACCCACATGAATGAATATTCGAGTGAACCTCCAGTTGACGTGTGTTATTCATGTTGCTTCGCGATATGTTACGAATACCCGAGGTGAGACATGTTGGCATCCCTGTGGATCAACTCCTTGTTCACTATGCCATTTACCTCGTTACCGGTATTGTTCTCTTTTCTCGTTCCGTGTTCCGGCATCCCCGTGATCAAATCACCCTTTGTCTGGCCAGACGATGATGGATACTGTAACACTGAGAGGGCCTAGAGATATCTCTCCATCGACGGAGGAGCAAATCCCAATCTTGATGTATCAAGTTACTTAACATACCTTTCCATGAACCCGTAAGCCGCCGTAATAGCCACCCATTTACGGATGACGTTTAACAAACCCCAAAGTTCATGAAGCAAGCATGAAGAAACTCAATACTCTCATGGTCTAAGGAATTATGCAAACATAAACTTCCTGTGTTATTAAGCATTAACTTGTGACGAATGTATCTCATAGCATAACATCAATTCGGGTCGATTCAACACAAATGTTCCTCTAACATTGTGCCCTCAAAGTTGTTGGCATAGACATGCCCATGATCAGGAAAACAGAACCATCATGCAACACTTGAGCTAGTCTTAGAGGCCAGACTAGGAATACATTTTATCGTTTATTATTCCACACGTCCATATGAGTCTTCCTCCGAGCCTCGTTTTATTTGCAAACTCGAGAACCATAACAGTTATAGCATGGAACATAAACCTAATTTTGAACAGGGAGATAATCAGTAACATTTATTACTGCCTCTAGGGCATATCTCCTACAGACTCCCACTTGCACTAGAGTCAATATCTAGTCTATGCTAATGCACTTTACACGTATGGCATATTGGTGTAGAAAATGCTTCGCTTGTGGTATAGCATGATGTCCAACGGATCTGACGACTTCAGCTCCGTGTGTATCTTTGCAAATCCTCACGTTTCACGCTTTCACAAAATTCATATTTTGTGTGGACTTGGCTTTTATGTATGTGAATCATTGGTCAAACCTCGATTCCTCAGACTGATTTATGGAGAGACTACCTGCAGTAGTGTCCCATTGACAAAAGCCATCTTGGAACCATACTAAGTTCATGAATGAACTATATGATTCAACATCTTGTTTGTCGCTTCTAAAGCATCAACATACTTAGTCATTTGTTATAGAATTTGCCACAGTATCCTGTTGGGAACAATTTCCAATTACTGTGCCACCATATTGTGTATTACACAAAACCCTTAACTTAAATTGAAAATTGCATGGAGAAAAGATGAAAACTGTATCGATGTAACATTTTACAACGAACTCTTCATGATCTCCGCTTGCGAGAAAACATATCATCAGTACTTACTCTAGTACTCAATGACATCTTTCACTGTTGTCCCACGATCAGTACTTTGATCACTTTAGTATCCATACTCGCAACACCTTGGGAGTATCGGACATATCTGGTTGTTTTACACACCATGGAATACATGGTTAATCCAAACACAAAAGTGTGTGGAATCTGCATCATGTATTTTGCTCATCAGTGTTTTGGGACACCGAGTCTTGCAAAAAACTCTTCCATGTGACTCCGGCAAGAATCACTCTTTGGCGGTTTTAAATGCTAAAAGGTTTTAGCACCTTGTCAATATGTATTCATTGCTTAGCCCTATTAGGTAAATCTATCTCCATAGATCATTATGCCTAATATTGGGGCTATTTAGCCTAAGCACTTCATCAAAAAACTATTTTCAAATGAAGTCCTAATTCGTGTTAAGAAATTTATTTCCAATTAACAATGTGTCAAGCACACAAGGTTTTTAGAAATATTATTATGCTCCCACTTACTTTCTTGAATTAGAAGCATCTTTGTTACCCATTGATGAAGTCAAACCCCTTTGACCATTTCATCAGAGCACGAAGATTCCAACACCATTTTGCTCTCTTATGTCCATCGCCGGAACTCTGAAGTTTGCACCCTTACTAGCATCCTCTGGATAGACAAAATGCCTTGGACTGTAACACATGCAAGTCCTTGGTTTCATTTCCATCAGATGGAAATCCTATTGTCATCCATGTTTCGTATCTCATGATTGAAATATGTATTAATTGCTAGTTCAACCCAAACCGACTTTAAGCATCGCTACGATGAAAACAACCTCATCGTAGTCAACTCTTGAACTTGTTATTTCAACAAGTCAAGCTTTATGGATAAAACATTTTTATCCGTATCAGTTTTATGTTCCATAAGTATTCGTTAGACTCTAAGTCTTCCGAAAGGTGTATTAAGGTTTGAATCTTGAATCACTTATATGGAAACTAACTCGGGTTGTATTGGCATTTAGCCAATTCGGAGTCAGGGCCCATCAACGCTTCCTTGTGTATCGTAGGCATAATGTTGTCTAAAAACAATATCTCGTTTGCGTACCTGAGAGGTTTGCACGAGCCTTGCCTAGGTGGTTCAGCTGCAAGTTCGACCGAAGTTCATACATTTTGTAGAGACTTCCATATCAGTCACAGTAGGAAACTCTGGAATTACTTCCAAGGTCTCTTTCCTTTGATCTGATGATAAAGATACTGTTTATCTCGTCGAGTTGCACTATTCTCCCACTCACCTTTTTGAAAGAACCATTCTCTTTAAAAGCACACCGTTTCACGGCAAAACTATTTGCATCGGTATAGTGAGGGAGGAATACCCAACATTTTTGTATAACCTACAAAGTAGCACTTGTCTGATTTGGAATAGGTTTGTAACCTTTTACACAAGCCCCATATTCCAAATGTTAAGAAAAGATATAACATGGTTGGGCGTACCATACCATGGCTTCATTTCAACAGACCCGATGTAGCTCTTTTCAGTGTAAAAACCACAGTCTCTAAAGCATCACTTTAAAAGGGATAATGGCAAATTTATTTATGTCATCTTTGACTTTACCATGTCATAAATGGTTAGATTGCATCTCCACAGACATTCCACTTGCAGTGGTGTTCCGGGAGGTGCAAGTTATGAAACCCCTTTCACAACTCATCAGACATTCGCTAAACATGTAACTCAAATATTCCTTTGTGCAATCAAATTGCAGAAACATAATTTTCTTGTTACAATAACTTCTACTTCCTTTTTGAAAACCTTTCGAATGATTTCAAAAGATCCAGACTTATGTCTCATCAAGTAAATATCCATATATCTACTTGAGTCATTTATGAAGATAAATAAATCCACCACTTACAACAACATTTATTGAACTACACAGATCAAAATGTATGATCACCAATAAGTTTGTTGCTCGTTCCTTATGGCATGTGAACGGTATTTCAGTCACTTCACTTTTCGGAGGAAAGTTGCAAGTGCCAGATGATTCAAAATCAAATGACTTCAAAATCCATCATAATGGAAATTTTCCATGCGGGTTTCTCCAATGTGACCAAATGCAGTTCCACACATATGTGGTATTCTCATAGTCTTGCGACATTTAGCGTCAGCGTTATGGATGTATCATTTTACCATCAATATTCATAACATACATCTCATTCACAATGAAAATATGGCCCTTATGTTTATTCATAATACTGAACATCAAAAGTTCTCTTATGAACAACCTTCTTGCAAGATACCTTGTGCATAGGGCTAGAGTGTAAGAAACTCTAAAATGAATTATGAAAGAAAATACATAGGTAATACACCGATGGAAGGTATAGTAACTTTTACTATGTTCCCAACACGTATTAAAACCTCATTCCTGGCTAGTCTTTTTAGGCCATAGTAGCTCTTACATTGATTTGCAACAGAATGCAATCGAGCGGGTATCTTTGTGATTAACTCACAATACCCAAGAATTAGTGATTAACACGTTTAACCATAATTCCCAAGAACTATATCTTTGACCAGCCTACTATACATCAAAAAATTGTATGACATTCATACATGAGTTGGATATTCCAGTCATCTTTCTTTCTGCCTTTATACTTCTAACAGTTTAACTTTTAGCATTTCTCCTACTCACAAAAGAAGCACCCAACTTAAGAGTGGCGTTAGCCCCGGACTTCCTAGGCATGTAAGTCATACTAACACCCTTTGGACACTTCCTTTCTCTATAAGTTGTTTGTTTTATTCACCTTTCATTATATGACAGGCGTTCTTCTGGATCCCTGCTACCTCTTGAGCTTGCGTTGTATTCCCTCGAAGAGGAAAGGGAGATGCAGCACAGTAGCGTAAGTATTTCCCTCGGTTTTTGAGAACCAAGGTATCAATCCAGAAGGAGACCACGCGCCAGTCCCTCGCACCTGCACAAACAAATAAGAACTTCGCAACCAACGCGATAAGGGGTGGTCAATCCCTTTACGGTCACTGATGACCCTCAACCGTAAGGGATCTGTTGCAGCGTTTTTGATAAGTAAGAGTGTCGAACCCAACGAGGAGCAGAAGGTATTGATAAGCGATTCTGAGCAAGAAATTACTGCAAGCACTGAAAGATAACTTTTGGGGGTTTTCTCGGTATAAGCAACCGGAATGTAAAGGCAAGTAATGTAAAAGGTACTGAAAGTAACAAGTGGCCCAATCCTTTCTTAGCAAAGGAGAGGCCTAGCAACTGAACTTATAAAGACTAAAGCATTCTTGAGGACACAAGGTAGAGGTAGTCATGTGCTTTCGCCATATTCCGTATCGATACTATGATATGTGTTGATAAGTGTTGAGTGGGTGGATCTATGCTAGTGCACTCTCTAGACTAAGATGAATGCACTCTTATGATTAAACACCTTGCAAGCATCCGCAAATACAAGATAGAATTTAAGGCAAAAGCCTAACCATAGCAATACGACCGAGGATCCATTATTCCCTTATGCAAAAGCGTGCGAACTGGGGTTCAGGTTTCTGTCACTCCGGCAACCCACCATAAGCATTCTTTATACACAATGTATTCTCCTAGGTCCTTAATAAGGCGAAGTGTTGGGTTTTCGACTCACACAACACCACTAGTAGAATGACAACACAACTGAAATATCAAACAACACATATTACTTCAACAGCATATGACTACTAACAACAAGACTTCCCCCATGTCCTCAAGAACTAAGGTAACTACTCACAAGACATAAAAGAGATCATGATCAGTGGGGATAAATATGTGATAAACAATCTGGACATAATAATATTTCTCCAACAAAACTCAATAGCATTCACCACAAAGTAGTAATCAACACCGATAGAGTAGAGAGGATAGGTAGTACGAGTTACAACACGAGTTGCAATGGAAAGATGAGATTTGGATGAAGATGGAGATGGTGCTGGTGTTGGGGATGATGTTGATGATGATCTCGATGATGCCCGTGACGATGGTGATGACGATGGCGACGATCTCCCCTTCCGGGAGGTGATCTCCCCGGCGGAATCTGCCCGCCGGAGATGCCCTTTTCTTCTCTGTAGCTTTACGCCTCGAAGCGGCGGCGGAACTCCGTAAAAAGTCCCGTGCCTAGGGTTTTCGGAGGACGGAGAACATATATGCAAAAGGGGGCGACCAGAGGTGGGCCAGGGGCTCCAGGCGCCCCCCCCCCCGGCGCGGCCAGGGGGGGCGCGCCCCCAGGCCGCCTGGGCACCCTGTGGCCCCCCTCTGACTCTCCTTTTGCGTGTCTTCGTTATTCGTCTGAAAAATACCTCCCGTCAATTTTCAGGTAATTTGGAGGTGTTCTTCTTCAGCAACTCAGCATCCACGTTTTCCTGCTGAATCCTGCGTCTGCTGTTCCGGTATCGGAAAGTTGCAAACTGTGTAAAATAGACCAAAACATCATAAGAACATCATCATAACGTGAAATATATCAATGAATAAGGATAAATTATAATACAAAATAGTGATGCATTTTGGACGTATCAACACCCCCAAGCTTAGACCTCGCTTGTCCCCAAGCGAATATGAACTCGGTAAACCTGTCCACAAGTTTAGAGAGTGAAGTGTCGATAAATAGAATATGGACAAGAAGCATCATAGTCTCTTCACCAACTCAAATATCCTCAGCAGCAATCTTCAACTCATAAGGCTCTTATGAAAAAGTGTTAACACTTATATTCGAAAGTAGGACCAATGGAAACTCATTATATCATGGCAAACATGTCCTTTGGTCAAAGAACAACAAATAATTTTAAATTTTGCTCTTATATTTTGATGGGATTAATTGAAGCTCTTTGGAATAACATGTTAATAAGCAAGAAGTGAAAGTGTTAACACAGAGGAAGATATTTGCCTTAGCTGGGCATGACAAACAACTTACTTATCAAATGATAATGTCAACAGGGATATGATATGACAAATCTTAATGCAGCTTTATATGAATGAATCCTTATCAACATCAAACGTCTGCTCTCTTTGAGAATAGAGGGAAGTAGAAATAACTGACTCAACTTAAAATTAAAAGATAGGCCCTGCTCTAGGGTAGTAGGGAAAACTCATGTGCTATCCTCAAATCAAACAGAATGAAAACAAGTTTTTGAGAGGTGCATGATTTGTCAACGAATGCTAATAGATAACTCAATTACTTCTTGAACTGGACAAGTTTCGAGGAACGGCTCCCGTATGAGGACGATAACATCCTCTTATTCTCCTTTGTTTATCACTGCCAAAGTTTTCTGATTTCTCATGAACAAAGCGTGAAGGAGGGTTTGTTTGTTATATTATTTTTAAGCCGGGCGCACTCAATGCCAGTTCCTTTTCGTATTATGGGTTTGCACATTATACATGCAATCCCGGGGTG
Organism: Secale cereale; assembly: GCA_902687465.1. Taxonomy (NCBI): domain Eukaryota; kingdom Viridiplantae; phylum Streptophyta; class Magnoliopsida; order Poales; family Poaceae; genus Secale; species Secale cereale. Next base: position 868,954,858 of record LR738714.1, on the reverse strand, counting down.
AAGCTTGTCCAACTCAAAAAGGTCATGAATTAGCTACTACTTCCTCATGAGCTAAAGCAGAGGCACAAAATAAAAGATTTTGAACATTTAAGGATAACACATAAATTATATACTTTAGGAGGTGGTAGTGGAGTACCACGAGTAGGTAGGTATGGTGGACTCATATGGGAGGTATTGGCTTAAGGGTATGGATGCACAAGCAGAATTCCGCTTAGTACAGAGTTAGGCTAGCAAAGGTTTTGAGAGAGCAGACAATTGATGATGACTAAGATGCAAAGCAATATAAAGCATCAACATTGAAATAAGCATAACACATCAAGTTGTCTTCCTTGTCATCATAACACTTCAAGCATAATAACATAAAGGTTTTGACTATGTTGATACTTTAAGAAAATCATGCTTGTTGTTATGACCAAAGCTATGTTTGCCAAGATTAAATAAAGTTTCATAGCCATACCTGACATAAGGTCAATACTCCCCATAAGAATCATCATATAAGGTCGATTGCGTGAAGAGAATACCGTGTGCAGCAAAGGAACCGATAAACTTCTCATTAATATTCCATCATAGACGACTCCACATTCTCGGATACACTTCTTCACCAAAGGGGCGATAGACCTCAATGCACACACCTATCTCATATAATAACCTCCCTAGACATGATACGACTCTACTTGACTTCTAAAAGACAAAAGGTAAAAGATAAAGATACCGGGCACTCCCCCAAGCTTGGAACAAGCCAAGGGAATGCCATTACCACGGAGATTTCACTCATCATCCTTGTTGGCGTTGATCAAGTAGTTCTTGGCGAAACTTTTCCATGGAAGGGGTTCTCCAGTCTCATATGAGAAGCTCGTCTCCTGGATCCTGCATTCAGCACCCAAACCCATGCGTAGAAACCTTAGTTCATACTCACAGTTCTGGTTATGTAGATCATTAATTTGCCCTTGTAGCTCTATAATTCTGTCTTCAGATGCGGCGATTCTTTCCCACATCTCCTTCATCTCCTTCAGGAAGTAGTTCTTCAGCTCGTTGGTGATGTCAAAGTTAGCTTCGACACCACGCTCGGCCATCTTCTTGTACTTGAAGACTTCTTGCTCCACTTCTTCCAGCGTGGCCTGGACGCTCCCCTCCTTGATAGGTCCCTTCAGATCTTCTTGATGAAGGACGCCTTCCTTCATCTGAACAACCTGAGGGTGCTTCTTCACCTCAGCGAGGTAAGGGTTGATGACGTTGACGACGAACGTGTCCTTGGGGGAACTTGGAGAAGCCATGACACCTAAATTTAGCTGAAAGATTTCCTGGCAGAAACAGATCGAAGAGAAAACACGCGAAATCGCAAGATACGTTGCCGGAACAACCCGGGCAAATATATAGGAAAAATTTATGCACAGAAAGGAAGGTAACGGACCAAAGCGGGGTCGGAGACGGGCTCCAGGGTGTCCAGGCGGCCTGCCGGCGTGGCCCAGGGAGGGGGCGCCAGGGGGGGCGCCTGGACTCCCTGGTGGTCGTCTCCGGCTCCACTTCGACTCGGAATTTTACTAATTTTACAAAAACTCGTAATACGGAACTTTTATGATGGTTTGCGGTGTTTTCTTACCGTACTACATACATTTTCTTTATTCTGCTTCTGCTGGCGTCTGAAACAGGGCTGCAACATGTTCTTCGTGGGTTGTTGTGTATATTATATTCACATCAACATCGACAGGGTCTCCTGCTATGTAATGTTTAAGTCTTTGCCCATTCACAACTTGAGGTTTGGTGCCTTCAAAATTATTAATCTTAATTGCACCAGACCGATAAACTTCTTCAATATGAAATGGTCCTTCCCACCTGGAAAGTAGTTTACCTGGAGAAAACCTGAAACGGGATCTAAACAGCAAAACTTTATCACCAACATTAAATTCACGTTTCAGGATCTTCCTATCATGCCACCTTTTTACCTTTTCCTTGAACATTTTAGCGCTCTCGTAAGCTTCACTCCTCCATTCATCTAGAGAAGTCAAGTTCATGAGACGCTTCTCACCAGCTAGTTTTGGGTCAGCGTTAAGCTCTCTAACAGCCCAAAAAGCTTTGTGCTCTAGCTCTAATGGCAAATGGCAAGCCTTGCCATACACCATCTTATAGGGGGACATGCCCATGGGGTTTTTGTAAGCAGTTCTATATGCCCACAAAGCATCTCCTAATTTATTTGACCAATCCTTCCTATTTCTGTTTACTGTTTTCTGCAAGATCAACTTAATCTCTCTATTGGTGAGCTCAACTTGCCCACTAGTTTGAGGATGATAAGGTGAAGCAATTCTATGATTAACATCGTATTTAGCCAAAGCTTTTCTAAAAGCTCCGTGCGTGAAGTGTGATCCTCCATCGGTCATGAGATACCTTGGTACACCAAACCTAGGAAAAATTACATCTTTAAGCATTTTCAAAGATGTTTTGTGATCAGCACTTTCAGTGGGGATTGCTTCAACCCACTTGGTCACATAATCAACAGCTACTAAAATGTGAGTGTACTTGTGCGAAGAAGGAAAAGGACCCATAAAATCAAAACCCCAACAATCGAAAGGTTCAATCACTAGTGAGTAATTCATAGGCATCTCATTCCTTTTACTAATGTTACCAACTCTCTGACATTTATCACAATCTAAAACATAATTTCTAGCATCTTTAAAGAGAGTAGGCCAATAAAAACCTGATTGAAGAACCTTATGTGCAGTCCTCTCACCGGCATGATGTCCTCCATAGGGACTATCATGGCACCGTCTGAGAATGTCCTTCTGCTCATGTTCCGGAATGCATCTTCTCACGATCCCGTCGGGACCTTCTTTGAAAAGATGTGGGTCATCCCAAAAGTAGTGCCTCAAATCATGAAAGAACTTCTTCCTTTGCTGAAATGTTAGACCTGGAGGCAAATACTTTGCAACAATAAAATTAGCATAATCTGCATACCAAGGGTCGGAAAGAGGCTGTATTTTTACAACGGCAAGTTGCTCGTCTGGAAAACTATCGTTAACTGGGATGGGGTCATGCGGTATATCTTCCATTCTTGAAAGATTGTCCGCTACCGGATTGTCTTTCCCTTTCCTATCAACAATCTGCAAATCAAATTCTTGGAGAAGGAGTACCCATCTGATAAGCCTTGGCTTGGCATCCTTCTTTGTCATAAGATATTTAATGGCAGCATGATCAGTATGAATAATAACTTTGGAATCAACAATATACTGCCTAAACTTATCACAAGCAAAAACTACAGCTAAGAATTCCTTCTCAGTAGTAGCATAATTTCTTTGAGCACTATCAAGGGTTTTACTAGCATAATGTATAACATTCAATTTCTTATCAACAGCTCCAACAGCAAAATCACTTGCATCACACATAATCTCAAAAGGTAAATTCCAGTCAGGTGGTTGTACTATAGGAGCAGTTATTAAAGCTTTCTTAAGGACTTCAAAAGCTTCCTTACAATTTTCATCAAACGCAAAAGGAACATCCTTCTGGAGAAGATTAGTGAGGTGTCTCGAGGTTTTAGAAAAGTCTTTAATAAATCTTCTATAAAAACCTGCATGACCGAGAAAACTACGAATACCTTTGATGTCCTTTGGATAGGGCATCCTCTCAATAGCTTCGATCTTGGCTTTGTCCACTTCAATTCCCCTTTCGGATATCTTGTGACCAAGAACAATTCCTTCATTAACCATAAAGTGGCACTTCTCCCAGTTGAGTACCAAATTTGTCTCCTCGCATCTCTGCAAAACTTTATTAAGGTTGTGAAGACAATGGTCAAATGAAGTTCCATAGACGGAGAAATCGTCCATGAAGACTTCCATAATATCCCCGCAGAAACCATGAAAGATAGCAGACATACACCTTTGAAAAGTAGCAGGGGCATTACATAAACCAAAAGGCATACGTCTGTAAGCATAAGTACCAAAAGGACAAGTAAAAGTGGTCTTCTCTTGATCGACAGTGTTAACATGAATTTGAGAGAAGCCAGAATAACCATCGAGATAACAAAAGTGGGTATTTTTGGATAACCTTTCAAGCATTTGGTCGATGAACGGCAACGGGTAGTGATCCTTCCTGGTGGCCTTGTTCAACTTCCTGTAATCAATACACATTCTATATCCAATAATAATTCTCTGAGGTATTAGTTCATTTTTATCATTAGGAACCACATTTGTACCTCCTTTCTTAGGAACACAATGTACTGGACTTACCCACTTACTGTCAGCTATAGGGTAGATAATACCTGCGGCTAGAAGCTTGAGAATCTCAGTTCTAACGACATCCATCATCTTCGGGTTCAACCGTCATTGATGATCAACAACTGGTTTAGCATCAGGCTCAAGGTTGATAGTATGTTGACAGATAGATGGACTAATCCCCTTAAGGTCATCAAGGGTGTAGCCAATTGCGCCTCGGTGTTTACGAAGTACTTCCAATAATCGCTCTTCTTCATATCCTGAATGGTTAGAATTGATAATAACAGTATATACTTTCTTTTCATCTAAATAAGCATACTTGAGCGTATCGGGAAGAGGTTTAAGATCGAACACCGGGTCTTCTTTCGGTTTTGACAAAATTCCCAAAGGTTCAACCGGAAGGTTGTGCTTCAGGATAGCAGGCTGCCTCAAGAATATTTCATCTAGTTCATTTCTTTCCTGCATATGGAAATCATTCACGTGGTCTTCCATGTATTGCTGCAAAGGATCATCAGGGGGAATAGCAATAGAGGCAATACTTTCAATAATTTTATCATCACTAGGTGAATCAGTACCACGAGGCTGCTTAGAGAACTTAGAAAAATTAAATTCATATGGCTCACCATCGAATTCAACAGAAACTTTACCTTTCTTGCAATCTATTATAGCTCCACAAGTTCTAAGAAAAGGTCTACCAAAAATGATGGGACAAAAATTGTCCCTGGCTGAACCAAGTACCAGAAAGTCGGTAGGGTATTTTACCTTTCCACATAGGACTTCAACGTCCCTCACAATTCCGATGGGAGAGATAGTTGATCTATTTGCAAGATGAATAGTAACATCAACTTCTTCAAGTTCACAAGGGGAAATCTCACTGATGATTTCTTCATAAAGTGAATAAGGAATAGCACTTGCACTCGATCCCAAATCGCATAGCCCATAATAATTGTGATCTCCTATTTCAACAGATACCACCGGAGTACCTAAAATTGGGCCTTTGTTTTTGGCTGTGACAAGGTTAGTGGAAACAGCACAAAAAGTTATATTGGAATCCAAAACATCATCAGTAGCAAGGTCTTTAATCAATGCAACTTGAGGATCGACCCTGATCTGGTCCTCAGGTTCATCAACTTTTCTCTCACTTTTATTTATTATGCCTGTTACAAGAGAGTGTTCCTTTATCCTCGTGGGAAAAGGAGGCTTTTCATATATGACTGCATGCAAAATAGGCTCAGCAACATAAATATCAATAGATGGTTCTTTAAAAGGTGCACGGTGCTGGTCTCTATTCTTTTTAAAAGAATCAACGTGAGAGGCAAAATTCTTACATAAATCAATCACTAGATGGGAATCAAGACCAATCTTAGAGCAAAAAGTATTGAAGTAATCAGTTTCCACATAGCTCTCAATATAATCATGTTCATAATTTATAGCGGGTTCAATACCTTTATCAATTTCCCAATCTTCAGTATTCCTCTGGATTCTTTCAAGGAGATCCCACCTTTCTTCAACACTCTTCTTCTGAAATACCCCACTAGAGGAGGCATCCAGCATCTCCTTATCCTGACGAGAAAGCCTGGCATACAAATTTGTAAGTATAATTTCCTTGGGAAGCTTATGAATAGGGCATTTGAGCATTAGGGACTTCAATCTCCCCAAGCTTGAGCAATGCTTTCTCCGTCACGAGACCTAAAGTTATAGATATAATTCCTGTCTCGATGAATTTCATGAAGAGGATAAAATTTAGTATAAAAGAGAGACATAAGCTCCTGCCAGTCCAGCAAGTGTGGGTTATCGAGAAGCCCATACCAATCTGAAGCTTTATCTATAAGTGATACAACAAACAATTTCCTCATGACAAACTCCCTCGATACACCTGCAAGCTTAAATAATGAACATAGTCGTGACAAATATAGCAAGTGTTCACCGGGATGTCTGTCTCCTGCATAACGATTAGCCAAAACATAATTGATAATGCCAACTGGTATTTTATAAGGCACAATTTCAGTAGGGGGAGGATCAACCACCACAGGTGTGGGGCGTCTTCCCGCAAGCAACGCTCCAACAATAGGGTTGTCCACAAGGACAAACAGCAGTAATAGTAATAATAAAAACAGAATTATAAAAAGAAAACTTCCTTACCAGTTTCACTTTACCAATAGCGCTACGCTCCCCGGCAACGGCGCCAGAAAACGTTACTTGATGACCCTCAACCGTAAGGGATCTGTTGCAGCGTTTTCGATAAGTAAGAGTGTCGAACCCAACGAGGAGCAGAAGGTATTGATAAGCGATTCTGAGCAAGAAATTACTGCAAGCACTGAAAGATAACTTTTAGGGGTTTTCTCGATATAAGCAACAGGAATGTAAAGGCAAGTAATGTAAAAGGTACTGAAAGTAACAAGTGGCCCAATCCTTTCTTAGCAAAGGAGAGGCCTAGCAACTGAACTTATAAAGACTAAAGCATTCTTGAGGACACACGGGAGAGGTAGTCATGTGCTTTCGCCATATTCCGTATCGATACTATGATATGTGTTGATAAGTGTTG
>LR738714.1:868866865-868948101 GCA_902687465.1 Secale cereale | reverse complement strand
GGCAACCCACCATAAGCATTCTTTATACACAATGTATTCTCCTAGGTCCTTAATAAGGCGAAGTGTTGGGTGTTCGACTCACACAACACCACTAGTAGAATGACAACACAACTGAAATATCAAACAACACATATTACTTCAACAGCATATGACTACTAACAACAAGACTTCCCCCATGTCCTCAAGAACTAAGGTAACTACTCACAAGACATAAAAGAGATCATGATCAGTGGGGATAAATATGTGATAAACAATCTGGACATAATAATATTTCTCCAACAAAACTCAATAGCATTCACCACAAAGTAGTAATCAACACCGATAGAGTAGAGAGGATAGGTAGTACGAGTTACAACACGAGTTGCGATGGAAAGATGAGATTTGGATGAAGATGGAGATGGTGCTGGTGTTGGGGATGATGTTGATGATGATCTCGATGATGCCCGTGACGATGGTGATGACGATGGCGACGATCTCCCCTTCCGGGAGGTGATCTCCCCGGCGAAATCTGCCCGCCGGAGATGCCCTTTTCTTCTCTGTAGGTTTCTGCCTCGAAGCGGCGGCGGAACTCCGTAAAAAGTCCCGTGCCTAGGGTTTTCGGAGGACGGAGAACATATATGCAAAAGGGGGCGACCAGAGGTGGGCCAGGGGCTCCAGGCGCCCCCCCCGGCGCGGCCAGGGGGGGCGCGCCCCCAGGCCGCCTGGGCACCCTGTGGCCCCCCTCTGACTCCCCTTTTGCGTGTCTTCGTTATTCGTCTGAAAAATACCTCCCGTCAATTTTCAGGTAATTTGGAGGTGTTCTTCTTAAGCAACTCAGCATCCACTTTTTCCTGCTGAATCCTGCATCTGCTGTTCCGGTATCGGAAAGTTGCAAACTGTGTAAAATAGACCAAAACATCATAAGAACATCATCATAACGTGAAATATATCAATGAATAAGGATAAATTATAATACAAAATAGTGATGCATTTTGGACGTATCAGTCACTTACGAGAGTGATATCTGATAGAGATGATAATTATATTTTTGGTATTTTTGGTTTAATAAAACATCAAATAAAAGTAAAGTAGATGTAGATTGATATGTTGAGAATATACCCGGGGGCTATAGTGTTCTCTAGTGGCTTCTCTCATGATAGCGATATTCTACGGCGGGTAAACAAATTACCGTCGAGCAATTGATAGAAAAGCAAATAATTATGAGACTATCTAGGCATGATCATTGTATATAGGCATCACGTCTGAGACAAGTAGACCGAATCCTGCCTGCATCTACTACTATTACTCCACACATCGACCGCTGATACGTCCAAAATGCATCACTATTTTGTATCATAATTTATCCTTATTCATTGATATATTTCACATTACGATGATGTTCTTATGTTGTTTTGGCCTATTTTACACAGTTTGGAACTTTCCGGTGCCGAAGCAGCAGACGCAGGATTCAGCGGTAAAAGTGGACGCTGAGTTGCTGAAGAAGAATACCTCAAAATTACTTGAAAATCAACGGAGAGTATTTTCCAGACGGATCACGAAGGCACGCAAAAGGGCAACCAGAGGGGGGCCACAGGGCGTCCAGGCGCCCTGGGGGGCGCCCCCCCCTGGCCGCGCCGGGGGGCGCCTAGAGCCCCTGGCCCACCTCCGGCTGCCCCCTTTTGCCTATATACTCCCCGTTATCCGAAAACCCTAAAAACGAGAGTTTTGACGGAGTTCCACCGCCGCTCTGTGGCGGAAACCTACAGAGAAGAAAAAGCCATCTCCGGCGGGCAGATTTCGCCGGGGAGATCAACTCCCGGAAGGGGAGATCATCGCCATCGTCATCACCATCGTCACGGGCATCATCGAGATCATCATCAACATCATCCCCAACATCAGCACCATCTCCATCTTCATCCAAATCTCATCTCACAATTGCAACTTGTGTTGTAACCCGTACTATCTATCCTCTCTACTCCATCGGTGTTGATTACTACTTTGTGGTGAATGCTATCGAGTTTTGTTGGAGAAATATCATTATGTCCAGATTGTTTATCATCCATTTATCTCCACTGATCATGATCTCTTTTAAGTCTTGTGAGTAGTTACCTTAGTTCTTGAGGACATGGGAAAAGTCTTGTTGTTAGTAGTCATATGCTGTTGAAGTAATATGTGTTGTTTGATACTTAAGTTGTGTTGTCATTCTACTAGTGGTGTTGTGTGAGTCGAACACTCAACACTTCGCCTTATTAAGGACCTAGGGGAATACATTGTGTACAAAGAATGCTTACGGTGGGTTGCCGGAGTGACAGAAACCTGAACCCCAGTTCGCACGCTTTTGCACAAGGGAACAATGGATCATCGATCGTATTGCTATGGTTAGGCTTTTGCCTTAAATACTATCTTGTATTTGTGGATGCTTGCAAGGTGTTTAATCATAAGAGTGCACTCATCTTAGTCTAGAGAGTGTACTAGCATAGATCCACCCACTCAACACTTATCAACACATAACATAGTACCGATACGGGATATGGCGAAAGCACATGACTACCTCTCCCGTGTGTCCTCAAGAACACTTTAGCCCATATAAGTTCAGTTGCTAGGCCTCTCCTTTGCTCAGAAAGGATTGGGCCACTTGTTACTCTCAGTGCCTTTTACTTTGCTTGCTTTTACTTTCCTGTTGCTTATATCAAGAAAACCCCTAAAAAGTTATCTTTCAGTGCTTGCAGTAATTCCTTGCTCAGAATCGCTTATCAATACATTCTGCTCCTCGTTGGGTTCGACACTCTTACTTATCGAAAACGCTGCAATAGATCCCTTACGGTTGTGGGTCATCAAGTACCGTTTTCTGGCGCCGCTGCCGGGGAGCGTAGCGCTATTGGTAAAGTGAAACTGGTAAGGAAGTTTTAATAATTCTGTTTTTATTTTTGCTGTTGCTGCTCTTTATCCTTATGGACAACCTTGCTATTGGATCGTTGCTTGTGGGAAGACGCCCCACACCTGTGGTGGTTGCTCCTCCCCCTACTGAAATTGTGCCCTATAAAATACCAGCTGGTATTATCGATTATGTTTTGGCTAATCGTTATGCAGGAGACAGACATCCCGGTGAACACTTGCTATATCTGTCACAACTATGTTCATTATTTAAGCTTGCAGGTGTATCAAGGGAGTTTGTCATGAGAAAATTGTTCACCGTATCACTTATAGATAAAGCTTCAGATTGGTATAAGCTTCTCGATAACTCGCACTTGCTTGATTGGCAAGAGCTTATGTCTCTCTTTTATACTAAGTTTTATCCTCTTCATGAAATTCGTCGAGACAGGAACTATATCTATAACTTTAGGTCTCGTGACGGAGAAAGCATTGCTCAAGCTTGGGGGAGATTGAAGTCCCTAATGCTCAAATGTCCTATTCATGAGCTCCCCAAGGAAATTATACTTACAAATTTTTATGCTAGGCTTCCTCGTCAGGATAAGGAGATGCTGGATGCCTCCTCTAGTGGGGTATTTCAGACAAAGAGTGTTGAAGAAAGGTGGGATCTCATTGAAAGGATCGAGAGGAATACCGAAGATTGGGAAATCGATAAAGGTATTCAACCCGCTATAAATTATGAACATGATTATATTGAGAGCTATGTGAAAACTGATTACTTCAATACTTTTTGCTCTAAGATTGGTCTTGATTCTCATCTAATGATTGATTTCTGTAAGAATTTTGCCTCTCATGGTGATTCTTTTAAAAAGAAAAGAGACCAGCATCATGAACCTTTTAAAGAGCTACCTGTTGATATTCATGTTGCTGACCCTATTTTGCCTGCAGTTATATATGAAAAGCCTCCTTTTCCCACAAGGATAAGGGAGCACTCTCTTGTGACAGGCGTAATAAATAAAAGTGAGAGAAGAATTGATGAGCCTGAGGACCAGATCAAGGTCGATCCTCAAGTTGCATTGATTAAAGACCTTGTTACTAATGATGTTTTGGATTCCAATGTGAATTTTTGTGCTGTTTCCACTAACCTTGTCACAGACAAGAATAAAGGCCCAATTTCAGGTACTCCAGTGGTATCTGTTAAAATAGGAGATCACAATTATTATGGGCTATGCGATTTGGGATCGAGTGCAAGTGCTATCCCCTATTCACTTTATGAAGAGATCATCGGTGAGATTTCCCCTTGTGAACTTGAAGAAGTTGATGTTACCATTCATCTTGCAAACAGAACAACTATCTCTCCTATCGGAATTGTGAGGGACGTTGAAGTCCTATGTGGAAAGGTAAAATACCCTACCGACTTTCTAGTACTTGGTTCAGAGAGGGACAATTTTTGTCCTATTATTTTTGGTAGACCTTTTCTTAGAACTTGTGGAGCTATAATAGATTGCAAGAAAGGTAAAGTTTCTGTTGAATTCAATGGTGAGCCATATGAATTTAATTTTTCTAAGTTCTCTAAGCAGCCTCGTGGTACCAATTTACCTAGTGATGATAAAATTATTGAAAGTATTGCTTCTATTGCTATTCCCCCTAATGATCCTTTGCAGCAATATATGGAGGACCACGAGAATGATTTGCATATGCAGGAAAGAAATGAACTAGATGAAATATTCTTGAGGCAACCTGCTATCCTGAAGCACAACCTTCCGGTTGAACCTTTGGGAATTTTATCAAAACCAAAATAAGACCCGGTGTTCGATCTTAAACCTCTTCCCGATACGCTCAAGTATGCTTATTTAGATGAAAAGAAAGTATATCCTGTTATTATCAACTCTAAACTTTCAGGATATGAAGAAGAGCGACTATTGGAAGTACTTCGTAAACACCGAGGCGCAATTGGCTATACCCTTGATGACCTTAAGGGGATTAGTCCATCTATCTGTCAACATACTCTCAACCTTGAGCCTGATGCTAAACCAGTTGTTGATCATCAATGACGGTTGAACCCGAAGATGATGGATGTTGTAAGAACTGAGATTCTCAAGCTTCTAGTCGCAGGTATTATCTACCCTATAGTTGATAGTAAGTGGGTAAGCCCAGTACATTGTGTTCCTAAGAAAGGAGGTACAACTGTGGTTCCTAATGATAAGAATGAACTAATACCTCAGAGAATTATTATTGGATATAGAATGTGTATTGATTACAGGAAGCTGAACAAGGCAACCAGGAAGGATCACTACCCGCTGCCGTTTATCGACCAAATGCTTGAAAGGTTATCCAAAAATACCCACTTTTGTTACCTCGATGGTTATTCTGGCTTCTCTCAAATTCATGTTAACACTGTTGATCAAGAGAAGACCACTTTTACTTGTCCCTTTGGTACTTATGCTTACAGGCGTATGCCTTTTGGTTTATGTAATGCCCCTGCTACTTTTCAAAGGTGTATGTCTGCTATCTTTCATGGTTTCTCTGGGGATATTATGGAAGTCTTCATGGACGATTTCTCCGTCTATGGAACTTCCTTTGACCATTGTCTCCACAACCTTAATAAAGTTTTGCAGAGATGTGAGGAAACAAATCTGGTACTCAACTGGGAGAAGTGCCACTTCATGGTTAACGAAGGAATTGTTCTTGGTCACAAGATTTCCGAAAGGGGAATTGAGGTGGACAAGGCCAAGATCAAAGCAATTGAAAGGATGCCCTATCCAAGGGACATCAAAGGTATTCGCAGTTTTCTTGGTCATGCTGGTTTCTATAGAAGATTTATTAAAAACTTTTCTAAGACTTCGAGGCCCCTCACTAATCTTCTCCAGAAGGACGTTCCTTTTGTATTTGATGAGGATTGTAAGGAAGCTTTTGAAGTTCTTAAGAAAGCCTTAATAACCGCTCCTATAGTACAACCACCTGACTGGAATTTACCTTTTGAGATTATGTGTGATGCTAGTGATTTTGCTGTTGGAGCTGTTTTAGGACAAAGAATTGATAAGAAATTGAATGTTATACATTATGCTAGTAAAACCCTTGATAGTGCTCAAAGGAATTATGCTACTACTGAGAAGGAATTCTTAGTTGTAGTATTTGCTTGTGATAAGTTTAGGCAGTATATTGTTGATTCCAAAGTTATTATTCATACTGATCATGCTGCCATTAAATACCTTATGACAAAGAAGGATGCCAAGCCAAGGCTTATCAGATGGGTACTCCTTCTTCAAGAATTTGATTTGCAGATTGTTGATAGGAAAGGAGAAGACAATCCGGTGGCGGACAATCTTTCAAGGATGGAAGATATACCACATGATCCCATCCCAGTCAACGAGAGTTTTCCAGACGAGCAACTTGCCGTCGTAAAAGTACAATCTCTTTCCGATCCTTGTGTCGGTGTACTAAAGTAGGGGTACCTTAGTATCCCGACTTGTGCACGGGCAGTAGCAGCGTCCCGTGGCAGGGCTTGCCACGCGCCCGCCAAGGCCCGCTTTGGTTCCTTTGGAACCATTCAAGAACAAAGTATTTAAGTTGAAGAAACAAGGCCCCGGCAAGAGGAGCTTGCCGGGAAGGCCGCTCCAGGCTCAAGACCACTCCTTTTTAGTACAAGACCCTGGCAAGGGGAGCTTGCCAGGAAGATCAAAACATGGCATTTCAGAAGACTTGCCGCAGCGCATCGCGCGCCCCGGCAAGGCCCGGAGAGCGACAAGCTTCCGGGCGCGACAAGGTAGCAACCGCGGCAAGGCGCTTGTCGCGGCAAGCTTCCACTGTGTGCCTGCGCTCCAGCTCATCTGGCCACGCGTCGCCCTGAGGCCCTTCCAGGGGCACGTGGCGGATGGCTGTGCAGCCTGGGGTACACAGTGGCAAGCCACGGTGACGAGGCCACCATCGTGGCGAACAGAGACGCCCAGACGGACGCTTTTTTGCACTGTTTGGGGCGACGGTGACGGGCATTCAATGCCCTTGTCCCCCACCGTCTGGGTTAGGTACAAAACACTGTGCATACACTGTTACAACTACCACCACTTTTACGTTTTTACCCTCAACTACGTTGCCACCTGTCGGTGACCCCTTTGACCTATAAAAGGAGGCCCATGCACAATGTAGGGGGGGTTCCGATCTTTGATCACTCTCACGCTCGGTGTAGCTAGCAACCAGCACTGTAGTTCTTCTTGCTCCCGAGCCAAGAACTCAATACAACCAAGGCAGGAGTAGGGTTTTACGCATCCGTGCGGCCCGAACCTGGGTAAACTGCTCGCGTGTGCGCCTCGATCCGCTCTCCGTGCACCCTTCGCTCCCTTGCCGTACCGAAAAGGGGCTCCGGTCCCATAGGTGTTCGTGGGCGATCAGTTTCCCCGACATCTTTGGCGCGCCAGGTAGGGGGGCGTTGAGGTTGTGCGAACCTGATCCGGCGTTCACGCGGGCGCAATCTTCAGCAACTTCATCGACATGCCACCGAAGAAGGAAGCTTCGGAGGTAGGAGGCCCGTCCGCGTCGGTCCCGCCACCACCAGAGCCAACGGTTGGTGGGGTAGACGCTGGTGGAAGGGCGGACGCCGGCGAGGAAACTCACGGCGCCGCCAAGTCCAAGGACAAGACGGACGACCGAGCGCACTCCAAGACCTCGGTGTCCGTGCACGCACCGCGCCCCTCTCAGGAGGTGCCGGAACGGCAGCGGCGTGGTACGCAGGGTACCATCCGCTTGCTAGGCCAAGGCCAATTTGGCGGGACGGGAGACGCTCAAGGCCAACGCGCGGGCACGAGCAAGGCGCGGTCGCCGGGGCGAGAACCTGCTCCTTCTAACGCTGTTAGAAGTCCAAGCGTATCTCGCTCCTCGCACCGCTCGCCACCGCTCCCCTCCACTCCAGCAGAAGCTCTAGCTAGAGCTCAGCTGCTCCTCGACTTCCCTCCAGCGGCAGACAAGGCCGAAGACTGGAGGGCCACCATCCAAAGCCTCATCGCCATCGCCAACAACGACACGCCGCAGCAGCCGGCAACGTCACGGCCGCGGCAAGTCAGCCAAGCGAAGGCTGATGGAGACAAGACCGCCGGGGGTGCGACTACCGTGCACTCCCCGCCGCGGAAGCAGAAATCGCCGACTCGCCGGATCAACGTCGACGACGATTCCACGGTGTCGTCGGATCCGCGAGCTCGCCGCGATCAACTCCAAGTCCTCGACGACAGGCGGCAAGAAGACGCTCGAACCCGCATCGAGCGTCGAAGAGAAGCGCGACGACAGTCCGACCAACGCGCTGGGACCGCTGTCGACATGCACGCGCCCGGAGAACCAGGCGACTTGCCGTACGCGGCAGGTTGTCATGCGTTCACTCGTGAGCTGCGGCAAGTCCAGTGGCCCAGCATGAAGAACTTTAAGCCCGACGTACCCGAGAAGTACGACGGCAAGACCCATCCCTCGTAGTTCCTCAGCATCTACACCATTGCGGTGCAGGCTGCCGGGGGACGCGACGAGAAGATACTAGCCAACTACTTCCCGCTCGTGCTTAAGCCAAACGTCAGATCTTGGCTTATGCACTTGCCGGAAAACTCCATCTCTTCCTGGGCCGACCTGTGCCATCAGTTTGTCGGCGCCTTCACGGGCGGCCACAAGCCCCATGGCCAGGAAAGTGATCTCCACATACTTGCCCAGAAGGAAGGAGAGTCCCTGCAAAAGTACATCCAAAGATTCAGCCGCGTCCAGCACAACATCCCGGACGTCCACCCTGCCGCGGTTATCAGCGCGTTCCACCAGAACGTGCGTAATCGCCGGATGAGGGAGGAGATGGCAATGTGCAAGATACGAGACGTCAGCGAGCTTTATGCTCTAGCTGACAAGTGCGCGCGCGCTGAAGAGGGGAGGAGACTCCCCGGAGAGGATGTTGGAGCAGGAGGAACGGATAGTGAGGATGCCGCCCCGGCAAGGAAAAACCGGCGGCGGAACAATAAGAAGAAGAAGAACAAGGAAGTGCTAGCTGTCGAGCAGTCCGGCAAGGAGGCTGGCGCCAAGAAAGCTCAGGCTGGTGGCTCCGGCAAGGAAGCTGCCACTGTAGCCGCCGCCGACAAGCAGGACGGCTCCGACAAGCAGTACTGCAAGATCCACCGCACCAAGGGCCACGACCTCCAGAACTGCAAAAGGGTCGAGTACCTCGTCGAGCAGCAGAAGGCGGAGTACGAGCGACGCGACAAGGAGAAGGCCCAGGGAGGCGGAGGAGAGTCCGGCAAGAAGCGGCCGTTCAATGGCCGGGGAGGGCGCCGCGGCAAGGCAAAGCAGCGGCAAGGGGATAGACCTCCCCGCGGCCGCGACAAGGACGAAGACGGAGACGACGACGAGGACATGGACGACGGAGACAACAGCGAGCAGGAGTTCCAGAAGGCCACAGAAGTTCTGTGCGTCGATGGAGGTGCCTCTCTGCATACTTCCCACCGCCAACTCAAACAATGGGTGCGGGAAGTTAATGCAGCTGAGCCACCCGTCGAGTCGCGCAAGCTACTAAAGTGGTCCAGCACGCCCATCATCTTCGACCTTGAGGACCACCCTGACCGCACAACGGCGGTCGCGTGCTTGCCGATGTTGGTTTCGCCAACCATCCGCAACCTCAAGGTCACCAAGATGCTGGTTGACGGCGGGGCCGGCCTGAACTTCATCTCCTCTGCTGTGATCCGGAAGCTGCAGATCCCCGACAGCGAGCTCGAGGAGACCGGAACTTTCCAAGGGATTAACCCGGGAAGGAGCAAGCCGAAGGGGAAGATTACACTGCCAGTAACCTTTGGCGGAGAGCTAAACTTCAGGACTGAGAGGATCACCTTCGACATTGCCGATATCCCATTGCCGTACAATGGGATACTTGGCCGTCCGGCGCTTGCCAAATTCATGGCAGCCTCTCACTATGCCTAAAACATGCTCAAGATGCCAGGGCCGATAAGCGTCATCTCTGTCCCCGGCGACAAGAAGGACGCGCTTATCTGCGCCGACAAGATCTACCGGGACGCAGCAGCTGCAACGGACAGCAAAACACTTGCCGCTGAAGCTCCCGGGGGGAAGAACAAGACCAAGTCCGGCAAGAGCTCTGGGGCACACTGCGGCAAACGCACCACTTCGGAGTGCTGCGCTGCCGTCGAGGACGCACCATCGAGCTCCACCGGCAAGTGCAAGAAAGGAATGGCAGCTCCACCCGCAACCAAGAAGGTGTCCGCCAAGGAGGACGGCACTGGTGGTACTTTCACCATCAGTGCCACGCTCGACCCTAAATAGGAAAGCGCGCTCGTTGCTTTCCTGCGGGCGAATGTCGACGTGTTTGCATGGCAACCGTCTGAAATCCCCGGTGTTCCCAGGAAAGTGATTGAGCACAAGCTTGCCGTTTGTCCTCACGCGCGGCCCGTCAAGCAGAAGGTCAGGAAGCAAGCAGTGAAGCGCCAAGAGTTTATTGCCGAGGAAATCAAGAAGCTGGAAGCGGCAGGCCTTGTTAGAGGTGTACTTCATCCCACGTGGCTGGCCAACCCTGTTGTCGTGCGCAAGGCTAATGGGAAGTGGAGGCTTTGTATAGACTTCACTGATGTGAATAAAGCTTGTCCTAAAGATCCATTTCCCTTGCCGCGCATTGACCAGATCGTTGACTCCACGGCTGGATGCGAGTTGCTTTCATTCCTTGATACATACTCCGGATACGACCAGATATTCATGGCTGAAGAGGATGAAGAGAAGACCGCATTCATTACTCCATGTGGCACTTACTGCTTTATACGCATGCCCTTTGGATTGAAGAATGCGGGTTCAACGTTTGCAAGGGTAGTCCACACTGCTTTTGAGCCACAGATACACAGGAATGTAGAAGCATACATGGATGATATAGTGGTCAAGAGCAAGGACAAGGATACCCTGATTCAAGACCTAGATGAAACTTTTGCAAATCTGCGCAAGATACAACTCAAGCTTAACCCCGAGAAGTGCGTGTTCGGAGTCCCCTCCGGCAAGCTTCTCGGGTTCTTTGTGTCCCAGAGGGGGATTGAAGCCAATCCCGACAAGATCAAAGCCATCGAGCAGATCGAAGCCCCGAAGCGCATCAAGGACGTACGGAGGCTTGCCGGTTGTGTGGCTGCTCTCAGCAGGTTCATTTCTAAGTCTGCAGAGCGCGCCCTGCCGTTTTTCAAAATCTTGAAAAAGGCGGGTCCAATGAAATGGACTCCGGAAGCGGAGGCAGCGCTGCAGGACTTGAAAGAATACATGTTCTCCACTCCAATACTTGTCGCACCTAGGCCACAAGAGAAGTTGTTGCTGTACTTAGCAGCAACCAATCAAGTGGTTAGTGCTGCGTTAATAGCGGAAAGGGAGGCAGAGGGGGAGTCCACAGCCCCGGCAAGCACGTCCAGCAACAAGCAGGGGGCTTCCCCGACAAGCTCTGGCCCCGACAAAGATGAGTCTGCGCAGATGCAAGGAGAAGTGCGAAAGAAGATGGTGCAGCGCCCAGTTTATTTTGTAAGTTCCCTCTTGCAGGGGGCTAGGTCGAGGTACTCTGGGGTGCAGAAACTGCTTTTCGGCCTCCTCATGGCCTCGAGAAAGATGCGCCACTACTTCCAAGCACATGAGATAACAGTGGTCACTCGCTTTCCCTGAAGAGGATATTGCAAAATCCAGAAGCAACAGGCAGGATTGTCGAGTGGGCACTTGAGCTGTCAAGCTTTGGTCTTAAGTTTGAAAGTACTTCAACTATCCAGAGCAGAGCATTGGCAGAGTTCATAGCAGAATGGACACCAACACCAGATGAAGAGATTCCAGAGACAAGCACCCCCGTTAAAGAAGCAAGCAAAGAATGGGTAATGTACTTCGATGGAGCCTTCTCGCTGCAAGGCGCCGGTGCTGGCGCCCACCAGAGAGCACCTCAAGTACGTTGTCCAAATGCACTTTCCCAAGGAGCAGGCAACAAACAATACTGCAGAGTATGAAGGTTTGCTTGCCGGCCTCAGAATTGCAGCAGACCTTGGGATCAAGAAACTGATTGTGCGGGGAGATTCGCAATTGGTTGTCCGACAATTGAACAAGAGCTACCAGAGCCCATTGATGGAAGCTTACGTCAACGAAGTGAGAAAGCTTGAAGAGCACTTTGAAGGCTTGCAGATGGAGCACGTTCCAAGAACTCAAAATGACATTGCATATGGCCTGTCAAAGTGTGTTGCACTGAAGCTACCTGTGGAACCAGGGACCTTCGTGCTCAAGCTAACTCAACCATCCGTTACACCATCAGTTGGGCAAAGCAAGAAGAGAAAGTTGGTCTCCGGCGACTACTTGCCGGCGGATCTTCCTGAAGCCGCCACCAAGGTCCCCAAGATCAACGACCAAGTTGCTGAGGAACAGTCTGCTCCTGCGGACCCCAGGGTTCGTGCAGTTGAAGCAGGTGTTCCCGACAAGTCTTGCCCCGGCAAGCTTGCCGGGGAGCGTCCAGCTCCAGCAGAGCCACAAGTCCTTGCCGTAGAAGCTGACGTTCCCACAGCAGCATTGATGCCTTTAGTCCTTGTTGTTGAGCCTCAGGCTCTAGCATGGGCACAGCAAATTGTCCGTTTTCTTCAAACTGGACAACTTCCCGAAGAGCCAGAAGAGATAGAGAGAATAACCAGACAGTCAAGTATGTACCAGTTCGTCGGCAATGAACTGTACAGAAGAAGACTCAATGGTGTCAGGTTGAAATGCATTTCCCGGGAAGATGGACAGAAGCTGTTGGCAGAAATACATGGAGGCATATGTGGCCACCACATTGGCGCAAGAGCACTTGCCGGGAAGGCGTTCCGGCAAGGTTTCTTTTGGCCAGAAGCCCTCCAAGATGCAACTACACAAGTAACCAAGTATGAAGCGTGCCAGTTCCATGCCAAGCAAATACATCAGCCAGCTCAAGCTCTCCAGACGATCCCTTTGTCCTGGCCCTTTTCGGTCTGGGGGCTCGACATCCTCGGCCCCCTTTCCCCGCGCAGCCGGGGGCTTTGAGTACTTGTATGTCGCCATCGACAAGTTCACAAAGTGGCCAGAAGTGGAACCAGTGAGAAAGGTGACCGCACAGTCAGCAGTCAAGTTCTTCAGGTCAATTGTTTGCCGTTTCGGGATCCCTAACAGGATCATCACCGACAACGGCACACAGTTCACAAGTCGCACCTTCATGCAATACGTCCAAGACCTTGGCGCCAAGGTCTGCTTCGCTTCTGTTGCTCACCCGAGGAGCAATGGTCAAGCGGAGAGGGCAAACGCTGAAGTGCTGCGCGGACTCAAGACAAGAACTTTCGACAGGCTGCGCAAGTGCGGAAGAAACTGGATTGAGGAGTTGCCGGCGGCTCTTTGGTCAATCAGGACGACACCAAATCGAGCCACCGGACAGACACCCTTTGCTCTTGTCTATGGAGCAGAGACAGTTCTCCCCAGGGAACTCGTATACGGGTCTCCTCGAGTGCTCGCTTACGACGAGCTCGAGCAAGAGCAGCTGCGGCAAGATGATGCACTGCTCCTCGAGGAGAACCGTCTTCAGGCTGCTGTACGAGCTGCTCGATACCAGCAAGCTTTGCGCCGCTACCATAGCCGCAAAGTCAAGGCCAGAAGTCTCGAGGAAGGCGACCTTGTTCTTCGGCGTGTTCAGTCCGCCAAAAATTCCAACAAGTTGACGCCGAAGTGGGAAGGCCCTTATCGGGTGAGACAAGTCACAAGGCTCGGCGCTGTCCGCCTTGAGACCGAAGAGGGCTTACCGGTGAGCAACTCCAAGAACATTGAGCACCTTCGCAAGTTTCACCCATAAGGCGCGGTTGCCGTGATTCGCTCCGGCAACCACCTTTTGTTCAAGTCTTGCCGCTGTTGCATGTAAACCTTTGTAAAAAGCCGGGCGCAGACCCCGCGCATTAGTAAAACTTTTGTGCCTTGCACAAATTGTCGTTTCATGCCTTGTCATTTTTCTTGCATGTATTATCTGACACTTTGTGCAGCACACACTTCCGGTAAGCAATAACGAGCCGCAAGGCTCCATATCTATGTTTCCTCCATTTTCTATCTTTCCTCAAGCAGAAGAAGGATTCCTCGCACACAAGTTTGTCGGGGGGGGGGGGAAGGAGACCGTGGTATGGGCCAAGTGCTGTTCAAGAAAGGAAAGCCTTGCCTTGCCGGGAAGCAAACAACACAAAAGCTAAGTTGCCAAAGTTTGAGCATTCAAATTTTTAAATTTTAAAAGTTATCTTCCTTGAACGACCACACTTTGTATGGAAAACCTGTGCGCGGAGGAACCTACCCGTGGCTAGTCGCGCCCTTACTTTGTTTCGAGCAACGCTCAACGACTTAAGTGAGCTGCGACAAGTGTCGCGCCCTTACTTCGTTTTCGAGTTCGCTCAACAACCTAAGTGTGCTGCGACTAGCTGCGGCAAGGTTTCTTGCCGGCGAAGGGCACTGCCAGCAGGCTGCTGAAGTTCCGCACTCAGCGCTCGCGGCAAGGGCCCCTTTGCCGGCAAGTTCCCTAAAAGCGTAGGGTGAAAACATACAAAGTAAAGAGGTTGAGCAAAGGAAATAACACCGCAACTATTACCCAAAATAAAGTTATATTACAAGGTCACTTGTCGCTGTTCTAATAGACTACTGTCCATGATCTAATTGGCAGCGACAAGGGAAGCAAAGGGAAAACAGCCTAGTCTACACGGTCGCCGTCAACTCTCCTGATCTTGCCCACCTTGGCCACGATGTGGGCAACTTGAGCCTTCAGCGCTTCCTGGTCAGCGTCGGGCGGCAAGGTCCGGAGGCCGTTGTCAAGGTTGATCCCGGGGTTGCGGTAGACGATCTTCGTCAGCACTCTCTCCACAACTCCCGTGCAAAGTCTGCGCGCCTCGTCCGCTAGCTGCGTGGGGATCCTCTCTCGGAGCTGCTCAAGAGCCGGCGCCACTCCCCTGAAGAGTAAGCTCAGCTTGGCGCTGTGGGGGAGGTTCGCGTCGGGGGAGTACACGAGGTGCTCTGTCCCCAACGCCGCCAACTCCCTGTCGATGTCGGCGGCAGCGACGACGAGCTCCTCGGTCCACTGCTCCACCTTCTCCCTGAAGTTGTTTTGTGTAAGGGCGGCGCTTTCCAGCAATGCCCTCTCAGCCCGGAGGTCCTCCTTCAGCTTTGTCTCACGGTTCCGGGCGCCATCAAGTGACTCAGTGAGGGTGGACAGCTTCAGCTCCAAGTCTGCAATAGAATCCTTGGCGATGGTGAGCTCCTGGCCCTTGTCGGAGAGACGGACCTGCAGCTCCGAGTGGCTATGAGCGTCTTTCTCCCTCGCCAATGTGAGCGCGGCAACCCTCTCCTCGCTCATCTTCAAGTTCGCCTCCAACTGCGCCACCCTCGCCTCCAAGTCCCTCTTGGCGGTCTCTGCGGCAGCAGTAGCGTCCCTTGTCTCCTACAGAGCCCCGCCAATGGACTGCTCGCGCGCGGTAAGGTCGTCCTCGTGGCTATCGAGGTCGACCTTCCGCCGCCTCAGCTCTCCTTCCCGCCGAGACAGATCCTTGGCGGCTAGTTGTTGCTACTCCTCAACCTCGGCCTTCTCGAGGATGAACGCCTGGTGCGCCTCGGCGAGCTCCTCCGCCAAGTTCTGGAGAGCCGCTTGGTTGGCAGCGCGGAGCTCCTCGGCGCGCTTCTCCAGATCGACACCTGCCTTGGCAGCCAGAGCCTCTCGGGACTCCAGCTTGGCCTGCCTGGCGCGGTACAGAGCCAAGAGTTTCCGCAGGAGCCGCTCCTCCTCGGGCTCGCTGCTGCTGCCGGGCGCGTCGGCAAGCCTCAGCCCGGTGGAGGCAAGGACTTCTCCATCGAAGCTCTCCCCCTCCACGGGCGCCCTTGATGAGGACGCCCACGGGACTTGGATGAAGACCCCGTTGGCGGCCTCCAGATAGATGCCCGGCTCGGTCGCGGCGGCAGAAGGGTCGGCGGCCGGCGCAGCGTCCGGCGCTCCTGCGGCCTCAGGGCCGTCAGTGCGGTCGCCGGTCCCCTCCTCAGCTGCCGCGTCAGTAGCCGCGGCGGTCTCATCGACGGTGGCCTCCGTCTCCATCGGTTTCGGGGCGTATGAATCTGAAGACAAGAAAAGAAGAAAGAAAGAAGGATTGTCAAGCAAATATCCAAAAAAGAGAAGTTCAAGAGAAGAAAAGCACAAGGGTTACCTGCGCGAGCCTCTTCTTCGACGGGGTTCCTCGCCGGGGGGTCCTCCCTCGGCGGCGTGGTGGTAGCCCCCGCCGGCGGAGGGCCGCTGGCGCCTTCCCTTGGCGGGGTGCTCGCCCTTGGCGGAGTACTCGCCCTTGGCGGGGTACTCGCCCTTGGCGGGGTGCTCGCCCTTGGCGGGGTGTTCTCCCTCGCCGGGGAGCTTCTCCTTGGCGGGGAGGCTGAGACGAGCGGCTCTTCGGGAGCAGTCTCTTGACGCTCCTGAGGCTGCGGCTCTGCTTCTGCACAAATCAGCAAACAAACAAGACGTTAGCAAAGATAAGAAGCCCACGCGCGCCCGACAAGCGAAGAAGTAAACAGAAGACTTACGCTGGGGACTGCGCTGGGGGCTGCTCTGCGGAGCAGCAGGCTGGTCCGGCAAGCCTGTCACGGGCGCATCTCCTGCCGCTGCGACGGGCTCGTCCTCGAGATCGACCACCGGGATCTTGGCCCTCTTCGCCGCTCTCTGGGCCAAGGTCCTGGAAGATAAACAAGATCAGAGTCAGGCAAAGAAAATTCAAGACAAGAGCAACGAAAATAAAAAGAAATAAGAGTTGCAAGTGCTTACTCTTCCTCCTCCTCGTCGGAACTGAGAACGGAGAAGTCGAAGTCCGCCTCGCGCGTCCCGGCGCGAGGAGCTGGAGGAGTAGGCTCCCTCGGGCGCTTGGCAGGCTCCGGAGCCGTGGTCTGCGAAGACCCCGCTCCGGTCGACGTCGAGGCCCGAGGGGCGGAAGGAGCGGTGGAGCCCGTGCGGGAAGATCCTCCCCCAGGCGCTGCGGAGGCGCGAGGCGCCCCCTTGACGGCCTTGCTCGTCGTGGTGGCGCGCGTCGAGCAACGCTACGGCTGCTGGCCCGCCGGCTGCTTCACCGTGTCCGCAGCCTTGCGGAAACGCTTCTTCGGTTGAGGCGGAGGACTTGGTGGTGGCGGAGAACTCCCCGAGGATGAAGAGGAGTCGTTGAGGCCCAGAGACCCGCCCGAGTCTTCTGAACGGTCGCCCGATTCGGCGTCCTCCTCGGCGGGCTTACTCGACTCTGTGCCCTGCCCGGTAGCCTCGCTCGTCCCGGCAGGCTACCCGGCAGGCCTCAGCAGTTTGAGGATCTCTTCCTCCTCGGCCCGACTCACCGCGTCCGCTGCATCCGCCTCATCCAAGGAGTACCCAAATTCACCCGCGGCCTGGGCTACGGCTGCCTCCTCCATCCTGGTGGCGATATACGCCAAATCCTGGTCGGTGGTGTCGCGGGTGAGACCCTTCTTCTCATCGGGGTCGATCGGCAGCTCCACCAAGTTGTCAAAGAATGCTTGCGCGGTTTCGTCAGAAGGCGCCAGCCAAGTGGGGTCAACCCCGTGGGAATTGCACAGCGGCATTGCCGCGCGGATAGCACTAAGTGACGAATTGTTACATAGTGGAACTACCCCCCGCGGCGCGGCAAACCACTCCGGATGCTTGGGGTCATGCTTGAATAGCTCCCGGATCATCCCCTTAAGTTCCAGGACAGTGAAGTTACAGTTGAGGCCGGGGCGCAGCCTCATACAATCTGCCGCGTTGCCGAAATCCCAAGCAGACCGCTTCCTCTCCTGCAAGGGAGCAATGCGGCGGCGAAGGAAATCTGCCCCGACCTCACCTACAGTAAGGTTGGCTTGCCGGAGGCGAAGAATCCTAGTGAGGGCAATCTTCAGCTTCTCGTCCTCCGGAGCCAGATCACTCCAATCCTTGCCGCGCACTATTGCAGCTCGGCGCGGGGAAGTAAACTGCTGGGGTCCATCCTCCATGATCCAGCACCAATCAGCCCTCCACTCCTCCCACTTGCCGCGGAGCTCTCTAATCAAGTACGCCTCTTTCTTATTGAGCCTAAAGATCCAAGAGATCCCACCAGACAGGGGAGACCCAGACTCTACCCGAGGTGTGAAAAAATGGCGGAAGAGGGCTACGTTGGGGGTGGCTCCGACAAAGTTTTCGCACAGATGTGCAAAAACGGCCATGGTTAAGACTGCGTTCGGGGTGAAATCTAGAAGATGGAATCCATACGTGTTCATAACATCGCAGAAGAACTCGGAGTATGGAGGGCAGAGTCCACAATGGAAGAACAGAGCAAAGTAAGGATAACCTCTCCCGGGAACATGTCGCAGGCTTCGGCGGGGAGAACCCTGGTGCGCGGGTGAGCTTTCGTTTCCCTCGACCAGAAGAGATAGTACTTGTCCTTCAGCTCCCTCGCGCCGAGCCTTGGCGGGAAGACCACCATCTTCTTCCGCATTGCTGCTAGCTTCGCCGCCTGGTCGGTCTTCGCGGTTTTCTCCTTGTCGCTCTTCGGGGCCATGGCGGGGACGGCGAGGGAGGCCGGCGGCGCTGGGGAGGCTGGCGGCGGCGGAGGGAGGGTGGAGCTCAGCTCTCTTTTCGACCTTCGGGGAGGAGGAGAGCGGCGGGGGTTTCTGGAGGTTGAAGACGCAATGAAGCAATGGGGGAAACTGCCCCTGTTTCCTCTGCTTTTAAGGGGGAGTGGGGGACGTTCCGCATTTTCCCATTAAAGAAACAGGCCACGATCTCTCCCACGACGCCGCAATCGACGCGTGTCGTTAGGGAGGGATGCGGCGGATACGGAGAGGGCTGCGGCGCGCCGTGGGCCGCGTGTTCCCATCCACTGTTTTGGGCCTGGCCCAACAGCACTCGGCACCGTGTGTGGCCCAGGCCCGGGGGCTCCTGTCGGTGTACTAAAGTAGGGGTACCTTAGTATCCCGACTTGTGCACGGGCAGTAGCAGCGTCCCGTGGCAGGGCTTGCCACGCGCCCGCCAAGGCCCGCTTTGGTTCCTTTGGAGCCATTCAAGAACAAAGTATTTAAGTTGAAGAAACAAGGCCCCGGCAAGAGGAGCTTGCCGGGAAGGCCGCTCCAGGCTCAAGACCACTCCTTTTTAGTACAAGACCCTGGCAAGGGGAGCTTGCCGGGAAGATCAAAACATGGCATTTCAGAAGACTTGCCGCGGCGCATCGCGCGCCCCGGCAAGGCCCGGAGAGCGACAAGCTTCCGGGCGCGACAAGGTAGCAACCGCGGCAAGGCGCTTGTCGCGGCAAGCTTCCACTGTGTGCCTGCGCTCCAGCTCATCTGGCCATGCGTCGCCCTGAGGCCCTTCCAGGGGCACGTGGCGGATGGCTGTGCAGCCTGGGGTACACGGTGGCAAGCCACGGTGACGAGGCCACCATTGTGGCGAACGGAGACGCCCAGACGGACGCTTTTTTGCACTGTTTGGGGCGACGGTGACGGGCATTCAATGCCCTTGTCCCCGACCGTCTGGGTTAGGTACAAAACACTGTGCATACACTGTTACAACTACCACCACTTTTACGTTTTTACCCTCAACTACGTTGCCACCTGTCGGTGACCCCTTTGACCTATAAAAGGAGGCCCATGCACAACGTAGGGGGGGTTCCGATCTTTGATCACTCTCACGCTCGGTGTAGCTAGCAACCAGCACTGTAGTTCTTCTTGCTCCCGAGCCAAGAACTCAATACAACCAAGGCAGGAGTAGGGTTTTACGCATCCGTGCGGCCCGAACCTGGGTAAACTGCTCGCGTGTGCGCCTCGATCCGCTCTCCGTGCACCCTCCGCTCCCTTGCCGTACCGAAAAGGGGCTCCGGTCCCATAGGTGTTCGTGGGTGATCAGTTTCCCCGACACCTTGGTTTGCAGATTATGCTAATTTTATTGTTGCAAAGTATTTGCCTCCAGGTTTAACATTTCAGCAAAGGAAGAAGTTCTTTCACGATTTGAGGCACTACTTTTGGGATGACCCACATCTTTTCAAAGAAGGCCCCGATGGGATCGTGAGAAGATGCATACCGGAACATGAGCAGAAGGACATTCTCAGACAGTGTCATGATAGTCCCTATGGAGGACATCATGCCGGTGAGAGGACTGCACATAAGGTTCTTCAATCAGTTTTTATTGGCCTACTCTCTTTAAGGATGCTAGAAATTATCTTTTAGCTTGTGATAAATGTCAGAGAGTTGGTAACATTAGTAGAAGGAATGATATGCCTATGAATTACTCACTAGTGATTGAACCTTTTGATTGTTGGGGTTTTGATTTTATGGGTCCTTTTCCTTCTTCGCACAAGTACACTCACATTTTAGTAGTTGTTGATTATGTGACTAAGTGGGTTGAAGCAATCCCCACTGAAAGTGCTGATCGCAAGACATCTTTGAAAATGCTCAAAGATGTAATTTTTCCTAGGTTTGGTGTACCTAGGTATCTCATGACTGATGGAGGATCACACTTCATGCACGGAGCTTTTAGAAAAGCTTTAGCCAAATACGATGTCAATCATAGAATTGCTTCACCATATGATCCTCAAACTAGTGGGCAAGTTGAGCTCACCAATAGAGAGATTAAGTTGATCTTGCAGAAGACAGTAAACAGAAATAGAAAGGACTGGTCAAATAAGTTAGGAGATGCTTTGTGGGCGTATAGAACTGCTTACAAAAACCCCATGGGCATGTCCCCCTATAAGATGGTGTATGGCAAGGCTTGCCATTTGCCATTAGAGTTAGAGCACAAAGCTTTCTGGGCTGTTAGAGAGCTTAATGCTGACCCAAAATTAGCTGGTGAGAAGCGTCTCATGAACTTGACTTCTCTAGATGAATGGAGAAGTGAAGCTTACGAGAGCGCTAAAATGTTCAAGGAAAAGGTAAAGAAGTGGCATGATAGGAGGATTCTGAAACGTGAATTTAATGTTGGTGATAAAGTTTTGTTGTTTAGATCCCGTTTCAGGTTTTCTCCAGGCAAACTACTTTCCAGGTGGGAAGGGCCATTTCATATTGAAGAAGTTTATCGGTCTGGTGCAATTAAGATTAACAATTTTGAAGGCACCAAACCTCAAGTTGTGAATGGGCAAAGACTTAAGCATTACATAGCAGGAGACCCGGTCAATGTTGATGTGAATATAATATACACAACAACTCACGAAGAACATGTTGCAACCCTGTTTCAGACGCCAGCAGAAGCAGAATAAAGAAGAAGGTATGTATTACGGTAAGGAAACATCGCGAACCGCCATAAAAGTTCCATATTATGATTTTTTGCAAAATTAGTAAAATTCTGAGCCTAAGTGGAGTCGGAGACAAGCTCCAGGGGGTCCAGGCGCCCCCCTGGCGCGCCCTACCTCCTGGCCGCGCTGCCAAGGCGCCTGGGCACCCGGGAGTCCGTCTCCGACCCCGCTTTAGCCTGTTACCTTCCTTTCTGTGCATAAATTTTTGCTATATATTTGCCCGGATTGTTCCGGCAACGTATCTTGCGATTTCGTGTGTTTTCTTTTCGATCTGTTTCTGCCAGGAAATCTTTCAGCTGAATTTAGGTGCCATGGCTTCTCCAAGTTCCCCCAAGGACAAGTTCGTCGTCAACGTCAGCAACCCTTACCTCGCTGAGGTGAAGAAGCACCCTCAGGTTGTTCGGATGGAGGACGGTGTCCTTCATCAAGAAGATCTTAAGGGACCTATCATGGAGGGGAGCATCCAGGCCAGGCTAGAAGAAGTGGAGCAAGAAGTCTTGAAGTACAAGAAGATGATCGAGCGTGGTGTTGAAGCTAACTTTGACATCATCAACGAGCTGAAGACCTACTTCCTGAAGGAGATGAAGGAGATGTGGGAAAGCATCACCGCATCTGAAGAAAGAATTAAAGAGCTCCAAGGGCAAATTTATGATCTACATCACCAGAACTATGAGTATGAACTAAGGTTTATGCGCATGGGTATGGGTGCTGCATGCAGGATTCAGGAGACAAACTTCTCATATGAGACTAGAGAACCCCTTCCATGGAAGCGCTTCGCCGAAGACTACGTGATCAACGCCAACAAGAATGAGGAGTGAAATCTTCTTGGGTAACGGCATTCCCTTGGCTTGTTCCAAGCTTGGGGGAGTGCCTGGTATCTTTATCTTTACCTTTTATCTTTTAGAGTCAAGTAGAGTCGTATCATGTCTAGGGAGGTTATTATATGAAATAGGTGTGTGCATTGAGGTCTATCACTCCTTCGGTGGAGAGATTGTATCCATGAGTGTGGAGTCATCTATGATGGAATATTAATGAGAAGTCTATTGGTTCCTTTGCTGCGCTCGGTATTCTCTTCACGCAATCGACCTTATATGATGATTCTTATGGGGAGTATTGACCTTATATCAGGTATGGCTGTGAAAACATTATTTAATCTTGGCAAACATAGCTTTGGTCATAACAACAAGCATGATTTTCTTAAAGTATCGACATAGCCAAAACCTTTATGTTATTATGCTTGAAGTGTTATGCTGACAAGGAAGACAACTTGATGTGTTATGCTTATTTCAATGTTTATGCTTTATATTGCTTTGCATCTTAGTCATCATCAATTGTCTGTTCTCTCAAAACCTTTGCTAGCCTAACTCTGTACTAAGCGGAATTCTGCTTGTGCATCCATACCCTTAAACCAATACCTCCCATATGAGTCCACCATACCTTCCTATTCGTGGTATTCCACTACCACCTCCTAAAGTACAGAATTTATGTGTTATCCTTAAATGTTCAAAATCTTTTATTTTATGCCTCTGTTTTAGCTAATGAGGAAGTAATAGTTAATTCATGGTCTTTTTTAGTTGGACAAGTTTCACCCCGGGATTGCATGTCTAATCTACAAACCCCTAATACGAGAAGGAACTGGCAAAGAGTGCGCCCGACTCATTAAAAAAATATACAATAAACAAACCCTCCTTCACGCTTTGTTCATGAGAAATCAGAAAACTTTGGCAGTGATAAACAAAGGAGATTAAGAGGATGTGATCGTCCTCGTGCGGGAGCCGTTCCTCGAAACTTGTCCAGCTCGAGAAGTAATTGAGTTATCTATTAGCATTCGTTGACAAATCATGCACCTCTCAAAACTTGTCTTCATTCTGTTTGATTTAAGGATAGCACATGAGTTTTCCCTACTTCCCTAGAGCAGGGCCTATCTCTTAGTTTTAGGTTGAGTCAGTTATTCCTACTTCCTTCTATTCTTAAAGAGAGCAGACATTTGATGTTGACAAGGATTCATTCATATAAAGTTGCTTTAAGATTTGTCATATCATATCCTTGTTGACATTATCATTTGATAAGTAAGTTGTTTTTCAAGCCCAGCTAAGGCAAGCATCTTCCTTTGTGTTAACACTTTCACTTCTTGCCTAATAACATGTTCTTTCAAAAGCCTCAATTAATCTCAATTAAAACATAAAGAGAAAGAGCAAAAGTAAAAGCTATTAGTTGTTCTTTGACCAAAGGACATGTTTGCCATGATTTGATGAGTTTCCTTAGCCCTACTTTCGAATATAAGTGTTACCACTCTTTTATAAGGGCCTTATGAGTTGAAGATTGCTGTTGAGGATATTTGAGTTGGTGAAGAAGTTGTGATGCTTCTTGTCCGTATTCTATTTATCGACACTTCACTCTCTAAACTTGTGGACAGGTTTACCGAGCTCAGTATTCGCTTGGGGACAAGCGAGGTCTAAGCTTGGGGGTGTTGATACGTCCAAAATGCATCACTATTTTGTATCATAATTTATCCTTATTCATTGATATATTTCACATTACGATGATGTTCTTATGTTGTTTTGGCCTATTTTACACAGTTTGCAACTTTCCGGTGCCGAAGCAGCAGACGCAGGATTCAGCGGTAAAAGTGGACGCTGAGTTGCTGAAGAAGAATACCTCCAAATTACTTGAAAATCAACGGAGAGTATTTTCCAGACGGATCACGAAGGCACGCAAAAGGGCAACCAGAGGGGGGCCACAGGGCATCCAGGCGCCCTGGGGGGCGCCCCCCCTGGCCGCGCCGGGGGGGGGGGGGGGGGCGCCTGGAGCCCCTGGCCCACCTCCGGCTGCCCCCTTTTGCCTATATACTCCCCGTTATCCGAAAACCCTAAAAACAAGAGTTTTGACGGAGTTCCGCCGCCGCTCCGTGGCGGAAACCTACAGAGAAGAAAAGGCCATCTCTGGCGGGCAGATTTCGCCGGGGAGATCACCTCCCGGAAGGGGAGATCATCGCCATCGTCATCACCATCGTCACGGGCATCATCGAGATAATCATCAACATCATCCCCAACATCAGCACCATCTCCATCTTCATCCAAATCTCATCTCACAATTGCAACTTGTGTTGTAACCCGTACTATCTATCCTCTCTACTCCATCGGTGTTGATTACTACTTTGTGGTGAATGCTATCGAGTTTTGTTGGAAAAATATCATTATGTCCAGATTATTTATCATCCATTTATCTCCACTGATCATGATCTCTTTTATGTCTTGTGAGTAGTTACCTTAGTTCTTGAGGACATGGGAAAAGTCTTGTTGTTAGTAGTCATATGTTGTTGAAGTAATATGTGTTGTTTGATACTTAAGTTGTGTTGTCATTCTACTAGTGGTGTTGTGTGAGTCGAACACTCAACACTTCGCCTTATTAAGGACCTAGGGGAATACATTGTGTACAAAGAATGCTTACGGTGGGTTGCCGGAGTGACAGAAACCTGAACCCCAGTTCGCACGCTTTTGCACAAGGGAACAATGGATCATCGATCATATTGCTATGGTTAGGCTTTTGCCTTAAATACTATCTTGTATTTGCGGATGCTTGCAAGGTGTTTAATCATAAGAGTGCACTCATCTTAGTCTAGAGAGTGTATTAGCATAGATCCACCCACTCAACACTTATCAACACATAACATAGTACCGATACGGGATATGGCGAAAGCACATGACTACCTCACCCGTGTGTCTTCAAGAACACTTTAGCCCATATAAGTTCAGTTGCTAGGCCTCTCCTTTGCTCAGAAAGGATTGGGCCACTTGTTACTCTCAGTGCCTTTTACTTTGCTTGCTTTTACTTTCCTGTTGCTTATATCAAGAAAACCCCTAAAAAGTTATCTTTCAGTGCTTGCAGTAATTCCTTGCTCAGAATCGCTTATCAATACCTTCTGCTCCTCGTTGGGTTCGACACTCTTACTTATCGAAAACGCTGCAATAGATCCCTTACGGTTGTGGGTCATCAACCGCTATCCAGCATACATCTAGTGTATTGAGTTCATACGAACAGAGTAACGCTTTAAGCAAGATGACTTGATGTAGAGGGATAAACTCAAGCAATATGATGTAAACCCCATCTTTTTATCCTCGATGGCAACAATACACTACGTGACTTGCTGCCCCTACTGTCACTGGAAAAGGACACCGCAAGATTGAACCAAAAGCCAAGCACTTCTCCCATTGCAAGAACTATAGATCTAGTAGGCCAAACCAAACCAATAATTCGAAGAGACTTGCAAGGATATTATGAGCACACATACAAAGTTCAGAGAAGAACCAAATATCTTTCATAGATAACCTTGATCATAAACTCACAATTCATCGGATCTCGACAAACACACCGCAAAAAGAGATTACATCGAATAGATCTCCTCGAAGACCGAGGAGAACTTTGTATTGAGATCCAGAGAGAGAGAAGAAGCCATCTAGATACTAGCTATGGACCCAAAGGTCTGTGGTAAACTACTCACAACTCATGGTGAGGGCGATGATGATGATGATGAAGGCCTCCGTGATGGATCCCCCTCCCGGAACAGGCTCCAAGATGGGATCTCCACGGGAACGGCAGCTACGGCGGTGGAATTAGGGTTTTCTCTCTGCGTATGGAGTTTCTGGGGTACGTAGGTATATATAGGAAGAAGGGGGCACCGGGGGCCACACGGGCTGCCCTCGAGGCAAGGGGCGCGCCCTGGGAAGGGGGGCGCGCCCCCCACCCTCGAGGATGGCCCCTCTGTCCCCTGGCTTCACCCTGAAGTCTTTCGTGCGTGATTTCCTCCAAAAATATCTCTCGCGAAGGTTTCATTCTGTTTGGAATCCGTTTGATATTCTTTTCTGCAAAACCTTGAAATAGGCAAAAAACAGCAATCAGGACTGGGCCTTTGGGTTAGTAGGTTAGTCCCAAAAATGATATAAAAGTGAATGATAAAGCCCATTAAACATCCAAGACTTCATAAATAATAGCATGGAACAATAAAAAATTATAGATACGTTGGAGACGTATCAAGCATCCCCGAGCTTAATTCCTGTTCGTCCTCGAGTAGGTAAATGATAAAGAAAGAATTTTTGATGTGGAATGCTAACCAATATAGTTTTTCAATGTAATTCTCTTAATTGTGGCATGAATGTTCAGATCTGAAGGATTCAAGATAAAAGTCTATATTGACATAAAAGTCTATACTTCAAGCAATACTAACAAAGCAATCATGTCTTCTCAAAATACTTTGGCTAAAGAAAGTTATCCCTACAAAATCATATAGTGTTGGCTATGCTCCCTTGTTATCACACTAAATATTCATATTATGCACAACCTCGATTTCAGCCAAGCATTTGTTTTCATACTCTATCTTCTCAAACCTTTCAACTTTCACGCAATACATGAGCGTGAGCCATGGATATAGCACTATGGGTGGAATAGAGGTGGTTGTGGAGAAGACAAAAAGAGGGAGATAGTCTCACATCGACTAGGCGTATCAACGGGCTATGGAGATGCCCATCAATAGATATCAATGTGAGTTAGTAGGGATTGCCATGCAACGGATGCACTAGAGCTAAATATGAATGAAAGCTCAACAAACGAAAATAGTGGGTGTGCATCCAACTTGCTTGCTCACGAAGACCTAGGGCATTTGAGGAAGCCCATCG
Organism: Secale cereale; assembly: GCA_902687465.1. Taxonomy (NCBI): domain Eukaryota; kingdom Viridiplantae; phylum Streptophyta; class Magnoliopsida; order Poales; family Poaceae; genus Secale; species Secale cereale. Next base: position 868,921,331 of record LR738714.1, on the reverse strand, counting down.
TTGGAATATACAAGCCAAGTTCTATAACGAAAATTCCCACTAGTATATGAAAGTGACTAAGCATGAGACTCTCTACAATGAAGAACATGGCGCTACTTTGAAGCACAAGTGTGGAAAAATATAGTAGCAATTGCCCCTTTTTTTGGGCCTTTTTTTCTTCTTTGACCTTTCTTTTTTTCCTTTTTTATTGCGGAGGGGCTTTATAGATTCAGTCTTTCCTCCCATGGGACAATGCTCTAATAATGATGATCATCACACTTTCATTACAACTCGATATTACAACTCGATATTACAACAACAAAGTATGACTCTATATGAATGTCTCCGGCGGTGTACCGGTATGTGCAATGAAACAAGAGTGTCATGTATAAAAATTATGCATGGTGGCCTTGCCACAAATACGATGTCAAGTACATGATCATGCATGGCAATATGACAATATGATGTGTGTCATATAAACGAAACGGTGGAAAGTTGCATGGCAATATATCTCGGAATGGCTATGGAAATGCCATGATAGGTAGGTATGGTGGCTGTTTTGAGGAACAATATGGTGGCTGTTTTGAGGAAGGATATATAGTGGGTTTATGGCACCGGCAAAAGTTGCGCGGTACAAGAGAGGCTAGCAATGGTGGAAGGGTGAGAGTGCGTATAATCCATGGACTCAACATTAGTCATAAGAACTCATATACTTATTGCAAAAATTTACGAGTCATCAAAACAAAGCAATCAACGCATTCTCCTAGGGGGGAGGATGTTAGGAGTTAACCATCGCGCGCCCCCGACCTCCACACAAAGGTTGACACTCTACAAATACCTCATGCTTTAACTTAGTCACACAACGGTTCACCATACGTGCATGCTACGGGAATCACTAACCTTAACACAAATATTTCTCAATTTCATAATCACTCCACTAGCATGACTCTAATATCACTATCCTCATGTCTCAAAACAATTATCAAGCATCCAACATCTCTTTCTATTCAATGCACTTGATGTGATTTTTTTTACTACATTGACATTGGATGTTTATCATGTGAAGACTAGTTTCTTTAGCCTAAACACTTTACCATGCTGTTTTAATAGACTCTCAAATAGATCTAAGTGAAGCATGAGAGTTCAACAATTTCTACAAAATATTACCACCACCATGCTCTAAAATATATAAGTGAAGCACTAGAGCAAAAACTATTCAACTCAAAAGATATAAATGAACCACATAGAGTGTTCTAACAATTTCTTGGCCATATTTAAATCTCTCAAATAGGTGTGTCCAGCAAGGATGATTGTGGCAAACTAACAAGCAAAGACTCAAATTATACAAGACGCTCCAAGCAAAACACGTAGCATGTTGCGAATAAAAATATAGCTCCAAGTATAGTTACCGATGCATGAAGACGAAAGAGGGGATGTCTTCCCGGGGCATCCCCAAGCTTAGGCTTTTGATTATCTCGAATTTACTTGGGGTGCCATGGGCATCCCCAAGCTTGGGCTTTGCTACTCCTTGTTCCATAGTCCATCAAAGCAATACTCAAAACTTGAAAACTTCACAAAACAAAACTTAGACAAAAATTCTCGTGAGCTCCGTTAGTAAGAGAAAGCAAACACCAACTCAAAGGTACAGCAAGGAATTCATTCATTGTTTATATTGGTGTTAAACCTACTGTACTCCAAATTTTCTATGATTCATATCCTCCAATATTACTCATAGATGCATCGGAATAAGCAAACAACACACGAAAAACAGAATCTGTCAAAAACAGAACAGTCTGTAGTAATCTGCTGGGTTCGCCTACTTCTGGAACTCCAACAAATTCAAACTAAATTGGTAAATTTGCGCAATTTGTCTACCAATCAGCAGCAAAAGGAATCAACTAAAAATCACGCTCCAGTAAAATCTGAAGACTACTTTAGCGAGCGCTAACGATTCTGTTTTTCACAGCAAGATCAAATAAACTTCACACAAGTCCTACCAAAGGTTCTACTTAGCACAAACACTAAACAAAACATGGAAACACATCTAATCAGAGGCTAGATGCAATATTTATTCCCTAACGGCAACAAAAGCAAAAAAACTTAAAATTGGGTTGCCTCCCAACAAGCGCTATCGTTTTACGCCCGTAGCTAGGCATGATACAAGATAGATCTAGGTATTGCCATCTTTGGAAGGCAATCCATAAGTGGCTCTCATGATAGATTCATATGGTAATTTTATTTTCTTTCTCGTAAAGTGTTCCATGCCTTTCCTTAACGGAAATTGGAATCTAATATTTACTTCCTTCATACCAATAATTGCACCAATCGTTCTAAGGAAAGGTCTACCAAGAATAATAGGACATGAAGGATTGCAATCTATATCAAGAACAATGAAATCTACGGGCACATAATTCCTTGGCAACAATAAGAACATCATTAATTCTTCCCATAGGTTTCTTAATAGTGGAATCCGCAAGATGCAAATTTAAAGAACAATCATCAAGCTCATGGAAACCTAGCAAATCACACAAAGTTTTTGGGATAGTGGAGACACTTGCACCCAAATCACACAAAGCATAGCATTCATGATCTTTTATTTTTATCTTTATAGTAGGTTCCCACTCATCATAAAGCTATCTAGGTATAGAAACTTCCAACTCAAGTTTTTCTTCATAAGATTTCATCAAAGCATCAACTATATGTTTAGTGAAAGCTTTATTTTGACTATAAGCATCCGGAGAATTTAGCACGGATTGCAACAAGGAAATACAATCAATCAAAGAGCAATTACCATAATTGAATCCCTTGAAATCGAAAGTAGTGGGTTCATCACTATGCAAAGTTTTAATCTCTTCAATCCCACTTTTAGCAATTTTAGCATCAAGATCTAAAAACTCCGAATCATTGGGACACCTTAAAGCAGAATCATCTCCAATCCTATTCTCATCAAGATTAATACTAGCAAACAAGGATCTAATAGGATACACATCAATAACTTTCAGATCTTCATCTTTATTTTCACGATAACTAGAAGAACACGATTTAATATAATCTTGTCTTTTAGCACGCATTCTAGCGGTTCTTTCTTTGCATTCATCAATGGAAATTCTCATGGCTTTGAGAGACGCATTGATATCATGCTTAGGTGGGATAGATCTAAGTTTCAAAGAATCAACATCAAGAGTAATTCTACCAACACTTCTAGCCAATTCATCAACTTTAAGCAATTTCTCTTCAAGCATAGCATTGAAATTCTTTTGCGAGATCATAAACTCCTTAACACTAGTTTCAAATTCAGAAGGCATCTTTCCATAAGAGTTGTTGTAGGAATTACCAAAATTATTAGAGGAATTACTAGGAAAAGGCCTAGGATTAAGATTACCTCTATAAGCATTGTTACCAAAATTATTCCTACCAACAAAATTCACATTCAAAGATTCATTGTTATTCTCAATCAAAGTGGACAAAGGCATATCATTAGGATCAGAAGAAGCATTCTTAGCAGCAAACAATTTCATAAGTTCATCCATCACTATTTTCTTCGATAACATGCATATTTTTACTAGTAGATCTTTCGGTGTGCCATTGAGAATAATTAACCATAATATTATCTAGGAGTTTGGTAGCTTCTCCTAAGGTAGTTTCCATGAAAGTGCCTCCGGCGGCCGAATCTAAAAGATTTCTTGAAGTAAAATTCAAGCCAGCATAAAAGTTCTGAATAATCATCCATAGATTCAAACCATATGTAGGGCAATTACGTATCATTAATTTCATTCTCTCCCAAGCTTGTGCAACATGCTCATGATCTAGTTGCTTAAAATTCATAATATCGTTTCTAAGAGAGATGATCTTAGCAGGAGGGAAATACTTAGAGATAAATGCATCTTTGCACTTATTTCACGAATCAATACTATTTCTAGGCAAAGAGGAAAACCAAGTTTTAGCACGATCTCTAAGTGAAAACGGAAATAACTTCAATTTAACAATATCGTTACCCGTGTCCCTTTTCTTTTGCATATCACACAAATCAACAAAGTTGTTTAGATGGGTGGCGACATCTTCACTAGGAAGGCCGGAGAATTGATCTTTCATGACAAGATTCAACAAAGCAACATTGATCTCACAAGATTCAGCATCGGTAATAGGAGCAATCGGAATGCTAATAAAATCATTGTTGTTGGTATTGGAAAAGTCACACAATTTGGTATTGTTCTGAGCCATAGTGACAAGCAAGCAATCCAACACACAAGCAAACAAGAAGCAAGCGAACGGAAAACACACGGCGGAAGAAGGGCGAATAAAACGGCAAAGGTGAAGTGGGGGAGAGGAAAATGAGAGGCAGATAAATATAATGCGAAGGATAAGGGTTTGTGATAGGTACTTGGTATATGAATTTTGCGTAAGCCTCCCCGGCAATGGCGCCAGAAATTCTTCTTGCTACCTCTTGAGCTTGCATGCCATCGCATCGCCTTGGCATGCTCTTTGTTTTGAAAAAAAAAACGTTTAAACCATGATATTATAGGAGCATACCACATCACCTTGACAGGAATCTTCTTCCTCGGGCGCTCTTCTTTGACATCATCAGAGCCATCGTTGCTGATCTTATAGCGCAATGCACCGCATACCGGGCACACGTTCAAATCATGTTTTCTGATTTTTGAAAGGCGTGACCGTGCCTCTTACAGAAGCAAAAGAAAAAAGAACACACGTTTTTTCGCGCAATTTTTTTTATTCAAAAGCTTGGAACGACTAGTAAAAAATCAAAAAATCAAAAAATATATGAAAAAATCATCTAAAAAGCTAAAAAGCCGTGAAAAAAAATCAAAGGAAACATCTAGAGCGTGACACGTGGCGGAGGCTGAGAGCGCCCTCTCAGCCGACCCCAAGTGACTATTGGGGAGACTCCCGGCTAGAGCTCCTTGATTAATTGCTGCCGAAAGAAAACACCACATATCAACATGCAGGAGAATAGTGGGAAAACCGCATATGAGCACGGGCTCAGCTGCACCCGCTCAAAAAAATTCAAAAAAAATACTAAAAATTCAAAAACAATATGTGGTAGATCATTTGATACGTGAGGTCCGCTCCAAATTTCAACTCATTTGGACATCTGAGCAATTTTGGGCAAAAAAGACAAATCGGGTCAAAAACAGTTCCTGAACAGTATACTGTTTTACAGACCCCGATTTTGTCTTTTTTTCCCAAAGCTCACAAAATGTCCAAATGAGTTGAAATTTGGAGCGAACCTCACGCATCAAATTATCTACCACATATTTTTTTTTGGAATTTTTTGATTCTGGTTAGTATTTTTTTTCTCATGAACGCGGGTGCAGCTGAGCCCGGGTGCAGATTCGCCGCACTCGGAGAATAGTCCACTTCTTTTGGTGGGTTGAAACAAATAAGCTAGCTGTACACATGGTGGCCCGCGTAGGGCCCCATGTGTTGTTCACGCACATGGAGTGGCAAACAAATAAGCTAGCTGTACACATGGTGGCCCGCGTAGGGCCCATGTGTTGTTCACGCACATGGAGTGGCTCCTTTTGCACGCTGACATCAAACTCATGACATCGGCATGAGCAGTCAATAGTAAGGCTGACTCTGCTGCGTCAAGGTGTCATTCAATATAGTGTAGATATGTACTTCCTCTGTAAACTAATATAAAAGCCTTTAGATCATTACTTTAATGATCTAAGCGCTCTTATATCAATTTATGGAGAGAGTAATTTGTTATTGCCATGTATTGTGTACATAAATATCAATAAAACCCTCACAGTAGTGAGTAGAGTGAGCGAAAATATTATCCTCTTCTTCCTTCAACTCTCTCTCTCTCTGGCTCCCCTGCTTCTGCCCGGAATGGATCCGCCGACGAGAGGGCTGAGGTTGGGCTAACTTGTACAGTAGTACGGTGGCTGTAATATGACAGTGTGATCTGTGATGTACTATTAAGCAGCACGCCTTTAATTTATACGGCCATATATCTACGTACGCCTTTATAGATGGGAGGTGCGACGTAAACATGCTTCATGGGCAGAAGGTGATCTGGTAGTTACTATTGCCTCTGCAGGCGTGTGTGGCCATGTCGTTGGGGTGTTGGTAGGCTTGCGGCGGTGGGCAGCTGGGATCCCTGCACCGTAGCGCGTCGCCGGTGCTGCATGAGAAGTCCATGGCAAGGTTGAAGCCGTCGATCACCGAGATGTCGTAGAAGTCCTGGGTGCTGCCGCCGCCGATGGTGAACTCGGCAAGCGTTGCTGGTGGCCGCCCGGAGAGGGAGCAGGACAGCTGGCCACCGCAGTCGCCGGTCTGGCAGCTCCCGCTACCGCCATTGAAGGAGCACCCGGTGCGGGCCCATATCCTCCCGGCATGGGTTCCCGCGGGTACACTGATGCTGGACGTCTGGCCTGAGCCCAGCGCGAAGCCCCCACCCACCGGGATGCCCGCCGGCCAAATTGTGGAGCCGCAGTTGTTCTTGATGTTGAAGGTGGCCGCGCTGGCACCGGCGGCAAAAACAGTGAAGAGGAGGAAGAGCACCGCAGAGGTCGCCATTGCTGCAAGCTCTAGTTAGCTTTGGTGTTGTTGCTGTGCTCGAGCTTTGCTGTTGGAGGATGAGTGAATTTGTTGCCAATATTTATAGATAGCTGATGAGAAGAAAAGTATGGCCAGTGAAGCCAAAGCTTGAGAAATTATCCAGATGTTGCCAATATTGTCCCAGAAATTCTACATGAATGGACAAGATAGCAGCAGGTTCGACCAAAACCGACCATTACTTATCTTGAAGCTAGAACCACACATTACATATGTATAGATAGAAGAAGAAAAGTATGGCCAATGAAGACAAAGCTTGAGAAATTATCTAGATGCTGCCAATATTGGCCCAGAAATTCCACACGAGTGGACAATATAGCAGCAGGTTTGATCATTACTTGCAGCGAAGCTAGAACCGCACAATACATTGCATTTCCTGCATCGAGCATTTTTCTCGGGTTGTGTATTTGGATGCTTCCTGCCGTGTTCGAGTAGTCATTAGTGGGCTGGAAATACATCACATTTCACATGGACCCACGTACATTATATTCAGACTAAAGTTTGACTTCCTCAAAACTGAAAAACCACGAAGAAAACGAATGAAAAAGAATATAAACATGAAAGCCGAGAAAGAGACAAATAAATAAGAAGAAAACTTAAAAAAATTAAAAATCAAAGAAAACATAAACAAAGCTGGTGAAAACCAAGAAACGAAATGAAGGAACCGAAAGAAATCACAGTAGTAGAAAGAAATGAAATCAATGAAACCGAGAAAGAAAGAAAAAACGATGAATAAAGCACAGAAAATAAGAAAACCGGGATGAAACTCAACTAACTAAAAAGAAAAAGAAAAAGAAAAAGAAAACAGAAAGACAAAAACTAGAAGAAAACCGAACCAAAAACCAGACACAACCATCGATTTGTAGCAAGCGAGCGAGGACGAGCAATGGCTAGCTGGGCCGCATGCCGCGACGCCTAGACACGCCTTCACCGCTAGCCGCTAGAAGGTGATTAAACCAAAAAAGGTGAATTAAGCAAAGAAGAGAAGGAAACCCAAGGAAAACCAAGAGGGAAAAGAATCTAAAAAATCAAACGAAAAGAAAAGGAAAAATAACTAGAAGAAAACCGTACCAAAAACCAGGACATCCATGATCCGGAGCAAGCGAGTGAGGAGAAGCAATGGGCTTTTTTTTTAGAATCATCAACGGCTGGCTATGTGCTGGTTGTTGCGATGCGAAGACTCGCCTCACCTGTACGTAGCTCGAACAGGGCGGGCCCAGTAACCACAAGCTGCGTCATGCTGATGTCATGCATGATTTTATTTTTATTTTTTATTTTTCCTCCACATTTTTATTTTCGTTATTTTAATTTTTTATAGTTCATAATATTCTAAATCTAAGTGAAAAATTTAATATTGTATTTTAAAGATTTTAAACATATATAGAAAAATATTTCGGGTGTATCAGAGAAAGTGCATAACGTGAATGAAAAATTATAAATGTTAATCATAAGTATAAAAAACGTTTGTATCAATAATAAATGCCAAACATTTCAAAAACAATATACCTGACATTTAAAGAATGTTTATATAAGGTAAAAATCTGCTCGTGTAATTCAAATATTAATTTGTATATTCAACAAAATGTACATCATATTTATAAAGAGGAAAACGGAGAAACAGAGGAAAACTGTTGCAAAAAAAGCAAATAATAATGTAGTAAAATAAAATCAAAGAATGAAGCTAAAAAGAACGAAAGGAAGAAACAGTATTGACCAATGAACGCAGCTACGAGACACGGTGCAAGCAAAGCCATCGAGCGACGCAACTAGTGCTACCTGTTGACATAGCAGCCCTGGCGGTGAACCTCGAGTTATGTGTGGGCCATTCTGCACCGATTATCCACTGAAAAAAAATATTGTAGCTATCATAGGCAAAACTGTTGTACTAAATGTTTTAATTTTTTACGAGTGTTGCAATATAAGTATTTTCAAATTGCTTGTGCTAAAAGGTGCTCAGATTTCAAAGTAAAAAATTAGCCAGATTTCATATGAAATTTAGGCTTAGACAAAAAGAGATAGCATCTTTGCTACAGATGGATAGCAAATCTGAGAAACAAGACAAAAAATTCAGAATTTTTTAACTACGGATTTATGAAGAGATCTACTCCCTCCGCCCCATAATGTAAGACGTTTTTTTAACTCTACCGCTAAAGTTAAAAAAACGTCTTACATTATTGGACGAAGAGAGTAGATAACACATGCAGATTTTCTGGAAGAGGTCAGATGGATATTTCATTAGCTTTCATTCATTGAAATTTTGTTATTTGCATAAATTGGTCCTCGCTATCTCAGGGTACTCATTATACCAGCAGGAAGCTACATCATGTCTGCTTGATTTGGCCAAAACATTAGCTGCTTCCTTACAAGACATATTTACAGGACGAAATATACAGAACAAATATCACGGTTATTCTCTCAAAAAAAATCATGGTTATACATATGATATCATCTGTTATGATGCTAACTACTATGGGAGTTGTCTTGCTCTGCGCCCTTCATCTTGTTGATCAATGTCAAGCAATCAGATGCTATTTCCATTTTCTGAAAACATGCTTCCACTAGTAGAAAACAGGCCTTTGGTTCAGGCCTGCCCAGCCCATTAGTCCCGGTTCTATCACGAACCGGGACCCATGGTGGCATTGGTCCCGGGTCTTGAGCCTAGAGGGCCGGCCGGGCCTCATGGGGCATTGGTCCCGATTCTTCTGTCCTCATTGGTCCCGGTTCTAGACACGAACCGGGACCAATGGGCCTTGCTCCTGACCCACAACCATTGGTCCCGGTTTGTGTCTGGAACCGGGACCAAAGGGGGGCTTTTAGTCCCGGTTTCAACCACGAACCGAGACCAATTAGGTGCCTATATATACCCTATCGCCCGCTAGCACACCACTCCAATGCTCTGTTTTTTTCTGACCGGCGAGGGAAGAGCTTTGTGATGCTCTAGCTCACCTCGTATGCACATGAAGTGTTCGATGAAATGCCCTAGCCACACTACTTAAGATTTCTCCTCTTGAAGCTCCTTGTCCAAGCTCCATTTTCCCCAAGATTTGCCGGTCCCTCCTGTCCCGTCCCTGTCCTCACCGTCGTTATTCGCCCGCGCCGAACTCGTCGCCAGCACCACCGTGGTGAGCCTTCTGTTCTTATCTTCTTTCTAAAAGAAAAAAATTCTTACTTGTATGATTTAGAAAGATATTGTATAATTTTCTTACTTTTATTATTGTTTGTTATTATATAGTGTGATGGTTTTGGTATCCGCCCATGTCGGCCCTCATCCTGTCTATGATTCGGATGTGGTATATTATTTTTAATTTATAACTATTTTCTTTAGTGTTTATGACAATTATGCCGACCAACATGACATTTATCTAGGAGGTATCTGAACCGGAAATTCCAACCGACCCACTTGTGGAGAGATTAAATTTAGTTGAAAAGGAAAACAATTACTTGAAGAAAAATTTGGAAAAAACTGAGGAGGAGAAGATGGAATTGGAGTTGCATGTTGCGGAAGTCGTCGATGATCACAAGATCAAGATGTACCCTATTGTCTCAAGAGGTTAAATTTAGTTGAAGAAGAAAACAATTACTTGATGGAAAAATTAAAAAAAGTTGAGGAGGAGAGGATGATATTGGAGTTGCATGTTGCGGATGTCATCGATGATCACAAGATCAAGATGGATGCCATGCGCTTGAAGATTAGAAAGATTAGAAAATATGACATTCATACCGAGGCTTCGTATCATTATGCTGTTGGATCAATTGTTACCTTGGTTGCGATTATGATCACATTTGTTGTTGCATTGAAATGTTTTACATAGTTTCATTATATGGTTTAATTAGATGCTCTGGAGAACTATGTATGTATACTTTGTTTTTAATGATGAACCTCTATTAATTTGGTCACACATATCTATTCATAATGTTCTGTAATGGTTTTTATAACACTTAATTATATATAATGCACGCAGATGAACCGACAATGGATGTACGGTGACAGACGCACCTCCGAGTTTATTAAGGGCATGCATAATTTTCTTGAAGTGGCTGAGGCAAACAAGCAGAATGGTTTTATGTGTTGTTCATGCCCTAGCTGTGGGAATACGAGGTCTTACTCTGACTCAAAAACCCTTCACACCCACCTGCTTTATAAAGGTTTTAATGCCACACTGCAATGTTTGGACCAAGCACGGAGAAATAGGGGTTATGATGGAAGACGGCGAAGAAGAAGAGGATGATGACAACTATGTGCCCCCTGAATACAGTGATGCTGCAACAGGGGAAACTGAAGATGAAGAGGAATCAGACGGTGTGCCCGATGATGATCTCCGCTGGGTCATTGTTGATGCAAAGAGACAGTGCGAAAGTGAGAAGGAGAACCTGAAGTTCGATCGCATGTTAGAGGATCACAAAAAAAGATTGTACCCCAATTGCGAAGATGGCAACACAAAGCTCGGTACCGTACTGGAATTGCTGTAGTGGAAGACAGAGAATGGTGTGCCTGACAAAGGATTTGAGAAGCTATTGAAAATATTGAAGAAGAAGCTTGCAAAGGATAACAAATTGCCCGACAGTACGTACGCAGCAAAGAAGGTCATACGACCTCTAGGATAAGAGGTGCAGAAGATACATGCATGCCCTAATGACTGCATCATCTACCACAGTGCGTACGAGGATTTGAACGCATGCCCTGTATGCGGTGCATTGCGGTATAAGATCAGACGAGATGACCTTGATGATGTTGACGGCGAGCGTGCCAGGAAGAGGATTCCTGCCAAGGTGATGTGGTAGGCTCCTATAATACCATGGTTGAAACGTCTGTTCAGAAAGAAAGAGCATGCCAAGTTGATGCGATGGCACAGAGAGGACCGTAAGAAAGACTGGAAGTTGAGAGCACCCGCTGACGGGTTACAGTGGAGAAAAATCGAGCGAACGTACTGGGAGGAGTTTGCAGGTGAAGCAAGGAACGTATGGTTTGGTTTAAGCACGGATGGCATTAATTCTTTTGGGGAGCAGAGCAGCAATCACAGCACCCGGCCTGTGATTCTATGTATCTATGACCTTCCTCCTTGGTTGTGCATGAAGCGGAAGTTCATTATGATGTCAGTACTCATCCAAGGCCCTAAGCAACCCGGCAACGACATTGATGTGTTCCTAAGGCCATTAGTTGAAGAATTTTTACAGCTATGGAATGGACAAGCTGTACGTGTGTGGGATGAGGACAACCAGGAGTAATTTGACCTACATGCGTTGATGTTTGTAACCATCAATGATTGGCCTGCTCTCAGTAACCTTTCAGGACAAACAAACAACAGATACCACGCATGGACGCACTGTTTAGATGACACCAAAAGTATATACCTGGACAAATGCAGGAAGAATGTGTACCTGGGGCATCGTCGATTTCTTCCGACCAACCATTAATGTCGAAAGAAAGGCAAGCATTTCAAATGCGAGGCAGATCACCGGAAGAAGCCCGCAATGCGTACTGGTCATCACATACTGGAACCTGACAAAGGTGCCCCGGACGCGCCTCAATGATGACCTCGTCGAAGTCACGACCGTACCAGAACGTGCGACGGCCACGTGCGTTGTACTGGCCGCCATGTCCGATCCGATGCTGGCCACGAGGAATGGTGGGCCCCTCAACCATGTAGCCGGCTCTGTTGATGTGCCACCCTGGGGAGGCGGGAGGTCGGAGGCACGAAGATGTCCACCGTAAGCGATGAGGTCCAGGACCCTGCTGGCACCGCACCACTCCGGTTGCCGCCTCCGCCATTCGACATCGTCGCCTCGATGTGGGTGAGATGGGTTGGATTTGAGGCTGATCTTGTGCGTTAGCAACGTGGCGGACAAGGCTATTTATATATGAGGCGTGCCAAGGAGGCCAGTCGTCGTCGAGGGGACCCGTCATCAAGGATGGCCGCGGGAGCCAACAAGACCAGCCATCAATGGAGGCCTCGGGAGCCGGCGATAGCTGTTTGGCAGTGGCCTAACCGTCGCCCACAGCCATGCCGGGGTCAGGCTGACTGGACGGGTCAATGTGGTGCGACTGGCCATGCTAGCGGCCACCCGGCCCGGCGTGATCCACACGACACTTGTGCGGCGCGATAGAACGGGCTGCTGCAACGGGCCCGACTGCCATGTCGTGTCACGTGGCGCCCGTATGGCAGGCTGGGGACATGTGGCTTGGCGAGAACGGCATGCATATGGCGTTTGTTCATACATACACAGCGGGCGTATCAGCATGGATGGGCGGTCGGCATCTTCTTGAGATAAGACCATCATGCCCTTTGTTACAAAAGGGTATCGGGCAATCTCAACCCTCCTCGTGTTTATGGGGGTGTATATAAAGAAAAAGATTTAGATTATTAATTGAAGGACAATGATATTTGGCACATGTGTGGTGGATAGCAAAACTACCACACTCCTCCTTTCTTTCATATACATGCATGCATGCATTAGGATATAGATTAGGGTGTGACTAACTCTCTTTTCATGTCCATTCCTCTCTCTAATTACATACATGCACTAGAGGACAAAAAAACTGATGTCATTCTAGATTCTCTCCTATTTCAAAAATTCAAAATGTTTTGTAGCTTAAACCGTAGGTCCGATGCAAAAGCCGTTTTCACATAAAAGATTCGTCGCGATGAGATCTTCGAAATTAGATCTCATGTTGGTATGTTCCGACGAATCTTTTTTCCAGGTCAAAATTTACCACGGCTCAGCTACATAAGTTACCAAGCCTGTGGGATGCAACTTACCGTGCTATTTCAACATAAGTTACCGGGGTTATATTTTTCAGCACCCCCCTGGGGTCAAAAGTTACCATAGGTGTTTGTACTTAATTTAGTAGGCATGTGGTTCATATATTACCATGCTATTTTCACATAAGTTATCGGGGGATGTTTCTCAAAAACTTTTTCCCTTTGGTTAAAAGTTTTCGCAGTATTTGTACATAAGTTATAGGGTATGCGGTTCGTATTTACCATATTATTTTCACATTAGTTATCGGGGTATATTCTTTCTCCCGGTCAAAAAAGTTACCGCGGTGTTTCTGGTAAGTTGTCGGGTATGCGGTTCACATATTACAGTGCTATTTTCGCACAAGTTACCTCGAGGATTGGAGTATGTTTTTCAACAACTTTGTTTCCCGTTAGTCAAAATTATTGCGGTGTTTATTCTTAAGTTATCGGACATGCAATTCATATATTACCGTGTTATTTTCACATAAATTGCTTTCAACAACTTTTTCTCCCGGTCTAAAAAGTTACCATAATATTAGTATTAAGTTATCATGTATGTTATTTGTATATTATCGTGCTATTTCTACATAAGTTTCTGAGGTTATATTCTTTGACAACTTTTTCTCCTGGTCAAAAAGTTACTGCGGTGTTTCTATGTACGTAATCAAGTATGTGTTTCGTATATTACCGTGTTATTTTCACATCAATTATCGATATATGTTTTCAACAACTTTTTCCTCGCGGTCAAAAAAGTTAATTACCGAGGTGGTTGTACGTAAGTTATCGAGTAAATGGGTGGCATATTACCGTACTATTTTTCACATAAGTTACCGGGGTATGTTTTCAACAACTTTTTATTTCGATCGAAAAAGTTACCGTAGTATTTCAACGTAAGTTATCGGGTATGTGGTTCGTATACTATCATGCTATTTTCACATAATTTATCAATGGTTTACGGTGATATTTGTCAACTGTTTGCTCTGCTCCTCCCTTCTCCCGATTTTTTGAAGAGGAAAGGGAGATGCAACACAGTAGCGTAAGTATTTCACTCAATTTTTGAGAACCAAGGTATCAATCCAGTAGGAAACCACGCGCCAGTCCCTCGCACCTGCACAAACAAATAAGAACTTCACAGCCAACGCGATAAGGGGTTGTCAATCCCTTTACGGTCACTTACGAGAGTGAGATCTGATAGAGATGATAATTATATTTTTGGTATTTTTGGTTTAATAAAACAGCAAATAAAAGCAAGAAAAGTAAAGTAGATGTAGATTGATATGTTGAGAATAGACCCCGGGGCCATAGTTTTCTCTAGTGGCTTCTCTCATGATAGCGATATTCTATGGCGGGTAAACAAATTACTGTCAAGCAATTGATAGAAAAGCGAATAATTATGAGACTATCTAGGCATGATCATTGTATATAGGCATCACGTCCGAGACAAGTAGACCGACTCCTGCCTGCATCTACTACTATTACTCCACACATCGACCGCTATCCAGCATGCATCTAGTGTATTGAGTTCATACGAACAGAGTAACGCTTTAAGCAATATGACATGATGTAGAGGGATAAACTCAAGCAATATGATGTAAACCCCATCTTTGTATCCTCGATGGCAACAATACAATACGTGCCTTGCTGCCCCTACTATCACTGGGAAAGGACACAGCAAGATTGAACCCAAAGCCAAGCACTTCTCCCATTGCAAGAACTATAGATCTAGTAGGCCAAACCAAACCAATAATTCGAAGAGACTTGCAAGGATATTATGAGCACACATAAAAAGTTCAGAGAAGAACCAAATATCTTTCATAGATAACCTTGATCATAAACTCACAATTCATCGGATTTCGACAAACACACCGCAAAAAGAGATTACATCGAATAGATCTCCTCGAAGATCGAGGAGAACTTTGTATTGAGATCCAGAGAGAGAGAAGAAGCCATCTAGATACTAGCTATGGACCCGAAGGTCTGTGGTAAACTACTCACACCTCATGGTGAGGGCGATGATGATGATGATGAAAGCCTCCGTGATGGACCCCCCTCCCGGAACAGGCTCCAAGATGGGATCTCCACGGGAACAGTAGCTACGGCGGTGGAATTAGGGTTTTCTCTTTGCGTATGGAGTTTCTGGGGTACGTAGGTATATATAGGAAGAAGGGGGCACCGGGGACGCGCCGTGGGAAGGGGGGCGCGCCCCCACCCTCAAGGGTGGCCCCTCTGTCCCCTGGCTTCGCCCTGAAGTCTTTCGTGCATGATTTACTCCAAAAATATCTCTCGCGAAGGTTTCATTCCGTTTGGACTCCGTTTGATATTCCTTTTCTGCAAAACCCTGAAATAGGCAAAAACAACAATCTGGACTGGGCCTTTGGGTTAGTAGGTTAGTCCCAAAAATGATATAAAGTGAATGATAAAGCCCATTAAACATCCAAGACTTCATAAATAATAGCATGGAACAATCAAAAATTATAGATACGTTGGGGACGTATCAATCCCTTTCCCAACAGTCAAATGCATAGTAAACACTTTTACTAATACTTGCAAACAAACATTGCTTTGTTTGTATCTGAAAATAATTTTCAGTTCCATGAATATCATATAACTATCCAAACTTTCGAAGTTTGGGTTTCATGGAAGCAAACATATTCCACTTGACCGTAACATAATTCTAGCTTTTGGATCGAAGGACGAGAGTCTCATCATCCATTGCATTTAGCGGGAGTATACGGAAAGCATGCGATAGGACAAAGTCCTTCTCAGCACTTTTGAGGACAATCCTCACATTACGTTACCAATCGTAAAGTTTTAACCAGATATTTAACAGCTATTCAATTTTAACAGGGAAGGTGGAAACGCGAGCCATTATTCTACAATTATTTTGCAAGAAACACTTAGATAGTGTTCATAATTAATTGCACTGTGAATTAAACATGTTAATTCAACAGTGCGCTCCCACTCAAAACAATATCTCTCAAAATTGATTATGAGTGCACAAGACCCGCATATCCATTCAACGCCTTTGAATGAGATGAACACTGATTGCGCGAAATTCAATTGGTAGGCAAACTTGCCGATCACATCTCTATGTGACTCATGTTCATCTTTCGATGGGCGTGTTCCGAGCTCAGGGAGATCCTTCCAGAACGTCAAGACAACCAAGTGATCTTGCTGCGATGTCTCAACTCACCCGCCTCACACTTCCCTAATCGTTCGTACCCAGGGAGATCCTGCGATACCCCGAAAAGTTAGGTGCCGTGACGGTGCTACACTTGGGAGAACACTAACTACTTGATATTTTTGTGAGAGATCACCCTAATAAAAGCAACTACCGCGCAATCAAGAAGGGTGCATCATAAGGGATAAACATCTCAGGCAATTCATAATAGCATGATATTGTATAGCCCTTTCTGACGGAGAAGTCTTTCATTTCTTCGTCTTCGGCATTCGCGTCGGTGTTCACCTTCGCGAAGATTGCCACCACCTTGTCGATGCATCAGATAATATTTCTATCTCTATAGCTAATAAAATAATGCATTATACAAGGTTGACACGCAGGTCATTTAAAGTGCAATCATATGGCTCCAGCCATCATGCCAAATCATGACACGCAGGTGATGTTAATCAATTTACATCATATAGACATCTCATACATAATCAAATTATTATGAGCACTGCTATACCACATCATATGCACATGCAAACCCTCCTGTAAAACCAAGTTAGACGTCTCTAATCGGTTCATGCAAAAACTTGTTTTACGTGGCTTCTAAGGTTTCGAAACAAGCACTAGCTACCAACGTCCATCATCAAGCATGATAATCCATGTTGCTAGATTAATATTGCGGGGTGTATGAAACACGAGATAATAAAATCTCAAGCCCCATACTGAACTTTGACATACGCATGACCCCCGTGCTGATCATATCTGCATTGCCCTTTCGTCTGCTAAATTTCATCTTTCTTTTTAACTACGGTGGAATTCAATGAACTGTTAGCACTTCGTTGATCAATCAAGACCGCGGATTGCCAGAACATTGAAACTCCACCATACTATTATCAAGATCAGAAATATGCAAATTCAAGGGAAGCAACAAGAACATGGGGTAATAGATTTCATCTGTCACCCGCATAAATAATTTTCAGCAATTGATCTCATCTACTACCTAATTATATTATGCAATACCCATACATCTCTATGTATTCTAGATCGCAACCTGCATCTACGCATAGCACGGCTCATGATGCCATTGTAAGGGAACGCAGCAGAAAACAAAAATTTCTGACCTACGCACCAGCCCAGGACCACTCTGGAGACTGCATACAAGGTTTGATATGTTTCGTAACCGACTCGTAGCGCAGCGGAAGTACAGTCGATGACGAACGGCGGTGCAGATCCCCGCAGCTAGGATTTACAACCTCCCAACCGCGAGGATGTATACCCTCATCCGCCCCACGGACATCCCTCCGGGAGGCGATCGGACAGTCCCCCGGACGATGTCGCGGACAGCCCTTCGGGAGGACCCTCAAAACTCGGACGGTCACTCGGACAGCCCTTCGGGAGGATTCACAGAACTCGGACCATCACTTGGACAGCCACTACAAGAAATATGTCAACTTGTGACCCTCGCTATTGGTCGCTGAAAGGTCATTGTTTTTCATTTGTGACCTTTTTTTGACCAAAAACAGAAGGTCAAAAGCTGGCGGTCGTAAACTGAAATTAATGACATTCTGTTACAGGTCATTGGTTCTTCGACCAAAATTTTGGTCACTAGTAGCCTCCCTAGACCACGTAGGCATCCAGCGTGGCAAGCTGATGTGGCACAAAAATTAGCCCGGTCCAATTCGGTTTTCTACATGGGCCTAGCCCATTTTTAATGTATTTTTTCCTGTGCTTTTATTAGCTACATGGGCCTAGCCCAACAATTCAGCCTTTGATTTCTTTGCATGGCCCTTTTAACAGTAGGTTTTCTTTTTGATCATGTATTTTTCTGGGCCATTTCTTTGCTGGACCTCTCATGTATTTCCCTCAAAAATGATTGTCCAATATAACTTGGGCCTAGCCTAGTTCCAAAAAAATGGATCCAATCCAAAAAAATATTATGCCATTGACATTACAACACATCACACCACAAGCTATCTTGGGCAGTTCTGATACATTTTCAAAGCAACGTGCAATGTTATAATATTACAACCATTCATTCCAGCAATACATATCTTTACATCCCAGGAACAGTAAGTGCCAAACAAAACTATCCTACGACAAAGAAAATTCAAACAGAAATTTACATGATAAGAAATAACATAAGTTCCTATTGTCCTCCTTCAACATTTCAAAACCTCATTCACCTGGCAGTACATCGATCATGAGTGAGAAACTATATAGCAGAAAAAAATGTTCAAATGATGCAAAAAATAACAGCTGTATTCGGGTATAGATTAATTAGTCATTCCACAAGGTATGGCAGGTACAGATTCATCAGCCATTAGAGTAGATAATAACATCACTGGCAACAATTAATGCGATTTGGATCAAGTCTCAAGCATAATACAATACCAGTTTATACTCCTCTTTTAGAGGTATAGATTATAGCTAATGGGAGTTGATGTCCAAGAGTATTTGCAAATGATACAACATCATGGAGTAGGATAACATGTTTAGTAGTACATGTTATATAGTAAGCAAGCAAGGAATTTGGCAAGCTATGTTGCAAGATAATTGTTGTGTCGCTAACAATCACCATGTAAGAATGCTTTGTTGTAATAATACATGCACATCAAGTGAGAGTGGTGTTCTGTTCTTACCACAGCAGCACAAGTTAGATGATGCCTGATTCACCCTGCTTCTCCACAAGACTGGACCAGGAGCACGCATCCTCGAAGGAACCAACAACGCTGCTTACTCCTTTGGCTCAGCTCCTTGCTGCGGAGGACGGCCGAGACTTGGATGCGGAGTCCCTGGGGGTTGGGTGTCACCTGCTCCCTCTCATTGTAAGTTGTAATCAGGTGCAGGCTCCCTGGGCGATTCATGAAAGGGAAGTTCTCAAGCTTGACAATCTCGTTGTCCGACAAGTAAATCGTGTCAAGCTGGTCCTGTTATCAAACAAGGAACAAAGACAGTTATAAACACATCTAGAGAAGGACCTGGAGCAACTACAAACAATTAAAAACGAGATTAAAAGAACCCTATGATTTCAATTTCAAATCAAGCTAAACAGTTTAAATACTAAGCCATCGGTAATACAAAAATCGCCAAGAGGTGTGTCACTGATGGTAGAGCCAGTACAAGAAAGTAGTCTGGTAACACAATAACAAGCCACACATAAAATTGTTATGCCCTAGACAACTACATGGAAGAAAGCAAAAGTAACCAGAACAGTAGAGGTGTGGTGATCAAGTATATAAACACTCCTAGCAGCTAATTATATAAGGGCACTGCTCATAATGAAGAGCAAAGTATTTTTATGGGGAGGAAAGGCTCCCAGCTTCACCACCCCCACGATATGCATTCAAATCATGTATAGGAATCGAATCCAAGCGACTGAATCGGATCGGAAATATAAAAAATTAGTTGTTCAGAATTTTAGTTTTAAGTCTGAAATAAAAATTCATGCTAGAAATAGCATCAAAGTGTATCAAATGAAAGGTGTTGTATGACACATAACTGAAGCTTTCCCCAACCAAATATTTATTTTTAGCCATGGAGAAAACATCTCAAGCATGCGCATCAGCTACTTCTACATCGGACAGTATAAGCATCTCAAGTCTGCCATATGCTGATACCACCAAACTACGTCTGAAGCTAATTAGCTAGCAAGTACGTCTCCAAATAGCTTACTCCCATGTATCTGTATGCATGGCCTTTGTAGATAGGGACGAAGGGGTTCCCTACCATAACAAGCGAAAAGAATCTGCCATCCCGGCAAGCAACCGACGTCCAGGATCAAACATCATAAATGAACCGATGCACAGGGATCAGACACATGCCGCTTACCACCACAGATCTCTCACAGGTTAGTATCAAGCTGAAGTGGATCTTGGTCATCGATTTTCGCACCAGAGAATCAGTTCAGACGCATATTTTCCTCCCAGTTGCAACCTATCCAGATCCCTTCTGTCAGCAACAAATACACAGACAAGAGATTAGTAAGCTAACCTGAGAAAGATTAAACAAAGCAAATGATATGGGCATGCATGATTGATTAGTCTGGAAGTGTGTTCTCTACATTTGCTTAGGGTGGCCATGTGATGGAGCTACTGCATGTTGCATGTTGCATGTTGGGGTTGTATACTGACATGACATACTGTAGTGTAGGAGATTGACTGGGCTTTTTTATTGTTATGTTTCTGCACCTCTTGTCTCACTAACGATGATGTGAAGGACACATGGAATGGGATTACATTGCTAGATACCATGCACGATTTGCAGCTAGATAGATGAAACGGCGTGAAACAAAATGAACCTAATATTTGCATTATACCAAGTAGTCAGGCGTGTGGTGCATCTCTGCGTCCGCTCAACGTGTCCTCCGACAAGCCGGTGCAGCTGGCGACGTCAAGGAGGGATGCCAACGCCGACGACCCCGAGGATCTGGATTAATCCCCTGAAGAAGCAAAAAACAACCGGCAAGATAATAATCAATCCCCCGAAACACCGTCAACACTCAGCAGGCAACACAAGTCCGTACATCAAAGAGCAACACGCCAGTTCGACCCAACAACTTTTTGCCTCTCCAATTTGCTAACAAGACTAGAGCATATTATACATCTCTAAACTAGATGATGACAGATAATTCATGAAGTTTACCAATCGAACTAACAATTGCAGGATACTACAAACTTCAGTTGGTAATAGTACAATCGAGAAATATCATGAGATTTATCCGGCGAGGTAGCATCGAAACTAACTATAACAACATGGTGATCAACATGCAAATATGAACAGACTAGAGACCAATACAATGAGTTCATGCTACAGGCTCGAAATCAAACCAACACATATGCAGGCTAGTACTACTTGAGAAAGACAGATCCACAAGGACTACTTCTTTCTACAGGTACCTACTTAGGCTGTCTAGGTAAGGGCAGGGACGAACCACATTGGTGCCCTCGGAGGCCTGCTCGACAGACTCGAAGAGGAAGCTGGGCGCCTCGCGGTCGTCCTCCCGGACGAGGCAGCGGTAGGCCAGCACCGGCGTGAGGTGGTCGGAGAAGATGCAGCGCTGGAGGGGCAGCAGCGTGTGCCCCGCCGCAGCCGCCGACCTAAAGGCATCCTCGTCCTCCCGCACCGATGCCCGCGCGCGCGACAGACGACCCACATTCAGTCATTCAGTCAATCGCGCAAAGCCACAACTAATCAGCACCACAAGGTTCCAAAGCAGGGAGACCACAAAGAGGGGGACTCACCGACGGCGTCGAGCTTCTGGAAGGCAGTGGCGGCGCGACACGCGAAGACGGGGCGCGCGCGAGGCAACAGCGGCGATGAGGCAAGCGCGCTCACGCGGCAGCCGACGGCGAGGCGCCCCTGCGGAAGCAGAGGCGGCGCGAGCATCCTTCTCGGCACGCGCGTCGACGGCTGCGCGGGGCGCAGCGAGAGGAGCATGGTGCACGTCGGTAGGACGCGGGAGCTTCGAGAGGTGGTATGGAGAGGGGAGGGGGAGCTCGATCTGAGGGAGGGATACGGCGGTGGGAGGGATCGAGGGGAGCGCCGTCGATGGCGTCGGCGAGGAGATGGGGGGAGGAGGGGTGCGATGGGAGGAGGGGATCGATGGGATCTGGGTAGGGTTTGGGTAGGTGGATGCGGGTGGGGTTTTTCTTTTTCTTTTTTTTCTATACATAAATGGATGGATGGATGGATGGATGTGGTATGGAGAGATGGATGGATGGATGGGCGCCATGTCATCGATCCGTGTGACAACGAATTCCACCAATGGGAATAGAACACATATAATTGTGTTTTTTCTTTTGTTTTTCTTCTACTTTTTCACATGAAAAAATCAAATATTGATCTCATATTGTGCACAAGAGTGCATCTTCGAATGCCAAAGAATGTTGCCTAAGAAAGTTTTCATTTTCTTTAGACGAAAACTCAATTTTCCATTTTTGGAGTTCCCAAAATGGGTTTAATTGTGAAGGGCCTACCAAATATTTGTTGCAAAATTGGACCAAATCAATTTTCTAAACTATTAGGCCATATTTAATGCACAATTGACCAAACAGTTGGGTGTCAAAAGCTTTTATCCACCTCTCGTGAAAAACACAAATTTCTGCCGATTCAGTAGGAAGCGGGTCAAATTTGAACTGCAACTACCTCATAGTTCCCTATTTATTTAAAAAAAATATTTCTAGGTACTTAAGTATCTATATAATCAGAGAAACACAAAAAAAATTCCAAGATTCAACCACTAGCTAGGAACGGCCATGCCTTCCGTTTTGACGGCATTTTGAAACGGGCATAAAAAATTCAAAAAAATCAAAAAAATTGGAAAGCCTTCGCATTGTGTCATTATATTGGACCAAGTTACCAGGAAAAATAATAAACTTATAATACGGTAATTTTTTTAAAAAAGTGTTCTCACAAACGAGCTATTATGTATGGAGATCAATGGCTTTCAAGCCAAATGATTAATTTTATGGCCACACTCATGGCATAGTTTGTTCAAATGATCTCATATTGTGCATAAGGGTGCATCCTGGAATTCCACACAATGTTTCCTAAGAAATTTTTTATTTTCTTTGGACGAAAAATTCCTTTTCTATTTTCCGAGTGCCCAAAATGAATTTTTTTTTGTGAAGGACCTACCATATATTTGTTGCAATATTGGACCAAAATATTTTAATAAAATAATAGGCCATATCTAATGCACAATTGACAAAATGGTTGGGTGTCAAATGATTTGATCCACCTCTCGTGAAAAAGACAAATTTCCGCCGATTCGGTAGGAAGCGGGTAATATTTGAACTACGGCTGCCTCATAGTTTGCTCTTTATTTTTTCCAAAAATCATTTCTAGGCACTTAAGTATCTATTTAATCAGAGAAACACAAAAAGGTTTCCAAGACTCAACCACTATCTAGGAACGGTCATGCCCGCCGTTTTGACCGCATTTTGAAACGGGCATAAAAATTCAAAAAAAATCAAAAAATTGAAAAACCTTTGCATTGTGTCATTATATGTGACCAAGTACCAGGAAAAATAATAAACTTGTAATACGGTAATTATGGCCACATGCATGGCATAGTTTGTTCAAATGGTCTCATATTGTGCACAAGGGTGCATATTGGAATGGCAAACAATGTTGCCTAAGGAAGTTTTCATTTTCTTTGGATGAAAATACCATTTTCCATTTTTCGAGTGCCCAAAAGGAGGTTTTTTTGTGAAGGACCTCCCAAATAATTGTTGCAAAATTGGACCAAATCAATTTTCTAAAATACTAGGACATATTTAATGCACAATTGACGATATGGTTGGGTGTAAAATGTTTTGATCCACTTCTCATGAAAAAGACAAATTTCCGCCGATTCAGTTGGAAGCGGGTTAAATTTGAACTACAGCTGCCTCATAGTTTGCTATTTATTTTTTCCAAAAATCATTTCTAGTTACATAATTACCTATTTAATCATAAATACATGGTTTGGTGGTGATACGTCCAGGTTTGGGCGGTGGCCGAGGGCCCCAACTATAGAGCGCGTAAACTCGCATGCCAGCCGCATGGTCACCGCGTGACGGTGGCATTGCCATGTGTTCTGGACGGCCTAGGCATGTCTAGTGGGTTGGGCAGTACCCAGGTAGGTGCTAGGAAGAAAATTACAATATAAGATTCTCCCGAGGAGACCGATCGATGCTCAAACACAAATTAGCAGCCAAGTGTTTGATTAGCGGTACAGGAAATGTACATGGCTAATGGGCGTGAGTTTTGGCTGAGGATGATCAGTTACTAAGAAGACCGTCTTCACAGATTTTCAGCTCAAAAGGAGGAGCCTAGGTGGTACTTGCGTTGCAAAGTTCCACACTGGACATACGAATGTTGAAGTTGGGCTCAAAATAATGAATGGATTGAGCTGGCATTTGGTTGAGATGGTTATTTGGGCATAGGAAAGTACCATAGAAAATGGATACTATTTCGACATGCCAAAGTGGTACTTCCTTCACAAAGTGTTGTTCTGAACAGAATAGGAAAATGAATATTGTTGAATTATTTTTGAACTAGGCAAGGAAGTTTTTTTTACATATTTGACGAAGATATGACCCAAAGAATTTATGAGATTTTTTTGGGAATTTTGGGAATGACGGAAATATAGGTTGCTTCACAACCTGGGGCAAAAATTGCCACATGGACATGACACATAGGCAAAACTGATGAGGTGGCGCCTAGTCATAGCAACCCACCACAATTTACAAGGTTATGACCATCTATATTGGTCGTGATCAGCTAGAAATAAGGCAGCGGACCAGTGCTATATGCTTTATGACCATTTCGTGTAAGGAAATTACGACCTTTCTGACCAAAATGGTCGTTATAGTTTAGGGTCTGGAGCCCCCCGAATAGTTTTTGACCAATTGGTCTGAAATGGTCATAGATCTATGACCAATTCTTCCAGGGTCACTGACAGAAGGTCACTAGTTGACATATTTCTTGTAGTGAGCCCTTCGGGAGGCACTCACAAAACAGCCCCTTGGGCAAACGGATCGAAACTATGACCTATCTACGGGGTTGCACACATACAGTGTCATCTATCCGGCAGGGCTTCGCCGTCCAGAACTAGTTCCTGCCGGAACCCAGACAGCCTTTCGGCTCTATGAAACTATTTCGCGGGGAGGGAGAGAGAAGCCAGATCATTGCAATGGCATGTATGTTAGAAAGAGTGAGTGTGGAGAGTGCCTCTCCACCTCTATTTATAGGAAAACCCAAGGGGTAGGGGGAAACATGAAAAACCCAAATTGCCCACACTTTATGTCACACATAAAAGGGCATAAAGGGCATAAAGGGATGACAAGTGGAGCTCCATGGAGGAGCTGCACCCTCCAAAGCCCCACCTTCATGGGGGGCACCCAAAGGGGGTACCTTGATCCCCAAGTCCTTCTAGAAGCCTTTTGGGAAAAGTCCCAAAAGGTGGCTTTCCATAAATATCCCAAAAAGCACTTTCACTATTCACGACGACATTTTTCGGCGTTCGTTCGAACTGAAAATATTCATGTGGGCTTAGAACATTTCAGTACCCACCATAATGATTTTCAACGGATTCTGGAACAATTCCAGTTTAGTGATTTTCATCTACGAAAAGCATCTGAACCGGTACCGGCAGCTCCGGAACATTTCCGGTTTTTATTTCTGAAATTTCCAAAAAGTTTCCAGAATGATTCTGGCACCCTCCAAGAATTATCAGGCATGTGCTGAGACCAATTTGACTTTATGGTATCCTCTGAAACAACTTTTCAGTATCACCGGAACTCATCCGTTGACCTCTCTCGTCGGAATTTCTCTGTTTCGTCCGAAACTTTTTCGATGATTTTCTCTCAGACTCCCTGTCTAGTATTCAGCAGATGGATGACCCTTAAGCGTGTGACCCTATAGGTTCGGTGAAGTATAGACATGACCGGAACTCTTTCCGATCAATGATCAACATCGGAGCCGTGGACACCCATATTGACCCCTATACCCACACGAATGAATATTCGAGTGAACCTCCAGTTGACGTGTGTTATTCCTGTTGCTTCACGATATGTTACGAATACCCGAGGTGAGACATGTTGGCATCCCTGTGGATGAACTCCTTGTCCACTATGTCATTTACCTCGTTACCGGTATTGTTCTATTTTCTCGTTCCGTGTTCCGGCATCCCCGTGATCAAATCACCCTTTGTCTGGCCAGACGATGACGGATACCGTAACACCGAGAGGGCCCAGAGATATCTCTCCATCGATGGAGGAGCAAATCCCAATCTTGATGTACCAAGTTACTTAACATACCTTTCCATGAACCTGTAAGCCGCCGTAATTGCCACCCATTTACGGATGACGTTTAACAAACCCCAAAGTTCATGAAGCAAGCATGAAGAAACTCGATACTCTCATGGTCTAAGGAATTATGCAAACATAAACTTCCTGTGTTATTAAGCATTAACTTGTGACGAATGTATCTCATAGCATAACATCAATTCGGGTCGATTCAACACAAATGTTCCTCTAACATTGTGCCCTCAAAGTTGTTGGCATAGTAATGTCCATGATCAGGAAAACAGAACCATCATGCAACACTTGAGCTAGTCTTAGAGGCCAGATTAGGAATACATTTTATCGTTTATTATTCCACACGTGCATATGAGTCTTCCTCCGAGCCTCGTTTTATTTGCAGACTCGAGAACCATAGCAGTTATAGCATGGAACATAAACCTAATTTTGAACAGGGAGATAATCAATAACATTTATTATTGCCTCTAGGGCATATCTCCTACAGAGGGATCCATGGATACCCCGACCATCTTCGTTTTGCCCCATCACTCCGAAGGGCATCTGTCGCCTAAACAGGGTTGCTGATTTTCTAGATGAAAACGGGGCTTGGCGGGTGGACAGTCTTCAAGAATATTTTTGGCCCATGGCCGTACAGTATATAACAAAGATCAGAGCTTCGCCCCGTATGCGGAATGATTTCTTGTCCTGGTTTCCGGAGAAGAGCGGGAACTTTACTGTGAAGAGTGCTTACAGATTAGCCACATGTGATCATAACACAGCCTTTGCGGGTGGCTCGTCTAGCTCTGACCCAGAAGGGTGTCTATCGCACTAAGTATGCTTAATCTCAAGTCAAATCGCACTAAGTGGTCAAACTTCTCGGAAGGTCACCCATCCTCACAGTACTCCAGCCCGAGCACGCTTAACTTCACAGTTCTATCCAACCCCAACACCACCTCACTTAATAGGTAATTGTTGATATATCTATCATATCAATCCTATTAAACCTTGTTGATGTCTAAGACTTTGTTCATGTTCATGAGTGTGATGACATTTTGAAAAAATATTTCAAACTTCCCGGTCATATTACGTATCATATTTTGAAAAATATTCCAAAAAAGAAATTCGAAACCAATTTTTTTTTGTTACTAGTGGCGCACCTAGCAAATGGTGCGCCACTAGTAAGTTTGAATTAGTTTCCATTTTTCCCCCTCTAGATCTTAAAAGCCCCGTATCTTTCGTTCTGTTAGGTTTTTGGGGATTCTGGAAATCTTGAACAAGGTTCTCCCAGTTCTATTCGTATGTAACTTTTTGAGTAGATGATATTTCATATAAAAAACTTTTTAATCCGAGTTCGTATGCAAAAGTTATGCCCATTTTACTAAATTCCAGAGAGATTTTGCAAATAAAATCGAATTTCATATTTGTAAATTTTGCCAACAACTAGACCACATATCACGTGGAAAACTTATTTTCTTTTATTTTTTTGACATTCCCATCATTGTTTTTATTTTATTTTTAAACTGAAAAGGCGGTCCAGGGGGTGCATTTGTTCAAGTCATACACATAGTAATGGCGGACCTTCACAAAGTGCGCCATTACTATGTGTATGACTTGGTCAAACGTTGGTCAAAGTTAGTAATGGCTAGGTTCCAAAATTTTAGCTGAAACTTGAAATGGGGATTGAATAACCCTATCACACATTAATAAGCTAGGTTCCAAAAAAAATCAACGGAACCAAAATGCCTTTAAAAATGTTCATGATTTAGCGAAAATTGTGAAAACACCAACCATAAATGGTGCACATTTTTCCAGGACACATATGGGATTTGAATAATCAATATTATATTTTGGTTGGATCAAATAAACTCCATAAATGATTTTATAGCTCCAAATAATTTGGACCTTGGTGAGGGCCTCTGTAATAATTCAGCGAGTGCCCACAGAATGTTTCAGGTTTAACAAAATGATTGGTCTAGAAACTAAATCAAAAAAAAGAAAAATAGAAAAACAGAAAGAAATAGGAAAGGCAGAGAGAGAGAGAGAGTGCTCACCTGTGTAGGCCATCTGGCCAGCCCAGCCCGCCAAGGTCAGGGGGTCTTCTTCCTCCTCGTGCCAGAAGGATGAGCGCTTGACTGACCAGCGCACGCCCGCACCATTTGGTCAGGCCGTAGAGCAACACACGTCCTTGGGATCGACAGTTTGCATGCAACAACACCAAGCCTACAACCACTTGAGCTCTAGCCACTATTGTTCGTGCCGCCACCGTTACTAACGTACACCTCCTACCCACCAAGACCACTGTTGGACATGTCGTGACGCCAGACTCCAGGAGAGCCACCCGCATGTCGTGGACTCATTTTTGGATTATTTGTATTTTCAAATAGTTGAAAATTCAAGAAATTGTTGCAATTCCAAAAATTCACAGAAAATCAACCATACCCCAGCATGGAATAATTTATATATGAAAATGATCATAAAAATCGAAATAATCCACCATAGGAGCAGTAATGAGTATCCATTGTCCATCAGCCAGGCAAGCAAACCCCCTTGATCATTCCATACAATCCCACCACTAATGCTCACACGGGCTGGCAAACCTCAGTGTCTTTTCTACTCAGCCAAGAGGTAGAAAGGCTAAAAAAGATTTATATCAACAAGGTGTGCATAGCTTCATATGTCTCTCTTGACTATTTGGGTGCTCGGGTGCTGACATGTAGTATGATGATACAATGTGTGCAGCACCGACATGATCAAAAGTCCTCATGGAGTCACCGGCGGCAGCAGCAGCAAAGGAACGACGGCGGGCGTGGAGGCAGATGCGTTCTGTTGAGACGACAGCCAGGGTTGGCAGCGCCCCACATATATATGTGCGGCCGCGCATGAAGAGACGTGGGCTGAACCCACGTCCATGTCAGTAGCCCATGATCCGACGTATCAGATCGTGGCCCTACTTGTCAAAGACTCTCCGTTCCTGACCGGCAAAAAGAAGCGCATATGAGTGAGCGTGGCGTGGCGTGGCGAGAGGAGGAGGAGGAGGAGGAGGAGTCCGCGAGGGCCTCATCTCTTCTCAAGCTCCAATAGCATGAGGGAGAGAGACCCTTATAAACCACTCCAACTCTCCTTCCACTTCCGGGGTGGGACTAAACTTCTCACCACCTTGTCATGCCACCTACATGGGCCCTTAGAGATTAAATCTGAAATTGTCATATGGGCTCTAGGCCCATCTCATATTTCAACAGTGGCGCTTCACGAGCTCGTGCCCTGGATGGGAGAAATGGCTAATGATGATGTACTGGCTCTAGGCCATCTCCTCCTGGTGCTGGTGAGGAAGGATGGAGATAAACACAATGTGTGCTCTATGTGTTTATGTGTTTGCTTTGGATTGCATTGGAATTGCATCTGCGTGTATACTTATAGATCTCCAGAATGCTAAATATACTACAACTGTTGTTTTTTGAGTTAAAATAAAATGTGTGCTTCGTATACTTGTTTGTTTGTGAATTTTGACATTGCTAACCACATGTGCCTTGCAATTTTGTATAATCGATTATCGATTGTGCTAGCCAGACTGTCCTTGTCAATGAGTTCCATAGACACGCGAAGTAGTTGCCGAGCATCCTTGAATCAGTCCACTATTCCTTCATGTATTTATGAAGTTGTAGTCAACTGGATGACAGCCTAGTCGTGCATAGAGCATCGTTCTTAACAATCAATAATCAACCCCTCAGCAGTAGTGGTTTGTATAACAAAAAAGAGAAGGTTAAGACCAAAGACTAATCTACCCACCTCCTTATCTGCCCTTGGATCAACATCATGATCCTCCTTATCGGATCTGTGCCAACACCACGAACACCTTCGGAGACACCTGTAGAGCATCTTTACAATCACCCAGTTAAGTTGTGACGTTTGATAACACACAAGGTGTTCCTCCGGTATTCGGGAGTTGCATAATCTCATAGTCATAGGAACATGTATAAGTCATGAAGAAAGCAATAGCAGTAAAACTAAACGATCAAGTTGCTAAGCTAACAGATGGGTCTTGTCCATCACATCATTCTCCTAATGATGTGATCCCGTTGATCAAATGACAACTCATGTCTATGGCTAGGAAACATAACCATCGTTGATCAATGAGCTAGTCTAGTAGAGGCATACTAGGGACACTCTGTTTTGTCTATGTATTCACACATGTACTAAGTTTCCGGTTAATACAATTCTAACATGAATAAAAGACATTTATCATGATATAAGGAAATACAAATAACAACTTTATTATTGCCTGTAGGGCATATTTCCTTCAGTAGGATGTTGCAATATGTTCATGATTCTCTTATAGCGGGTGGCCAGAGTGATAGAAACTTATACACAAGTAAGGGGGTTGTTGCGTATGGGAGTAAAGAGGACTAGGCTATGGTTGGGTTTTACCTTCACGATCTTTGGTAGTTGCGGATGTTTGCTAGATTTCAAATTATAAGTACAATGGTTCTATCTTAAGAGTGCCACGTAGGAAAAATGATGAGGTGAAGGAGAGATAAATCATAAGAGAAGGCTTGTCTTCTCTTATTTAAGAGAAGAAGATGATCTCTTAGCACAATTTGTCTCACCATGTTTTTAGAAACAACTAATTATTAAAGATAAGGCTAAGAGATGACCCACTGTAGACTTGTTTCTTTTTGTCATCTCTAATTTACATGTAAGACATAAGATGTGACTATCTTATCAACCATTGTACACGCCCTAACGGTGTTGACTTTTATGCCACGCCTGACCTGACGAGTGCAGCTGACCTGTCATAATTATGCATAATAATAAACTAACATATTCATTAGTGTTTTCTGAAACGAGAAACCAGTTTTCTGGTGTGTATCAACCAATAGAAAAAAGAGGTAGTTCCACAGAAAACGTGCACTCATAAGTTTTATATATACATTAATAAGTATGGGCGCTTTCTTATCGAAATACTGGCACACGTAAGAAAAGAAGATGAAAGGACTAGGGCGTTGTCATGGAGGCTGAAAATTTTGAAAAAAAGATAAACCTTTCGGGTTCAAAAAAGGTCTGAAAAATGCACGTAGATAAGGATGAAATATATGTGTGCGTAAAAATTGAGGATGATGTCTTGAATTGCGATATGTACAAGAAGAGAAGAAGTTCATGGACTTTGGAGATGAACAGTGTCATGTGTTGAAAGGCCAGGAATTCATTTTTTGTGCAGTCCTCATTTCTGTGTATTTCATTGTGAAAATTTACACACATGTTCTTGTGCCTCCTTGTATATCTGTATTTTGTTTGAGATGGTTTTGAAACTTGAAATATATGTATTTTGATGAATTTTATCCTTTTCAAAAAAACGGCCTCCATGGAGCTAGGCCTCCATGAAGCTCGGCCTCCAAAAGCAATTTTCGAGATGAGAGGCCATATGCCCGTCATTGGTAGCAATAACCCTACACTTACGGGGCATAGGTCACGGGAGAGAGGTTACGGGCTAACATGTCTGCTCCTCATTAATCTCTCCACCCTTGAATTTCGTTGAGGGTCTCACCACTAGCCAACCACAGATTTACACTTTCGTTTGTAACTTCTTCCGTACCAAAACAGTCCGTAAGTGTAGCATTTTTCCATTGGTAGTCTGATTAATTGAGCGTGTGAATGAGATGGCCCGAAAACTAGGTGCGTACATACATGCATTGCATCTACGTGCATGGTGTTATATCAAGTCTGCTGCGTCCGGCACCTTAAAAAAAAGTCGCTACAACGCACCGTATTTATTTGTTGTTCGCTGGTGGTTTCTCAATCCGAGTATGCATCAAGAAACGAGACGAGTCATTCGCAAAAAAAAAAAAAAAAACCAGACGAGTCCAGTTCGGTCTTTGCTTGCACCATAAATAGAACGGGCACGCATCAAAATTAAGGCGATCCATAAACCCGCCCTGACCGCCGGAGACAACCTACTTGCTAGCTAGCTAGTCCACAGACACGACCGATGGCGGCACAGAAACGCCGACGAAGAAACACGCCCGTGCCCGAATCATCGATAGGATGCAAGCTTCCTGTGGACCTCGTGCTCGAGATAGTTGCGCGCACCAATACTTCCACCCTTATCAGTTGCGCGGCGTCCTGTAAGTTTCTTCGCCGCGACATCCTCAGCCTCACTTTCATCCGCCGTGTGACGCAAAGAGATGGCATCGTGCCTCCCCGTATCCTCGCCTACCTCTATACGGATGAGGATGTGGATGCTCCGCGACCCCTCTCGCTGCTTCACCCAATCACCCCCGCAGCTGTATCCTTCTCTCACGGCCATCTATCTCCCTTCATGTCATACCACACCGCCCATGTCTTAGGCGAATATGAACCCGTGACATCACGTGGCGGCCTAATACTACTCCGACGACGGAACATCAGATTGTTTGAGCACCGTTCCGACCACCTATGTGTGTATGACCCCATGTCCGGTGACCGCACCATCTTCTCAGACCCACCAGGCATCTCGAAAGACCAAGATTTACGCACGTATGTTTTGCTCACTGCCGCAGACGGCATTGGTTGCTCATTCAAGCTATTAGCCGTTGAGGTGGACTCCTACAAACATGAGACTGGATGCAGTATCAAAGTCCGGACCGCAACATCGTCGGATGTCGGCGACACTAGCTGGGGACCTCTAATTTGTGATGGCGACATTGACCTACCATTAGGGTCACTCCAAGAACAACGTGACGCCGTCGTCCTCCATGGCAATGTCATCCATTGGCTCGTATGGGATGATGAAGAAATACTAACCTACAATATACACAAGCAGAAGCTAGGCGTGGTGAAGCTCCCGCCAGTCAACTATCAAGAAAGACAGCGACACCTGGGAAGATCGCCGGAAGGAAGGCTGCAATTGCTCGTCACTGATGGTTTCATGATCTCTGTTTGGCTACAACTCTGCAGCGGTAGTTGGGTGCTAGAGGCCGTGATCGATGCAGAGGAGAAGCTACGAACGTTAGATCCTTACATCCCTCCTGGCCCTGTGGTAATTGAGTTTGAATGCTCAGGAGAGATGAGCTGCGCGGTGCTGCTGAAGATATGGTTTAATGAGTTGTATCCTGGTCCGCTCATTGTCCTTGACATGGAGACGAAGGAGATGCGCATGCAAGCCTCACATCCCTGCTTGTTGTTTGAGGTTGACTTGACTACGCGGTTGAAAGCCATGAAAAACTTTTCCAAGTCTTAAGATGTGTTGACTAATGGATACCCAAAATTCGAAATGCTTTTTGATTTGTCATCGCACAAGTAGTTTCCTTTTCAACCGGTGTTCAAAGACATAAAGCTGTCGATCAATTAATTTGGGTTAATGTTCTGTTATGCAACAAAAATTCAGCTGGTATTATTTTTGGCGAGGAAGAATCTCGTCATTTGTTGGAGTTGTGTCGAATATGGTAGGTTACAGATTAGTATTATGCTTAGATAGGATATCGAGTTGTGTCCTAGTAGGATTAGGCCTCTCATATATAGTGGGGGTAGACACACGATATAACTTATGCCAACATAATAGCACATGAATGCAGGGGAAGCCGACGGCATGTGCCGGCGACCGGATGCGGCATTGTAGCGGTATCATGGGGAGGAGCGCTCATAGTCAGACCCCGGGGACATAGCTATATTGGTGAACCTCGTTAAGAAATCTCGGTGTCGTGCTCATGTTATTACTTACTGGGGGCATGATTCATGATGTCCGTGAAGGCAGTGTAGAGGTCCAACATGTAGGTGTTTTTCTTTTCGCCCATCAACTGCTTTAGATTTTTGTTATGCACGGAGGCGGCGTAGTTGCCGAGAAGGTCACATGCGATGTAGTTGTTCGAGCTAGTCCTCATGGGCGTGCAACCAATGGGATGCATGTTGTTTACTAGCACCTTTTTCATACCTAGCTTTTGTAGCTGCACGACGTTCTTCACAATTTCTGTCGTCATGTTCCCAATGTATGTATCGATCTGCATGCAAGAAAAGTTAAATTGGTGAGGTGGTGATCGATAATATTAATTCATGTGTGGTTAGTGTTTGATTTGTACGTGTGAGTCTAGCTACTACTTACGTCATTGAAGCTACTCAAGAAGGCGTCCTTTACGTCGGCGCCGCTCATGTAATCATTGCCGGAGATGGCGACAAGCGCGACGGAGTTGCGAAGCTGCTCTTTTGAGATGACTCCGCTTTTGATTAGCCTCGTGAAAGACTTGACCTGTGCAGCAAGAGTTGGCACCTTCTTTTGGAACACGCCGGCGCCATCGGAAGCGGAGGTCATGCCGGTTGGATCACAAGGTTGATCTAGTGTGTGCATGTACGCCGGAGGGGCTGCATTGAGGCCCAAGATCCTTGCTGCAAGGACAACACGATGGATATGTTCGATTAGTATTAGATGGGCTTACATATAAGGTTATACATGTCGTAGTACACTACTGATAATATAAAACAAATTCAAGCTCCTTGCTCGTAACAGCCGCCATTACAGCTCCCCCCTCCGACCTGTTGGTTGCAACTCTCCCCTTGTCTCAACTGCAACACCATGCCGCTCGTGACCTGCACATCAGATCTCTCCGACCGTTGTTCACAACATCCCGCCGCCATCAATCTCGTCGTGCTCGTCGGCGCATTTTTTTTAACAAAATTAAAATGTGACGTGGCTGATCTCCTTGCTCTAAGATTCGTGCCTGAAATCAACGGCTCAGGAGATGTTTGCGGAAAGTATCCTAGATAATTTTGTTCTCACCCTCAAAGTTTTTTCAGAATACTATCAGCTCTCTTCCGATTTGTATCCTTTTTGTAGGAGTGGAGAGAGTAGTAGCTAGGTCCGTCGTACATTTTGTTATGAAACTACACTACTATTTGTCAGCCGACTTGAATTGCACCTTCCAAATTATGCAACGATATGATGGCTGTGCTCTTCAATCAGAGCAAGGACGCGTGCTAAGCCTTAAGGCCACACCACACCATCGAGGCAGGGAGAGGCTGGGCTGGTTGATTGTGGATGCGACCTCACCCCGCCTGCCGCAACTTCACACACCAAGCAAGATATGAAAGGATCGATCAGGATGTGTTTCTACGGAAACGAGACGGGTCGTCCTGTCCATGTTGGCAGCCACGGCACATGCAGCAAAGTCAGGGCAAAGAACCAACCTCCCAGATTGTAGCAGGTGCAGGTGGATCAAACAAGCATGGCATGGATCAAACAAGCAGGTGCAGGTGCAGGTGGATCAAACAAGCAGGTGCAGGTGGTTCAAATTAAATGTTGACGCAGCATCTCATGAGGTTGAGCGAAGAAATGCATGTGCAACAACAGCAGCACTCCTTCCAGATGAGGAACGGGCAATTGTTGGCAGCTCGCTGTAAATTAATTCCATTGACACACGGCTAGTCCGAAAGGTCGAGTTTGGCGCGGATCATGAGTTACTTTTTTTTAGGGGTGGATCATGAGTTACCTACCTAGCTTTTGTTTGGCTATAATATAAAAATTCTTGCAGTTGCGCTGGCGAGCCACATAGGCCATAACCGCAGCATGGCCTTCCCTAAAAGAACATGAACCAAGCGACTGAGCAATGGTTTCCAAGCGACTGAGCAATGGTTTCCATTGATGTTTCAGGCTGGTATATATACATATAGTCTATTAATATCCGGTCCCTTTTTCTCTGCGTAAAGGGATTGTCCTAATGGGCCATCTAGTCTCGCGGATTGCTATGTTCGGAACATAGTGTTACCGTCGCTCGTCCAAGTAGTGTTTGTTCCTTTCGTCTCGTTTGCTGCAACTACCCTCGAGATCAAGTAGTGTTCATGTTTATAATAGGAATAGACCATCAGCCGGTTCATGTTGTATATATAAACAGTACTGCTAGGCTAAAAGTTTGGCAGAGAAAGAAAAACTCGCAAGCTTCTTCCCAAATATCCATAGTTCCATACTATATATAGAGCTAACCTATAAGAAATCGCACCAACTAACTAGCAAGGAATCAAGATATATAGTGTCCAAACTACAATGCATCATGGAACATAGTCCCGATCTAGGAACTCCTTCAAAGGTTGTTCTAGCGCCTTCATCACCGCTTTCCACCCAGCATGTGTTGGATGCACCTCGTCCCAGTAGAAGCGCTGGTCTGGATTTTCGCATAATTCGTAGAGGGGCTCCCCTGTATCATCCTGCTGTCCACAGAACCCTGTATCGTAGAAACCCTCGCAACATGGGGCCAGATTGTTGTTGAATTTGTTGGATTGATCCGACCCTTCACCTGCTTGCACATGAAAATTGTAAGTATAAATAGTCCCAACACGTTTTGAATCAAGCTCATACACTAGAAACCAGATTTAATTTACAACGTGCACGCATGGATATATGCAAGTACTTACTCGGGGCATGATTGATGATGTCGGTGAAGGCAGCGTAGAGGTCCAGCATGTAGGCGTTATTCTTTTTGCCCATCAACTCCTTTAGATTTTTGTTATGCACGGACGTGGCGTAGTTGCCGAGAAGGTCACATGCGGTGTAGTTGTTCGAACTAGTCCTCATAGGCGTGCAACCGATGGGATGCATGTTGTTGACTAGCACCTTTTTCACACCAAGCTTTTGCAGCTGCACGACGTTCTTGACAATCTCTGTCGTCACGTTCCCGATGTAAGTATCGATCTGCATGCAAGAAAAGTTGATTGGTAAGGTGGTGATTCATAATATTAATGGATGGGTGGTTAGTGTTTGATTTGCACGTGTGTGAGTCTAGCTACTACTTACATCATCGAAGCTACTCAAGAAGGAGTTCATGACATCGGCGCCGCTCATGTAGTCATTGCCCGAGATGGCAACGAGCGCGATGGAGTTGCGAAGCTGCTCTTTTGAGATGACTCCACTTTTGATTAGCCTGGTGAAAGACTTGACCTGTGCAGCAAGAGTTGGCACCTTCTTTTGGAACACGCCGGCGCCACCGGAAGCGAAGGTCATGCCGGTTGGATCACAAGATTGATCTAGCGTGTGCATGTACGCCGGAGGGGCTGCATTCATGCCCAAGATCCTTGCTGCAAGTTCAACGCGATGGATATGCTCGATTAGTTTTACTAGATGGGCTTACATATAAAATTATACATGTCGTAGTGCACTTCTGGAAATCTAAAACAACTTTGAGCTAGCAAACTACTAAGTGTAAACAAATATAAAAAAGCGTTTAGATCACTAAATAAATTACATACCGATAAAGTCTGACTGGATCCGATTGTTGGAGAAGCGTCCGGTTGGAACGGCAGCCGCGGAGCCACGAGAGTGGATATAAGAGCCGTAGGGGTAGCTCCACTGACGGGAGAGATCAGACTGGGGCTGACCACCCGGCAGCTTGGGGAGTTTGCCGTTGTCGGCAAAGTCGTCGCCGAAGACGAACATGCTGGTCCACTGGTTCTTTGATGACGACTCCTTGGCGGACGGCGTGCCTCGAGCCTCCACGCGAGCGGCTGTCAATGTAGAGTTAGATCGATCATGTTCTACGTCAGCATGCATGCAGAAGACGAAGAAGGTTTACGCAAACGAATATCGAAAAGAAACAAGGAGGTAATGGATAGTATACCATAGAAGAAAAGCACGACGAGGAGAAGGCACACGACGGCCGGACGAAGCTTCATGATTGCTAAGCCCCGGCCGGTGTGGCGGCGTAGGAGGCGAGTTGGCGTGCCCGTGCGTACGTGTGGAAGGAGCGATAGCTATGGGAAGCGGGTACGTCGTTCGATGGGTGTGGCCGTGTATATATATAAGTGGAGAGCCTATTAGCTAGGTACGTAGTCCAACTCGTGTGCTACCCGACCACGTTCTTGTGGAGTAGGACGTACTAGAGTTAACCCCGTTTCCCTTGTAGTAGTAGTAGTGTAGTACACCGGCCGATCCAACGAGGAGTCAGTTTCGGTTTGCGTTTGTTGCCTTCTTCCGTGTCGTTCGCCACCAGTAGAATTGCATTCTACGCAGAGTGCCAGGAATATTCGGCAAAGGGTCAAATATACTCGGCAAAGCCTTTGCCTAGAATTGTTTTCAGCAAAGTCACCGGGCGTACATCTATTAGGCACACATAACTTTGCCGGTTTTGCTAGAACTCATTTAGATGAGATATAATTTTTGCCTAGAACCAACCTCCGACACTCGGCAAACAGTTTGCCCACAGCTAAATAGTGTGTCGTGGCAAAACAAAGGGACTTCACGGCCTCTGATTCCGTCGGGTCTTTGCCGAGAGCTCACACTCAATCCAATGAAGTCACACGCTTCATATGAAGTCACAAAGTAGTTCTTTAGCACAAGTGTCTACTTACTAAACAACAAAGTGGTCAATGCATGCAACCACATGATAAAAACAACACCACAATCAGGATGGACTGAAAGAGAATGATCAAGTTCTTCAATCCACTCAATCCAATAAGCCGTTTCTGGTTTGCACCATTGTGTAGTTCAGTGTTTCTCTTCCGATCAAGCACATGCTGATTGCAATGATTTTCTGCCTCCTCTCTACTATGGAACGAGTCGTGGGAGTGGCTTCGGTAACGAAGCACTTGTTCATTTCATGCGCACCATGAATCGTCGACTGCTAGACACCTACCTCAGTACACCGCATACCACTTCATCTACAAAGAAAGAGAAAAGGAGGTAGAGAAAGAATGCAAGGTTAAAATAACACATCATACATAATCCATGTAAGCATTCATCACTCATATACCCAAAAGCATCACAGATGGCAATCCAAGTCCACAACAGCAGCTACATAACTATATCACTAAATCAATGTCAAACTATCTAGGTGGACTACTTCGAGGTGTAGTCGGTGAAACCAGTGATCGTGGAGTCAGAGCACATGGGAGCCTCCTCCACAGTGGAGGACCAAGTGTCATCGGTGGACTCAATGGAACCGGGTCATCACTCTCATTACATGGTGGGGGGCTTTCTCTCCTTAGTTGGCAGATTCTTCTTGGCCAGATCCACAAATTACTTTATTAGAATCAGTTCTGGGTTCTCCTCAATGAGAGCCGCTAAGCATTCCTCAACGGCGCACTTCTCCTTGATCGTGGATTCGCCCCTAACATAAGTTGCGTTGTCGCAGGAAGCCATAACCGTGAAATTGATCTGTGTTAACACCTTTCATCACACAATAAAAAATAACATAAGAATCAAACATCCTAGATTACTTTAAGAAAATTTATCAAGGTGGGTGTATATATTGTGGACACTCTCACGGATAGTTCTACTTTCGATGATGGTCAAGATGTTCTAGCTCATCGTGCGTACTCAAGGAATCACGGGGTGAACTCGCCCAGATAAACTATCATCCTCAAAAGTCGATCTTTTCTTCGGGGAGATCTCATACAACTCTCATCTCTATGGTGGTTGTATATATGGTGGACACTCTCATGGGTATTTTGACTTCCGGTGATGGTCGAGCTGGGCAAGCTCATCCTGCGTACTCAAGGTATCACCGAATGAACTCGACAAAATCGACCGTCATCGTCAAAAGTTGATTTTTTTTTTCTTTGGGAAGATCTCTTACAACTCTCATCTCTCGGGTGGTAATATATATGGTCGACACTCTCTCACAGTATTTTGACTTTCGGTGATGGTGAAGGTGGGCGAGTCCATCATGCGTTACAAAGGTATATCACACGACGAACTCACCCAGGTTGACCGTCATCGTCAAAAGTTGATTTCTTTCCTCCAAGAACAACTCACATCGCCTGTCAGTGATGGTCGCTCTTTTTCTACTCCTCCTGATTTACCGAGATCTTAGAGGATGAGCAGAGGAAGAGCAACCCCTACAACAACAGTCGCTAACATCTCTCATGTGTCAAATATGGTGGACACTCTCTCTGGTGGTTGTACATATGGTGGAAACTCTCTCATGGGTACTTCGACTTTCGGTGATGGCCGAGTTGGGCGAGCCCATCGTGCATTATCATGGTATAACAGGAAGAACGCGCACAGACCGACCGCCATCATCAACAGTCCAGTTATTTCCTTCAAGAACAACTCTTGTCGACTATCGGTGATGGCCGCTCTTCCTCTGCTCCTGCTTTCAAAAGATCAAAAGGAGGAACAGAGGAAGCGCGACCCCCAATGACAACATTCGATAGTATTCCTGTTAAAACATCTCTCATCTGTCTAATATGGTGGACACTCACTCAAGACACATACCACATGAACAAAACCCACTACATAACTAAAACTACTATAAAACTAGAAACTACTACATAAAAATGTAAGTGCATCTAGTGCCCCTTAGTGATTTTGGTGTATTGAAGACTTATAGGTTAAGGGACTAATGTGTTTATGTGTGTACACAGGTCTATAAGTCTATGAGGAGTTTGATATTTACAGAGAAAGTCGACCCCTAAAAATGAAGTTCTTCGACTGAAGACTTTGTATTTCTAAAGACTTTCTGAAGACTTTGAAAGTGAAGAAATTGGTGTGACCTTGAAGACTTGGTACTCATTTCAGGAACATGAAGCGTGAAGACTTTTGTTTTCGTAGTTCCTTTTTATCTTTCTTGAGTCATAGGAAACACCGTACTGTTAAAGGGGGTCGAGGAAATACTAAGGAAAATTTTCCATCTGATGCTCAACTCAAAATCCCACACCTACCAATCCCTTGGAGTGAAGCCATTGGAAATCTCATACAGTTCAGTCATATTCTTCAGTGACAGAGACGAAGTTCTTCTGGTCTCTGAGGAATTTGTTCTGACTGAGGAGTTAGGAATTCGCCAGTGCGGATTTCCTACAAGTGAGGAACATGATAGCCCTGAGGAATTTGATACTCAAATTTCCGACAGTTGATGTGCTACGCGCCAGATGTCCCAAAATATCTACCTACCTAACGGTCATATCATTAAGGGCATGTATGTCTTATCATGTCGGGCTGCTCCCTAGGCTATAAATAGCCGCCCCCTACAACCACTAGCTGGTTGGCTACTATGAGAGAAACTGACACTTGTCATAAGAGCAACCCATCCTCCGAGAACTTTGAGTGAAAATCATCAAGTGAGGAAAAATCCAAAACCAAACCCAAACACCTACAAACCCAAAAGTGATTGAGCATCACTGAAGAGATTGATCCTGAGTGGATCCGACACTTGTTACCTTTGAAGACTGTGCTTCTTCCAGACGGTTAGGCGTCATGGTCTAGAGCATCCAAGAGGAATTGTGGATCGCCGAGTGACCGAGTTTGTGAAGGTTCGGAAGTCACCTGTGAAGACTTACCACGAGTGATTGGGCGAGGTTTGTGTGACCTTAGCTCAAGGGGAATACGGTGAGGACTTGGTGTCTTGGACTGTGTGTCCAGGACTGGGTGTCCGGGACTGTGTGTCCTCAGGTTTAAATACCTAGCCGTCCTAACCAGATGTACAACTGAGACAATAGTTGGAACTGATCTAACAAATCATTGTCTTCACCAAGCTTACTAGTTCTATTTCCTCAACTCTTCCATTTCCTCATATCTGTGTTGCGTGCTTGTTCATATCTGTTTGAAGACTTTGACTGAAGACTTTCTCAATTTCCTCAGTTCAATTTCTTCTGGCTGTTTGTCTTCATCCTGTGTTATCATGTGTTTACGCTTTGTGTACTATGTGCTTGTCTTCATGTCATCATGATGACCATGCTTGTGTTATGTTATGTTTACTTTTGAGTACTTCTTCCGCTGCAAGTAGTTCTTCGCTAAGGAATTTCCTCGCCCGCAAATTCCTCAGTGAAGAATTCATAAAAATCGCCTATCCCCCCCCCCCCTCTAGTTGATATAACGCACTTTCAATTGGTATCAGAGCAAGGTACTCCCTTGTTCTGTGTGATTTTGGTTTAATCGCCTGGAGTTTTAGTTATGTCGACCACAGGAATGAAGAACGTGTCATGCCCCATCTTTGACGGTCACGAGTACCCCAAGTGGAAGGCCATTATGAAGAAGCATCTCATGGCGATGAACAGTGAGCTGTGGACCGTCACTGAGATTGGTCTTACCGATCTGTGCAAAATGACAGAAGCTGATGACATTCGCAAATTCACCCTTCTCAACCTCACTGCGAAGGACGTCATCTGCTCCTGTCTGTCTCAAAATCAGTTCAGGAACATCATGCATCTTGATCATGCGAAGCTTATCTGGGACCATCTCTCTGAGGTCTATGAAGGTCATCAAAATCGTCATGATCCTTGGTTTGAGGACTTCAAGGAATCTCTCAAAGCGATGACATTCGAACTAGAATCATCATCCTCTACACCATGCCTTATGGCAAATGATGCTAAGGTAACTGAATGCTATCTATCTGAATCCAGTGATGATGAATCTGGTGATGAATTTGGACCCAGTTATGTCAAACTTGCTTCCCTTGCCACTAAACAACAAAGAGCCTTGGAAAAGGCTCATAATATGCTTAATGAGAGCGATGATATGTTGGGTGAAGAAATGGATCGATCAAAAATCTTGACTGAAAATCTTCAAAGACTTCAGTCCAAGTATGATAACCTTCAGGATAATCATAACACTCTCTTATCTGATCATGAAAAGCTTTCCTATGAATTTCTTCAAAGAAAGCAAGATCTTGAAAAGCTAAGAGTGAGTTATGAAGATCTTCAGAAGGAGCGCGATTCATTACTTGCTCAACAAATCAGCGCCTCTCAGGAGGAATTCATTCCCCCATGCCTTAAATGCATTGAACGTGAAACTGCAAATTCTTCACCTGAATGTTCAAATGCTTCTAATGCTACAAATTCTTCAACTGTCTCTGCTATCACTAATTCCTCATCTGAGGAAATTGCTAGTATCACTGATGATGTAGGGCTGAAGGAATTGTACATGACAGGCATGTACAAAAGCCTCAAAGGGCATCAGACTCTTTGTGGTGTGCTTAAAAAGCATATCCTCAACAGGAACCCTAGGAAAGAGGGTATTGCCTTTGAGAGGAAACTTAATGCTGATGGTACATATTGGAAGCCTGAGCAGTACCCCAAAACCTCATGGGTTGTTGCAAAAGGACCTCCAGTTGACCCATCCAATTTATCTGGCTTTACATGTGAAGCTTCACTTTCTTCTGATGAGTCATTTGACTCCAACTATAAACTGTTCAAAAATCAGAATGGTGAAGTATTTGCTAGATATGTTGGAACTAACTGTAGGAATGGTCCCCCTATGAAGAAAATCTGGGTCCCTAAGAGGCACCTTGAAAATCTTCAAGTGAATGTCCTCATGACACCTCGTGTGAGGAATAGGAACCCCAGATCCAATTCTTCATATGGATCAAAATCTTTAGATGGATTCAAATCCTCATACGGACCAAATTCCTCATATGGATCAAATTCCTCAAAAGGATCAAAATCCTCATATGAATATCATCATGCTAACAACTCTGTTTCGCAGGGAAGATCTAAGGGCTATGAATATGAGCATTATTCTTCTAACCATTATGTTCATAAGTCCTCGAAGAATTTCTCTGCCTATTCATATGCTTATTATCCTAACTCCTCTTATGTGAAACGAAATGGGCTGGCGTCTATGCCACCCTTCTCGTATGGAGCTCGCAGAGTGATGAACTCATTGCCACCCCTTCAGATGTGGGTGGTGAAGAAAAAGAACTAATCTCTTCTGCAGGGTCAGGTCTCCAGATGTGCTCAAACGTCTGATGAATTTGCTAGAGACCTGAAAAGTGCTTGAAAGGACGCAGGCTAATCATGAAGAAATGAACTCTTATTTCTCACGTGCTCATACTGCTTTATCTGTTGCATTGCTTGAGGAAATTGATCTGATGAATTGATGTCATATTCTTCACTGATGAAGTATATGAGTTTGTAAGCTGCACTAATTCATCTGCAGGATGATCAACCCAAAGCCTCTGAGTGGGTCCTCGATAGTGGATGTAC
The DNA here is from genome assembly GCA_902687465.1 of Secale cereale. Taxonomy (NCBI): domain Eukaryota; kingdom Viridiplantae; phylum Streptophyta; class Magnoliopsida; order Poales; family Poaceae; genus Secale; species Secale cereale. The sequence goes on along the minus strand of LR738714.1, from coordinate 868,877,205 downwards.
AAATCACATGACTGGTGACAAGAATCTATTGATGGATGCTCCCTTATCACCATCTCATCTGAAGCATATCATCTTCGCTGACAAAGGAAAAAGTCAGGTATTGGGTCTAGGTAAGGTTGCGATCTCAAAGGATCGACACATGGACAAAGTCATGCTTGTCGAGTCCTTACGATACAACCTGATGTCTGTCTCAATGCTTTGTGATCTTGATATGGTTGTAGTCTTTGGCAAGTATCGTTGTGTTGTGATCATGGGATCTGACAATTCCAAAGTCTTTGAAGTCTTTAGGAGAGGAGACTTTTATATTGTTGATTTCTCTACAGGACCTCAACCAGATGTGTGTCTACTTGCAAAAGCTTCAGAAGGCTGGCTGTGTCATCGACGACTTGGTCATGCAGGCATGAGGAATTTGCACACGCTTGCGAAAAAAGAAGCATGTCATTGGCATTGAGAATGTCAAATTCCTCAAGGATCACTTATGTGGAGCCTGTGAAGCTGGAAAGATGACCAAGGCCAAGCATCCAGTGAAGACTATCATGACTACTACTCGACCATTTGAATTGCTTCACATGGATCTCTTTGGTCCTAACCATTATTCTGCAGTTTCAAATGATGCATCTGAATATGGCTTTGTTATTGTTGATGATTACTCTCGATACACTTGGGTACACATTGTTACTTACAAACATGAAGTGCAGGAAGTGTTCAAACGATTTTCCTCGATGGCTTCAACCAACTTTGGTGTGAAGATCAAGCACATCAGAAGTGACAATGGAACTGAGTTCAAGAATTCCGGTCTCGATGACTATCTTGATGAACTTGGTATTACTCATGAGTTATCTGCTCCTTATACTCCTCAGTAGAATGGCGTTGTGGAGCACAAGAACATGACTCTTGCTGAGATGGCTCGCACTATGCTTGATGAATACAAAACGCCTCGTTGTTTCTGGATTGATGCAATTGATACTGCGTGCCACATCATCAACAGAGTATATCTTCACAAATTCTTCAAGAAGACTCCCTATGAACTCCTCACTGACAAGAAACCCAATGTGAGTTATTTCAAAGTCTTCGGTGCTAAATGTTGGATTAGAGATCCTCATCACAACTCAAAATTTGCACCGAAAGCACATGAAGGGTTTATGCTTGGTTATGGAAAGGACTCGCACACCTACAGAGTCTTCAACAACGTTCTTCACAAGGTTGTTGAAACTGTAGATGTGTGGTTCGATGAAACTAACGGCTCGCAAAGAGAGCACCTACCTTCTGTGATAGATGAACCAACACCTGAGGAAACTATCAAATTCAAGGCTAGTGAGGATGTCATTCCGACTGAAGAATCTGCTGAAGAATTCATTCCAGAACGTGAAGAACGTCGAGCTAATGCACCTGAAGAAAATGCTGAGGAAAATGGTGCTGAAGACAATGCTGATCAAATTCCTCGAAGACAACCAGCTCATCCTCGCGTTGCAAAAGAAGTGCAGATTGAGAAAATCATCGATGACATTGAAGCACCAGGTCCTCTCACACGCTCAAGATCTTCACATTTATCTAACTTTTGCGGCACTTTGCTTTTGTCTCTATCACAGAGCCCACTAAGGTAGATGAAGCATTTATGGAGCCTGAGTGGATTCAAGCTATGCAAGAAGAATTACATCAATTCGAGCTCAACAACGTCTGGGAACTGGTCAGTTGTCCAGATCCTCGCAAGCATAATATCATTGGCACAAAGTGGATGTACCGTAACAAGCAAGATGAAAATGGCCTTGTAGTAAGGAATAAGGCATGGCTTGTAGCTCAAGGCTACAGACATGTTGAAGGAATTGATTTCGATGAAACTTTTGCACATGTTGCTAGACTTGAGGCTATTCGCATATTACTTGCTTATGCTAACCATCATGATATCACTTTATATCAAATGGATGTGAAAAGTGCATTCCTCACTGGTAAGCTTGAGGAAGAAGTATATGTTGCTCAACCCCCAGGTTTTGAAGACCCAAAGAATCCTGACAAAGTCTTCAGACTCAATAACGCCCTATATGGCCTCAAACAGGCCCCTCGGGCGTGGTATGATACTTTGAATGAATTCCTCATGAAGAAAGGCTTCAAACCCGGTTCACTTGATCCTACTCTTTTCACTAAATCTTATGATGGTGAATTATTTGTGTGCCAAATATATGTTGATGATATTATCTTTGGCTGTACTGACCAACGTTATAGTGATGAATTTGACTATATGATGAGTGAAGAATATCAAATGTCTATGATGGAAGAATTGAAATTCTTCTTAGGTCTTCAAATTTGTCAACAACGCAATGGCATATTCATATCTCAGGAGAAATACCTCAAGGATGTACTGAGGAAATTCGGCATGCAAGATTGCAAAGGCGTCAAAATTCCTATGCCCACAAATGGACATCTGTGCACTGATGAAAATGGTATTGACTTCGATCATAAGGTATACCGCTCCATGATTGGTTCTTTATTGTACTTATGTGCATCTAGGACAGATATAATGCTTAGTGTTTGCATGTGTGCCCGATTTCAAGCTACACCGAAGGAATCACACACATCCATATTCTTCGATATCTAGCTCACACGCCAACACTTGGATTATGGTACCCCAAGGGCTCGGCTTTTGATTTCATTGGATATTCAGATTCTGACTATGCTGGTGATCGTGTGGACCGCAAGTCAACATCTGGTACATGTCACTTCCTCGGAAGATCATTGGTCTGTTGGTCTTCGAAGAAACAGAACTGCGTATCACTGTCTACTGCTGAAGCTGAGTATATTGCTGTTGGCTCTTGCTGTGCTCAATTGCTGTGGATGAAGCAAACTCTCAAGGACTATGGCGTCAATGTGAAGAATGTGCCTCTCTTCTGTGACAATGAGAGTGCCATCAAAATTTCTCACAACCCAGTTCAGCACTCGAAGACAAAGCACATTCACATTCGTCATCATTTTCTTCGAGATCATGTGTTGAAGGGCGACATTTCTATTGAGAATGTGAAGACTAAAGAACAGCTAGCCGATATCTTCACAAAGCCCTTGGATGAGAAGAGATTTAGCAAGTTGCGGTGTGAGCTAAATATCTTAGAATCTTCGAATTTTCTTTGAATAGGACACTCATCCTAACACTTATACAAAATTGATGACTTAGATGTGCAACACATGAAGAAATGTTTTTTCTTCAATCAATGAAGAATAACGCTCTAAGTGTGAAGAAATTAACGAAGAATTTGATTCTTAGAACCCTACAACAATTGTACGCGGTGTCTGAAATCATCATTCTTATACGGTGGGTCACGCCACCACCAAAGTTGAAAATCTTCAATTTGAGTTTTTTTTAATTCCTCAGTTGTTCATATTCTTCAACTTTGCATTGTCTTCACCTTTTCCATATCTTTTTCTTCATTGGCTATATATATATATATATATATATATATATATATATATGAGTTTATGTCCTCTACAACATTCACTTATTGCTAATTCTTCAAGCTGTTTTTCCTGCTAAGTGAATGTGATCAGACCCTTCCCCCTCTATGCTAAACTCAACACATTCTATTCACAAATTCTTCATGTCCGTTCTATTTGAAACTCGTTCAAAATCTTAACTGTGTCCTTGTCAGCTGAAGAATTTGCGAACACAACGTTAAAACTTATCCTATCCAAAATTTTCGGTTTTGCCGCTCAAATCGTTCTGCATCCCACGACAATACTTATCTATTCACCCACGATTTCACACGATCTCCACTTCTTAGTACGTGGGTGACACATGTCGAGCGAATGAGAAGGGTCAGGGGCACGTTCGTCCAAATTCTTCGGGCGAACGGTTATTCATCTCCGCTATAAATACCCCCTCCCCTTCCTCATTTCACATTAACTCCGCTCAATCTCTGCTCTCGCTCGAGCTTCTCAAACCCTAGCGCTGCCGCTACTTCATCCTCGCCGGTGAGCAAGAGCTTCACTGCCTCGACCTCGTCGCCGTCGTACTCGTACCGGCCGCGGATTTCTTCACTCCGCCGACGTCGTAGTTGTCTTCCTCAGCCAAGTTAGGGCGTGGAATATCTGCACTGACGAACCTCACTTCTCCACCTCACAGTTCGTTGTGTTCTTCGTCCAAGGTAATTAAAAGTTACTTTTACTGCCCTCTTTGATTCGAATGTTTTCTACAAAATCCTCAAAGGTGTTTTTCTTCAAATCTTCACACACGAAACACCTCACATGTCATTTGTTCTTGATTCAATTTCTCTAAGCTATGTTTTTCTTCAAGATTCAATTGTGTGGATTATTCAATCTATACAACTCTGGAACCTAAGATAAAGAACGCTTAGTGAAATTCAAGACTCATCTGGTCAAATTCCTCAAAATTGTTCTTTTTACAAAACCTTCTAAGAACGCATATGAACTCTCCAAATTCCTCGCAACTATACTCTGTTCACAAGTACTCATGTCCGCTGTTGAATCTCTAAGTTCTCATCAACTTAACTCATTTGCAGCGTTCCTCAAAGAAAAATTGCATACTTCTTCAAAGAGTTCAATTGTTCAAATTCCTCGTCTGAAGAAAATGGCTGATGGAAACAAGCCACAAAAGGGAGGAAAGAGGCCTGAGGTCAACACTGCTTTCGAAATCCCTGAAGACATATATGCTGACTACTGCACTCCTAATGAGGCAAAGTACGGAAAAGAGGACAAAAATCAGCGCAAGGTGCGCATACAGAGAATAGAGAGGAGATGGGTAAGAGAGTGGAGGGAGTACACGTATGTAACTCCCACATGAAGAAATTCGCACTCAATCCTCCATGCTCAAGACCTCCATTGGCACATGGCCAAGTTGCTGATCCCACTAGCCTCAAGCGCGGTCAGGATTATCCTGATGAATGGGCCAAGCGCCAGGCCAAGTTGGCCAAACAAGCAAAAGAAGCAGTGAGGAAATTCAACGAAGACTCTGCTGCTGCTGCTGCCACTGCTGAGGCCTCTGCTAGCAAGCCGAAGAAGGCCATGGCAAAGAAGCCTGCTCATAAGCTAGGTGCTTCATCTTCAATGCCCTCACGGCCAAGGTCCTCAGCAATGCCCTCACGGCCAGATTCTTCAAAGCCCTCACGGCCAACTCCTCAAACTGCTCCTGCTCCTCCAAAGTCCTCAGCTCTTCCGCCAAAGTCTTCAGATCCTCCGACAAAATCCTCTGCACCAGTGCATCTCGCCATGTGTCAAAGGACTGCGGGCATATCTATTGCCTCAAGATCCTTTGTAAGTTCCTCAGCTACTCCAAGTTCCTCAGCTGGCCCCTCTCTGCTAAAGAAAAAGACCACTGTTGGACGAGGTTCTCGCCCAAGTCCTCACAAGAAGCAAGTTGCTTTCCAAGTACCATCTGAAGATGACGAAGCTGATGATGAAGAACTGGTTGAAATCATTAGCGATGTGCAACACAGGGCTGCTAGAGCCAAAGGAAGCACTGTGCCACTGCTTTTGGATCCAAAAGTGATCCTCGACTTCATTGATCTCTGGCATCAGGATCCCAACACTCATATGCCTGACTTCAATTTGACTCCTGGCCAAAGTCACATGCTGACTGCCTTCATAGGCGAAGAAAAATGGAAATTTGAAAAGGCCAGGCAGACGAAGAAAGCGCAGTACAAGAAGGAGCGTTACCTGAAGAAAAATGTTGTCAACATGACAACTGATGAACTTGTGAAGCTTCAGGGTGAAATCAAAACCCTCAGTGATGAATTTGACGCATACTGTGCGGACTGGATGGGCGCCAAAGTCAGATTTGTGAATTTGACAAAAGAATTTTCTTCAAGTGTTGCTCGTCCAATGCACATTGAAATTCCTCAAGCTAAAGCATCTGTTCAGTCTATTGAAGAACATGCCAGCACTGATGAAGAACATCAGGCTGCTGAAGAAAATGAGAATACCAGGGCTGATGACTGCATTCCAGCCGCTGAAGAAATTGCCAGGGCAACCTCTAGTGTTGTGCCTGAAGAAAATGTCAGGCCAGCTGAAGCTCCACTGGTTGTGCCTGAAGAACATGAAGAAGTCACGACAACTGCAACAGTTGTGCCTAAAGAAATTCAACCAACTTCCTCTGCTCCTCCTGCGCCTACTCCAACTCCGATCCTTCCATCTTCATCAGATGTGAAGAAGACCATGGCTGCAGAGCGTGCAGCTGTGAAGAAAAGGATGGCATCAACTTCATCAGATTCTTCAGCTCCGAAGAAGATGAAGCCATTGACAAGATCAGTTGACAACCCAATTGATGCCATTCCTATTTCATCCATGCCATCAAAGGACCTTGTTCCGTTTGATGAAGAATATGTGATTCCCAGTGAATCAGAAGAAGACATTCCCTCTACTGCTTCCTCAGAGCAGACGGATGAAGAAATTGAAGTGGATGCAATCCCTTCAACACCAGTTATCTCCTCGCATATGCCTCAGTTCACTGCTGAAGAGTCCAGCGTTGAGGAATTGGATGAACAAGACTCTGACGTGGACATTGGGAGTGCTACTCCATTGATGAATGATGAATTTTGGGATAGTCAGCATCCCAACTCCCCTCTGTTCACGCCGCTGCAACAAATTCCTCAGTCCCCAGCACGCACTGTTCCATTGGGCTCTGAAGAAACTCATCCCACACAGTCTGTACATGAAGACATTCCAGCCACTAGTGCTGAAGAAACTGCTGCTGCTGAATCCATGAAGACTCAGACTGCCACTGAAGAGGAACCAGAAATTCCTCGGCTTGAAGAAACTGAGATTGCGAATCCTGAGGTTGTGATGCAACTGAATGACACTCCTCAACCCAAGCCAAAGAATCCTTTCTCACGAAAGCAAACTTTCAAGAAGGCTGATTTCTTCAACGAGCACGTATTCTTCACTGACTACAACCCTTATGACTCTGCTCCCATTAGGAAGAGGCGTTTTTGGACTGCCAGCCAGGCAAATTTCTATTCCTCAGTGATGTTCAACAAAGACAAAGTCTTCGATCATGGGCACATTCCTCACGTGGATATGGAATCTCTACCGTGCTTCGTGCTAGTCCTCAGTGTCTTCACGACGCTGGACTGTTAGGTTTCTGCACTGACATCTGTGATTGGAATGAAGAACTCATTCTTCAATTCTATGCAACGTTGCACATCATCGGAAACTCTAAAGATGTGAATTCATGGGTGCTAGACTGGATGACCGAAAATACTCACTACAAGGCACCAGCTTCTGAATTACTTCAAGCTTTGCCTCTCAGTACTCCCACTGAAGCTGCTCGTTGCATGTACGAAGAAACTGAACTTACAGATCACTACATGCAAGTGCTGATGAAGCCATTGAAGCCAGGTCAAGCCCCAAGGACCAAATTCCTTGTGAAGGAATTGCTATTTCTGCCTCGGACTGTCTATCGCATTCTGACGAAGACATTGAGTCCTATCAAGGGCCACGACTCGAATGATGAAGAAGTCGTTGGCATCATGAAGAATCTGCTATTCAATATCATTCATGGCATCCCCGTCAACTTCCATGATGTCTTCATGAGGACTATGGCAAATGTTGCTCTGTCCCCTTTCAACCTGAAGCCTTATGCTCCGTGGATTATGAGATTCTTTAGGACAAGGTCTTCAGTAAACTACAAAGCTGATACACTGAATCATTGTAGCTACTTGCCCCCGATTGAAGTCCTCAAACGGAAATATTCCTCAGCTGATGACAAGGGCAAGACTTCTGCTATTATTATTATTTTTGACTATAAACAGTAGGGTAAAAACCCCACTGCAGCTTTTATTGATGAAGGCATGCGTCCACTGGATGGTCAATTTGGCAAAGCTGCATCCTACTCCACCAATGACGACTCTGCCACCCATGACTCTGCCGCCAATGCTCCCAAGCAAAATCCTCAAGGCGCAGCTCCCAGGGTGATGACTGATTGTGAGCTTCTCCTCAGTCTTCACCAGAAGGTTGATCGCAACCACAAATGGGTCAAGCATCAGTTTGGTTCAATTCTTCACAACATGACTTCTACACACAATGTAGTGAAGAAAAACCATTACTACCTCCATGAAACCCTCAACCGTACCTGGGCTATTCTGTCTCACCTTTATGGCAAAGAAGATTTGAAGAAAATGGGTCTCAAGGATGACTTTGACTGGTCTGCTCCTCCACCGAAGAAATACAAGAAGGTCAAGGTTCCTCCCTTGGTGGCCAGCTCCTATTCTTCATCGCGCGAAACCGACGAGTATGAAGACTTGGACGACACTGCGGCAGGCCCTACATCAACCATTGACCCCAACAACGCTGGCGCTCCTTCATCATCGTGAGATTCTTCAGGGGCGTTAGTCCTCAGTTTCGATCATTTTGGTCATTCGATGACAAAGGGGGAGAAATTTGAGTTAGTCTTCAAGCGGGTCTATATATATGGGTGTTTTTTTTGCGAAGTTACAACTCTCGTTCTTCTGATGACTTTGCTGGATCGAGTTGTAAACTTAAACTCTATGGTGACCTGATACTTTTGCTGTGGTATTTCTGCATGCTTATTCCTCATTAATGTTTATGCACGCATGTTGAATTACATCAGTCACCATATTTCATCATGCATTTCAAATTCTTCATATTATATATCAAATGCGTGTATGAATTACAAGATATAGGCGGAGATCTCTCCATGATTCTACTCTTCAAGTGTGCATTGCTTCAAAAGCAAATTCCTCACTATGCACATCTTTAGGGGGAGTTCTTCTATATCTTGCAATCAAATTCCTAAATATCAGTATTTACACATCATATGTTTATCCCCGTTGAAAACCTAACCTATATTGTCATCAATCACCAAAAAGGGGGAGATTGTAAGTGCATCTAGTGCCCCTTAGTGATTTTGGTGTATTGAAGACTTATAGGTTAAGGGACTAATGTGTTTATGAGTGTACACAGGTCTATAAGTCTATGAGGAATTTGATATTTACAGAGAAAGTCGACCCCTAAAAATGAAGTTCTTCGACTGAAGACTTTGGATTTCTGAAGACTTTCTGAAGACTTTGAAAGTGAATAAATTGGTGTGACCTTGAAGACTTGGTACTCATTTGAGGAACATGAAGCGTGAAGACTTTTGTTTTCGTAGTTTCATTTTCTCTTTCTTGAGTCATAGGAAACACCGTACTGTTAAAGGGGGTCGAGGAAATACTAAGGAAAATTTTCCATTTGATGCTCAACTCAAAATCCCACACCTACCAATCCCTTCGAGTGAAGCCATTGGAACTCTCATACAGTTCAGTCATATTCTTCATTGACAGAGACGAAGTTCTTCTGGTCTCTGAGGAATTTGTTCTGACTGAGGAGTTAGGAATTCGCCAGTGCGGATTTCCTACAAGTGAGGAACATGATAGCCCTGAGGAATTTGATACTCAAATTTCCGGTCGTTGTTGTGCTACGCGCCAGCTGTCCCAAAATATCTACCTACCTAACGGTCATATCATTAAGGGCATTTATGTCTTATCATGTCGGGCTGCTCCCTTGGCTATAAATAGCCGCCCCCTACAACCACTAGCTGGTTCGCTGCTCCGAGAGAAACTGACACATGTCATAAGAGCAACCCATCCTCCGAGGACTTTGACTGAAAATCATCAAGTGGGGAAAAACCCAAAACCAAACCCAAACACCTACAAACCCAAAAGTGATTGAGCATCACTGAAGAGATTGATCCTGAGTGTATCCGACGCTTGTTACCTTTGATGATTGTGCTTCTTCCAGACGGTTAGGCGTCATGGTCTAGAGCATCCAAGAAGAATTGTGGATCACCGAGTGACCGAGTTTGTGAAGGTTCGGAAGTTACCTGTGAAGACTTACCATGAGTGATTGGGCGAGGTCTGTGTGACCTTAGCTCAAGGGGAATACAGTGAGGACTTGGTGTCTTGGATTGTGTGTCCAGGACTGGGTGTCCTCATGTTTAAATACCTAGCCGCCCTAATCAGATGTACAACTGAGACAGCAGTTGGAACTTGTCTAAACAAATCATTGTCTTCACCAAGCTTACTGGTTCTATTTCCTCAACTCTTCCATTTCCTCATATCTGTGTTGCGTGCTTGTTCATATCTGTTTGAAGACTTTGACTGAAGACTTTCTCAATTTCCTCATTTCAATTTCTTCAGTCTGTTTGTCTTCATCCTATGTTATCCTGTGTTTACGCTTTCTGTACTTTGTGTTTGTCTTCATTTCATCATGATGACCATGCTTGTGTTCTATTATGTTTACTTTTGAGTACTTATTCCGCTGCAAGTAGTTCTTCGCTAAGGAACTTCCTCACCCGCAAATTCCTCAGTGAAGAATTCATAAAAATCACATATTCACCCCCC
>LR738714.1:868856542-868866785 GCA_902687465.1 Secale cereale | reverse complement strand
ATAATGCACTTTCAAAAAATTAGAACTACTACGTTACTAAAACAACATAAAATAAACTACATACAAACTACTACAAAAAACTACTACATAAAAATACGGAAACAACCAGTAGATTAAAACTAGAAATACATATAAAACATTACTAAAGCAACATATAACATAAAATATACACAAACTACTACAAAACATACAAAAAACTACTCCAAAATGTTAAAAAAAACTTTAGTGGAGCGCCAGTGGAAGACGCGTTGGGGGTGCGGGTGGGGGATGTGCTGGAGGGAGCCAGCTGCAAGGGAGCGGGCGCCGGCGGGGAGGGAGTTGGTCGGAAGGGGGCCACTGGTGAGGGGGCGATGGAGGGGACAGAGCCGGCTGAGGAGGGGCACCCATGGGGAGAAGCGGGCGGAGAGGGCGCGCGCATGTGGGAAGTGAGAGAGAGCGCGTGGAAATTCACTTAAGTGTCCCCCGAGACCTTTCCAGAGCACCTATCGTGGGGTACTCGGGAAAGATCTACAAACCTAGATCTAGGTTTTTGATACGTCTCCAATGTATCCATAATTTTTTACTGTTCCATGCTATTATATATTCTGTTTTGGATGTTTAATGGGATTTATTATACACTTTTATATCATTTTTGGGACTAACCTACTAACCCAAGGCCCAGTGCAGATTGCTGTTTTTTTTTCCTATTTCAGTGTTTCGCAGAAAAGGAGTATCAAACGGAGTCCAAACGGAATGAAACCTTCGGGAGAGTTAATTTTTGGAATAATATCAACACGACTTGGAGTACACGCCAGGAAGCAAAGGAGGTGGCCACGAGGGCATGGGCGCGCCTACCCAAGGGGTAGGCGCGCCCCCCACCCTCGTGGGCCACCTGTTGCTCCTCTGACGCCCCTCTTCAGCCTATATATACTCTCATACCCTGAAAGCATCGAGGCAACGGATGAACCCCTAATTCCACCGCCGCAACCTTCTGTTCCCGTGAGATCCCATCTTGGAGCCTGTTCCGGAGCTCCAACGGAGGGGGATCGATCACGGAGGGCTTCTACATCAACACCACAGCCTCTCCGATGAGTTGTGAGTAGTTTACCACAGACCTTCGGGTCCATAGTTATTAGCTAGATGGCTTCTTCTCTCTCTTTGGATCTCAATACAAAGTTCTCCTCGATCTTCGAGGAGATCTAATCGTTGTAATCTTTTTGCGGTGTGTTTGTCGAGATCCGATGAATTATGGGTTTATGATCAAGATTATCTTTGAATAATATTGGATTCTTTTCTTAAATTTTTATGTATGATTATAATATCCTTGCAAGTCTCTTCGAATTATTGGTTTGGTTTAGCCTACTAGATCTATAGTTATTGCAATGGGAGAAGTGCTTGGCTTTGGGTTCAATCTTGCGGTGTCCTTTCCCAGTGACAGCAAGGGCAGCAAGGTACGTATTGTATTGTTGCCATCGAGGATAAAAAGATGGGGTTTATATCATATTGCATGAGTTTATCCCTCTACATCATGTCATCTTGCTTAAGGCGTTACTCTGTTCTTATGAACTTAATACTCTAGATGCATGTGATAACCCACAAGTGTAGGGGATCAGTTGTAGACTCTTTCGATAAGTAAGAGTGTCGAACCCAACGAGGAGCTAAAGGCAGAACAAATATTCCCTCAAGTTCTATCGACCACCGATACAACTCTATGCACGCTTGACGTTTACTTTACCTAGAACAAGTATGAAACTAGAAGTACTTTGTGGTTTTTGGATAGGTTTGCAAGAATATAAAGAGCACGTAAATATAAACTAGGGGCTGTTAAGATAAAGACACAACTAAAGTTAATGATAGCAAGTTTTATGTTGGAGAGACCACTACTAGGATGTCATCCCTGACTTGGAATTCTATGCACTTATGATTGGAACTATTAGCAAGCATCCGCAACTACTAACGTTCATTAAGATAAAACCCAACCATAGCATTAAGATATATTGGTCCCCCTTCAATCCCGCATGCATCAATTTCTACGCTAGGTTGAAGTTTCTGTCACTCTGGCCCTCCAATACGTAGTCATATCAACATACAACTAACCCTATGGTGTGATCCACGCGCGCGCTCATATGATGGGCACCAAAGGACAGCAACATAACCACAAGCAAATTAAATCAATCATAGCAATTCACCAATCACCGATAGGACACCGATAATCTACTCAGACATCATAGGATGGCAACACATCATTGGATAATAATATGAAGCATAAAGCACCATGTTCAAGTAGAGGGTACAGCGGGTTGCGGGAGAGTGGACCGTTGTAGATAGATGAGGGAAGGTGATGGAGATGTTGGTGAAGATGACGGAGGTGTTGGTGTAGATCACCGTCACACGATGATGGCCCCGGTGGCACTCCGGTGCCACCGGAAGCGAGGGGGAGAGAGCCCCCCTCCTTCTTCTTATTCCTTGACCTTCTCCCTAGGTGGGAGAAGGGTTTCCCCTCTGGTCCATGGTCTCCATGGCGGCGGAGGGGCGAGAGCCCCTCCGAGATTGGATCGGTCTCTCTGTCTCTCTCTGTTTCTTCGTTCCCAGATTCTGTCCCTTCACCGTTTCTTATATTCCCGGAGATCCGTAACTCCGATTGGGCTGGTTTTTTGACACGATCTTTATCCGGATATTAGCTTTCTTGCGGAGAAAGAATGTCATCAACTGCCTTACAGTGTGGCTACGAGGGCCCAGGGCGCGCCCCCTGCCTCGTGGCCCACTCGGGCATCGTCTCATGTTGGTTCCGCTTCCCAAAATTCACATATATTCCAAAAAAAATCTCCGTCCGTTTTTATTCCGTTTAGAGTCCGTTTGATATGGATATTCTGTGAAACAAAAAACATGCAACAAACAGGAACTGGCACTGGGCACTGGATCAATATGTTAGTCCCAAAAAATAGTATAAAAAGTTGCCAAAAGTATATGAAAGTGGTAGAATATTGGCATGGAACAATAAAAAACTATAGATACGACGGAGACGTATCAGCATCCCCAAGCTTAATTCCTGCTCGTCCTGGAGTAGGTAAATGATAAAAAGATATTTTTTGATGTCAAATGCTACCTAGCATAATCTTGATCATGTAATCTAATCATGGCATGAATATTAAGACACGAGTGATTCAAAGCAATACTCTATCATTTGACATAAAAGAATTAAATACTCGGGCATCCCAACAAACAATCAAGTCTTTCAAAATATCAATGCTAAAGAACGTTATCCCTACAAAATCATATAGTCTTTTATGCTCCCTTTTCTTAACACAAGGTACCCCTCATGCCTATCCCGGTGTCAGCCAAGCAATTGTTTTCATACTTTACTTTTTCGAAAAATTTCAACTCTTCACGCAATACATGAGTGTGAGCCATGGACATAGCACTATGGGTGGAATAGAAGGTGGTAGTAGACAAAAGGAGGGAGAAAGTCTCACATCAACTAGGCGTATCAATGGGCTATGGAGATGCCCATCAATAGATATCAATGTGAGTGAGTAGGGATTGCCATGTAACGGATGCACTAGAGCTATAAGTGTATGAAATCTCAAAAGAAAACTAGTGGGTGTGCATCAACTTGCTTGCTCATGAAGACCTAGGGCATTTGGGGAAGCTCATCGTTGGAATATACAAGCCAAGTTTTATAACGAAATATTCCCACTAGTATTTGGAAGTGACAAAACAAGAGACTCTCTATTATGAAGATCATGGTGCTACTTTGAAGCACAAGTGTGGAAAAAAAGATACTAGCATTGTCCCCTTTTTTCTTTTTCTTTTTTTTTATTTTTTTCTTTTTTTTTGGGCCTTCCTTTATTTATTTGGCGTTTCTCCTTTTTTTTGCCCTTTCTTTTTTCTTTTTCTTTTTTTTTGGCCTTTCTTTTTTTTCTTTTTTTTTCAAGGGACAATGCTCCAATAATGATGATCGTCACACTTCTATTTACTTACAACTCGATACTAGAACAAAAATATGACTCTATATGAATGCCTCCGGCGATGTATCGGGATGTGCAATGATCTAGCGTAGCAATGACATCAAAAAACGGACAAGCCATGGAAACATCATGCTAGCTATCTTACGATCATGCAAGGCAATATGACAATGATGGTGCGTGTCATAATAAACAGAACGGTGGAGTTACATGGCAATATATCTCGGAATGGTTATGAAAATGCCATAATAGGTAGGTATGGTGGTTGTTTTGAGGAAGGTATATGGTGGGTGTATGGTACCGGCGAAAGTTGTGGGTACAAGAGAGGCTAGCAATGGTGGAAGGGTGAGAGTGTGTATAATCCATGGACTCAACATTAGTCATAAAGAACTCACATACTTATTGCGAAAAATCTATTAGCCCTCGAAGCAAAAAATACTACGACGCATGCTCCTAGGGGGGAGGTTGGTATGAGTTAACCATCGTGCGCCCCCGACCCTCACGCAAAGATAAACAATCAAAATACAATGCGTGCCAATTTGGTTACATAGTTAGGAGACCATACGTGCATGCTTCGGGAATCACAAACCTTAACACCAATATTTTTACTAAACCATAATCATTCACTAGTACCTCCCACATATTAGCATCTCTATATCGCAAAACTATTGCAAGGAATCAAACATATCATATTCTGCGATCTACAAGTTTATGTAGGATTTTATGACTAACCATGTGAATGACCAATTCATGTCAACTCTCTAAATAGATATAAGTGAAGCAAGAGAGTTTTAATTCTTTCTACAAAAGATATGCCCACGCTCTAACAATTATAAGTGAAGCAAAATAGCATTCTACAAATGGCGGTTTTCTATGTGAAGAGAAACAGGCAATCCAAACTTCAAATGATCTAAGTGAAGCACATGAAGCATTCTATAAAGCCATACTCAAAAGATATAAGTGAAGTGCGAAGAGCATTCTATAAATCAACAAAGGACTATCTCATACCAGCATGGAGCATTTATTAAAAGGAAAAATAAAAAGCACACGACGCTCCAAGAGTTTACGCATAACATGTGAACGATACGAATCTGAAAACATACCGATACTTGTTGAAGAAAGATGGGATGCCTTCCGGGGCATCCCCAAGCTTAGACGCTTGAGTCTCCTTGAATATTTACTTGGGGTGCCCTAGGCATCCCCAAGCTTGAGCTCTTGCCTCTCCTCCTTCTTCTCACATCGAGACATCCTCGGTCTTCGAACACTTCATCCACACAAAACTTCAACAGAAAACTCGGTAAGATCCGTAAGTATAATAAAGCAAATCACTACTCTAAGTACTGTTGCAAACCAATTCATATTTTGTTTTTGAATTGTAGCTACTGTAATATAAATTTTCCATGGCTTAATCCACTGATAGAAATTGATAGTTTCATCAAAACAAGCAAACTATGCATCAAAAACAGAATCTTTCAAAAATAGAACAGTCTGTAATAATCTGAACATTCACCATACTTCTGATACTTGAAAAATTCTGCAAAAATTAGGAAAAATAAACAATTTGTATAGAAATACAGTGAAAGAAGTTTCAGAACCATTTGATGTTCCAGCAAAAAATGTAAAATCGTGCACTACAGCCAAAGTTTCTGTCCTGCACCGCACAAACCAACAAGCATTGTAAACATCCTAAAGGCAAACCTTGGCACATTATTTTTATAATACAATGGAATTGTACAAGGGGATAATTATTTTTGTTGAAAAGTTTCTGTAATTAAGATTCACAAAGTTTCCATGGGCATGAACAAAGTTCAAGGACGCCCCCCACTTTCACAATGCTCGTCTATCTCACTTTCACTTTTCTTTTTGAAAAGTTTTAGGTTCCCCTCTTTATTTTTTTTGTTTTTAAACTTTATAAAAGCACACAGCAGAAATAAATGACTCTCTAAAACTTCCGGGTTGTCTCCCCGGCAGCGCTTTCTTTAAAGCCATTAAGCTAGGCATATAGTGCTCAAGTGATGGATCCACCCGGGTCCCAAGGTATATCAAAGGCGATTTTAATTAATAATGATTTGGCATTTAGTAGTGAGCACCAAGTGATATGTGTCATGAAACAACGAAGTCTAACTCTCTTCTTATGCATAGGCATGTCATACAATAACAATTCATGCACATCAAGTAAAGGCCAATGCATAGTATAAGCAGTTTCTTGCAATTTTATCATGTTGGAAACATAGAGAGGCGGAGATGTAGTTCCTCTCTCATAATAATTGCAAGTAGGAGCAGCAAGCACATGCATATTATATTCATCAAAATCATCATGTGTAACGGAAAAAGGCAACCCATCAATATAATCCTTAATAAGTGCAAACTTCTCCGATATAGTGTAGTTTGGAGAACTCAAAAAGATAATATGACTATCATGTGTGGGTGCAATAGCAACTATCTCATGTTTAATATAAGGAACTATAGAAAGTTCATCTCCATAATCATAATTCATATTGGCATCTTGGCGACAAGCATAGCAAGCATCATCAAAAAGAGATATTTCAAAAGAATCAACGGGATCATAACAATCATCCTTCTGTAAGCACGAAGGGAAATTAAACAATGTATGAGTTGAAGAGTTACTCTCATTAGAAGGTGGGAACGGGTAGCTAATCCGCTCTTCCTCCTTTTGTTCTTTGCTCTCCTCCTCATCTTTATCATCCAATGAGCTCACAATGTCATTGATTTCTTCTTCCATAGACTCCTGCAAAATATTAGTCTCTTCTTGGACAGCGGAGACCTTCTCAATAAACGCATCAATATCAGAGTCATATCCATAATTCAAATAGCAATATTTCAATATAGCAAGATTTTCAGGCCTAGAAACATCATCATCAAAAGCATCATTCTTTCTAAATAGAGATTCAATTTCATAAGCACCCTAAAAGCAACAATTTTTTTCTATTTGTTCCACATCATAATAATCATATATAACATTAGCATAAGAAGCTAAGGTTTCATTATCATTAAATTTGCATGAAAAGGGAAGGTGTGGAGCCTTCATCCTAGAGCAACAAGTATAATCATATCTCAAGCATAGTTGCCGAGCATACCAATGCAACATATGAATTTGATCCCATAACAGTTTCCCTTTTTTGTCAAGCGATAATCCCTAAAGTATTCCCGTTGATCCAACGTTACTCCCATTACATAGTTGAATGGGGTTTTCTCAGGATTATCAAAGTAGTACATAATATCTTTCACATAATGAGCATCGAGGGTTTTAGGAGGTTCCCCATCTCCATGAGTAGCAAGTACACCTAGGTTTTTTGGTATTTCGTGTTTCATATCCATAACTAAAGATAGAGAACAACTTAGAACAACAAATAAAATCTACTTAGTGATAAATCAAACAAGCACACACGAGAATATTCACCCCACGCTATTGCTCCCCGGCAACGGTGCCAGAAAAAGATCTTGATAACACACAAGTGTAGGGGATCAGTTGTAGCCTCTTTCGATAAGTAAGAGTGTTGAACCCAACGAGGAGCTAAAGGCAAAACAAATATTCCCTCAAGTTCTACCGACCACCGATACAACTCTACGCACGCTTGACATTTACTTTACCTAGAACAAGTATGAAACTAGAAGTACTTTGTGGTTTTTGGATAGGTGAATATAAAGAGCGCGTAAATATAAACTAGGGGCTGTTAAGATAAAGAGGCAACTAAAGTTAATGATAGTGAGTGTGGAAAAGTGGTGGTAGGAGTTGCAAAATTGCCGCTAAGCAATTGACTATGTTACTAGACTGATAGCAAGTTTTATGTGGGAGAGGCCACTGCTAGCATGTCATCCCTGACTTGGAATTATATGCACTTATGATTGGAACTATTAGCAAGCATCCGCAACTACTAACGTTCATTAAGATAAAACCCAACCATAGCATTAAGATATATTGGTCTCCCTTCAATCCCGCATGCATCAATTTCTACGCTAGGTTGAAGTTTCTGTCACTCTTGCCCTCCAATACGTAGTCATATCAACATACAACTAACCCTATGGTGTGATCCACGCGCGCGCTCATATGATGGGCACAAAAGGACAGCAACATAACCACAAGCAAATTAAATCAATCATAGCAATTCACCATTCACCGATAGGACAACGATAATCTACTCAAACATCATAGGATGGCAACACATCATTGGATAATAATATGAAGCATAAAGCACCATGTTCAAGTAGAGGGTACAGCGGGTTGCGGGAGAGTGGACCGCTGTAGATAGATGGGGGAAGGTGATGGAGATGTTGGTGAAGATGACGGAGGTGTTGGTGTAGATCGCCGTCACATGATGATGGCCCCGGTGGCACTCCGGTGCCACCGGAAGCGAGGGGAAGAGAGCCCCCCTCCTTCTTCTTATTCCTTGACCTTCTCCCAGGAGAAGGGTTTCCCCTCTGGTCCATGGCCTCCATGGCGGCGGAGGGACGAGAGCCCCTCCGAGATTGGATATGTCTCTCCATCTCTCTCTGTTTCTTCGTTCCTAGATTCTGTCCCTTCACCGTTTCTTATATTCCTGGAGATCCGCAACTCCGATTGGGATGATTTTTTGACACTATCTTTATCCGGATATTAGATTTCTTGCGGCGAAAGAAGGGAATCAACCGCCTTACGGTGTGGCCACGAGGGCCCAGGGTGCCCCCCCTTCCCAGGGCGCGCCCCCCCTGCCTCGTGGCCCACTCGGGCGTCATCTCATGTTGGTTCCGCTTCCCAAAATTCACATATATTCCAAAAACATTCGCCGTCCGTTTTTATTCTGTTTGGACTCTGTTTGATATGGATATTCTGCGAAACAAAAAACATGCAACAAACAGGAACTGGCACTGGGCACTGGATCAATATGTTAGTCCCAAAAAATAGTATAAAAAGTTGCCAAAAGTATATGAAAGTGGTAGAATATTGGCATGGAACAATAAAAAATTATAGATACGACGGAGACGTATCAGCATGCTGGATAGCAGTCGATGTGTGGAGTAATAGTAGTAGATGTAGAATCGTTTCGGTCTATTTGGCACAGACATGATGCCTATATATAATGATCATGCCTAGATATTCTCATAACTATGCGCTCTTCTATCAATTGCTCGACAGTAATTTGTTTACCCACCGTAGAATTCTGCTATCATGAGAGAAGCCACTAGTGAAACCTATGGCCCCCGGGTCTATTCTCATCATAGTAATCTTCCATCTTCTATTTACTTTACTTTGTTTTGCATTCTTTACTTTCAACCTATACCAAAAATACCAAAAATACTATCTTATCATATCTATCAGATCTCACTTTCATAAGTGACCGAGAAGGGATTGACAACCCCTTTTATCGCGTTGGCTGCGAGGTTCTTATTTGTTTGTGCAGGTGCGAGGGAGTCGCGTGTGATCTCCTACTGGATTGATACCTTGGTTCTCAAAACTGAGGGAAATACTTATGCTAATGTGCTGCATCACCCTTTCCTCTTCGAGGGAATACAACGCAAGCTCGAGAAGTAGCAAGAAGAATTTCTGGCACCGTTGCTCGAGAGTTCTACGCAAAAGTCATATACCAAGTGTTGGGGAACGTGGTATTTCAAAAAAAATCCGACGATCACGCAAGATCTCTCTACCAGATGCATAGCAATGAGAGGGGAGAGTGTGTCTATGTACCCTCGTAGACCGAAAGCGGAAGCGTCAAGTGACGCGGTTGATGTAGTCGAACTTCTTCGCGATCCAACCGATCAAGCACCGAACGTACGGAGCCTCCGCGTTCAGCACACGTTCAGCTTGATGACGTCCCACGAGCTCTTGATCCAGTAGAACCTCGCGGGAGAGTTTCGTCAGCACGATGGCGTGGTGACGGAGATGATGAAGTTACCGTCGCAGGGCTTCGCCTAAGCGCTGAAACGATATGACCGAGGTGTGTTTCTGTGGAGGGGGGCACCGCACACGGTTGGGAGAGATCAATAGATCAACTTGTGTGTTTGGGTGCCCCCTGCCCCCGTATATAAAGGAGCAAGGGGAGAGGCCGGCCAGCCCATATGGTGCGCCCTAGAGAGGCAATCTTACTAGGAATAGTATTCCAATCCTATTCCTAGTAGGAGTCCACCAAGAAGGAGAGAGGGGGAAGGAAGGACAGGGAGAGGGAGAGGGAAAGAGGGGGCCGCGCCCCCTCCCCTAGTCCAATTGGGACTCCCCTTTGGGAAGGGGCGCACCACCTCCTGGCTGCTGCCCTCTTTCTCCCCTAAAGCCCACTAGGGCCCAATACTTCCCAGGGGGGTTCCGG
>LR738714.1:868825084-868856461 GCA_902687465.1 Secale cereale | reverse complement strand
CCCCCCCCCCCCCCCCGGCACTCCGATTTAATCCGAAACTTTTTTGGAACACTTCCGGTGTCTGAATATAGTCGTCCAATATATCAATCTTTACGTCTCGGACATTCCGAGACTCCTCGTCATGTCCGTGATCTCATCCGAGACTCCGAACTACCTTCGGTACATCAAAACTCATAAACTCATAATACCGATCGTCATCAAACGTTAAGCGTGCGGACCCTACGGGTTCGAGAACTATGTAGACATGACCGAGACTCATCTCCGGCCAATAAACAATAGCGGAACCTGGATGCTCATATTGGCTCCTACATATTCTACGAAGATATTTATCGGTCAAACCGCATGACAACATAAGTTGTTCCTTTTGTCATCGGTATGTTACTTGCCCGAGATTCTATCGTCGGTATCTCAATACCTAGTTCAATCTCGTTACCGGCAAGTCTCTTTACTCGTTCTGTAATACATCATCTCGTGACTAACTCATTAGTCATTTGCTTGCAAGGCTTATTATGATGTGCATTACCGAGAGGGCCCAGAGATACCTCTCCGACACTCGGAGTGACAAATCATATTCTTGATCTATGCCAACACCACGAACACCTTCGGAAACACCTGTAGAGCATCTTTATAATCACTCAGTTACGTTGTGACGTTTGATAGCACACAAGGTGTTCCTCCGGTATTCGGGAGTTGCATAATCTCATAGTCATAGGAACATGTATAAGTCATGAAGAAAGCAATAGCAGTAAAACTAAACGATCACAGTGCTAAGCTAACGGATGGGTCTAGTCCATCACATCATTCTCCTAATGATGTGATCCCATTGATCCAATGACAACTCATGTCTATGGTTAGGAAACATAACCATCTTTGATCAATGAGCTAGTCTAGTAGAGGCATACTAGGGACACTCTGTTTTGTCTATGTATTCATACATGTACTAAGTTTCTGGTTAATACAATTCTAGCATGAATAATAAACATTTATCATGATATAAGGAAATAAATAATAACTTTATTATTGCCTCTAGGGCATATTTCCTTCACCAAGTACCTATCACAAACTCTTATCCCTCACATTACATTATTTGTCATTTGCCTCTCGTTTTCCTCTCCCCCACTTCACCTTTCTCATTTTATTTGCCCTCTTCTTTGCTCCGTGTGCTTTATCGTTTGCCTTGCCGTCATGGCTAGCCCGCCTATCTTTATCAATACTTCCGAGAGTGAAGTTCTTAATTTTAAACAAAGGGAGGAAGAAAATCTAAAATATGCTTGGTATAGAATTTGCAATGCTCGGAATAGATCTACTAGGAAGCTTTCCACTTCCGTGCTTCTTCGCAATTTTTATGTAGGCATCACTCCTTGAATAGATATATTCTTGATACCATTACCGGAGGGAATTTCTTGGGTAGTCATACTTTTGATTCTTATAATGCTATGATAGATTTGTTTGGCCCACCACCTCTTTTGGTTATGGGTAAAAAAATGCAGTGTTAAATACTTTTGCATATCATCCATATAAAAAACAGAAAAATGATAGCTCTTAAAACTGTTTAAATGAAGCCGGCGTGTCAAAGCCCTGAGATAAACAGATCCTACAAAAAAAACTTCATACATTAATAGTTGTATGATCTAGCTAGGTGTGCAAATAGGTTTTAAAGAAACACAAAGGAACAATCTTGTAGAGCGTGTGTAGAATTGTAGATAGTCAGTCAAATTAAAAAGTGAAGTCACAGCAGGGAACAGTTGATCCGAAAGACCTGCCGTTGCAATGCACAAACATTCAGATGCGTGTTCACGAAGATGACAAAAAGCAGGAACATGACATCTCCTAGCTCCCTGGAGGCATCGCATCGCTCCCTGCTAACATGGTTTTGGTGGGTTTTTTTTTTGTCGAGAGGATCGTTACCTGCGGGGAGGTGGGAGGTGGAAGGAGAGACAAAAATAAACCAGGCGAAGGGTGGGAGGTGGGACGAAAAAAATCGTGGAACGAAGACTACCAACTGCTCCATTAGAGGAAGAGATTTGAAAACAGAAAGAAGAAGAAATGACCCATAAAGAGGTACTATCACAAAATACCGATGTAAGTTACTTTGTCAGACCTGCTTTTGCGCGCGAGATGCAGAACGAGTGTATCGAACGGCGATTAGATTGTTCGGATCTAATCACAAAATACGAATGTTTGGAAGTTACAAATTTCGTTCAATTTGTAATTTGCCGTAAATTTAAGCCTCATTCGCACTTTGAAAATTCGGTGGATACCGTGGACCGGAGGACAAGGCTGGGGTTCGAGGGTACACATGGAAACGAGCAGGCAGTCAATCGCTACCTTTGGCAGGAAATCAATCGACATCTCCTCCACATTATTCCATACCATACACACATAAATATATTATAATTATTTGGATTACCACATATTTTTACATCTATTGAGAGAGAGAAGATACGAAGGTGCCCGGCCCTACGAAGGTGAGAAAGAAAATGACACATTCCTTTCAATGACAATTAAATGGTCATTAACGGGTGAGAGAGGCAATTAACAAAGGTAGTAAATGGCAGTCAATATTTTCCTTTCAATGACACATTCCAGAGCGAAAATGCTCCACTTACGGACTCTATCTATGCCAATAGTCTTACGGACAGACGTGTTGCCTCTTTCCCCCAGATTAGGTGATGCTACCTCTGCATGTAGGTCTTGTTCCAGAGAGCCCCTACCCCCTTCCTACGCCTCTATAAAATCACCCCTCGGTCTTCACCCCTCCCACACATCAACAGCGCCACAGAATAGTTTCTTTCTTTCTCCTCCTCATTGGTAGATGTAGATGGATTGTCCGTTCCATCTCTTTTAGCTCCATATAGATGTAGCCCATTGTCACCATATATCCATGGATGGTCCCGGGCTTTGTTCTTGATTTCTAATTCTTCTTCTTTGATTTCGTTCGGTTTTCTTTGATATGTGTGTGTTGTTTTGGATTTGGTTTAGAAGTGGAGCTCCTATCATTCCAAAGAACGGTCTACAGGAAGGGTTTGTGCAGCTGCTTGTTCATGGTTCCCACTATCCTATCCCCATTAGTAATCGAGGAGATAGGCTTGTGGTTTGCATGACCGAGGAGCCGCTTCCACCCCTCGTTGACCACTGTTTGGATTGAAGGGAGCTCTGCATCTTGATCTATTGTTACATTAGTTTCATCTTCCTTCTATTGCATGCTAGCTTCACCTACGGGTAATCTTCAAAACGTTCTGCAGTTTCTTTTTAGTTGGGTTATATCCTGCAAACAAGCTATGCTTTAGGTCTCTCCTTGAGCTTGTTTTTCTTGGGTTATACTCCCTCCGTCCGGAAATACTTGTCGTAGAAATGGATACAAATGAATGTATCTAGAACCAAAATACATCTAGATACATCCATTCCTCGGACAAGTATTTTTGGACGGAGGGAGTATTTGAAGCCAAGATTATTTTGTTTTTCTCCCCAAGTTTATGAATGAAAGATTCAGGTTGTGCTTTGTACTTTGCACACCCCTTTATTCCCTTGCTTTTGAGTCGTGGTGTCACTGTTCTTGTCCTACTTGTGACCACACGAATTTTTTCTGGTATATTTGTACCAGATTCCATATCGCTCTTGCTTGGATCTGGGTGAAGATCGCAGTGCCATTACTTTTGCTGTCTTTGGCCCATGAGTTCATCACGTGCTTGCCTTGCAGATGCCCTTCGTAGGCCATTTTTATCGCCTGGTAAAAGGGATTTTCCATAGTGACGGGATTGCTAAATCTTAGTTGATGCTATATTTGTGAGATCTTAAGTGGGGATCCGTTCAGAATTTTCATTTAAATTTCCTCTTTTCTTTTTCGTATGTTCTCTCACTTAATTGAGACTTGGTTAAATTTCAGTGGACTGAGATCTAGCCACACCCAGATGCAAACATAAAAAGCCAAGAAGCTATTTTTACATCAGATTTACCCTATTTTTTTTGCAGATTCTGTACGAAGTCTGCGATTGCTGCCATTTGCTCTGGTGAATGCTTTGGGCCGCTGTGAGGTTTCTCTTTGCAATGTTGAAGCTCTAGCTAGCTAGGCTATATCCAGTGTTGTCCTTGTGCTTACTTTATGTAAATCTTGCATTGTATGAGGTAGCTTCAGCTTGTATTTGTGAGCACAATGTTTGTTCTTGGGATTACGGTGTGATACACTTGCTTTTTGATTTATTTATTTTTTGGAAAAAGAGGCTCGTCTCCTGCCTTTGCATCTGAACGATGCATGCGGCCTTTGCATCTGAATGACACAACGAGTAAAACAAAGTCCGAACCTCATTACAGCTCGCAAACGGAGCAAAATAAAAATGTAAATGTAAACTCATTGCCACAACCAGCATGATAATATGATCATATTATAAGACGGTCATCCAAACCGGTTGAATATAGCATGTGCTACCATCTCACACTGGTTGCATCCAGTAATCAAAGGCTCGTACGAGTGAGGAAGGACCACGTAAGGATACACCTGCTTGGGAATATATTGTAGGCCGATTTTGAGGCTTTGGCTTGTTACCATTATTGTACATTGGTGGCCGTTTAAAAAGGTCGTTTTTTGTCAAATGCTTTGTCCATATATTTGAGCACTAGAGCAACTCTAGCAGCCCCCGCATCACGCCGACCCGCAAAATGCATTTGCAGTTCGCTGAAAAATGGTTTTGTAGGCCAGCGTGGACGGCCGCAGCGGTAGACCCCGCAAAACGGACCCGTATAAAAGGATATCCGCGGAATATGCTCTTTTACCGGTCGGATTTGCGGGGTCTACTCTTGCGTCGCTGCCGCCGATCGGCAAATATCAATTGCACCGGCAGTTTGCCTCGCAAGTTTGAACAAGTTTCACAAAAAGGGATCGGCGCATTTGGTACCTTCTCCGGAAGGTGCGGTGGATATGTTGAATTCTCCGCGAAGTAGTCTTGCATAAACATCTCGTTCTCGAGATGACGATTCCAATTTCCGAGGAATGCAAAGACGCTCGATGGTCGATCCTCGCCGCCTCTTTCGGTTCTCATCTTCGTGCTCTGCAAAGAGGTAGTTCGATGTTCTTGAGCATCGCAAACTGGGATGTTTACATCGAACTACCTCCGGAGGACAGGTTATTCACATTTAATTTGATGGTCAGAGGCAAATTAAAAGTTGCAGTTGTAATTAAGACCCTAGGGAAAAAATAGGGATGTCTCCTACGCGAGACGTAGGATGTTGAAGATTATAAGAGCGACTCGGCAGACTTGGATTCCTTTTATCTACTCATGTGGTACTTACTCATATGATTCATACGATTCCTTTCATCTAACCATGCAAAGATCCGAACTTTGTAAAGAGAACTGTTGTGCCAGGTAGCTATGGCAAACAGGTCTTTGATATCAAACGTATCTGTATTTTTTTATATCATTTTATATTATTTTGTTACAACTCACATAACTGAATGTTGGCGGTTGAGTGAGAAGGTCGGTGGCAGGGCTTGGTTCTGTGCAATACAAAGACGCTGCATATTTTGCCAACAAGGAAAGGTTACATATTCTACCCGATCACTAGTAGAAAACAGGGCATTGGTCCAGCCCATTAGCCCCGGTTCAATCTAGAACCGAGACCAATAGGGGTACTGGACCCGGTTCGTTAGCCCAGGGGGCCGGCCGGGCCACGTGGGCCATTGGTCCCGGTTCGTCTGGACCTATTGGTCCCGGTTGGAGCTAAAAACCGGGACCAATGGCTCTTGCTCCTGGCCCACCACTATTAGTCCCGGTTTGTTTTATGAACCGGGACCAAAGGCACCCCTTTAGCCCCGGTTTGTAGCACCAACCGGGACCAGTGAGTTGCCTATATATACCCCCTCACTCAAGAGCAGAGCTCACTACTCTGTTTTTTTTCTGGCCGAGGGGGAGAGGGGTTAGTGGTGCTCTAGCTCACCTCCTATGCACACAACATGTTCGGTGGAATGCCCGAGCCACACTAGTTAAGCTTTTCTCCTCTCGAAGCTCTATTTTCTTCGAGATTTGTCTAGGTTTAGCGGTCCGTCACGTCCCGTCCCCGTCTTCGCCGCCGTCGATCGCCCCCGCCGATCTCGTCACCGGCACCACCGTGGTGAGCCTCTTGTTATGTCCATGCTTTTCTTACTTTTATTATTGCTTTAGATAGATATTTGTCTAATTTTCTTACGTTTATTATTGCTTGTTATTATATAGTGCGATGGTTTTGATATCCGCCCACGTGGGCCCTCGTCCGGTCTACGATTCGGATGTGGTATATTATCTTTAATTTATAACTATTTGTTTTAGTGCTTATGATAGTTATGCCGACCAACCTGACATGCGTAGATGTTTTATTATGTCTAGGAGGTAGTTGAACCGGAAATTCCAACCGACCCTCTTGTGGAGAGGTTAAATTTAGTTGAAGGGGAAAACATTTCGTTAAAGAAAAAATTGGAAAAAATGGAGGAGGAGAAGATGGAATTGGAGTTGCATGTTGCGGAAGTTATCGATGATCACAAGATCAAGATGGAACCTATTGTCGAGAGGTTAAATTTAGTTGAAGAAGAAAACAAATTCTTGAAGGAAAAAATAAAAAAAATTGTGGACGAGAAGATGATATTGGAGTTGCATGTTGCGGATGTCGTCGATGATCACAAGATCAAGATGGATGCAATGCGGTTGAAGATTAAAAAGATTAGAAAATATGCCATTAATACCGAGGCTTGGTATCATTATGCCGTTGGATCAATTGTTACCTTGGTTGCGATTATGATAGCATTTGTTTTCGCGTTGAAATGTTTTACATAGTTTCGATGTGTATGGAGAGCTATATATGTTGTTAGATGAGAACTATATATGTATGTACTTTGGTTTTAATGTGATGATGAACTTTTATCCATTTGGTCACTTAATTATCTATTTATGATGTTCTGTAATGGTTTTTGACACATTTAATTATATATAAATGCACGCAGATGAACCGCCAATGGATGTACGGTGACAGACACACCTCCGAGTACATTAAGGGCGTGCGTGAGTTTCTAAATGTGGCAGAGGCAAACAAGCAGAATGGTTTTATGTGTTGTCCATGCACTCAATGTGTGAATACGATGTCTTACTCTAACCGAAAAATCCTTCACTCCCACCTGCTTTACAAGGGTTTCATGCCACACTATAATGTTTGGACGAGGCACGGTGAAATAGGGGTTATGATGGAAGACGGCGAAGAAGAAGAGTACGATGACAACTATGTGCCCCCTGAATACGGTGATGCTGCAATGGGGGGAGCTGGTGAAGATCAAGAGGAACCAGACGATGTGCCCAATGATGCTGCAACGGGTGAAGCTGCTGAAGATCAAGAGGAACCAAATGATGATCTTCACCGGGTCATTGTCGATGCAAGGACACAATGCGAAAGTCAAAAGGAGAAGCTGAAGTTCGATCGCATGTTAGAGGATCACAAAAAAGGGTTGTACCCCAATTGCGAAGATGGCAACACAAAGCTCGGTACCGTACTGGAATTGCTGCAGTGGAAGGCAGAGAATGCTGTGGCTGACAAAGGATTTGAGAAGCTACTGAAAATATTGAAGAAGAAGCTTCCGAAGGATAACGAATTGCCCGACAGTACATACGCAGCAAAGAAGGTCGTATGCCCTCTAGGATTGGAGGTGCAGAAGATACATGCATGCCCTAATGACTGCATCCTCTACCGCGGTGCATACAACGATCTGAACGCATGCCCGGTATGTGGTGCATTGCGGTATAAGATCAGACGAGATGACCCTGGTGATGTCGATGGCGAGCCCGCCAGGAAGAGGGTTCCTGCGAAGGTGATGTGGTATGCTCCTATAATACCACGGTTGAAACGTTTGTTTAGAAACAGAGAGCATGCCAAGTTGATGCGATGGCACAGTGAGGACCGTAAGAAAGACGGGAAGTTGAGAGCACCCGCTGACGGGCCGCAATGGAGAAAAATCGAGAGAAAGTACTGGGAGGAGTTTGCAAAGGACGCAAGGAACGTATGGTTTGCTTTAAGCGCGGATGGCATTAATCCTTTCGGGGAGCAGAGCAGCAATCACAGCACCTGGCCCGTGACTCTATGTATGTATAACCTTCCTCCTTGGATGTGCATGAAGCGGAAGTTCATTATGATGCCAGTTCTCATCCAAGGCCCTAAGCAACCCGGCAACGACATTGATGTGTACCTAAGGCCATTAGTTGAAGAACTTTTACAGCTGTGGAATGGAAACGGTGTACGTGCGTGGGATGAGCACAAACAGGAGGAATTTGACCTAAAGGCGTTGCTGTTCGTGACCATCAACGATTGGCCCGCTCTCAGTAACCTTTCAGGACAGACAAACAAAGGATACCACGCATGCACGCACTGTTTAGATGACACTGAAAGTATATACCTGGACAAGTGCAGGAAGAATGTGTACCTGGGCCATCGTCGATTTCTTCCGACCAACCATCAATGTCGAAAGAAAGGCAAGCGTTTCAAAGGCGAGGCAGATCACCGGAAGAAGCCCGCCATGCGTACCGGTGATCACGTACTTGCTATGGTCAATGATTTACACGTAATCTTCGGAAAGGGCCCCGGCGCACTAGCTGTTCCGAATGACGATGAGGGACACGCACCCATGTGGAAGAAGAAATCTATATTTTGGGACCTACCCTACTGGAAAGACCTAGAGGTCCGCTCTTCAATCGACGTGATGCACGTGACGAAGAACCTTTGCGTGAACCTGCTAGGCTTCTTGGGCGTGTATGGAAAGACAAAAGATACAGCGGAGGCACGGGAGGACCTGCAACGTTTGCACGAAAAAGACGGCATCCCTCCGAAGCAGTATGAAGGTCCTGCCAGCTATGCTCTTACGAAAGAAGAGAAAGAAATCTTCTTTGAATGCCTTCTCAGTATGAAGGTCCCGACTGGCTTCTCGTCGAATATAAAGGGAATAATAAATATGGCAGAGAAAAAGTTCCAGAACCTAAAGTCTCATGACTGCCATGTGATTATGACGCAACTGCTTCCGGTTGCATTGAGGGGGCTTCTACCGGAAAACGTCCGATTAGCCATTGTGAAACTATGTGCATTCCTCAATGCAATCTCTCAGAAGGTGATCGATCCAGAAATCGTACCAAGGCTAAGGAGTGATGTGGCGCAATGTCTTGTCAGTTTCAAGCTTGTGTTCCCACCATCCTTCTTCAATATCATGACACACGTCCTAGTTCATCTAGTCGACGAGATTGTCATTGTGGGGCCCGTATTTCTACACAATATGTTCCCCTTTGAGAGGTTCATGGGAGTCCTAAAGAAATATGTCCGTAACCGCGCCAGACCAGAAGGAAGCATCTCCATGGGCCATCAAACAGAGGATGTCATCGGGTTTTGTGTTGACTTCATTCCTGGCCTTAATAAGATAGGTCTCCCTAAATCGCGGTACGAGGGCAGACTGACTGGAAAAGGCACGCTTGGAAGGGACTCAATAATATGCAGGGACGGTTATTCTTGGTCTCAAGCACACTACACAGTTCTACAGAACTCTACATTGGTGACCCCGTATGTCGATGAACACAAGAACAGTCTGCGCTCCAAACACCCGGAGCAGTGCGACGACTGGATTACACGTGAACACATCAGGACTTTCAGCAGTTGGTTGGAAACACGTCTCAGAGGTGACAACACTGTTTGTGATGAGTTGTACTTGTTGTCCAGGGGACCATCTTCGACTGTATTGATTTACAAAGGATACGAGATAAATGGAAATACATTTTACACGATTGTACAAGATCAAAAGAGCACCAACCAAAACAGCGGTGTCCGCTTTGATGCAACAACCGAGAGGGGAAAGGACACATATTATGGTTACATAGTGGACATATGGGAACTTGACTACGGACATGATTTTAAGGTCCCTTTGTTTAAGTGTAAATGGGTCAATCTGTCAGGAGGCGGGGTACAGGTAGACCCACAGTACGGAATGACAACAGTGGATCTGAAAAATCTTGGATACAATGACGAACCGTTCGTCCTAGCCAATGATGTGGCACAGGTTATCTATGTGAAGGACATGTCTACCAGACCGAGAAAAAGAAAAGATAAGGAAGCGAATACATCATACGATGAGCCAAAGCGCCACATAGTTCTTTCAGGAAAAAGGGACATCCTGGGAGTGGAGGGCAAGACAGACATGTCTGAAGATTATGAAAAGTTTCATGAAATTCCTCCCTTCAAAGTCAAGGCTGACCCAAGCATCCTGGTAAACGATGAAGATTATCCATGGTTACGGCGCAATAAGCAAATGACACAAGCGAAGAAAAAGTGAAGAGTTATTTCCGCAACTATTATGATGATACCATGCCAACTTTGTAACAAACGAGTATGATACCATTGTCCGTTTGTACTATTCAAATTTCAATACTACTTGCACTAACAAAACAAAACAAAACAAAACAAACTTGAAAAATAAATAGCAACAATAAGTATTTTGTTGTAAGTATAAACAAAATAAAATAAATAAAGCAACAAAGAAAATAAATAAAGAAAGTAAAATAAATAAAGCAACTCTAAATACAGCAAAAAACAACATAGAAATAAACAAAGAAAATAAAATAAATAAAGCAACTCTAAATACAGCAAAAAACAACTTAGAAATAAATAGCAACAATAAGTATTTTGTTGTAATTAAGTATAAACAAAATAAAATAAATAAAGCAACAAAGAAAATAAATAAAGGAAGTAAAATAAATAATTTCAAATTTAAACTATTCAAATTTGAATACTACTTGCACTAACAGAAAGTTTGTAATTGGTTTTACAAAAGAAAATAAATAATGCAGAAAACAAAACAAAAAAACTTGAAAAAAAAATAGCAACAATAAATATTTTTTTGTAAGTAGAAACAAAATCAAAAAAATAAAGAAACAAAGAAAACAAATAAATAAAAATAGCAACAGTAAGTATTTTGTTGAAAGTAGAAACAAAACTAAAAAATAAAGCAACAAAGAAAAAAAGAAAAAATATGCCACCTGCTGGGCCCACACGGCCTGAATACGACTAGAAACCCAACCATGGGCCAGGATTCAGGCCCGTAGAAAGCCCAGCAAGTCCACAGGCAAAGCAGTGTCAGTTTAGGCCCTTAGGCCTGCAGTTTAGAGGAGTTCGATAGGAGAGAGGCAGCGGGGCTTATAAACTGGTGCTGCTCTCCCTCAACTAGCGAGGTGGGACTAAAGGCCCCTCCTTCCCGCCCTTTGGGCTGCTGAAAAGGCACCTTTAGTCCCGGTTGGTGCCACCAACCGGGACTAAAGGGGGGGTATT
Organism: Secale cereale; assembly: GCA_902687465.1. Taxonomy (NCBI): domain Eukaryota; kingdom Viridiplantae; phylum Streptophyta; class Magnoliopsida; order Poales; family Poaceae; genus Secale; species Secale cereale. The sequence goes on along the minus strand of LR738714.1, from coordinate 868,845,151 downwards.
AGTCCCGGTTTGTGCCTAGAACCGGGACTAATACTCCTCCTATATAAGCTACACTTGCGAAAATTTCGTTCAGTTTCTCCTTCCCAGCCCCGACGCCGACCTCGATCTGCTCCGTCCCCGTCGCCGTCGCCGTCGCCCCCGTCGCCCCCGTCGCCCCGTCGCCGTCGCCCCCGACGCCGCCTCGTCGCTCCGCCCCGCGCCGTCGCCGCGCCCCGCGCCGTCGCCCCGCCCCGCGCCGTCTCCGCGCCCCCCGGCCGGCCCGTACGTCGCGCGCCCCGCGCCGCCGCGCGCCCCGCCCCGCCGCCGTCGCGCCGCCGCGCCCCGACGCCGCCTCGTCGCCGCCCCGCCCCGCCGCCGTCGCGCCGCCCTGCCGATGTGAGGGCCGGCTCCCTTTTTTTATATGTTTAATATATATTGCTGTATATATATATATAGTTGCTGTGTATATATATGTATATATGTGTATATTTTTTTTTCTTAGGAATTTTCTTAGGAAATTGCAGTATATATAGTTGCTGTATATAGTTGCTGTATTTATATGTATGTGTATATCTTTTTTTTTTCTTAGGATTTGCTAAATATATATGTTAAATATATATTTATGTGTATATAAATATATTTTTTCTTAGGAAGTTGCTGTATATATGTGATGTGTGTATATGTGATGTATATATATGTGTATGTGGCTATATAGTTTTTTGTTTATATATGCTAAATATATATAGAAAGTTTTATATATGCAAAAGTTACAAATTTAGAAAAAGAAGGATAGGAAAGAAGAAAATAAGAAAGAGGAAAGAAAGAAGAAGAGGAGAGGAAGAAGAGGAGAAATAAATAAGAAGAAGAAAAAAAAGAAAAAAAGAGAAGAAGAAGAAAGGAATAGAGGAGAAGAAGAGAAATTTTCTCTTCTTCTTCCTTTCTTCTTCTCCTTTTTTTTTTCTTTTTTTTTCTTCGATCTTCTCCTCTAGCGGTTCCTTTTTTCTTCTTCTTCCTCTTTTTTTATCGGATATGTCTATGTCGATATACACCCTCCCCGATACACCCTCGCCGAGCACTCGGGGGTCAAAGTATTGAAGAATTCCATGACTTCATCATTTGCCAGAAGTAACCGGGGCATGTTGGTACGAAGTTATGCAAAGATGTTCTAGAACGGAGTTCCTGATAGGATAATCCGTCTTTTGTTACGGATTATCTTATCTGGGACTTCGTTCCAAAACAACTTTGGAGAGCTTCGTACCATCATGCTACTGTTACTTTCGCCTAATGATGAAGTATTGGTTTTGTTGAATCCTTTGACACTAGCTTGACAAAATGTGACATGAGGGGGTCTAGGGTTTGTGGATCGCCGAGCAGTCGAGGGTTGAAGCTAGTTCTACGTTTGCCATTAATATATCCATCTGTCATGTTTGAATAATAAGTGGCATGTTGTAAATATTTGTAGAAACAATGGACGACAACACCCGAGACCTAGCACAAGAAGCGATGTTGATGGACATAATCGCAGACGGACAAAATGCCGTCAGGTCGTATCTCAACGACACCGATGAGCAGGTCGAACAAGAGCTGCGGCTGGAAGATCTAGGCTATGATATTGATGAATTCGGTGACCCAATGCACATGGAAGAAGTAGACCGTGAGGACGGCTCCGGTGACCCAATGCCGGTGCAAGAAGGAGACCGTGATGCTGGCTCCGGTGACCGAACCGAGTCCGGCCAGGAGGTATATATGTTAGTTAAGCATGTGCTGACTAGTTAATTGATTCATTCATTAACTCTCGTCTTTGTTCCTTTTCTAGCCCTCCGGATCGAGCAAATCTTCGGTAAAGAGACGAGGAGCGAAGAAAAAGTTGAGGCCGGATGAAAAGTTTGAGATCTTAGAAATCTCGCGCTCCGGCGAGCCGATTGCACCCATCCGCACAAAGAACGCATTTGTTAATCAGTGCGGGGTTCTGGTTAGGGACAAGATCCCGATCAGCATCCATCAATGGTTAAAGCCGGCTGCAAACGACGCTCAGGTGACTTATGTCACTGATATGCAGAAAGAAGATCTTTGGACTGAGCTGAAGTCAAACTTCGTCCTACCGCGAGAGGTTGATCCGGCGAAGCCAGTTAAAGAGGACTTAATCAAGTCTTATGCACTTTCGAAGATGGCAGACCAATTCAGGGCATGGAAGAAAAAACTGAATAAGTTTGTCAAAGATGAAACGACTCCAGAATTCGTGGGCATATATGAGAAGATCAAAGATGACTGGCCCGCATTTGTGGCCCATATGAAGTCGGAAAAGAGTCAGAAGATGTCGGAGACAAACCGGATAAATGCTGCAAAGAAGATGCATCACCATCGCACGGGGTCGGGCGGCTACCTCGTAGCCCGGCCTAAGTGGGCCAGGGCTGAGAATGATCTGCTTCAGAAAGGGATCGAACCAGAGACAATGCACTGGCCAGAACGTTGCCGGACTTGGTTCTTCGGGGCTGGCGGATCCTTGGACCCTGTAACAGGGTGGTGCATTTGGACGGACAAGCAATTGGAAACACCACTCAGGAAGATGCGGCAGTATATCAAAGCAGCGCATGCAGGGACGTTCATCCCCGACAGAGAGAACGACGAGCTGACAATGGCCCTCGGGAATCCTGAGCACCCTGGATGGACACGAGGCACGCCAGGCTCCCTTCCGTGGCGTGCTGGGTTTCCGGACGCAGGAGGCTACAAATGCCACGACAGGAGGAAGAAAATGGAGATGACCGAAATCCAGGCGCTGCGGGCCAGAATACAAGCGATAGAGGAACGGGAAGCAGATCGGGAAAGAATTGCCGAAGCTTCCCCCGAAGCTACCCCGCCATCTCAGCGGAGAAGCAGCGTGGCTTCCACCGAGCTGCCTCAGCCAGAGCTTGCCTTGACGGCTACTGCCAGGAATCCTGTGGATGCTATCACGCAGGCACAAAATTGCCACCTTATGGCATAGTGGATGAATCTGAAGGTCAAGGCGGCTGCTGGCTCTGTTTATCCTTCTGGACCAGACGACACTTTTCACTGCCGGCCGATTCCAGAAGGATATGCTAGGGTGATTGTCGACGAAATAACGGAGGGATTTGAGGAGCTCCAGCTTGACCACCCTACCGGTGAAGGGGAGACTCGGCTGGGTTCTTCACTGAAGACTCCATGCCTATGGCGGAAGGACCTAATCAACATTCTGAACTGGACGCCTCCGCCTCCTCCTCCTCCTCCGACGAGTCAGGGCACTCCGCCTCCTCCACCGCCTCCTCCTCCGGCGAGTGACCATCAGGGCACTCCGGCTCCTTCTCCGGCGAGTGACCATCAGGGCACTCCGGCTCCTTCTCCGGCGCGTGGCGGCACACCGCCTCCTTCGCCGCCGGCGCGTGGCGGCACTCCGCCTCCTTCGCCGCCGGCGCGCCCGAGCAGACAACCTGCTCCTCCTTCTCCGCCTAATCAGCAAGGGCGGAAGAGACCTGCCGCCGCTCCGGCTGCTCCTGCTCCGGCGCCTAAGCAAGTAAAAAAGACAGCCGCTTCGTCTGGTCCGGCGACGTCTACCAGTACAGCCAGAGGCGGGAGGCGATGCAGATTCGGTCCTTCTCTCACGCCTCTAGAGAAGTTACCGTACGAGAGGTCCGACGAGGAAAACACGAAGATCGCTGAAGGCGAAGTGAAGGACTTTTTTGAAGGGTTGAAAGCACAGAGACATCCACCTCCGGAGGAGAAGATAGATGTGGTGAAAGCAAAGCGCACTCTTGCTGCCCTAAAGTAACCAGCGAAAAGTAAGCCGAAGGGCAACTATGACCGCATGATTCAAAAGACATTTCAAGATGCCAAGCGGTCGGGAAGTACAAAAAGTGATCAGAGGTTAGCAGAAGGACGAGCTGGGAAACAAATTGCCCAGCTCGGCGAACAAGCGAACCAATCGTGCCCCCCGCTCAAGGTGTCTAGCGACATGGTCGCTAATGATCCGAGGATGGTGCCCGGTTATACCAATCTTGCAGATTACGCGTCCGACGATGTACACTATGATTTCTTGGAAGTGCAGATGCAAAGATACGAGTACGGGAAGCCTCTCGTCAAAAATGAAAGATCTCTATCAACGAATATGCGAAGATTGCATGATTGGTACTTGAAAATCTGCAGAGAGTCTGGGGGGAGGAATAACTTGTATTTGACAGTTAAACCGGAGCATGACCTCGTTGGAATTGACCTGTTGCCTGTTCCATTTGAGGAGTTCTATCAGTTTTTCAATCAATTGGCCCTCGATAAAGCAACGGTCACCTGCTACTGTCTGTAAGTAGTACTACTTCTGTCATTAAGTCTCTCTATATAGCTGATCTTCATTGCATGTATTTATAATTATCCTCACTATATTATGCAGATTGAAGATCATCGAATTGAAGAAAAGACAAGTAGGTGATATTGGGTTTATTAACACATACCTCATAGATGCAACCGAGGTTAAATTGCGTCCCGGCGATACCGAGACCAACTTGCTACGATCGTTGGTGGTAAATGAAAACAAAGATATAATACTCTTTCCTTACAACTTCAAGTGAGTGTTAATGTCTTGTGCATATTTGGTTTCCCTTATATATATCAGTCAAGTTTATAGTGATGTAATGATCTCATGCATTCGTGCGCAGCTTCCACTATATTCTCTTAGAGATTAAGCTTGAGAAGGGAATAGTAACTGTCTTCGACTCTAAACGTAAAGATCCCGAGGAGTATGCGGACATGACTCAAATGCTAGCCAGGTAAGTTAAATCGATCAATATTATCCACCATGCATATATATCAGCAACTTCATTTCTGATATCAACTAATTGTTTCCTTTGTCTGGCAGGGCTTGGAAAACATTCAGCAAAAAAGCTCCGGGACTGCTGAAGAAGCTACAATTTAGATACCCGAAAGTAAGTACTATATAGTAGCATGTTCCGCGCGCGCATCTCCTATATCTTGATTCAAGCGCTAGCTAGTTTCATCAATACCAATTTGGCATTCTTGCTTATCAGTTTGATTGAGCTCTATTTCTTGTAAAGTGGTTGTGGCAGGAACCCGGGAATGATTATTGTGGATACTACATTTGCGAGTCCATCCGCCACACGACCTGTGAGCGGGGCTACACTGATGAACAATTTAAAGTGCGTAAGCAATCAATAATATTCACAAATTTATAGCATCATTTCATGTATTGACCCCCTACTTCAAATTAGATGTTTCGGATGCGGGATGAACTCCTAACACCAGATCGTCTGCGAGCAATTCAAGAGGAATTGGCGGCATTCTTCCTTGAACACGTGATCGCTGAAGACGGAGAATACTATGTGGACCCTGCATCCATGTGTTAGGAGATTATTTTTGTAAGAGATAATTATTGTATATATGTGCCCGGTAGTGTCGGATCGATAGATATACGAGAACTTGTTGTTCGACCAATCTCTCGGAGAAGGAGAGGTGGTCGATATTATTATTTCTCTCTGTATGCATATATATATATGTTGATTATATATACGAGATCTTCTGTTCCTTCGTTTGCTTAGTATAGCTAGCAGCTAGCTAGCTAGCTAGCGTGACTCTAGTCCATATATATACGTATGTGTAGTATGTAGCGTCGACCAAAAGCACGGACATAAGAGAGAACACTTCTCTCTATTAATTAGCTAGCTAACACAATATATCAAACACCTAAATTAACCCCCAAAACCTAAAACCCCCCCTCCCCTTTCAAAAAAAAAAAACAAAAACCACAGCTACAGAAATGCTGACACGTGCATGCCTTTTGGTCCCGGTTGGTACCACCAACCGGGACTAAAGCCCCTCCTGCCTGGACTCGGTGCACAGGCCACGTGGACACCCTTTTGCCCCGGTTCTGGATTGAACCGGGACTAAAGGGTCAGAGCATTAGTACCGACCCTGTTGCCCCGGTTCCAGAACCGGGGCTAAAAGGCCAAATGAACCGGGGCTAAATCCCCTTTATCTACTAGTGGATGGCAAATGTTACGTAATCAAACTAAGACTACCATGAGTGCATTATGGGCAGGATCTAACCGTCGTAGCCTCGTGTTGCGCCATCAGCAAGGCATGTCACATAGCGTCACGTTGCGCTATCAAATCTGCCATGTCAAGCGCCATGGATCGCCTCTCCTTTGCAAGCTTCGCCAAGAGCCTGTCTTCTGTACTTCTCGCGTCTTCCTCCCGTAGCCTTTTTTCGTCTTGCTGGCACTATAGGTATAATCATCGCAGTTTCATCGACTTTGCAATGCAAACATGGAAAAGGAATAAATTGATGAACAAGAAAGAACAAAACCTTGATTTCCAACAACACAGTCAGTGTGTTTGAGCAAGGGAGTACCGGAGCAATAGAGCTAGATATGTGCGCGTTGTACTCAGAGAGACTAGGAGTGGAGGTCCTATCGAGGATCGTGTTGCCAATGAGATGACGTCCACTCGGCTTGCCGTGACCCGCCGGCACAACCAACTGTGGATCAATGTCTTGGTGATTGGCCTGAAAACCCTCCCCGTACGTCGCCTTTCCGGTCTCGGTGAATGCAAGCATCTTACGATCAAAGTGTGGGTTCATCCAATCTTTGCCGTCACGCCCCCTTTTGGACATCATCCAAGCTTGCATGGTGCTGAACTTTATACCCAAATTCTCCGACTGCAACAAGAAGCGGCGAGATGGAGTGAGCCTCGAGAGAAATAACACTTGATGGGCTACAAGAAGCGGCGAGATGGAGTGAGCCTCGAGAGAAATAACACTTGATGGGCTACAAGAAGCGGCGAGATGGAGTGAGCCTCGAGATAAATAACACTTGATGGGTAGAAGCCGACGGTAATGCATACCTCGATTTCCCCATATTCTATAAGGTTTGACGAGCCTTGATGATGTGATGAGCCACGCATCAATTTCTGGCATGCCCGGCGTTGTCTGTGAACCTTCCTCCACTGTTTACTTACCCACTTGTCAATGATCATCTCCCAGCATGGAAACTATGAGACACACCAAACGGGAGGCACCTATTTGCATACTTAGGCAACCTATTTTATTGTCAAGCCTAATTTGATTAAAAGAGCTAAAAATTAGTAGTTGTCTATTCAACCTTCCCCTCTAGTCAACCATATCGATCCTTTTAGCAAGTTCCCTAAACTATTTTTGATTGCACTATCTATTCTAGTGATTCCCAAATAACTTCAGACAGACAAATCAAGTTCTTTTGGAATTCTGATTTTTCCGACCGAGATTGTCCAGAATCAAGCTAAAAGAACATGCCCTAAGGATCAGTTATTTTGGTGGTTTTGGGGCTAGAATAAGTTGTGCCCTACCTAGTTCTAAAAGCCCAACCATTTTTTTAGAAGGCTACTAACCAAGTCTTAATTAGTTGGCTTCTGAAAAATAAATTTGGTTGGACTTCTATAATAAGTTGGGTAGGGGGCAGCTTACTAGAAACCAACAAAATAACTAGCCCATAATTGGGTGCCTGCCCATCTCTCTCCCTCCACTGGTTTTGGGAACCTTTTAGAAGGTTTCCAACGGTTTCGTTGGGTTTCGATGGTTTTTTTGGAAGTTTTTTGTTAGTTTTTTTTCTATTTCATTTTTCTTTCTATTTATCTTTTACATTTTTCATTTTTTATTACTTATCTTTTTTAAATACAAATTTTCTTCTCAAAATTCTGAATTGTTTTCCAAATTTGTGAACTTTTTCTCAAATTCATGATTAGTTTTCCAGATTATCAATTTTTTATTTTTAGAAAAGAATTATTTTGCAAAATAGTATTTTTTTTTTATTTTGTGAGCTTTTTCAAATTATGAACTTTTTGAGGCCTTAAACTTTTTTCAAATTACAAAATTTTCTCAAACGCATGTTTTTTTTTAAACTTCAAGATTTTCAGCAAATGTATTAACTTTTCATTTTTTTTTAACTCTTTCCAATAATTTCGAACTCTATGTCAAACGTGTGATTTGTTTTCGCAAATTTGTGATTTGTTTTTCAAATTTCGCTATTAAATTCTTATGAATGTTTTTTAAGCCACAAAGTTTTTTTTACAATTCACGAACTTTTTTGAATGCATGAGATTTTATATTCGTGATTTATAAAAAAATCATGATTTTTTAAAGAAATTCATGATCTTTTTTCAGAAGAAATTCAAGTACATGCACTTTTTTCTCAAAAGTCAATGGTCATTGATCGACAATCAGCGGTCAATGGTTTTTTAAAAATATGATAAAGAACCAGCATGGTTTTTTCCTAGCAGAGCAACAACAGAAGAAATCAAAAAGAAAAGAAAAACAGCTACAGAAGTGAACGGGGTGGAGCGAGCTGGTACATGATTGGGCCATGGCCGGTTAGCTACAACGCTCGTGTCGGTTTTCCTCCCTATTTATAGCGTAGGTTCTCTGAGGTACAGTCAGCTTTTGTGCCAGGGAGGCTTATTACAGATAACATTATATCAGCTTATGAAGAGAACCACGTCAAAAACCAATAATCATTATGCCCTCAAAACTGGATATGATGAAGGCATACGACATGGTGGAATGGGGTTATCTGGAAGCTATTATGAGGAAGCTGGGCTTTGCTGACCCATGGATTTCTATCATTATGAGAATGGTAAGTACAGTCTCTTTCTCAATTTTGTTCAATGGGAGGCGGTTGGAGGAATTTACTCCAACACGAGGGATTCGGCAGGGAGATCCTATCTCTTCATATCTCTTCTTGTTAGCAGCAGAGGGCCTTTCGTGCCTTTTGAAGCCTCAGAATGAATCATCCCAGTTTTGCGGCATTAAGGTGGCTTCGACGACTCCGTCGGTAAACCATCTTTTATTTGTGGATGATAGCCCGTTGTTTTTCAGGATGAGTGTTGATGGACCGGAACAGGTGTCAAACCTACTGGATACGTATTGTCTGGCTTCGGGACAGAGGATAAATAAGGACAAGTCATCAATTTTCTTCAGTAAGGGGTGTCCATAAATAGTTAGGGATGCAGTCAAAGGTTGCTTACAGGTGCCTAATGAATCCTTAAGTGATAGGTATCTAGGCATGCCAACTGACGTCAGACACTCAAAGATGGGAACATTCAAATACCTCAGTGATTGTGTATGGGGCAAGGTGAAAGGATGGATGGGCAAGTGCTTGTCTTCTGGTGGTAAGGAGGTGCTCATAAAATATGTTGCTCAAGCTATTCCAGTCTTTTCAATGTCCTGCTTTAAGCTCCCTAGAGGCTTATGCAATCATTTAAATTCCATTATCCAAAAGTTTTGGTGGGGATGCAAACAGGTCAAGCGGAAACCTGCATGGGTATCTTGGGAGGTGTTGACAAGACCCAAATATTTAGGTGGTCTGGGATTCAGAGATTTTGAGTTATTTAATCTTGCGTTACATGCAAGACAGGCCTGGAGGATCCTGCAAGACCCATCCTCTCTGAGCGCAAGGATTCTTAAATCCTCCTATTTTCTAGATACCGATTTTCTTGGTGCACAAATCGGCTCCCGACCATCCCAAATTTGGAGAGCAATACATGAGGGAAAGGAGATACTAAAACAAGGAATCATTCGAAGAATCGGGAACGGGCAAACAACGAATATTTGGGATGATAACTGGATTCCCAAAGAGGCGTCTTTGCGGCCAATTGTTTCATGTATCTCGAACCCTCCAGAGAGAGTTTCTGATTTGCTATTACCAGCCATGGCTGCATGGGATGAACAGTTAGTACGGAGCATCTTTTGCCCATTGACGCCGAGGCAATTCTAAATATTCCGGTCTGCACAAGAAATATTGAGGATTCCTGTGTATGGAACCCTGACAGTAAGGGTATGTTTACAGTGAGTTTAACCTACAAGGCTACACGTACTTGATCACGACAAAGATCATGAGAGAAGGATGGCTATATGAAAGAGCTGGCTCATCGAGTAACACCAGGGAGGAGAAGGACTGGTCGAAGCTATGAGGGCTCACCGTGCCTTCAAAGGTTAAAGTTTTTCTATGGAGGTTGGCACATCACTCTTTGCCAACAACCCATATTATGAATAAGAGGAACATGATCACTAGGGATTCTTGCCCGCTATGTAGGGTGCGTGACTCTTGGCATCATGCGCTGCAACATGGCAAGATGCACTTGGGCTCTCGTTGATCCAGAGTTAGTCTCAAAGATGGTAGATAATGTAGAACCACGGGCGAAGAACTGGCTGTTTGGCTTGAGTGAAACCATGGATCACCAATCATTTACATGAATGGTTATCACCCTATGGTCTATATGGTATGCATGGATACGGGCTATACATGAGGGGATTTTCCAGTCTCCACAACAAACTTCATCATTTGTGGCGTCATATATTAATGAGCTGGGCCAACTAGCCAAACCGACGGCGAATGCTCGAGCAACTGTCCAGCCAGTCACACCCAACTCTTGGATAGCTCCACCAAATGGTGTCGCAAAGATGAATGTTGATGCAGCGGTAGCACGCAACAGGCGCGGGGGTGCAGTGGCTGTTGTTTGCCGGGACCATACAGGGGTGTATGTTGGATCATCGGCAATTGTGGTATGGGGTATTACCGACCCTACGGTGCTGGAAACTTTCGTATGCAGGGAAGCAATGGCGCTAGCGGAGGACCTGAATATTCAGAAGTAAAAGGTGGCATATGATTTTCTTGGGGTTGTGAAGGATGTTATCTCCGGAACAAGAGGACCCCATGCAGCTATAATTCATGAAATTAGGGAGCGTAGTAGTAGTAGTTTTACTTTGTGCTCTTTTGTTCATGAGCGGAGGAATCATAATTTTGAAGCTCATAATCTCGCCAAAGCAGCTTGTAATCTAGCTTTAGGTAGACATGTTTGGTTGGGTACACCTCATGACCCAAACCGTGTACCTATGAACATTCTTATTCATGAATAAAGTGGCGAGATTATCTCAAAAAAAAATTATAGCGTAGGTTGTGCGATAGCTCATTAACCCATACCCCCACGCCCCCAATACGATCAATGCTGAACTGGGTCGGTCTATTTTCGTTATACGACCACCGGTTTTAATAATTGATCCAAAATATTCTTAGAATTCAAATTTTGTTCATCAAATTCAAAAAAATGTTCATCGAATTCAAATTTTGTTCATCAAATACAAAAATGTTCATCAAAACTTCAAAAAATCTTCATGAAAATAGAAAAATTCAACAAAACTCAAATTTGTACATTTTCTGAATCTTGAAACTTTTTGAATTCAAGAGGATGTTTCAAAATTGTGAACACCTTTTGGGAATTCATGAGTACTTTTCAAAATTTACAACTTTTTCGAAAAACTGAGCTTTAAAAAAAACAGGAAAAGAAAAAAGAAACGAAAAGAAAATAGGCAAGGCCGCAACGCACCTGGGCCAGCCCAAGTTAGCGCGTGATGGGACAAGGGGTTTCCTGGACACGGGCTTGTTGGCACGCTCATGCAATGCTCACTTGCATGGAGCTCGAAATCGGCCCTTGTTATGCTGGCGTCACGATGACATTATGAACACTTTACATTAAAACACAAAAAATGTTAATCTTGCATTTGAAAAATGTTAAATGTATATTTTTATGTATACCAAAAAGTTTGATGTGAAAAAACGAGTACAAATGTAATCATGTGTATCAAAAATGTTTCCGAAAAATTAAAAAGGTGACACATTTTTAGAAATGTACATGGTATTTTGAAGAAAAATCATGTTTACACAATGGAAAAAATATTATTATAATTCACAATAATATGTTGAGTACATTATAAATACTAGGAAACATGCCCGTGCGTTGCAACGGGAGAAAATAATAATTGCTCATACACACCAAGCAACATCAACATATCCCTTAGAAAATTTCATGATGCACACGACAAAGAATAATATAACTGGTGTTGCACAAAAACATATAGGTGGGATAATTTTTGAAGTATACTCAAGGTGTTTCCAATTTATTAGACAACATAAATATGTACCTAATTGTAGTCATCTCTTTACGCCTTTGTTATCGGTCCTCCTCGGTCATGCCAAGCAAATTTTGCATTAGGATGAAAATGGCAAAGTACATTTTAGTACCGAATCATAGCATATGCATAAGAGCGCTATCTTTGTCTTGCTGATATATGTGTTTGCAACTGTAATTCAAGTCAAGACTTAATTTGGTTGCAAACTATTAGACGGCTCCACTGCAAACAATCAATTTGTAAGGACATGCATACGAAATGTTCAGGGTTGGATATCAACAGCGATATTTTTTTAAAGAATATGAACACAATTTCAAACAATATGGTAATCAACCTCATGCCACCGATTTACATCAAACTCGTATCAGTTGTTTAGTGTACATCATCATATAGGGGTTGGTTATTGTGCACTGTATGAAAATAGAGAGGATGATTTATGTATCTGTTATTATCTTTAGCATATGGTAGCTGGTAGGAATCAACATCCCCTATGGTGTAAATAATAGGTTTTGTGAGAGCATCAAACTATGATGCATACTAAACACAATTTTTGAAATGATTAACATGCAAGGTAATATCATTTTTGAAATCTACACATTTTTTTAAGAAATTTTCATATATAACGCGTTAGATTTGGAGGTACGGTTTGAAAGGTACGAATATATTAGAAATGCTTGAATCTCAAAAAAAAAGTTAAACAAAGAGAGAAGATGGGTGGAACAAGATTCGAACTTGGATCTCGTAGTTCAAAGATTTAGGCTCCAACCAGTCAGTCATGTATGTATAATCATATTGTGTGAGGGGATGATTTTTTATTAATGAGTGGGGTAGCCAAAGAAAAGGAAAAACAAGAAGGAAAAAAGGGCCGTGGTAGAGGGTCGAACCTTGGTCTCCCGAGTAAAAGCCGATGCCTCCAGCAAGATATGTACGTTAGATGTTATTACAGGAGGGTGTCGCTTCTTATCAACCAAAGCCGATGCGGATGCAGCCCAACTTATGGGTGGCATAGTGGATAATTTTTTCCAACTTATGGGTGGCATAGTGGGTAATTTGTGGCAACCAACGGGAGAAAAACAATATCATAGGACATAGTGCAATAAACATGACCCAATAATATGTGCATGCCCTAATATTTGAACATAGGTACCCATATGTATCGTTCACTTCAAAAAAAAACGTGTTATGGCACTGCTAATAGAACGTTATAGCATTCTGATTAATGTCTTGCTAATAGCACGCTATTGTTATTTATCCTCCTTGTCTCGTCGACCAGTGGTATACACTTGCAAATATAACAAATGTACCTCACTACATATACGGTGAATTAAGGAACTTCTGCAATTAACATGAGGAGATGAACAATATATGCTCACCTCAAGGAACAAAGTCAGGTCCATTTAGATGCTACCTCCAGGTTAATATGCCATAGCGCACACCTTGTGAAAGGAAAATTGCGTTAAACCGTGAGCCACAAACAGTTTAGTTTATTGACATAATTAAAGTAATTAATTATTTTATTTGTTTCAGAACCTATGCAAGGTAGTCAACCGTTGCAGACCTCTCTTCCCTATAAATAATTCAAAGTAGATAGAATTTTTGGGCAAAAAGTCTAGTTTATTGACATAATTAGAGTAAATTAATTATTTACTTGATACAGAACCTATGCAAGGTAGCCATCCGTCGCAAACCATTCCTATAAATAATCCGAAGAAGACAAATTACCAAGTTTTGGGCAAGCAAATTACCGTTGGAACGGTGCCGTTATAAATAATTCTCAAGAGGTTGCTTGTTCATTTTTTATGAAATGCAACACGCACCGCTTTTCATTCGTTAAGAGGGAAACAGACAGATTACATGGTATATACGCCAATGTAAAGTGATCAAAACAGAAGAGAAAAGGCAAACACTATTAGTTACAAGCTAGAAGGTTCACTGCACACCATAAGACGACTACCCCATCCATTTCACTCATTTCATTCCCTGCATGAAGGAAGGCTCAGTGCTCTTCCGAGATTAAGGTGAATCATTAACCCACATGCCACTGCTATCTAAAATAAAGATCAATGGAATCAATGTTTTGTTGGATTTGGCACTAATTTTAAAAATTATTAACGAGCATGATAATAGCATATTTGGAATGTACACATTTTTGTGATGAATTTTCATATATGACATGTTAGATTTGGAGATAGAATTTAGAAGGTATGAATATTTTTATAAGTATTTGATCTTTTAAAAAAGAAAAGAAAAATGTTGTAAGGGGGTTCGAACCCACGATCTCCAGCATGGTAGGCAAAGGCTGCAACCACTGGGCTGTACGCATTGATGTTTTGAAGTATGGAATTCGGCCCTATTGACCTCAGCTGATTGCGGTAAAATCTTTACCTAAGAAACGAAACGTTTTTTTCTACTTACCGGTGGCATGACGGGTAATTATTCACAACTTCGAGGGTAAATTAAATGACGGACGGGCTGAAACCCAATTTTCTTTATCAGTTTAAAAAATAAAAATATGCTCGTGACACTTTCAAAAAATGTTTGCACAATGTCTAAAAAATGTTTGCATAGTTCAATTTTTTTTTATCATTTGAGAAAGGTTTCAAAGTGTGTTTGAGAAATAATTTATAACGTATCTGAAAAATATATTAAACGCCTTTGTAAAAATGTTAACATGTACTCCCTCCATTCCTAAACATAAGCCTTTTTAGACATTTCAAATGAACTACAACATACGCATGTATTTAGACGTATTTTAGAGTGTTGATTCACTCATTTTGCTCCGTATGTAGTCACTTGTTGAAATCTCTAGAAAGACTTATGTTTAGGAACGGTGGGAGTATTTGTACAAAAGAGTTTTCATGTAGAAAAAGTCAGAAAACCCAAAAAATAACAGAAAAATAAAAGGGCAAAAAAACCCGGAAAACCGAAGGAAAAGCAGAGAAAAATAAAGTACAAATAAGAAATATATTATAAATATTTTTATTTCGAAATATTCCATATATATTACAAATACACTTTACATAAAACCTTAGAAAATGTTAATCTTGCATTTGAAATTTTTTAAACGTATATATAATTTTTTAGGTATAAAAAAAGTATGATGTGAATAAAAAGAGTAGAAATGTTAATCATGTGTATGCAAAATGTTTCTGAAAAATTAAAAATGTGACATATTGAAAAACAAATATAAAGAACAAAAAAGAAAACCAATGGAAACCACAACAAAGGACAAAAACCAGAAAAATCAGAGAAAAAAACAACAAGAAACAAAGAAAAAGAAGGGGAAAACCATACTGGAACGATCTAACACAAGGACCATACGCGAAGGCATAGAACGACACCACTAATGGGTCATCCTGTGTCGTTCACCCATAGGCGATTCCTGTTAGGAATTGTTATGGGCGAGACATAGCCCTGCTCAGTGAAGGAGGTCCGAAATCACTAGTTAAAGGTTATCTCTTGCAAGGGCCACTATTGCCTACTCAGTGACTAACATGTGACGCACTGCATATGCGTCATTTGTCACAACTCGGGATTTTCTTTTCTTCGTAGATTTGTTTCATTTAAAATCCATTATCTCTTTAACTGTTCATCCAAATCCCGAATTGTTTGCACCGTTGAATTTCTTGCATCGAGATTATGAAAAGCTAGATCCTATATTAATAGTTTTTGATGAACTTTTTCTCCATGAAAAATCGGAAACCGAAAAAACCAAGGAAAAAACAAAATAACTAAAATTTGATAAAAGAATTAAAAAGAAAAATTCGGTAAAAAAACAATGACAAAAAGGGGGGAAACATAGACTCGGAAACACAAAGTTTTTTCTCCCTCTTTTCGAGAAGCATAGTTTTTTCCCTAAGAATCAAAGCGGAATCAGAGTGGAATGAAATCTCAGAATCAAATCTCGAAAATGAAAAAAAAACTCGGAAGCACGAAGTTTTTTTCTCTTTTCGAGAAGCATAGTTTTTTTCTCTAAGAATTAGAGCGGAATCAGAGTGGAATGAAATCTCGGAATCAAATCTCGGAAATAAAAAAAAACAAAAACTCAGAAGCATGAAAGTTTTTTTCTCTTTTCGAGAAGCATAGTTTTTCCCCTAAGAATCAGAGTGGAATGAAATTTAAGAATGAAAAAAAACAAAAACTCATAAACACGAAGGTTTTTCTCTTTTCGAGGAGCATAGTTTTTTCCCTAAGAATCAGAGCGGAAAGAAATCTTGGAATCAAATCTCGAAAATGAAAAAGACAAAAACTCGGTAGTACGAAGTTTTTTTCTCTTTTCGAGAAGCATAGTTTTTCCCCCTAAGAATCAGAGCGGAATCAGAGTGGAATGAAATCTCGGAAATGAAAAAAAAACAAAAAAATCAGAAGCACGAAGTTTTTTTCTCTTTTCGAGAAGCTTAGTTTCCCCCCTAAGAATCAGAGTGGAATGAAATCTCAGAATCAAATATCGGAAATGAAAAAAAAAACTCAGAAGCACGAAGTGTTTTTCTCTTTTCGAGAAGCATAGTTTTTTCCTTATGAATCAGAGTGGAAAGAAATCTCGGAAATGAAAAAAAAACAAAAACTCGGAAGCACGGTTGTGCTTCTCTGAAATGAAAGAAACACATTTTTTTTCCTTCCACGAGAGGCACGGAATTTCTCTCGCCAGAGGCACAGCCATGGCTCTGGAAAACAGAAAAAAAAAATACATTTATGACCTTCCACGCGAGACACGGATTTTCTTTCGAGTTGTGCCTCTCGAAAACAGAAAAAAAACACATTTTTCCCATCCACTAGAGGCACTCTCGAAAACGAAAAAAAAACACATTTTCTTTCCTTCCACAAGAAGCACATATTTACTTCTCGTGGAGGCAAGGATTTGCTTCCGCGAGTTTGGAAGGGGAGAAAACGTGCTCCCAGTTTGGTTTTCCGTATGATTTTTTTCGTCCGTTTCTTTGTGATTTATTTGTGTCAAAACCTATCAACACGGGAACTAGTTTTGAAGATCTCGACGCGAGGAATTCAACGGTGAGAACGGTTCGATATTTGAACGGATAGTGTAAGAGATAAAACATTTTGAACAATTGGATCTATGAAAAAAGGGGAAAACTTCTATTTTGCGAGAAGTGGCGTGTTGTGTGCCGGTTGTCGCAACTTGGGAGGTGGAAGTGAGCTTCTTAATGAGTGATTTTGGAGGTTGAGGGGTAACGTGTTGGTCTCGGTTGCAGCTGTAACAGGCCGGATGCATCGTCCACAGCAATTATGACCCTTAAAAAGGCCCAAATTCACATAAAAATCGGAGTACACGGGCCCAGTTTGGACAGTAACCAACCCCTCCACCGGACACGAAAGAGGTCTACTACCACCACCATCCCAGACGAGGAGCAGAGCCACCGCAATCGAATCCCCTTCCTTCCTTCCGTCCCAGACGACGATGGAGCGCGTGAGGAGGGCTTCGCATGCCGGCTCCTGGTACACCAACAACGGTACCCCCTCCATCTTCCACCTCCCACCCTGGTTCCCTTCCCTTCCCTCCCCTCCCCTCCCCTTTTTCAGTCTGGATTCCGCCCGTCTCTCTCTCTCTCTCTCTCTCTCTCTCTCTCTCTCTCTTCTCGGGGGGAAAGATTTAGAGAGAAAGGTGGGATCTTTTCTGTGCGCTTGATCTGATTTCCGGGCGAGATTAGGGGACTCTGGTAGGGCGTATTGGTGTCGGCAGAATCTGTAATGGCACTCCTCGGATTGGATTGGATTGGATCGGATAGGTGGGGAAAGTGTGCACTGTTGACTTCGGCTTCAGTAGCGTCTGTGGTTTCTCCCTCCGTGGTACTAAGATGACGCATCAGAGTAGTAGTAGGTCCAGAAACTGCCGTGAATTTTCTGATCAGGTCAGATTCACGGGAATCAGGTGGATTGTGTAGCTTACAGAATTCAGTTCCAAACATAGGAACCACCTGCAGTGTGCCCTCTAGGTTGGAGCCGAGGAGCAATCTGCCGATTATGAATTATGTCACAGTAGCATTTTCTGTGTGGTGCAGTACACATTCAAACTGTACTGCCATGCCATCTTTTAGACACCGCTTGCTTCGTCGTGTTGATTCTGTCCAAATGTGGAAATACTCGACATGTCTGATTCAGCTGGAACAGTTTGCGTTTTGTTATAGAAATGCATGACGTTTTGCCGGAATATTCAGAAGCCGTTTACTTTGTTTTGAGTTGAATCATCAGCTTCCAAACTTTAGATTTACTTCCAACCTTTTTCAACAAGATATCCATAATATGCACTCATTATTGGCAAGAAGTATATCCCCATAGCAACTTGCAGTAAACATGCACGGATCTCGACCATTAATTCCTCTTCTTTCTAGTTGTCATATCTTAAATGGCTGAATCATGTACTGCTCTATGTTCACAATTAGCCAGCAAGCTGGAAGAGGAACTTGATGGCTGGCTTTCGGCGGCTGCTCTCACCAAGTCACCTGATGTTAGGGCCGTAATTGCACCGTAAGTTGCTGTTTAATGTATGGAGTTGGAACTCTGTTCATGACTGTTCTGTAATACCAACAAGCTTTTCTTTCCTTGCAGCCATGCTGGCTATTCGTACTCAGGGCGCTGTGCAGCTTATGCTTTTGGCAACATTGATCCAACTAACATGTGAGTTAAGCAATTTCTGGCTCTTGTTTTCTTTGCTAAAAACAAACAAATACTTTTCTCTCTGAATGTTTACAGTTCTAGTAGCAACTGACTGCTCTTTTTGTATTCATTATACTGTGGGTTCTGTCAAGTATAAGTACCAGATTTGTGTATGTAAATGACTAAATGCTCGTCCATAATTAACGTGTTAATGGCCATTCATTTAAGTGATGACTTTTACATTTTATCAAACTGAAGTTCTCCACTCATTGATATATGTGAGTGACGTATGCATTGCTGGCCTTAGTTTTCAAACCATCATCCCATTTCTAGTTGAGCCCTAAATAATTATCCAAATGTTTCACTCTACCATTTGTTACTATGATATGGCTATATAGTACTGTATGCTATTTACTTGTTAGCTTGTTTGCAGGTTTGACATGGCTAGATAAGTACTCCCTCCGTCCCAAAATAAGTGTCTCAAGCATAGTAAAACTTTGTACTAGTGCTAGTACAAAGTTGAGACACTTATTTTGGGACGGAGGGAGTAGTAGAAAGCACTATTATGTGCAGGCATAAGAACTATATGTGTAAACTGTATAATATGATGCACTTTTGTCCAGCATAACCAAATATAATGCATAGTACTTCTCAATAGTAAACTAAAAAAAATCCATAAAAATGATTTTATGCTTTCTAACAATTCTAAACTTGAAACATTATTATGAACTCTTTAGAATTATAAAAGGTCACTAGAAAAGTAAGTCGACACAACATATTTACGAAAGATATCATACCTTGCCTCATAAAGTAACACAAATTAATAAGTTAAAAACATTAATTCATCAGATTTTTACACTGTACATTGTGCATAATTTAAAGTCATGGGTCCAACTATAAATCTAAACCAATGCTAACCACATCACTGGTAAGCTACTTTTGTTCTGCCAAACGTGTACCCTTAATATTTGTGATTCTCACCCTACATGCTACAAAGGACAATCTTCTAGTTCCATTCTTATAACTGGCTTCTTTCGTCACATTTTTTCCTTAATCCTGTTTACTCTCTAATTCAGAATTTTCTTCATGTGAATCAGTACTCGGGTGTTTCTGCTCGGCCCATCTCATCACTACTATACTCCAAAATGTGCTCTGTCAAGAGCTACTGTTTATAGCACCCCGATTGGGGATTTACCAGTAGACCTGGAAGGTATCATGCTTACAAAATTAAGATGCCTAAGCTATTTCTTTAATATTCATATCAACCTTTTCATGTGAATTTCTAATCTGGAAAAGTCCACTTTCAACCCTAAACTTGGTCAAACGCTCAGTTTCTAATCTGGATTTGAACTTCAATTTGTCGTAACTGTCTAGACTTCAACCTCGATCCAATCAGGGGTGGTATTGAGCTGATGTGTTGCGACATGTATGCCAGCCTGAATCTACCTCATCAGTAAAATCAGTGGGAAGAGATGACAGGTTGAATTGCTGCCAGCTCTTCTCACTGGTTTTATCTTGGCCAT
>LR738714.1:868808468-868825004 GCA_902687465.1 Secale cereale | reverse complement strand
CCCGCCACCCCCCTCTGAGAATTTTTTCAAATAAAAGAAAACAAATTGGCCCCACATATCATACTTACACTTGCTCCCTGCATTTTGATAGATTTGTTACCTTAATAGTCACACAATGTTTGTATTTCATTGCTTGAGGATGTTCAGAATATACTTTTCATACACTTTATATACGGCTAAACCCAGCTTGAAAGAAGGCATGCAGCAGTGGCTGAACACTTTACAATCTTATCCCCCTTCAGCTCCCTCCGCTGTTTGGCCTTCATTGTACATACCATCCTATTTTAAAAATTATAATGACGCAATAGGGGTCTTCCCTACATCTCTTCACGCAAAAATAAAGAAGTTTGGTTCGCTTCTTGTGTGTTCTGTTTGTAAGTTCAATCTCATTTATTTTACTGAGATGTACATTTTTTATCCATCCACTATCCCCCAAAACTAGTTTAGTCCTAAACTTAAATCATACTAGACAACACGATTACACGATCCCTCAACTTAAAAAAAAAAAGGCAATTTTGGTCCCTTTCCTGACCAGAAGCGGTTTGATGGATGACATGGTAGTCGTTCCACACATTTGGTGGGACAGCCAACAATTGTTTTTGAAAGAAAAATTACAAGCAAAGAAAAATAAGAAAAATAACAGAAACAAATAATGATAAATCATGAAAAATATTATTAATAAGTTACGGAAAGTGAGAATGTTATGGATCGGAAAAGCGTCAAGAATTTACGAAAAAGAAAAATCATAAATATTCTGAAAAACAAAGAAATTAGAGGGTACTCGTAATTTTTTTGTTTTGTTTTCCATGAATGCACCCAAAATCTGTTTTATTTCTAATTTTTAATTTTATTCCTTTGGATTTTCAGTCTGGAATCTAGAATTGCATGTCGACCCTTAGCTATCTGACATCTCTACCTGTTGGTAGATCTTAATAACACACTATGAGATCTCCTTTTCAATCAGATCATTCTGTCTTTCTTAGCTCTTTGTGAACTTTAGACATACATTCTTACATTACTGTTTTTCCAGTTATCGAGGAACTCAAAGCTACCGGAAAATTTGAATTTATGGACCTTAATGTGGATGAGGCTGAACATAGCATGGAGATGCATTTGCCTTACCTTTCTAAAGTATTTCAGGGGTAATTACTTTGTTGTTAAAGCTTGTATCCATCTTGTATTTCTTTTTGAATAAAATATGTAACCTACACTCATAATTTTTTTTCATGACCTGGCAGACATAATGTAAAAGTTGTACCTATCCTCGTTGGTGCTGTCAACTCCCAAAATGAAGCCATGTATGGGCAATTGCTCGCTAAATATGTGGATGATCCAAAGAACTTTTTTTCTGTCTCCTCAGACTTTTGCCACTGGGGATCTCGGTAAGTGATTTAATGTCTGATTATTGTGATTTTTTTTATTTTGCAATGAGATGTCAAGTGTGTCACTACTGTACATACATCGTTGTTATAGAATAAGTGAACCTAATACAAGGCACATGCTAACCACATAATCTGCAGCTTGAGCAAATTTCCGTAATCTTCCCGTGTTACCTTTTTTTAATGAAGCACATGTATTTCTTTAAAGCACGGCTAAATTGCTGGCTACCAAGCAAGCACATCATTCGATAGTCCTCGGCCCATAAGATAGTGTCATCCAGGATAGTTCTGACACCTATTGTTGGTTGTCGCTGAAGCATGGGGCAGGTTTATTACAATCCCATGGATGAAACATTACTCAATAAAGAAAGTAGATAATAGAAACTTTGCCCGTCGAAACAGAGTGTTCCCAGGTTGGCTAGTCTGTAGCAAATATTGCACTCCCACTTCCTGCTGCCCAGCTAGTTGTATGGCGTATGTGAGACATGATCAACAGGTCCAGCTGTAGCAGATATATGATCTCCACTGTTGTCCTGACCAGTTGCCCCCAGCCTCCTCTACCAGAGTTTTGGAGGAAAGCACCATCGATCTTTGGTCATATGTTCTTCAGCAAAAGTAACTAAAAAAACAACATTTGGCGTATTTTGCGAACCAAAAGCTCTTCCCATATAGAAATGCAGAATAGTTTGCGTGCAAGGTTTGGCTTGAAATTTGTTACTGAATCTAGGTCAAGACACGTGAACAATGAACTTATTATAGCGCAAAGACGACGACTCAATAGTTCTTCAGAGAGAGAAAAATTGCACGGCCTCAAGTGTGCCACATTTTATGATTTGAGTCTTTTGATCTGAAGTATTTGCTGAAGGGTACTCCCTCCATCCGTTAATACTTGTCCTATAAATAGATGTATCTAGACTTATTTTAGTTATAGATACATTCATTTTTTCCATTTCTAGGACAAGTATTTCCGGACGGAGGGAGTACCATTCTACGTAGTAAAGGGTGCCTTAATACAAGAATAGCCATTAACCCTGTTCTGCATATCAACTCTTATTAGATTCAACATGTGTCTGACATCCTAACTTGTTCAACATATCATGTTTAGTTTAACTGCAAATGGTCTAGAGAGGGACCGATTTCTAAGTCATAAGTGCAAATTCAGATACAACATTGAGTATGTTCAAGATGAATTTGAATCCATGTCAAGAGACAGAATTTTCTTGATAATGAAGGATTTGGTCATATAATCCACATACATTCAGGCCTATCATTTAAGCCCCTCACTGACCGAGTAAAATCTTATTGTATACCAGTATTCATGTTGTTGCAATGCTTGCGCTTACAGGCGTATAATCTTGAGCTTTGAAGTGCTCAGGGCCGGCTGGTTGATCCACCCACCATTTAAAAACCATTTTATGAAAACACAACTATCACTTGCTATCTCTTGCGTTAAGCCCCTACGTCCCAAAATCCAAATGGTAGATCTATCTTCAGGGGATACCTATGTACGCCACTTCTGTCCAAATGGCCACGTCATTTACTGAAATTGAAGGCTCTAAAGGCTTTGGTTAGTCTCCTGTCCTATCTCTTCATTTTCTCCCTTTCCCCGCTTAAATTCTCTAGGGTCCGCTATGGCCTGATCGTGCCGACCGTTCCGTTCTGCTTGTGTTGCCTGACTTCTGCTGTCGACAATATTGACCTCCTTTCATTGTCTATGTCAATCTCCATTGTTTTCTCAATTATCACATGGCCTTCATCTGCCAAGGTTGGGTGGAGTAGAAGGCTTGAGTGAGGTTAGGGCATCACAGAAAATTCTTATAAGGCTGGCTTGCTTGCATATGGAGCAGGCTGACATGGGTTGGATGGTGTAGGAAGGCGAAGACAGAATCATTTTGTTCGGAATTTTAGAGGATGGTGGGTTTTGCATTCTTTGTACAGAAATTATGTACCTCGTTCCAGAGCATAGAGAGAGCCCGGATCAGGAAAGGTGTATGATTTGATTTGAATGGGCGAGTGCACTTGATATGTAACCTAGTGCACCAGGGTATTATATACCCCACGTTCTCTAAATTTTATAATCTTTCAGTTATGTTTGCTGCTGACGCTTGGGCATCAGGTAATGTACATGATCGTGTCCGTCTCATCTCATTGCCACAACAGGTTTAGTTATACATACTATGATAAGAAGCATGGTGCCATTCACAAATCAATCGAGGCGTTGGACCGCTTGGGCATGGAGATCATAGAGACTGGTGACCCTGACGCGTTCAAACAATATCTCGAGGAGTACGAGAACACCATATGTGGACGCCATCCCATCAGCGTCCTTCTTCATGTAAGTGCTCAACTCGTTGATGATCTAACTAATATTTATCCTTTGCTTTTCACGATTTACTTAATCCACTTTGTGCCCATTCTGTTGTGTTAGATGTTGAAACACTGCTCGACGAAGATTAAGGTCGGGTTTGTTCGCTATGAGCAGTCAAGCCAGTGCAAGAACACGAGGGACAGCAGCGTCAGCTACGCATCCGCTGCGGCCAAGGTGGACAGTCCTGGAGAAGAGGGTAAAGATTGAGCAAAACGTGGTTTGCTGTACCTTGGTGTAACATGCTGTAGCATGGCTGTTGGCTTGCAATCACGGGAGCTTTCTGTGGAACTTTGTAATAATAACAAGCTCTGGTTGAAGTCCAATAGTTGCTGCTCTGGCGGCACGAGGATTCTGTGAAACAAAAGAAAAATATATTCCTGGATGTTCTTGTGTGTATCTTCCTAGTAAGCTCCAGAAAAAAAAAACGTTCAAAAACAATGATAAAGGTTCTACAAAATTCTGAAAATATTTGATGGTCAAAACTGTCGCAGAAGCGGTGCCGGCCATTGCAGCATCGTGCATCCTGCTTGCAGCAACAACGGTTAACCCTTGTAGTGCCCTGTGTCTTGCCTTTGTACAGTGGTGCTGGCCATTGCAGCATTGTGCATCTAGCCTGCTGCAATAGGGTTGACCCTTGCAACATCTATCGTCCTACTTGCACCAGTGTGCATCTCGCCTGCTGCAATAGGGTTGACCCTTGCAACATCTAGATCCTACTTGCACCAGTGGTGGTTGACCATTGTATTGTCATGCGTCCTGTGTTGTATCATCGACACATCGCATTGCAACGCCGGTCGGCCCTTACATTGTTACATGCCCCGTGTTGCAGCAGCAACTGACCACAATGGCAACTGACCCTTGCAGCGCCATGTGTCTTGTGTTGCATTAATGACATATCACATTGCAATGGCGGTTGGCTCTGTAGTGCCACACGTCCCGTGTTGTATCAATGACATATCACATTGCAATGGCAGTTGACCCTTGTAACACCACGCGTCATCAATGACATATCACATCGCAATGGTAGTCGACCCTTGCAACATCTAGCATCCCACTTGCAATAATGGCGGTTGACCTTGTGTCGCCACGCGTCTCGTGTTGCATCAATGACATATTGCATTGCAATGGCGGTCGACCGTTGTAGTGTCACATGTCCCATGTCACAGCAGAAATAGGCCGCATTGCAATGGTGGTCCCTCACAGTCGCAGCGTCCCGTGGTGTAGTTCGCTTGTCACGCGTTCCAACTTGCAGCAACAACAGTGAGCCTTGCAACAATGGTGACTAGACCTTGCAGCATGGCGTGTCATGCTTTGCAACAACACTGCCTAAGCCTTGTAGGGACATCCGGATTGCAACAAAGTGTCAACATTTTTTTTGGCAATACCAACTTGGTTTGGTTTAGCTAGTCACTACGCTGTAGTAGTACTACATAGCAGCGGGTGCCTAGCATCAACTCAGTAGCGTATAGCATGTGATGTGGTGGAAGTGAAAAATGGTACTAGGATGACCAGAGACGTAAAAAGGAAGGTAATAAACCTCAAAGTAAAGTGGCAGCTAAAAAACAATGAAAGACAGAATTACCTCTTAATAGGGAATAAATCATTTTCAAACAATCACAAAGACAAGACTTAAGTTTGTCGAATGTGTGGTATAAAAAAATCGTACCTATGATTACCAAACCCTCAAACAGATGGTCAAACCACACCACAAATTTATTATAAAGGCAAAGAAGTTCATTGGGATAATTTGAAAATTTGCAAACTTATAACCAGAAACTATTCTGGTAAATGAATGTTCTCAAATATTCATAAGAAGGAGAACCAAGAATACAGTGCAATAAAATGAAGGTGAATTGCTTTGCACTGATGATATGTTAATTGCGTAATATAAATTTAAGTAATATTGGGGACCTCATGTAATCTCTGAATTATTCCCAAAATATCTTTAGCCTAAACTTGTACTCCTACATGTAGTGCGATGTCCAATATCCTATTTTTCGGACATGATATTTGTTAAATTTTGAATGTATGAATCAATTCATACTTACTATTGTTGCGTACACAATAATATTCTAAATTTTAATAAATTAATTTGGCTTGATAGCCCTATCCATCCTGGTTCGGGGATGATTGGATAATTATTGACAACTCTATTGGTCACAACTTACTAAGTTTCAAAATTCCCTAAAATCATCAGATTTTATGTGCATGACATGTGTCATAGGGAAATCAATTTTAAGGCACTCTCACCTTAAAATTTCAAAGGAACCACTCATTCTTCATTGATCACACTTACATGATATATGTGGATTACTTAACCATTATATGTGATTATTAAGATACTTCATGGTACTGTTAGAAATATTTATAAAATGATTTAATGTTTGTCTCTTATCACACACAATCATGCATGATCTTATTAAATTAATTTCTCAGCTTATCAAAGTAACACTACCAGAAACTGAAATTTTTCTGTGTGTTTGAATTTTCATGCCGTCCGAAAATTTCCCTGTTAAGCTATGCCCGATGGCCGGCTGACATGAAATACTTTCCATATCGGTAAACCCTATTTTCCTATCGGGTTTGGCCTCACATGAATATTTCAGTTTCTGGTAGTATAGGAGCAAATACTCCTAAACACATGATATGGACAACATCGTTGAACTCATTTCAAGAGAAATGTTTGATTATATTTAGTATTTCATGTACATACCCATAATGGTTTAGTTAGATATCTTATCAAAGATACTAATATTAATTACATGACCACTCTTGTAGAATTGTAATTTACCAGCCTCTTGTTCGACACATACGGCCTTACACACAGTAAGTACGATCTAAATCATACTAGCTGCATATCATACTACTTTCCATTGTAGTAAATACATGAAAATCAACAAATTTTTTCCCATATTCCATAATTCGGTTAGAGGCCTATATCACCACCCCATCCACTCCATCGTACATCAATGGGCCCTCACAACAAGGAATAACTATTTATCCGTCAATCATAAATAAATTGAGCCCTAAATCTGGGGAGTTATTATCTGCCCCTACGTTGATGCATCAGAAATAATGACATTTTACAACATTAGGGGGAGATTAGTACCACAAAGAATACCAACAGATAAGTCATTAAGATCCAGCCCTTATGACACGTACTTCAGAATTTGCAATCTAAAGTAGAAGTTCAGATAATCATATATTTGCAACAAATCATATATTTGCAACACATTTCAAATCTGCCACATACATTTGCAAATGACAAAGGTGTCAATAAATTTTATATTCATGCAGTAAAACGTCAGAGAAAGTGGATGTACCTAATAAACCACGGTTCCCCCAAATGAGAGGAAGAGGGTGAGAAATCTAACTGCACAATATATAATTTCTCACATGCTTCCGCGGAAACGATAAATGCAATTCAACATCAAGTTGAAAGACACCTCATAGGATGCTCATCATGCAAAGCCTAGCATAGATGTGCAAACTATTTTTAGTGCTAGGACATGAAACACCTTGACTCCATTGTTGTAGGAAATCACAATGAGTTAAAAAGGTATAAATATATTTCCACAAATTTCATTGATTCCACCAGAATCATATAATAAAAGACTACATTTGCCGACATATATTTCTTCACAAAATTGCTAAAACCTTTTGGGCCTTGAAACAAATTCATGGTATAGTGCCTCTTGCACTCATACATATTGGTCCACATAAAAGGTAGCAAGTAATGAAGAATAACACTCGCTCAACCAAAAGAGTTGTATTTACCACAGTAATACATACTCCTTATAATTATTTCCTCCATGGAGTACAAGTGACTTCTCATTCATAAAGAAAATGAATGAGGTGGTCAGAAAGCGAGGCTTGTAGCAAAAGGGCTCAAGCAGAGACCCGTCATCAATTATGATGTAACATACCCTCTTGATATGAGTGGAATTATGTTTGGATACTAAATATCATTGGCAAATAATATTATCTGTGCAGTTGATGTTGTGGCTACATACTCATATGAGTCACTCATTTTGGATATCTATATTGAAGTCCCTGAAAGTCTTATAATTCCAAATCCAAAAAAAAGGAAATTGCAACATGTTTTGTGTAAACCTCCAGAAGTCACTCCATGACTCGAAATAGTCGGAAACCATATGGTACTGCTGACTAAATAAGTTCCTTCTTTAAAAGGACTACTCAAATAATGATGATTGTTTATGAGGTTAATAAAGGAATCCGAAAATTTATTTTTGTATGTCATGTAGTGTATATCGTTGACCTCATCATCAATGTCTATTGAGGACCTGAACATACACAAAATCATCTCAAGAAGAAAATTTTGGATTCGGCCAAATTTAGCATAAGTTCAAACTTGATCATTCTCTCAAGAATACATATCAGGCTACATATATCTAAAACACATACGAGAAGTTCAATATGGATATATTATACCAATAAAAGACATGTATGGTCATACTACCCCCTCATAGGGTACAAATCCATTTATACCTAGGGGTGATAATGAAGTGATATCAGGACATGAAGTTCTATATCTCACTAATGCCGAAGCACTCATATAATTCCAAATCACGTCGGGACTGGCAGTATATTTGCGATGTTAGTTCAGAGAATCATGGTGTAAACCCCAATAAAAGGTATATGGTTGATATAAGGAATATCAGCTTAAATATGAAGATCATAATAAGTCTTGGACAATTCCATCATGAAAATCAAGATATGACCATGATATGATATAATGATACCAGCTACTTATTTGATCCCAACAATGCCATATTCATGACTGAATTTACCAGATTAACCTTCTTATGGAAGTCATCTAAATAGACTTTAACGGTTACTTCCACTTATCATTCTGACATAATTGCTTTATCTAGCAACATTGCAATATATGCATGGCTCGGCAGAATGATTAACCACACTCAAAGTCATGTGGTTGAGATTCATCACAATCACATAACTTGATTTATCAAGATACTACCATTTGTGTTACTCAATACCTACAGGTTATACGAAGGGCAATATCATAAAGCACATTGCTCGAAAATTACTTATCCTCGCAAAAAAAATTTAAAAAAGAGGAAATTTTTGGCAAACAAAATACTGCGAAAATCCAATAGATTAGTCACAATGTCATGATCATTTCAATAATATTTTTTGACACATCCTTCAGATTTGCAAAGTTCAGCGGGGAGTATTCTCCCAAACTATAACCTGTTAACAATCATCAGATTGCGTATATTGTACTCTTTTTCCCTTCATGAGTTTTTTCCTAATGGTTTCTCATAAAAGGTTTTTAACGAGACAATATAAACACAAGTGTCCGTATATGTCATATCATTTTCTCCTTTTATTTTTTCCACTGGGGTTTAAAGGAGTTTTCAATGGCATATCAGATTGCACCCTTTTCCCTTATGAGTTTTTTCTCAACATTTCTCATAATGGTTTTTAATGAGGCAATATCTTCTCAAAGATCAGATGTCATACTTTCTATTTTTCCTACTAGGGGTTTTAAAGGAAGTACTCAAGACATATTAATTGTTCTCTAAACTCACCGATGAGTTTTCTCTCTTCTTCGAAGGTTTATCTCATCTGGGTTATCAAGAGACAATAATCATTATATGCTGCATCATTTTCTCCTTATTATTTTTCCCGCTAGGTTTACAGGTGTGTTAGAAGCATATCTACACTATTTCTCATATTTTCCCCACAAGATTTTTGGAGGAGACTTTAAAGACTATACAATGATTTATCAAGATGAACAACGAATATACAGGAAGACTTCAATGATGAATTACTCAAGAAGCGGTGTTTTACAAGGGGAGTGTTGTAACGCCCCGGATGTAACAATTCCATTTATGGCAATATATACATCGTTGACTTAATCAATTCCATTCCGGGCTCTTCCTTCATTTCAGGTTTCTTCGTTTTTGCCTTGTGCGTGTGTTGCATGTCATCATGTCATTTTCATTATGTGCAGTGCATTGACATAGTCTCCGTGATACGTCCAAAACGTATCTATAATTTCTGCTTGCTCCATGCCTCTTTTGGGTGATATTGCTATGTTATTTATACACTTCCATACACTTTTGATCATATTTGGACTAACCTATTAACTCAGTGCACCCCAGTGCCAGTTTCTGTTTTCGGCTGTTTTTGTATTTCGGGTTTTCACGTTACGAGAACTGCCAGGAAAAATCCAGAAAAATTATATAAAAAATCAGCGTTCCAGAAACTACCGTGCGCCCGAAGGACAGCCAGGGGGGGGGGGGCACCAGGGCTCCAGGCGCCCTGGCGGCGCGCCCCCCGAGGCTCCTCCGATGCCCCCCTTTGGCATATATTTAAAGCGTCTCGAGAAACCCTCGAAACAGGAACTCTTTTTCGCGATCTCATCTCTGTTCCGCCGCCGCCGCCGCTTCCAAGATCGGGAGCACCAGGAGAACCCTTCCCGGCACCCTGCCGGAGGGGAGGATCACCACCGGGAGCCTCTCCACCACCATGGACGCCTCCCGGATGAGTTGTGAGTAGTCTCCCTTGGACCATGAGTCCATGACCAGTAGCTATGTGATGTTCTCCTCCCGTTCTTGTGCTTCACTAATTAGTCCTCGTGAGCTGCCCTACATGATCGAGGCACATATGTAATCCTTATGCTATTGCTATGATGAGTTTGCTGGGATCCGATGGATTATGAGATTATGTTCAGATTGTGCTTGAGTAATATATTTGATCTACCTCTTTTATATTTATGTTCATAAGTAATTCTTGCATGTTCTTCGTTGTTATTTATTGCTTTGGCCAAGTAATAGGTAGTGACTCCAAGAGGGAACGTTATGCTTGATTGTTGGTTCATGCCCCTCGATGACTAGTTTGAGTGACAGAAACATGAGTCTAGGGGATGTGCTGTTGCCACAAGGAGGAAAACAACGGTGCTTGTGCCCGCGGGAGCAAGGATTGTTTACTTTACGCAAAGTTCTTTTAATGCAGTTGTCTGTTGCATTGAGTTTACACTATGGGTGGGACTCGCAACTTAATACCAGCGAGATGTTCTGGATAGATATCTCAAGGTGGATGATTAGTAGTAGATATTGATGGATTTCGGTCTACTTACTTTGGCGTACCGCCCATGCTTTGAACCTCAACCTTTCTTGCAATGTAGTCAGCATTGGTTTGCGTTCGTGGTCCTGTCAATTGCCCAGCTGTAATTCGTTTACCTCACATAGCTGTTTTATCGTCTTTTGGGAGAGAGACATCACTAGTGAACATCATGAGACTCCGGTCCATATTACCATCATTGATCACATCCTCTATTTACTTTTCGCTATTATTTACTATTGCAAACATTATCTATCACTACTATCACTTGCGTTTAATCCTTTGTGAACTACAAGGCCGGAGGGATTGACAACCTCTCTGTACTCGTTGGGAGCAAAGTTATTTGTATCTGTGTGCAGGTCCACGTTGATTGCTAATATCTGGCGCCGTAGCAGTTGACACCTTCTTGTTGAACCTAGGAGTCTCTGGGGATTCGATCCTTGGTATCTTTGCCAAGGGAAAAACTTCCGCAACACTACATCTCACACCTTCCACTTGGGGTAACCAACGAGGGGCGAGAAGCCTAGCAAGAGTTTTTCTGGCGCCGTTGCCGGGGACTCCACTCTTCAGGATAGGGGAGTTGCACGCTATCTTTTACCTTTGCTTTTTAGTCTTGTTAGTTTACCTTTCAGTTTTTGCTTTAGTACCTTTTTATCGAAAATCACAAAAATAGTTATCTTGCTTGCTTGCTACTATGGGTTCCACCGAGAACACCAAGTTGTGTGACTTCACTAGTCACAACAACGATGACTTTATCAGCACACCTATCACTACACCTGCCACTCCAGCACCTTCATATGAAATTAAACCTGCTTTACTGAATCTAGTTATGAAAGATCAATTCTCCGGTGCTGGAGATGATGCTGCTTTACACTTGAACAACTTTGTTGAACTTTGTGATATGCAAAAGTACCAAGAAATAGATGGTAATATTGTTAAGCTTAAGCTTTTTCCTTTCTCCTTGAGAGGAGGAGCTAAAATTTGGTTTCAGTCTTTGCCTAGAAACAGCATAGATTCATGGGACAAGTGCAAATATGCTTTTATTGGAAAATACTATCCACCTGCTAAGATTATCCAACTGAGAAGTAACATAATGAATTTTAAACAATTGGATAATGAACACGTTGCCCAAGCTTGGGAACGTATGAAATCTCTTATCAAGAACTGCCCTACTCATGGTTTGACTACTTGGATGGTTATCCAAACTTTTTATGCAGGCTTGAACTTTACCTCGCGGAACTTGTTAGATTCAGCCGCGGGAGGAACCTTTATGTCAACTATACTTGGTGCTGCCACAAGGCTTCTCGATGAGATGATGACCAACTATTCCCAATGGCACACCGAACGCGCTCCAACAGGTAGGAAGGTAAACTCTGTCGAGGAGATTTCCTCCTTAAATGAAAAAGCTGACTTGATCATGCCTCTACTCTCGAAGCAATCTTCTGTTGATCCTCGTTATGATCCTTTAGATTCTGTGATTGCTCATGCTTATAGGAGTAACTTTGGTAGCAATCCTAGACCGTTCCCCTCTAATTCCTATGGGAACAACAATGCTTATCCTAGCACCAAGAACTCCACCCAAAAAGATAGAGACTTGCCTGGCTATGAGAAACTGCTAGAAATAGAGAAGGCCACTAAGAATTACATGCACAACCAATATGAACAAAACAAAATCTTCTCGAGGCAATTAAATGAGCATACTGCTATCTTGCAAGACATTAGTAGACAATTAGAGAGCCTAAATATTGAGATTTCTAACCTCCAGACTAGGCACACTATCACTGAGACCCAAGTTTCCAATATGTCCCACACACAAGCCACTTTGATAAACCAAATGGCAGCTAAACCCGAAGTGGTTGCATCCCTAAGGGAGGAAGAGGATAGAATTAAGAACCTTCCTACCCACCACACTGTTGCTACTATCCAAGTTGTTGAGGATATCCAAACTCTTAGCACCCAATGTACTCCTGGTCCCGATGGACCTATTAATGGTGATGCTATGACTATAGAAACTACCAAACTAGTGAACCTTAAGGACACCACTACCACTTTACTTGATGCTCGTGATCTTGATTTTGATAATTGCACTCTCACCGAAGTTATTGATTTCCTTCACAAGATGTCTAGAGACCCCCGCACTAGCACGCTTAACCTTGCCTTCACAGAGCATATCACTAATGCTCTCATCAAAGCTAGGGAGGAGAAACTTAGAGTAGAAGCCTCCATACCTAGAAAGCTAGAAGATGGTTGGGATCCTATGATAAAAATTAAATTGAATGACTTATCTTGCTATGCATTATGTGATGTTGGAGCTAGTACCTCTGTTATGCCCAAAAGAATATATGATATGCTTAAATTAAAACCTTATGATTCTTGTTCTTTTGGTGTTCGTCTCGTTGATTCTTCCATAAAGAAACCTTTGGGGAGGATCGACGACGTTCTTATCGTTGTCAATGATAATTATGTTCCCGTTGATTTTACTATTATGGATATTGAATGTGATCCTTCTTGTCCAATTATTTTGGGACGTCCCTTTTTACGCACCGTTGGTGCTATCATTGACATGAAAGAGGGTAATATAAAATTTCAGTTTCCTCTCAAGAAAGGGATGGAACACTTCCCTCGAAAGAAGATCAAGTTACCTTTTGAGTCCGTTGTACGGGCTAGCTATTCTTTTACTCTTGATAAAACTTGATCACTATGCATTATGCCTAGCTTAAAGGCATAAAAGAAAGCGCTCTTGGGAGGCAGCCCAATGAATAAATTTTATTTTGCTTTTGTTGTGTCTTGATGTTGTTTACTACAGTAGCATCATCATTGTATCTTTGCTTTTCAATTTTGTGCCAAGTATAGCCTCTGATTGCTAGAAAGTTCAAAAGTTGTGAGGTGCTGTCCAGGAAACAGATTCTGTCCTTGGATAGAAAAATTCGTATAAAATCACCAGATCATCTTTTTGGTCTGAATTTTTTCGACAGCATTCTCTATATAATTGTCTTTCGTGCGTCTGTTCTGAGTTTTTTGATTTGAGTTGCAGAAGTGCCCTGAACAAATCATTTACTACCTGCTGTTCTGTTTTTCACAGATTCTGTCCTGTTTTGCCTTTCCTTCATTTTGCAAACCAAGAGCTTGCTTTTTCTTTGCAAAAACCTTTTGGCAATCTTGATAAACAGTAGAACTTCAAGAATATCTTTATTTCCAGCAAGGTGCAATTATTTTATTATGGGTACTAACCTCGCTAATCAGATTATGATGAGTTATGTATGAAGGGAGTTTTCAAGTGTGCGAGGGAAGATGATAAAAAGATTCAGGAGTGTCAAGCGCTCAAGCTTGGGGATGCCCCCGTGCACCCCCAAGAAATATTCAAGGAGACTCAAGCGTCTAAGCTTGGGGATGCCCCCGTGCATCCCCTTCTCCATCAACATTATTAGTTCGTCTTTCGTTCCACTATATTTTAATCACTTCATGCGTTATGTGCTATGCTTGGAGCGTCTTGCTTTTAGTTTCCTTTTTAGTTTTTCATAACGAGTCGGAACTCAGCGTTCTTTATGTGGGAGAGAAACACGCTCCACTTCTACCTAGAACATAACATAGAATTTTCATGTCTATCTTTGCTGTGTTTGTTCTTTGTCTTTTAATAGCTACTATCATGCTCTGCTCTTAGTATTCATGCTTATCTTTTCATAGAGCTTTTGTTTAGTTGGTTGCTTGAACTCTCTTTAATTACCATGCTCACCTCATTAAGAGAGTTTGCTTCCGTTGCATTGGTTAATATGTCTATGATAAAGATGCTACGTGCATGATGGCGCTTAGTAGTTCATGTTTTCTTATGGTTAGTCTTAAATAGCTGGGGGGTTCCCAATGTGTTATTGGAGTACCAACATGATTTGTTTGCCAATGATGTGGTATGGTTTAGTAATATCTTCCTTCGAGAATTTATTTTGATTGACTTGGCGTATGCTCACGCATATTTAAGACTGTAAAGAAAGTCTGTCAAGCCTTGATGATCTTTTATTTCTGAGTAGCGATATAACTTCCATGCCTGATTCAATGTTGCTTTGTCGCTCTGCATGATTATGACCGTCATTGCTCTCTTAGTTGGTCGCTCCCAGTCTTTTTGCTAACCTCCACCTGTACTAAGCGGACTGACTGCTTGTGCATCCACATCCTTTTAAACCAGTTATGCCATATGAGTCCACCATACCTACCTATATGTGGTATTTCACCGCCACTCCAAGTAAATTTACATGTGCTACCTTTAAAACCTTCAGTTTTTGCAATACATAGCTCATGGGAAAGTAGCTTAAAAACTATTGTGGTAAAGAATATGTCGCTTATGTATCTTATTTCTTATAAGTTGCTTGCTGAGCGGTATCCATGTTTCTGGGGACGCCATCAACTGTTACACTTTTGTTGAATATCATGTGAGTTGCTATGCATGTTCGTCTTGTCTGAAGTAAGGGTGATTTGCCATGAGTTGAATGGTTTGAGTATGCATATTGTTAGAGAAGAACATTGGGCCGCCAACCAAAGCCATGTATCATGGTGGAAGTTTTAGCTTGGACATTAATCCTCAATCTCTTATGAGAATATGCTTAAGCATTAAAGAGGAGTCCATTATCTATTTTCTATGTTGTCCCAGTATGGATGTCCTCAAGTTGAGATCTATCAAAAACGAGAAATCAAATGCGATCTATCTCCTTGGACCTTTGTACAGGTGGCATAGAGGTACCCCTTTGTGACACTTGGTTGAAACATATGTAATGCAATGACAATCCATGGAAATCCGAGCTAATTAGGACAAGGTGCGAGCACTATTGGTATTCGATGCATGAGGCTTGCAACGTATAGGATGTCTTATGCATAACACATATGAAGTACTACTACCGTTGACAAAATTGCTTCTATGTTTTCAAAATAAAAAGCTCTAGCACATGAGTAATCCCTGCTTCCCTTTGCGAAGGGCCATCCTTTTACTTTTATGTTAAGTCTCCACCTTTTTTTAAAAGCACCAACTACTGAGAGCATGATTGTCATTCTGAGTGTAATGTGCATTGTCCCAAAGTAGCATTGTCTTTTGCATGATTGTGATATCGTTTATTCTGAAATCATTGTATCTAGTCGTCACTTAAACCTTGGATTTGCCCCTGCATTTATGTTTTGCATCACTAAAGGGGGCAAGCTAGATATCACTTTATCATATTTGCACACCATGTTCATTACAAATCTATTTGATGTTTCAATGTCATGTTGTAAAACTTTCAGTTCTTTGTGATTTTCTCATGAGGCAACTTAATTACTACAGATTCATTATCTCAGTAAGCTTTTGTCATATGACTATGAAATGTCCTATATGGTTAATAGCATGTCACCACAGAAATTATTCTTGTTATCATTTACCTACTCGAGGACGAGCAGGAATTAAGCTTGGGGATGTTGATACGTCCAAAACGTATCTATAATTTCTGCTTGCTCCATGCCTCTTTTGGGTGATATTGCTATGTTATTTATACACTTCCATACACTTTTGATCATATTTGGACTAACCTATTAACTCAGTGCACCCCAGTGCCAGTTTCTGTTTTCGGCTGTTTTTGTATTTCAGGTTTTCACATTACGAGAACTGCCAGGAAAAATCCAGAAAAATTATATAAAAAATCAGCGTTCCAGAAACTACCGTGC
>LR738714.1:868784888-868808458 GCA_902687465.1 Secale cereale | reverse complement strand
CAGGGCTCCAGGCGCCCTGGCGGCGCCCCCCTGGGCCGCGCCGGGGGGGCGCCTGGGCCCCCCGAGGCTCCTCCGATGCCCCCCTTTGGCATATATGTAAAGCGTCTCGAGAAACCCTCGAAACAGGAACTCTTTTTTCGCGATCTCATCTCTGTTCCTCCGCCGCCGCCGCTTCCAAGATCGGGAGCACCAGGAGAACCCTTCCCGGCACCCTGCCGGAGGGGAGGATCACCACCGGGAGCCTCTCCACCACCATGGACGCCTCCCGGATGAGTTGTGAGTAGTCTCCCTTGGACCATGAGTCCATGACCAGTAGCTATGTGATGTTCTCCTCCCGTTCTTGTGCTTCACTAATTAGTCCTCGTGAGCTGCCCTACATGATCGAGGCACATATGTAATCCTTATGCTGTTGCTATGATGAGTTTGCTGGGATTCGATGGATTATGAGATTATGTTCAGATTGTGCTTGAGTAATATATTTGATCTACCTCTTTTATATTTATGTTCATAAGTAATTCTTGCATGTTCTCCGTTGTTATTTATTGCTTTGGCCAAGTAGTAGGTAGTGACTCCAAGAGGGAACATTATGCTTGATTGTGGGTTCATGCCCCTCGATGACTAGTTTGAGTGACAGAAACATGAGTCTAGGGGATGTGCTGTTGCCACAAGGGGGAAAACAACGGTGCTTGTGCCCGCGGGAGCAAGGATTGTTTACTTTACGCAAAGTTCTTTTAATGCAGTTGTCTGTTGCATTGAGTTTACACTATGGGTGGGACTCGCAACTTAATACCAGCGAGATGTTCTGGATAGATATCTCAAGGTGGATGATTAGTAGTAGATATTGATGGATTTCGGTCTACTTACTTTGGCGTACCGCCCATGCTTTGAACCTCAACCTTTCTTGCAATGTAGTCATCATTGGTTTGCGTTCGTGGTCCTGTCAATTGCCCAGCTGTAATTCGTTTACCTCACATAGCTGTTTTCTCGTCTTCTGGGAGAGAGACATCACTAGTGAACATCATGAGACTCCGGTCCATATTACCATCATTGATCACATCCGCTATTTACTTTTCGCTATTATTTACTATTGCAAACATTATCTATCACTACTATCACTTGCGTTTAATCCTTTGTGAACTACAAGGCCGAAGGGATTGACAACCTCTCTGTACTCGTTGGGAGCAAAGTTATTTGTATCTATGTGCAGGTCCACGTTGATTGCTAATATCTGGCGCCGTAGCAGTTGACACCTTCTTGTTGAACCTAGGAGTCTCTGGGGATTCGATCCTTGGTATCTTTGCCAAGGGAAAAACTTCCGCAACACTACATCTCACACCTTCCACTTGGGGTAACCAACGAGGGGCGAGAAGCCTAGCACTTCGTCGTCCTTTTCGGGTTCCGACACTCACACACGTGCCCGTCGCACCTCTCAAGCCTTTGTTTCGTGAGTGGGTTAAAAACATTCTCGGAATGGGCCGAGAGTTGTCAAGTGGTCTTGGTATATCACCGGTAAACTGCCTGTCAAGTTTCGTCTCGTTTGGAGGTCGTTTGATACTCCAACGATAAACCACGTGGGCTAAAAACCCCTATCTCTTTTGGCCGAGCACCCCTCCACAACAGCCCACTAGCCTAGCACAACCACCCCCATCCTCTCGGTCGTCGGATCGTGATCATGTGGGCGAAAACCGCACCTCATTTGGACACTCCTAGCTCCCTCTACCTATAAAAAGGCCCCATCCCCTCCATTTTTTCGGGTAAAAACCCTAGCTCGAGTCCCTCCGCGCCGCCGGACACGTTCGTCCGTGGCCGGACACGTCCGTCCGCCGCGCTCGACCACTCCCAGGACGCCACGTGGCCTCCCCGCAACCGCGGCCCGCAGGGCCCGAGGCCGGCCCGCGCGAGCCCGCACGCCTCCGCGGCCGTGCCCCGCACCCAGCCGCCCGACGCAGGCTCGGCCCGCCGCCGGTGCACTGCGCGACCTCGCCGTCGGCGCCACCACGCACCCCGCCGCCGCACCCTCGGTCTTCTCCCACACCGGCTGGCGCCCTCCGCCGCCATCTCCTCCGCCGGCGCCGCCCCTCGTCCACGCCGGCGAACTCCGATGCCGCCTCCCCGTCGTCTCCGGCTGCCACTCCGGCGAGCAGCCGCCGCCGGTCCGGATCCGATCGGATCGGGACCAGATCCACCGGTCCCCGATCCAAACGGCCACCCCATCCCGGATCCCTCCGCCCCGCACGTCTCCATCCACGTTTGACTTTTTCGGAGGGGTAAAATTCCACTAAGTCCCGGATCTGAGTAATTTTAATGCCTCCTTCATCATGTGGTAACTTTGTGCTCGGTGCTCCATTTTGCATGTATGATATATCAAAATGTTCGTCTCGAAGTGCTCTACATGTTAGCATCAATTTCATGCATGATAGGGTTCATCTAGTTGTCTCAATCTTCGTTGCAAGACTGCTTCGTGATGTTACTGTTTCAGCACTAGTTGTCTGTTAACATTCTGTTGGCTTGTTCGTTAGGTCACAACTTGGTGCATGTTGGTCCAAATGGAGTGTATGATATGTCAAAATGTTCGTCTTGTGATGCTCTTAAAGATGGATGCATTTGCATGCATGTTAGGTTGCATTATGCCATGTTTAACTCTGTTGCAAAAGTGCATGTGGCTGATAAGTTTCTGAACTTGTTATGAGATGATGTTTTGTCTTGTTCGTGTATAGTAATCCATGTGCCATATGAGCTAGGTGTCAACATGAGTTTTGCTAATTAGAATGTGCTCTACATGATAGATTTATTTTCATGCCATGATATGCCTTGAGTTGAGTGCAACAAGCTTGTTAACATGCCATCGGGATGTCAAATATCTGCTAAGGCTGAATCTGTTAATTTTTATGCCATGTTTCCATGATGCCACCGTCTTTGTTGTGCATGGTTAGAGTTGTCCCGTGGGTGTTCCTTGATGTATATGTTATACTCTAGCTATCCATCCTCTTGTTTGCCATGATGAGTTGATGTAGATTGTTGTTTTCATGCTCTCAAGTTGCTATAAAATGTTTATGTCAGTCTGTTATCAGCAAGTTCAATTTTGCCATGTGAATAGCTAGTGTTCTATGCATCCTATGACCATGTTCTTGCCATGAGTAGCTTCAAAAACATGTCGTATTGCTGTTGGTTACATTGACATGCCATGCTATGCTTTGAGATGAGTTACACAAGCTTGCAAACATGACTACTTGTTGTTGTTGCTGCCATGCCCAGATTTTTCACTAAGTCTGGATAAACTTTTGCACTTTTGCCATGCTGTTTGTGACATGTTCTTGTATGTTGTAGAAGTAGCCATGTGGTTATTCTTGAAGAGCATATTATGTATGTCATTGCCATGCCTTTTGCTTGCTTGTTGATGTGCTGTAGGATACTTAAACTTGGTCACTTAGTGGGCAACTTGCTGTTTTTGGCAGATTGCATAGTGTAGTGTTTTGCTTGTCATTTGCAAACCGTGCATCCGGTTTCCATGATCTTTATATCGATTTCGACCGAAATCTTATGCTCTATCCAGTGGCTTGCTTGGTTACCCAAGATGAAGCCATTTCCATCATCTTCTTCTTAGGTTCGAGAGCATCCTCATGCATATGCACATCATACTTGCATCCCATGACATGTCTTGCATCATGTTGATTGTGCATTGCACCGTGATGGATCTTGTACCGTTGTTGGTCTCTTGTGTTGGGTAGAGCCAGGAGCCGATACCGAGTTCGAGGATCTTGTCGAGACTGAGTTTGAGGAGCCGTCTTACCATCCCACCGACGACTTACCAGGCAAGATGACCGTTCCCCGATATCACCTCTATCTTTGCCTTGCTAGTTGTCTCGCTCTTTAGCTATGCCTCGATGCCTATTCCTATTTGTCAGCCTCCTCTTGTTGCCATGAAACACTCTAACCGTCTTCCTAGCAAACCTTTAATTGGCTAAGTACGCTTTTGCTCGGCCCATCTTATAGCGTTGCTAGTTGCACGTGAAGTTTGAAGATTGCTCCATGATTGGACTTGTTTTATTGGGATAACACAATATATATCTTAATTAAACTAATGCACATATATATTGGTAATGGGTGGAAGGCTTGGCCTTCTGCTTGGTGTTTTGTTCCACTCATGCCACCTTAGGACCCGATAAACCAGTGTTATGTTCCTTGATTTTTGCATTCCTCACACGGTTAGGGTTATGGGACCCCTTTGTTTCTTCGCTTAAAGTAAAGCTTTCCCGAGGAGATCCAACTTTGGTTTTACCTTTTGCCTAACAACTAAAACTTGCATAGGGAGTAATTAACCCGAGTACTTAATCCACCCCCGGGCCAGTGCTCCACATGAGTGTTGGTCCACCTACCTAGCAGTCGGCGGTGCCACCTCGGGGAAACTCGAGGCATTTTCGGCTATTGTCCACTTTGCATAGACGGATGAGTCCGTAGATGGAGAGCGCGCGGCTCTGGACACGGATCCGACTCACCGGGAGATCTCCTTGGGCTAGTTTTCCTTTCTTCGAAGAACTTGAGCATGGGATTCTGAGAATACTCGAGTCTTCCCAATTTGGGGTTGCGACTCCGCAGACCGTGAGCTTGTGATGGGCTAAGTTGAGACACCCCTGCAGGGTTTTGAACTTTCGAAAGCCGTGCCCGTGGTTATGTGGCAGATGGGAATTTGTTAATATCCGGTTGTAGATAACTTGACACCATATCCTTAAGAATACACTACCTGTGTGAGTAACTGTGATGGTCTCTTTCCGAAAGGCTTCGGGAAGTGAACACGGTGGGGTTATGCATGAACATGAGTAGCTAGGATCACTTCTTGATCAACTTGGCGACCGTTGACAAATATTCTAATCCCGCTCTAAACTCGTAAGCTAGTTGCATAGTGCTTGCTGCAAACACTTTATTACCCTTCCACACCTAAGGCTTTGTTAGTTTTGATACCCGGGAATGGGATTGCTGAGTCCTTGTGGCTCACAGTTTACAACACACACCAGATGCAGGTACATCAGAGTACGATGCAGGAGATGGATCAAAACTTCACTGGGAGTTCGATGAAGAGCGTGGTCGTTACTATGTATCGTATCCCGACGATCAGTAGTGATTCCTACTAGGGGCGATCAGGACTTGTGGTTGTGGTATATTTTCTCGTTTGGATTTCGTCCGTAGTCGGACCCTGTGTTATTTGGATGAATGTATGCTATTGTATTCATTGTGTGACGTGGCGAGTGTAAGCCAACTATTTCACTTTCATCCCTGAACTTTTACATGAGTTGTGCAAAGATATCACACTTGCGATCATTCCAGAATGCGCTTATGTCTCTAAGTCGTGCCTCGACACGTAGGAGATATAGTCGCATTCTGGGCATTACAAGTTCGTATTCAAAGCCTTCTCCGACCTAGGAGCCCCCTGATTGATCGAACTGCTGACGGTTGAGTCTTGGCACACACACAAAAATGTTTTGAGTCCTATATATATATCGGAGAGTAGGATTTCTTTTTACTCCTCATCCCCTTCATCGCTCTGGTGAGGACTCCTGACTGCGTTTTAACTACACTATTCTCAAAAATTCACCAAATTGTTTTTTAGGATCACGCGGGTGTTGTTTGGATTGTTCTGATATCTTTGTGAGACGAGAACATTGTTCTTGGTGCCTCCTGTCATTTAGGGGTTGTGGCAGTGTCCCGGGGAGTTGAGCTCCGAGGTGTTGTCGTCACAAATGTATCGTTGTGGTTCTAGAATACCAGAGGTGGCCGACATAAAAAAACTCTTCTATGCATGTCTGGTGGTGAGATAACCCCGATGTCACCCAGTACTGGGGGGATAGTTCGGGAGTATTTCCACAGCTAGTATAGCGGATGCGTTTCGAAGGTCCGAGGTAAACGGTTTCCGAAGATGACTGGTTATGTGTTGACGGATGGATACAGCTAGATGTAGGTTTAGAGTTGTGTGTGCGGTGCTTCCCCTGTATACCCAACACCAGATTGCATAACCGGAAAGCTTCGGGAATTAATAGGTGGGTTTCAAGTAGCTCCTAAGTAATCTTCCAACGGGTGCATGATATGAGGTTTGGGGTTCAACATCTAGTGAAGAGGTTTCATGGGCGCTGTTCCAATTGGGAGTTGCATCTTAAAGGATCCTTGGCTATGCTGATCCGGGGATTGCAAGGCCCTTTGTAACACGTGCCATGGGGCATTCAGCATGGACATGTGGGACGGAACCTCTATTATGTATTTGTCCCATCTGTTACCTTGTTGTTTTCTTCTATAATTTTGTTCTCCCAAGTGGCTTCTCGACAAGTTGATGTACCATTAAGCTATGGAATTCATTCGTTCAATTCTTGTTCGAATGTTCATTGTGAAGACTATATGTTGCAAATATCTAGCCGTTGATTCAGCTTATCTATTATTTGCTTCAATTGCTAAAATTTGTCATCATCTTCAGGATGGCACCTAAGAAAGTTCCCAACCAGAACCCAGAGGGTGAAGAAGAGCGTCCTCCTTCCCCTCCTCCTCCGTCTGAGGCATGGAGAGCGATTATGCAGGCAACCAATCAAAACACCCAGATGCTCATGCAGATGATGCAGAGTTTCCAAGCCAATCAAGCAAATCAAGGCAATCAAGGGATCCAAGGCCAAGGAAATCTGTTCAGTCAACCTCACTTTGCGACTCTGTACCAATTCCTGGCAAATCAGCCCAAGTCTTTCAGTTACTGTGTGGACCCGCTAGATGCTGAAGATTGGATCACAGACATCAAGAAGCATTTCGAGTGCAGTAACCTCAGACCTGAGGATTATGTCAAGTTTGCCGCTTTCCAACTCAAAGATCAAGCTGCAGATTGGTGGCAACAATACAAAGACTCCAGAGCGGGTCGTGAGATCTCGTGGACTGACTTCTGCCGTGATTTCCGTTCTCATCACATTCCTACCAGTGCCATTGAAGGCATGCATGAGCAGTTCCGTAATCTAAAGCAAGGCACCATGTCTGTCTATCAATACAATGTCAAGTTCCAGAATCTTGCCCGTTATGCGAAGCAAGACATCCCCGATGCCAAGAGCAAAATCTACCAATCCCGAGGTGGTCTGAAAGATGAACTCCAACTTGCTCTCACTCTGTTCGAGCCAGATGAATTTGATCAATTCTACAACATGGCTCTCAAGCAAGAGGCAGCTCAGCTCAAATGTGAAGCTTCCAAAAAGAGGATAAGAAATGTTGTTCACTCTTCCTCTTCCTCTCAAGTGGTTGCCAAGCAGCAGAAGTTCTGGCTACCGCCTCCTCCAGTGCTCCGTCCTCCAAGCAAGAACAAGCACTCAGGTGGTCGAGGATTCTCCTACCCACCCAACCCAAGCAACCAGTCCAAGTCTTAGTACCAAGCTCCAAGACCAAGTGTTCCTCCTCCCCGTCCAGCTTCAGAGGTCACTTGCTACAAATGTGGTCTGAAGGGTCATTATTCCAACAAGTGTTCCAACCAGAGGCTCCTTCCGCCTCCTCCACTTGTCAGGCCAGCAAGCAATGCTATTGTCAAGCACAATCCCAAGTATGCAAGAGTGAACCTGATGAATGCAACTCAAGCAGATAATTCTTCTGATGTGATTATTGGTAATCTTCCAGTTAACTCTAAACCTGCAAAAGTTTTGTTTGACTCTGGTGCATCACTTTCATTTATTTCAAGACCCTTTGCCACGAAGCATGGTTTCTTCACTAAAGATTTGCCCAAGCCTTTGTCGATTGTTTCTCCGGGGAAGATAATGAACACTAGTATGGTTGGTCCGGATATATCTATTCATATGGGCGACTACAGTTTTCTGGTTTCCCCGGTTGTTCTCGGTAACTCCGACATTGATCTTATTCTTGGGATGGATTGGCTCTCTGAGCATGATGCAAATATTGATTGTGCAAACAAGGAGGTCAAGATAACTCATCCTTCCGAAGACGTGATTATCTTCGCAGCTCGAGATAACACAATCAGGCTATTCTCTCTCAATGACAAGGGCGAGATTAATGCCATATCCCAGATTCCGATGGTTTGTGAATATGAGGATGTATTCCCTGAAGAGCTTCCAGGCATGCCTCCCAACCGTCCAGTTGAATTCGTCATTGAACTTGAACCTAGTACCGAGCCAGC
The DNA here is from genome assembly GCA_902687465.1 of Secale cereale. Lineage (NCBI taxonomy): Eukaryota > Viridiplantae > Streptophyta > Magnoliopsida > Poales > Poaceae > Secale > Secale cereale. Next base: position 868,800,318 of record LR738714.1, on the reverse strand, counting down.
CAGTCGGTGTCCGTACAAGCTTTCTCCTGATGAGTTGAAGGAATTGAAGAAACAGCTCGATGAGCAAGAACGAATGGGTCTAATCAGACCAAGTACTTCTCCTTGGGGCTGTGGTGTTCTTTTTGTCAAGAAAAAGGATGGCACAGAACGATTGTGCGTCGATTACTGGCCATTGAATAAGAAGACAATAAAGAATAAGTACCCGCTCCCCAATATCAATGAATTGTTCGAGCAGCTCAAAGGAGCCAAGGTTTTCTCGAAGCTCGATCTCCGGATGGGTTACCATCAGATTCGTATCCGTGAAGAGGATATTCCCAAGACCGCATTCAGAACGAGTTATGGCTCCTACGAGTATACAGTCATGCCTTTCAGGCTTGCAAATGCTACACCAACTTTCTCTCGAATGATGCACTTCATATTCAACCCCTACACCAATGAATTCGTGCTTGTGTACCTCGATGATATCTTGGTATTCTCCAATAATGGAGAACACCATGCCAAGCACCTCTGTTTGGTCCTTGACAGGCTCTGTGAGCACCGTTTCTATGTGGAGTTCTCCAAATGTGAATTCTGGCTTGATAAAGTCCTCTATCTTGGCCATATTATCTCTGCCGAGGACATTTCTGTTAACCCCGAGAAGGTTGAACCTATTGTCAACTGGGAACCTCCCCAAAATGTCAAGCAACTCCGAAGTTTCCTTGGTCTCGCAAGCTATTGCAGAAGGTTCGTTGAGAACTTCTCCAAGATTGCCAAGCCTCTTTCAAACCTGTTGCAGAAGAATGTCAAGTACTCGTGGACTCCTGATTGTGGTGTGGCATTCAATACCCTCAAAGAGAAGCTCATTTCTGTTCCGGTTCTTACTCCTCTGGATGAGTCCAAGCCTTATGAAGTGTTCTGTGATGCTTCATTGCAAGGTCTTGGCGGTGTTCTCATGCAAGACAAAAAGATCGTTGCATACACTTCGCGTCAGCTTAAGCCAAATGAGAAGAATTACCCCACACATGATCTTGAGCTAGCAGCAGTTGTTCATGCCTTGATCATGTGGAGACACCTTCTGTTGGGCAGAAAAGTGGACATCTTCACCGATCACAAGAGCCTGAAGTACATCTTCACCCAGCCAAACCTTAACCTCCGCCAGATTCGTTGGGTTGAAATGATTCAAGAGTATGATCCAAGCATTGAGTATACTCCTGGCAAGGCCAATGTCATTGCAGATGCCTTGAGCAAAAAGTCTTACTGCAACAGTCTCCTCCTCAAACCGTTCCAACCTGAACTTTGTGAGTCATTTAGGAAGCTCAACCTCCAAGTCGTTCCACAAGGATTTCTTGCAAACCTTCAAGTCGCTCCTACCTTGGAAGATCAAATCCGTGAGGCCCAACTCAATGATGTTATGGTGCATAAAGTGAAACATGGTATTGCTAAGGGTACTCCCAAGTACAGGTGCTATCACATTGATGACAGAGACACTTTGTTCTTTGAGGACAAAATGTGGTTCCCAAAGGTGATCTCAGGAAGCTCATAATGAACGAAGCACATGACTCACTCCTCTCGATACATCCACAAAGCTCCAAGATGTACCATGACCTCAAGCAATTCTATTGGTCGACTCGCATGAAAAGAGAGATTGCTCAATTCGTGAACGAGTGTGATGTCTGCAGAAGAGTGAAGGCAGAGCATCAACGTCCAGCTGGACTCCTTCAACCTCTACCTATTCCCGAGTGGAAATTCGATCACATTGAGATGGATTTCGTCACCGGTTTTCCCAAGTCCTGTAATGCCCAGGATGGGACTATATCTCCTACGTGTCGAGGCACGACTTAAAGATATAAGCCCATTCTGGAATGATCGCAAGTTTGGTATCTTTGCACGACTCATGTAAAAGAGGGATTAAATTGCAAAAGGAGATAGTTGGCTTACACTCGCCACTTCACACAATACATTACATAAGCAAAACATCATTCAAAACATCACAACCCGACTACGGGTAAGATCCAAAAGAAAGATACCAAAACAACATAAAGCCACAGGTCCGGATCAAATCCTAGTAGAAACCACTACTGATCGTCGAAACGTCACAAGCATACGGCCACTCTCTTCATCGAGCTCCCAGTGAAGATCTTGAACCAGCTCCTGCATCATGATCGGCTGAACCTGCATCTGGTGTTGTAGTATCTGTGAGCCACGAGGACTCAGCAATCCCATAACCATGGGTATCAAGACTAGCAAAGCTTTATGGGTAGGAAGAGGTAAAGTGGTGAGGTTGCAGCAGCGGCTAAGCATAATATGGTGGCTAACTTACGAGTACCAGAATAAGATGAGCATCTACGCAAACGGTCGTAAGAGTAGTGATCGCTAAAGATCCTGAACTACATACGAATCAAACATAACCCCACCGTGTTCTCTTCTCAAAGTGAAAAGAGACAGTCACGGTTACTCACACAGTTGTGTGTTTTACTTCGGATCTTGTGTCAAGTTTTCTACAACCGGACATTAACAAATTCCAATCTGCCACATAACTGCGGGCACGGCTTTCGAAAGATCATAACCCTGCAGGGGTGTCCCAACTTAGCCCATCACAAGCTCTCACGATTAGCTGAAGTGATAAATATAATATCATCACTCCTTATCTTAGGGAAATCCGATCAGGCTCGGCATCCCGGTAGCACAAGACATTTCGACAATGGTAAAACAAGTCCAGCAAGACCTCCCGGCGTGCCGACACCCTGATAGTAGCCGCGCGTATCTCGTCTCAGGCCACGTCCAGATGGGTGAAGCTACGGGTTGTTACCAAACCTCGAGTTTCCTCGTGGTGGCCCCGCAGGCTCCCCGTTTGGGACCAACACCATCAGCACTGGCCCCCACTGCTATGTAGAAAAGAATCCTCGGGGACGCGACCCCCTATGCAATTTTAATTAATTAATTAAGTTGTTATTATGAGGCAAATTAAAACCAATGTTGGGCCTTGCTGGAGGAGTTTTATTCAAAGTCGAACTGTCAAGGGGTCCCCATCCACCCATCGTGTAAGGAACACAAAATCAAGGAACATAATGCCGGTTTATCGGCGCCTAAGGTGGCACGAGTGGAACAAAACACCGAGCAAAAGGCCAAGCCTTCCACCCATGCCCAGTATATAGGTGTGTTAAAATAATAATTATAGATATTGTGATATACCAACAACAAGTTCCCTCCTGGAACGAACTTCATCTTCACCTGCAACTAACAACGCTATAAGAGGGGCCGAGCAAGCGGGTAACATAGCCAAACAGTGGTTTTGCTAGGAAGGTGTCAAAGGTTAGAGGTTTCATGGCAACAAGGAGAGGCTGACATAAAAGATGGGTAGCGCGACATGTAACGATAGCATCGAGACAACTAAGCATGACAATGGTAGTAAAGGTATCCAAGGGTATGATCATCTTGCCTGGGATTCCGCAAGGGAGAAGAACGGGTCCAGGAAGTAGACGGAGCAACATAGTCGAGCGAAATCCTCACAACTCCGGAACGAAACCGAAGCTAACAAGAGGAGCAACCGGAAAGAAGCAAACAACACGGTAAACACAACAAGCATAGACATGGCATACGATGCACACCCAAATATGATGCATGTCCGGTTTAAATATGCAAGTCATGGCAAAGGTGCACAAACAAGACTACAAGTTAAGTGGAGCTCAATATGCAACGAGTTGCATATTGACGAAACACCACATTATAATTATTTAGTTGACTCTCGTTTATTTACAAGACAAGATTAAATGTTTGTTAACACGGCAAGAGGTGAAGCAAAAACAAACTACCTATTTAAACATTTTAAATGAGGCCGGAACTAACAACAACAAATTCCGGAAAAACCCCATGAGCATGTTTAGCAATTTTAAGCAAACAACAATTAAACATTTTAGTGTTGTTAACATGATGCGGATGACATGATCAAGTTTATGCATTTTTTATTAAAAGTTGACATGAAGAAGATATGAAGTATTTGTCACCGTGGTGGAAAGAAAAGGGTGCCACGGCAACGATCCGAAAATGATGCAACGCAACATCTCGGTTCCGGTAACTCATCGAGAGACCGGTGCAAAAGATGACGGAGAGCGAGACAGGCAAGAAGATAAGGTGGGGTGATCCCGTTGCCGGGTTCCCACGGGTTGCCGCCAAGGCAAATGAGGAGCATGACAAAAGGACGAAACGGGCACGGTGCTCACAAGGGAAGAAACATCTCATACAACACACAAGCAACATTCGTTCACGGGCACGTCTCGGGGTTATACCTTCGGAACATCGTTCTCGGAGCGGTTCGAGACTTCGAGGGACGTAGTGGTAGTAGACGTTCTCGTTCATCGGTAGGGGTACTCGTTCCGTAGAGGAAGTAGTTGTTCCGTTCGTAGTTGTACACGGGGCGACGGTAGTGGAAGTAGACGTTCCGTTTGGAGAGGAAGTAGTTGTACTCGTTTCTTCACCGAAGGTAGTCGTACACGTTCGTTCCGTAGAGGTACTTGACGCATCGGTAGGGGTGCTCGGTCCTCGGGACACCGGAGAGGAACATTGACGCATCGTGTAGTCGTGGTACTTGCGGCGTCGAGCGTAGTGGTACTCGTAACCGTAGAGGTTCATGTCATCGGTAGGGGTACTTGTCGAACATGCCGGTCTCGTAGTTGTACATGTCAACCTGGCACTTAGCGAAAAGAAAAACAGCAGCAATACATGGCGGAACGACAGCAGCAACAAAGCGACGGCAGCACGGGGCGTCGAGGCCGTGCAGCGGCATGGCGGAGAAGAACCGGCGAGGCGGGAGATGCACCGCAGCAGGTCTCGGGCAGCAGCCCCTGGCCGAGGAGGCGCTGGCTGGAGGTCCAGCGGGGTCGCGGGCGAACGGGGCACGTCGGGGCTCCCATGGCGTCGGGGCGGACGAGGAGAACGGAGGAGGGCGGCGACGCAGGTGCTGGCGATGCGGGGCGGCCGAGGCAGGGGCGGCCGGCTCCGCGCGCTGGAGGGAGACGAGGCAGGGGCGGCGCTCGGGCCTGCGAGGCGGAGGGAGGAACGGCGCTGGCCATGGCGCGGACGGCTGCTGCCTGGCGATGCGGCTCTGGTTGGCGCGCCGGAGAGCCGGACGGCGACGGAGGCCAGCTGGAGGGTGCGGGCTGCTCGAGGGGAGAGCGAAGGAAGGAGGGAGCGGGATCGAGGGGATGGCACGCGGCGATAGGATTCGGTCGCGAGGGAGAGCTGCGAGCGAACGAGGAGATACGAGCGAGGGGTGCGGCGGCGGCTTGCGGGAGAAGGGAACGAGCGACTGGGATCGGGCTAGGTTAGCGCTAGGGTTAGGAAGGAGCGGTCGGGCTGAGGCCTTGGTGCTGTTGGGTCGGCTGGAGGCCATCTCTCTCTCCCGTCTGGCATTTCTTTTCCATTGAAAGAAATAAAACAAAAAAAATAGAAATGCCCAGAGAGTTTGGAGATGGTTTTGGCTGAGATAAAAATATCCCCATAACCATGGAATTGTGGGCTATTTTAATAAACTCCTTTGGCAATTTTTAGAGACTACTAATTTATGCAAGTATGAAAATAACTCAAACTTGAATAAACCCGTAGACCAACCAAAGCACTTCCAAAAGACATGAAGAAATTGGAGGAGGTGGTCTTGGCATGACCTAGGATTTATAGGAAGATATTGAACATCTCTCGAACAGGAAAAAAAATGTCACTTGCGAATAAAAGGTAGAAAGACGAAGAGGAAGATGATCAAGCACGGGCAAGGACTTAAAAGGGTCCAAAAGTGTTGAGGGTTTTTGGAGGAACCTCGATAAACGAGAAAAGAAATATAGGGAAGGTTTTTGACGGTGAAACTTGAATTAAAGAGGCATGGGGAATATATGCAAGTGTGTTGGTTAATTCCAAACAAATGGAATATTTATTAATATAGCTCCCTAAATATCGGGAGGGCATATGTTATAAAGAGAAGCCATCCTTCCCTCGATTTAAATGGCCGAAGGTCCACACAATTTATTTAGGTTGAGATGCAAAGATTAATGACATTATGGCATGATGTCATGATGCAATGCAAAAATAAATAACACAAGCACAAAAGAAACACACGGGGGATCCCGGAACATCTGGAATCTTCTGGAATCTTCTGGGACGTCGGTCTTCGGGCGTCACAACTCTCCCACACTAACAGAGGATCTCGACCCGAGATCCTAGAGATAGCACCGGGTAAAAACGGAAGAGGGAGAGGTAAAACAAAGTTGCTTCTTTGACAGACGAGTGAAACCAAATAACCTTTAGAGGTTAAACAAGTTGAATAAAGAATACAACCGAGATTAACAAAGTTAAGAGCACTTTGGTAAAAGGAGGAACATGGAACATTATCAGAACCTTGAAGGTTGAAAGACATGAAACAAGAGCTTACGAACCAAAAGAATAAGAAACCGCAATGGCATAGCCAAGGAATAAGAATGACAGAATTTGGACAGCACTCCGTCTGAAAAATGGAAGGAATTGAACAAGAACTTGAGGAGATGGAGTGATACTTGATGAAAAGAACAACATATTGCCTCCGAAACAATTGAAAGAATGGCACAAGGTTAAGAAAGATTTCACATAGAACTCCGGTTAAATGATAAGCAAGGGAAAGAACATGATCTCGATAAAACAATATGATGGTCAAAGAGAGATCATCACAAAGCCTTCGGAACGAAAGAATAGAATATAAATCAAAGAAAGAAAAGAATGGAGAAGAAAATGACAACTTCTCTCAAAATAGAATTTGAAAGAGCATTCTTATAAAGAAGGGTTGAACGAAGTTGTTGGGAAATCAACAACGAAAAGAATAAGCTCGTTGTGGGCTTATGGAAAACATCTCAAAATTAAGAGGTGATAACCAGCCACTAACGGAAACAATTGATTGCATTGATATCAACAATGAGATGAAAAAAACTTATCTCACCGGAAGGATAAATGAAGAACTTGGGTCATTTATAAGCACCACAATAGTAACAATCCTTAGGGAAAGCTTTTAGGTGAAATACAACCCAAGATTACTCCAACAAATAAATTGAATGGTTGGAAAGATCTCCTGAACAAAGAAAACGATGGGTTTAAATATCTCATTCTTGATAACTCGTGAATCATGAAACATGAAGGAATTGTCAAGAATGACATAACACCATCTCAAAGATAAGGTAGCAAGAATTGCAATTGGAATGCATGATGAAGAATGCTTGAGCTCCAACAAGAATCTTGATGAACCACCATGAAGAACTCCGGTAATGAAAGCATGGGAAGTGAAAGATGAAAAGAATAAGATTCAAGGCCTGCGATGAATTAGATGGAGCTTGAAAATGATATAATTGAAACAACATGGAGCTCCGGAAAACAAGATGAACAACTTAGAAGCGAGAATATTATATGATGAACAAGCTCCGAAGGAAGGGATTAATCACCTTGGATGAAATAAGAATAAGAATTATGTTATGCATATCCTTCATCAATTTAAATTGACGGCAAGCAATGGATTTGGCATACTACTTATTCTCGTTGGAAAGGATTAAAGAGAGATCTAGCACAAGCTTGGGTAATTCTTCAACGAAGCACCGGTAGGATTATGAAAAGAACAAATGAATTAAAACGATAACAACGGAAGAGAAATCTTGAATGAACCACCGTAAAAAAATATGGAGACGAACGAAGAGGCATCAATGAAGAATATTTGGAAGACGAAGTTGAAAACTGAGAACGAAGAATCTTCTGAAATGATGGCCTTCGGAGGATCACAAAGAAAAGAATTCATGAAGAATCTTGAGAGAACGGCCAAGATTAAGAGAATCTGTCAGGGATATTACTAGCAGGTATGAACCGGCTTGTTATAATTATATGGTTGTAATATTCAGTAAAGGCTACGGCCCATTAGATCTTAGGGCCCATGTAAAGAGTCGTGGTTTGTAAACCGCCCGATGATGTAACTTGGGAGATAAGGAAGAAAGAGCAGAGACCGAGGCGGACACAAGTATGAACCGGCCTTGGGACTCTGTAAACCGGACTGGGCGTCGCCTCTCTAAATAAAGGGACGACCCGGCGACGGTTTAGGGACAAGCAAGAATCAACCCGTCGGGACTACAGGCAAGCGATCCGCTCCCTGTAAACCGACGCCCAAGCAATACCAAACCAACTAGACGTAGGCTTTTACCTTCATCGAAGGGGCCGAACTAGTATAAACTCTCTGTGTCCTTTGTGTGCTATGAACCCCTTCAAGCTAACCCGTGCGATGGTTCCATCATCAAGTCCGTTAAACCGGACATCTGCCGTGCTAATTCCACGACAGTTGGCGCCCACCGTGGGGCCTCCGCACGATGGTTTCGAGTCCTTGAAGGGCAGCTTTGAAGGGCTCAAGGGTTACGCGGTCGGCTGGATGACCAAGAGTCGCCGCGGCCGGATCTACATCGACGACGCAGGCTGGGGACCGGAGGCCGATTCAATCGAATACGGGTACCGGGTCCCCTTCGGCGGCATCGACGTCTTCATCGGCAAGATCGGTGAACCGGGACCTGAGCCAGACATCTGCTCCAACATCATCGAGCTGGCTCAGCGTGCGAGATCGGCCCGGATTCAGCCTGCCATGAAGCGTGTGTTCGTTGGAGCAATCCACGGGGTTCGAACCGAGGACGGATCAGAATCCGTTGGTGCAACAGTTGTCTACTCCGACGACGAATCTTCATCCGGTGAAACTGAATCTTTGTATCAGTTGCAGGACGGCCGGTCTGGGGGTGAGTCCGACGGAAACAGTATTCCGGACCCCTTCGACCCGCCAAACCGGGTGGCTGTCTTTATGGCCGGTTCACAGCCCACGGTGAACGGGGCGACAGCAGAAGCTGGTGTAGGGGGGAGCGGCCCGGCCCTCTCACCTACTGACGTTCTATCCACCTTGATCGAGGAGTTCACAGCTAAAGCGGTGGCAACAATAGCTCCAGCAGACAAGGCGCAGCATGATGCAGAGCTCCTTCAGTTAAAAGGCCGGATTGATCAATTAAAGGAGGATCTGAAAGCAGAGAAGGCAATGATAGCAGTAAGGCAAGCGGAATTGGATGATCAGGCTTTTCACCTAAGGATGGAACAGGCCTCTACGCAGGGAGTGAGAAGTCGGAAGTATCAATCTCGTATACCGCCGGTTTATGAAGCCATGGATCTGTTTAGGACACCAGGGGCAGGGACTAGCAATGATCCCGCTTTAAACCGGAGGGCACCCCCAGTTAGGGATGAGCCGGGTCAGCAGCCCGCTGCGGAGCAAGATCGGCGGATCACGTCTACACCTCACCCTCCAGGTCATTATTCGAACCCTTTGGATAACATCGTTGCTGCTGTTGCATGTTTGGCCGCTTTACCTGACGAGGGGACGTCCCGGGTAGCATTGGAGACACGCCGGGCTAAGGAGCTACTTAATACAGCATTAATACAGCAGCAAGCATATTCTCATAGCAGGGAAAGGCTACATTCAACACCGCGTCCCAGCCGGAGTTACACTAGGCATTGGGATGAGCCAGAAGTGTCCAGCAGTGAGCGCAGGCGGCATCGACACAGACAGGATAATCCGGCAGGCGCAACGGCACCAGCTCCGGATGTAAACCGGGTCCGGTCGGTAAACCGGGAGGAAATCCGTCAGACGACGCCGGTCCACACAAACACGGCGGAGACAGGAGTCCCAATGAGTTCTTTTGGGGTACAGTGTCTTATCCCCGCTTTACGGAGCGTGAAGCTGCCCAAGGATTTCAAAGGGCCACGCAAGGTACCAAACTACACAGCAGATTTGGCTCCAGAAGCTTGGATTGAGAGTTATGAGATGGCCATGGAGATGCTGGACGTGGATGAAGCGGCTTGTGCAAAGTACTTCACCATGATGCTTGAGGGTACAACCCGGACCTGGCTAAAGGGTTTACCCCCTAATTCCATCGGATCATGGGGAGAGCTACGTCGTCAGTTCATCAAAAACTTCAAAGATACATGCAAGCAACCAATGTCAGTGGTGGATCTAGCAGCCTGTGTGCAAGGAGAGCAGGAGTCTACAAGTGCTTGGGTGCGGCGAGTATCAGAGATCTTGCACTCTTCGAATGGTATCAATCCTAGTACGGCGATAGTGACTTTGGAAAACAATTGCCGGTTTGAATCTTTAAAGTTAAAACTAGGACGGCTTAAAAGGGATTGCAATGATATGGGAACTCTCATGAGTGCTCTGGTAAAGTATGGGGACTCGGATAATACCAAGTATCCAGAAGCTGAAGGAGACAAAGCAGGGAAGGTTAACAAACCTGGTAAACCGGCGCAAGTTAACCCGGCTACTGCAAGTTTCTTGGGCAAGCGAAAGGCAGAAGGTGGCTCTGATTTCGTAGCCAATACCCGAGTTCAAGGGGGTTTTCAGCGTAATATGGGCAACCCACCTCAACAAACCGGTGGATGGGATTTTAGTTGGGACCAAGAGTTAGATCAGCCTTGTCCGAAGCATGGCTCGAAACAACGACCGGCAAAACACACTATAAGAGAGTGCAGGCCCTTTATGGAAGCAATGATGGGCCGCTTTAATCCTAATGACAGGCCTCCAAATGGCGGTTCAGGCCCAGGGTTTTATGGTCCGGGTCATCAGGGGAACAACTCCGGATCAGGATATAGGGGCAACAATAATGGTTATCAAAACCGGGCCGGTACTCAAAATGGTCAAGGAAGTTATAATAACCAGAGCAATCAGCCGCGTAATCAGGGTGGTTACAATAACCAAGGCAGTCAACAGCAGGGCCAAGGCAATCACAATAATCAGGGTAGTCAGCAGCGTCAGCAACAGCAACCGCAATCCGGATATCAGAATAATCCGAAGGAGTTGAGCAGTGGGCAATATCATGCATTCACCACAAGTCTGTGTAAACAAGATCAGAAGGTTTTAAAGCGGGCAGTTAACGCGGTTGAACCGGCAACACCGCAATTTCTGCGCTGGTCAGAGCAGCCCATTGTATGGAGCAGAGAGGATCACCCAATGCGGGTAGATAATCCGGGCCACTTGGCATTAGTGGTAGCGCCACAGGTGGGAGGTTATAAATTTACTAAAGTTCTCATGGACGGTGGTAGCAGCATCAACATCTTGTACTATGAGACTTTCCGTCGTATGGGCCTGACGGATAAGAAGTTAAGACAATCAAACACGGTGTTCCACGGGGTGGTCCCAGGTAAATCGGCTTATCCAGTTGGAAAGATTGACTTGGAAGTTACCTTTGGAGATGAGCATGATTCCAGGTCAGAGATGATAACTTTCGAAGTTGTCAAGATCCGGAGCCCCTATCACGCTTTATTCGGGAGAACGGTTTATGCCAAGTTTATGGCTAGACCATGTTATGTTTATCTGCAGCTCAAAATGCCGGGTCACAAGGGCACTATCACAGTTCATGGAAGTCGCAAGATAGCAGTGGAGTGCGAAGAGGGAGATGCAGCCTACGCGGAGGCAGTATGTGCCACAGAAGAGCTGAAGTTTTATAAAGATAATGTTGATCCGGCGGATATGACTCCGCTGAAGAAGCCAACTACAGAGCATGATCCGGCTTTGAAGTTTAAATCGGCGGAGGAAACCAAGCAAGTTGATTTTGTGCCTGGTGATTCGTCCAAGCAGTTTACTATCAGCGCTAACCTTGATCCCAAATAGGAAAGCGCGTTCATCGAGTTCATCTGTGAGAACCGGGATATATTTGCGTGGAAACCTTCTGACATGCCAGGTATACCGAGGGAACTCGCTGAGCACAGCCTTAACATTGATCCGAAATATAAACCGGTTAAACAATATTTGCGCCGCTTGAACGAAGAGAGGCGCAAGGCTATAGGAGAAGAAGTGGCCAGGCTTTTGGCCACAGGGTTCATAGTGGAAGTCTTTCACCCAGAGTGGTTGGCTAATCCGGTGCTGGTGTTAAAAAAGAATGGGAAGTGGAGAATGTGTGTGGACTACACAGACCTCAACAAAGCTTGCCCAACTGATCCTTTTGCTCTCCCTCGCATTGATCAGATTATCGATGCCACAGCAGGATGTGAGCGGCTAAGTTTTTTAGATGCATATTCAGGATATCACCAGATCAAGATGGCAGTTAAAGACCAAGAGAAGACAGCTTTCATAACCCCTTTTGGTGCTTTTTGCTATGTGTCTATGCCTTTTGGGCTTAAGAGTGCTCAAGCAACTTATCAGCGTTGCGTTCAGAATTGTCTTAAAGGGCAGATAGGGAGGAATGTTCATGCCTATGTGGATGACATCGTGGTTAAGTCAAGGAAAGAGGAGACAATGATAGAGGATCTTAAAGAGACTTTTGACAATCTTCGAGCTTATAAGATGATGCTTAATCCGGAGAAGTGTGCCTTTGGTGTTCCGGCAGGTAAACTACTGGGATTCTTGGTCTCAAACAGAGGAATAGAAGCTAATCCGGAGAAGATCAAGGCCATCACATCTCTGACTAAGCCAGTTTGCATCAACGATGTTCAGCGTATCGCCGGCCGAATCACAGCATTAAGCCGGTTCATCAGCCGTTTGGGAGAGAAGGCGATCCCGCTTTACCAGATGCTGAAGAAAACAGACCGGTTTATATGGAGTGATGAGGCGAACGCGGCGTTTGAGGATCTGAAGCGGCAACTGGCAAAACCGCCAGTCCTGGCTGCCCCTGTTGATAAGGAGCCGTTGCTATTATACGTCGCTGCCAATGCACGGGCAGTCAGCGTCGCAATTGTGGTTGAGCGCAAGGAAGCAGGAAAAGAATACCCGGTTCAGCGCCCGGTTTATTACGTGAGTGAAGTACTCATTGAATCCAAGCAGAGGTACCCACATTGGCAGAAGCTGGTGTATGGTGTGTTCATGGCAAACCGGAAGCTGAAGCACTATTTTCAAGGTCATCCAATAACTATGGTTAGTTCAGCACCGTTGGGGGACATAATCCAGAACAGGGAAGCTACAGGTAGAGTAGCGAAGTGGGCCATTGAGCTCAGCCCACATGAATTAAAGTATGTGCCACGCACCGCTATAAAATCTCAGGCATTGGTGGATTTCATCAATGATTGGACAGAGTTGCAAACCCCTGAGGAGAAGCTGGATCTTACGTACTGGACGATTCACTTTGACGGTTCAAGGCAGTTGGAAGGCTCGGGGGCTGGAGTTGTCTTAACTTCCCCCCGAGGCGATAAATTTTGTTACGTCCTCAGCTTATTGTTTCCTTGTACTAACAATGCAGCGGAATATGAAGCGTTGCTTCATGGCTTGCGGATGGCAAAGGAGATGAACTTGAGCCGGGTTAAGTGTTTTGGCGATTCAGATTTGGTGGCACAACAAGTTTCAGGCAAGTGGGATTCGAGAGATCCCCTCATGGCAGCTTATAGACGAGAAGTTGAAGCAGTCGCAGGATATTTTAAAGGGTATCAGGTGGATCATATAGACCGGCGACGGAACGAAGCGGCCGATGCTCTAAGCCGGCTGGGATCCCAACGTAAACCGGTGCCGCCAAATACTTTTTTGGATGAGTTGCACAGTCCTTCGGTTCAAGTACCATCGGAGGAAGACCTAGCTGTTCCTGATCCGGAGGCACAGTTAGTTGCAGCACTTCATGTTATTCCGGATTGGACGCTGCCTTATTTGGCATATCTGAGCCGAGGAGAACTACCGGATGATGAAATAGAAGCATGGCAAATAATCCGGCGTTCTAAGTCCATGACAATTGCCAACGGGGAACTTCGCCATAGAAGCGTTTCTGGAGCATTTCAACGATGTGTATCGGCTGAGGAAGGTTGCGAGATTCTTCGCGAGATCCATGAAGGGTATTGTGGTCATCATGCCGGTTCAAAATCCTTGGTGGCTAAGGCTTTTCGACATGGGTTCTATTGGTTAACAGCTCATGCTGATGCGGCAGATTTGGTCCGGAAGTGTGATGCTTGTCAGAAGTTTTCACGACGCGCTCTTGTTCCGGCACAGGAGCTCCGGATGATACCCATAACTTGGCCGTTTGCGACTTGGGGGCTTGATATGGTTGAACCTTTTAAGCGATCTCAAGATCAGAAAACTCATCTACTGGTGGCGGTGGATAAGTTTACAAAGTGGATTGAGGCAGAGCCTGTGAGCAAGTGTGATGCGGCCACAGCAGTCAAATTCATCAAAAAGGTAATTTTCCGGTTTGGTTTTCCACACAACATCATCACAGACAATGGCACCAATTTATCTCAGGGCGAGATGGAAGAGTTTTGTCAACGAGAGCATATTCGCCTAGATGTATCTTCTGTGGCTCACCCCCAATCCAATGGTCAAGCTGAAAGAGCAAATCAGGAGATTTTGCGAGGTATCAAGCCCCGGCTTATGACTCCTTTGCAGAGAACCCCAGGTTGCTGGGTTGAGGAGTTACCATCTGTTCTTTGGAGTATCAATACTACGCCAAACCGGTCCACAGGTTACACACCTTTCTTCATGGTATATGGTTCTGAAGCGGTCCTTCCAAGTGATATCCGTCACGATTCACCAAGGGTGACAGCATATGTTGAAGCAGCCAATGAGCAGTCAAGACAAGACAGCTTGGACCGGTTGGATGAAGAGGGTGATATAGCAGCAGCACGGTCCGCAATCTATCAACAAGACTTGCGCAGATATCACAGCCGCCGGATCAAGAGCAGAACATTCCAGGAGGGTGACTTAGTGCTCCGGCTCATCCAAGACCAAACAGATATGCACAAGCTATCCCCACCTTGGGAAGGGCCCTTTGTGGTCAGTAAGAATCTACACAACGGTTCATATTACCTGGTGGACGTTCGAGAACACAAGGACTCACGGACATCAGAAGAGGAGACAAAGAGGCCATGGAACATCGCCCACTTACGCCCCTACTATACTTGAGCTATGAGCTCCCCTGTATCCTATGTATATATTATGATCAATGAATAAACCGGCACCCTCGGTAAACCGGGGGCTCAGCCTTTTTTCCAAATACAAATATCTTGTGAGGACAACCATATATGTATTATCATATGTTATATTTCAAATATATCGGCCGGTTTAAAACTGATTTTTGCAGAATATATGTACTCAGAAGCAATAAAACTCCCTGAAGAGCAGGAGGTCACATCCGGTTCAAAAGAGGGTGCTTCAAGGAAACCCTCTGGATGGTAATCCATCCAGTGATTGGTTCAAGATCTACCCATGACTTCATGGAGCCATGGAAGACTATATGGACAGACGGGTTTACCCGCATCCATTGACCGGCCCTCTGGACAGACGGGTTTACCCGCATCCAGTGATTGGCTAAAATTCTCATGGATAGACGGGTTTACCCGCATCCATCAACCGGCCCTCTAGACAGACGGGTTTACCCGCATCCAGTGATTGGCTAAAATTCTTATGGACAGACGGGTTTACCCGCATCCATCGACCGGCCCTCTGGACAGACGGGTTTACCCGAAT
>LR738714.1:868754095-868784791 GCA_902687465.1 Secale cereale | reverse complement strand
TATGGACAGACGGGTTTACCCGCATCCATCAACCGGCCCTCTGGACAGACGGGTTTACCCGCATCCAGTGATTGGCTAAAATTCTTATGGACAGACGAGATTCCCACATCCATCAACCGGCCCTCTGGACAGACGGGATTACCCGCATCCAGTGATTGGCTAATTTTTTTCTTTTCTTATGGTTCTATGGACAGTCGGATAATCCGCATCCAATGGCCCTCTGGACAGACGGGATTCCCGCATCCAGTGATTGGCTGAACCTTGCTTTGAGCCTGGCAGCTCTTAAAAAGCCTTGACTACATGGTTTTGTTTGCAAATTCGCATCTTTGGTGTTTATGTTTTATGACTCTTTAAACCGAAGTGGAACAGCTACAGAAGTTGACCACATATCTATAAAGTTAAAAGTCTGGGTCATGAATACCAGCATGAATAAACCGGTGTTCATTATAACCCGGATCATCCATCAGGTAACAAGCTACAAACTTCTGGACAAAGTTTCAGAACGATATAAACCGGTGTCTTTTATCAAGCCTGGGTTTGTTATTGGATCCATGAAAGATCTTCATCAAGAAATTTTAAGTTCTACCGGATTAAGAGTATTGAGCATACTTGGTCTCAGGTATAAAATTATTTCTGATATAAGTATATACTTGTTTTATTGTGAGAACAATTTAATCTGTCCAGTGGAAAACCACTAGGACATGTTTTCAGTGTTACTTATGCAGGAACAGATGATACGCAAGATAAGCGACATCAGACAAAATTTAAATTGGCAAACATTAAGACAAGAAGTCAGAATATCTGGATCAAAGCGGATAATGTTTCAGCTATCCTATTACAAGGCGTAGCAAGCCTGACGGATTAAAAGATTGTTCGATAAACCGGGACTGCAACTATAACAATGAGTTATGAGCTATGCTCCCTCCTGCTGAGACGGCTGGGCATCAACTTGATCTGGAGTTCCTTCTTCTTCTTGAAGCGGTTGGAAGTCCGGAACACACCAGTCGATCTTCGTTAGGGCCCGGAAGTACATCTCTTCACTGATAAGTTCAGAAGGTTCGATATCTGGAGCGAAGGTATGAGGGCGCACTGGTGGGATTAAATTGACGGTGTCATAAACCGGCCTCTCCACCCGCTCGTTTTGCAAGTCGTACCCCGGATGATACCTGGATAAATCGGATTCGGCGGCAAGCTTGCTGGCGAGCGGCCGCATCTCCTTCGTCAAGGCATGGAGGTCCTTTGCAGTAAAAGTGGATCCGTCTTCTTTAGTATCGGGAAATCCGCTCAAGGCTTCTTCCGGATCAAGATCCGGAACCCAGGCTTTAGCCCTGGTAAGTGCCATGAGGGCACCGGCTCGAGCAGCAGATTTCTTAACTTCTTCTAGATGCACTGGCAGAACAGACAACTTTTCCAACGTGCCTTGGATGGTCGTGGGGGCCGGTTTATTGAAAGATGTTGCACTTATGATCCTCTGAGCGCCGGAATACAGCTGCTCAACCAAAGTGTAACAGGCCTTAAGTTTCTTCCGCAAGTCATCCCCAAGATGGGTGACACGGCGCCCTGCATATGAGTATTACAGTTAAACCGGTACAGATGAAAGATTACAAGGTTAAAGGAGGAATACAGATCAAAAGACTTACCAAAGATGGCAGAGGTCATCAACTCTATCTGCCGCTTTAAGCCGGTTAACACTTCAGTTACCGGATTAAGGGCTTCCTCAGCGTCTTTGGCCCTTTTCTCCAGTTCTTTCTTCTGAACCTCAAAGGCAGCCCGCTCTTCTTCAAAGAATTTTTTCAGCTCTTCAGCAGTCTTTAAACTCACCTTCAGATCTTTCTTGGCTTTCGAAGCAGCAGCCTCCGTTTCAGCAAGGCGGCTCCGAAGCTCATTGATCTCATCAGCATTCCAGTTTAAGTCAGCCTGCAAGTAAAAACAAGTGATAAGAAGCAAAAATCAGACAAGTCTCAAGCACACAAGCAAGTTGTCTACTTGACACTTGGGGGCTAATGGAACATTGAAGTATCAGAAGAAATTCTTACAAGTATCAAATACATAACCAAGTTATCTACCTGATACTTGGGGGCTAATGTAAAATCAATGTGTTTAAGTTATAAGTTCCGGTTCACCTTCAAAGCGCAGCTAAACCGGAACTTGGGGGCTGTTATGGGATGGAAGCATATCAAAAGCACAAAGTCAGAAGGGAAGGATTACCTCATATTTTTCTTTCATCATGTTAACCAAACCCGCTTCATAATCTCGGCTGGAGTGGAGCCGGTTCAAGTACCCGGAATAGAGCTCCTGGGCACTCATGTCAGCAAGGCCGGATAGCTCAGTACTCCATTTACCCTTCTCCTTATGTAGTTTCTCCGCTTTAGCCGTATGCTTGGCTAAAATGGTGGGCTCAGCCGGAGCAACAAAAGCAGTCCCAGTTACTACAACTTCTGGAGAAGCAGGTGCTGTTGATGGAGCTGCAGCGTGAACCGGACTGGGAGATGCCGGATTGACCTGAGGAGAATTGGCCCGGGCAGGACTTGGCGGATCATGAACATCATCAGCAGTAGGGTTCTCGGGTACTGAAATATGATCCGTAGGCGCAGGATTCTCGAGAGGAGTTGTGGGATCGCCTTCTGGGGGGACGGTTGTGGCCGGATCAACCGCCGGATCATCAACAGTAGTCTCCGCAGTGGGTTTGTTGGCTTTGGGTTTCTTGCTAGGCTTTGGTTTGCTGGAAAAAGTTTGGAAAATGAGTTAAGATTGTGAAGCAAAAGGTAATCATAAACCGGATATGTTAAAAAGACTTACCCTGGAACAGTTTTCAGTGGGGGAAGTTGCGTGGCAGTCGATTCACCAGAGGAGGATAATGGAGTCTCCTGATAATCAGGGTCAGACGGTTTAAGAGGTTTGCGGATAAGCCCGGCCTTGGGATGAAGGAGAGTTGGAGAGATTATAACCTCAGAGCGGCGCCTCCGAGCCGGAGTGAGAGAGATTCCGGATGACTCCACTGCCAGGCCGCTATGGCGAGTGGTCCGGCGAAGAGCTTCATGTTGTTGTTTCTTCAAAACAAAATTAGGATCAAATTGAGCATAAGGGTGAGAAAAATGATATTTCCGGACTGTCCGACGACTTTTTTGTGGAAGTGGTTCTGAATCGGAAGAAAGGATAGTTACCTCAACTTCGGCCGGTTTATCACCTTCAGCCAACTCCTGTGGAAAGTTATCATTAGATACAGATATGAGTACAAGCAAGCAAATTAAAGCCGGATTAATTCATACCTCGGAATCCGGATCGTCATCCTCAGCATGAGAACTAGAGCCAACGGCTGCTTTTCTTTTCTTATTAGCAAAGGTCTTCCGGCGTGCCTGTTTGCCGGGTTTCTCCTGAGGTTTTCTTTTCCAAAAAGGGTCATCAGCCTATTCGGACAAGAGAATAAGATAGTTAGAGGACGGTTTATATAAACGGATCAAAAAAAACATATACAAAAAAGCAAGGCTTACCGCAGGCAGCTTGTTCTTCCTGTAATACGGAGCTAATCCGACTTTGCTGCAATCTTCTAAGGTTACGTTGAGCATCTTCTTAGCCGATTCAATAACCTCCGATTCAGAAAGTTCATCCTTGGTAAACCGTTGAGGGTCGTCCGGTTTACCAGAGTACTTGCACATCAGATTTGGTCGCCGACTCAAGGGAAGGATACTCCAAGAGAGCCAACAGCGCATGAAATCGGTTCCAACTAGACCGTTGGCCATAAAAGCTTTCAGTTTGGTATGCTGAGAAGCAAACCGGGGTCGTTCGGCAGAGGTAAGTCGCTGTGGCAAAGGATGATCCTTCGGAAGACGGTGCTCGCGGTAACCCTGCAGTGGGTTCTCCCCGGCAGGAGAAGTGTCAATACAGTAAAACCAGGACTTATTCCAATGCTTCGGGTGCGTATGAAGAGCGGCGTGGGGAAAGACTACATCTCTCCTTTTCTGGATGCTAACCCCACCGAGTTCTTGATGTGGTCCGCTGGTGAATTCGGTACGCCGGTTCAGGTGAAAGAAATCCCGGAACAGGTCAACAGACGGTTCTTCTTGCAGATATACCTCTGAGAACACTTGGAAATCACAGATATTGGAGACAGAGTTTGGACCTATGTCCTGAGGATGGAGTTGGAAGGCGGCAAGTACATCTCAGAAAAACTTTGAACTGGGGGGTGTGAAGCCTCGAGCTATATGATCGAAGAAAACAATAACCTCCCCCTCTCTGGGAGTAGGAGGGCATTCACCTTTTGAGGCCCGCCACTTCAAAACAGATCGAGGGCCTAAAGTGCCAATTGACACAGCTTTGGCTAAATCTTCTTCTGTGACAATGGAAGAAGCCCAACCGCAAGACACAAATTGTTTGGCCATAATGGCAGAAGAGCGAGTACTGAAAAGATAAAAGTGCAAAACCGGATTATGCAGGTACAACAGTATAAACCGGAAGATATCCACGAAGATTACGCAACGGTTTAGACAAGGGACTAATGATATGGTTAACCCGGCAATAACAGGGAGTTATGTTACTGCCGGTTCATGACAGCAAAAGAGGAACAGCTAAACCATCACGTTCAACTTTATTTTTTTTATAGGAACAGGGCATGACAGTATAAACCGGAGTATACCTAATAGATCTACAAAGGAGAAGAAACAGGTTTTGTATAGACAACTAGGGCAGAACAGATCTGAGCATGCAAGAAAAAGAAAAATAAATACAAGAAGATACGGGAAGAACTACAAGGGTGATAGACGGAGCAGATGAATCTACAGGTTATGTAAAATGATGAGATCTAAAGCATAGAAGCAGCAGAACAAAAATAAGATCTAAAGAGTTAGAGATAAAGGTCAAAACTTCTGTGAAACTGGCGTTTAAAATGAACAAGGCGAAGCTTTCGTTAAAGCTCTAATGGCGGAGGCGCAAGGAAGAACCCTAGAGGATGTGGATCTACAATGAGGAGGAAAGACATACCTAGAACAGTGGAGATCAGCGGCGGAGTTCTCTGGTCAAACTCAGGGCGATGCAGCGGCCGACGAGGACTTGGTTTCGGCGGTCGACGGCGGCGGTTCAAGCTCGGGCGTCAATGGCGTCTTGAAGCTCGGGCGACGGACGAGGACGAAGATGCGAGAAGAGGATAACGAATGAGGACGGCGGTATTTATAAGGGAAGGACAGATACGAAGCGACAGGTGCGGGATTCGAGGGAGCAAAGATCGGATAAAGATCCTTTGACGCCTCGATTTTCGGGATAAACATTAAACAAAGTTACAGTACAGCTCGCAGCGTTAAATGCGGAGGTGATGTCATGGTCAGATTCAGTGATTCTCGAGGATGACGTCAGAGCCGGTTTACAAAAATGAGAAGGCACAGAAGAAAATTATACAAGACAAGGGAGATTGATATGAACAAGTTCAAATCATTCTGGGGCCTAATGTTAGGGATATTACTAGCAGGTATGAACCGGCTAGTGTAAACCGGCTTGTTATAATTATATGGTTGTAATATTCAGTAAAGGCTACGGCCCATTAGATCTTAGGGCCCATGTAAAGAGTCGTGGTTTGTAAACCGCCCGATGATGTAACTTGGGAGATAAGGAAGAAAGAGCAGAGACCGAGGCGGACACAAGTATGAACCGGCCTCGGGACTCTGTAAACCGGACTGGGCGTCGCCTCTCTATATAAAGGGACGACCCGGCGACGGTTTAGGGACAAGCAAGAATCAACCCGTCGGGACTACAGGCAAGCGATCCGCTCCCTGTAAACCGACGCCCAAGCAATACCAAACCAACTAGACGTAGGCTTTTACCTTCATCGAAGGGGCCGAACTAGTATAAACTCTCTGTGTCCTTTGTGTGCTATGAACCCCTTCAAGCTAACCCGTGCGATGGTTCCATCATCAAGTCCGTTAAACCGGACATCTGTCGTGCTAATTCCACGACAGAAACACTTCTCCGATCTTCAAATCTGAGAAGACGATGAGATACACCACCATGAATTGTTGAGGCACTCCGGAATGAAGAATTAAAAAGGTTGAACCAATGATGAAAAAGAATTTGAAAGCGATCTTGGAGAAGGTATATGACTGATGGAAATCATTCCTACGTCACACTTTGAAAAGAATTTAAGAATACTCCAGGAAATAGAAGAGTCAGGTAAGATCCTGGAAAAAGACCTGTGGGTTAGGGCCCACTCAAAAGAAAATCACCGTTGGAAAAGATTGCTTAAGAGATATTGCACCGGTTGAATTAAATGGCTTGAATAAGATAACAATCCTCAAAATAATTTGAACGGATTAAGAATGGAATTATGAATGTTCAGCACTCCGGATATGAATAACAAGATGAGAATGATTAATTTGTGCACCGGAATAAGAAAGCATTGTGAAATGAGGAAAAGGATAAGATCAACACCGAAATCTTGAATTACATCCACCGGCAGAATTTGAGAACAAAAGAATGACGAACTTGAAGCTCTTGAGCATCTTCACGATAAATCACCGGATAAAAACATTGAAGGAAATGGATGAAGAACCTCACATGATTAAAATGGATACTTCATCTGAGAATTTCTGACTCCAAGAAGAAAAAGGGTGGGTGGGTGGGTAAAACAAAGACAACTTGGGATGAATGAAATAGACAATTCGTCAGATTTCTCAACGGCGTCCTTACGGAATAACTTGAAGAGAAGGCACCCCGGTTGAAAAGGATTAACATGAAGATCTTGATGATCAAGAAGGATTAGCACTCCCATAGAAATATGAGAACACCGATTAGGAAAGGTATGGAATCAACATTTGACATCGAAGCAACTCGAATACCAGAATCAAAACGAAAACAAAGGATAGATATGTTTATGAAGAAGATTATGTTGCAACATATCTATCCGAACAGAGAATTGAACGAATGAATTCCGCAGGTACATCAGCTTGACGAGAAGCCACTTGGGAGAAGAAAAGGTAAATAAAAAAGGAACAAGGAACAGATAGAATAAATACAAGATAGAAGCTTCGTTTGACAAATTCGTGCTGAAAGCTCATGGAACGTGTTACAAAAGGGTTTTGCAATCCCCGGATCAGCATAGCCAAGGACCCTTTAAGATGCAACTCCCGATCAGAACAAGTCCATAAAACCACTTCACTCAATGTAGAACCCCGAACTTCATATCGTGCATCCGTTGGAAGAATGCCTAGAACTACTAGATGAACCCACCTATTAATTTCCGAAAGTTTCCAGTTATGCAATCAGGTGTTGGGGATACAGGGGAAGCACCGCTCACTCAACTCTAATCCTACATCCAGCTGTATCCATCCTTCAACACATAAGCAGTCTTTCTCGGAAACCGTTTACCTCGAACCTTCGAAACGCATCCACTATACAAGCTATGGCAATACTCCCGAACTACCTCCCCAGTACTGGGTGATGTCGGGGTTATCTTGCCACTAACCGTATAGGAGAGTTTTCGATGTCGGCCGTCTTAAGTATTCTAGTACTGCCGTGATGGATTTGTGACGACAACACCTCGGAGCTCAACTCCCCGGGACACTGCCACAACCCCTAATGACAGGAGGCATCAAGAACAATGTTCTCGTCACAAAGACATCGGAACAATCCAAACAATACTCGCGAGATCCCAATTTTTTGAAAGTAGAAGAGGCAAGAGTAGTCGTCAGGAGTCCTCACGAGAGTGAAAAGAGATGAGAAGCAAAAGAAATCCTACTCTCCGATATAAATATAGGACTCAAAACATTTTCTAGTGTGTGCCTAGACTCAACCGTCAACGATTCGATCAATCAGTGGGGGCTTCTAGGTCGGAGAAGGCTCTGAATACCAACTTGTAATGCCCAGGATGGGACTATATCTCCTACGTGTCGAGGCACGACTTAAAGATATAAGCCCATTCTGGAATGATCGCAAGTTTGGTATCTTTGCACGACTCATGTAAAAGAGGGATTAAATTGCAAAAGGAGATAGTTGGCTTACACCCGCCACTTCACACAATACATTACATAAGCAAAACATCATTCAAAACATCACAGCCCGACTACGGGTAAGATCTAAAAGAAAGATACCAAAACAACATAAAGCCACAGGTCCGGATCGAATCCTAGTAGAAACCACTACTGATCGTCGAAACGTCACAAGCATACGGACACTCTCTTCATCGAGCTCCCAGTGAAGATCTTGAACCAGCTCCTGCATCATGATCGGCTGAACCTGCATCTGGTGTTGTAGTATCTGTGAGCCACGAGGACTCAGCAATCCCATAACCATGGGTATCAAGACTAGCAAAGCTTTATGGGTAGGAATAGGTAAAGTGGTGAGGTTGCAGCAGCGGCTAAGCATAATATGGCGGCTAACTTACGAGTACCAGAATAAGATGAGCATCTACGCAAACGGTCGCAAGAGTAGTGATCGCTAAATATCCTGAACTACATACGAATCAAACATAACCCCACCGTGTTCTCTTCTCAAAGTGAAAAGAGACAGTCATGGTTACTCACACAGTTGTGTGTTTTACTTCGGATCCTCTGTCAAGTTTTCTACAACCGGACATTAAACAATTTCCAATCTGCGACATAACCGCGGGCACGGCTTTCGAAAGATCATAACCCTGCAGGGGTGTCCCAACTTAGCCCATCACAAGCTCTCACGATTAGCTGAAGTGATAAATATAATATCATCACTCCTTATCTTAGGGAAATCCGATCAGGCTCGGCATCCCGGTAGCACAAGACATTTCGACAATGGTAAAACAAGTCCAGCAAGACCTCCCGGCGTGCCGACACCCTGATAGTAGCCGCGCGTATCTCGTCTCAGGCCACGTCCGGATGGGTGAAGCTACGGGTTGTTACCAAACCTCGAGTTTCCTCGTGGTGGCCCCGCAGGCTCCCCGTTTGGGACCAACACCATCAGCACTGGCCCCCCCTGCTATGTAGAAAAGAATCCTCGGGGACGCGACCCCCTATGCAATTTTAATTAATTAATTAAGTTGTTATTATGAGGCAAATTAAAACCAATGTTGGGCCTTGCTGGAGGAGTTTTATTCAAAGTCGAACTGTCAAGGGGTCCCCATCCACCCATCGTGTAAGGAACGCAAAATCAAGGAACATAATGCCGGTTTATCGGCGCCTAAGGTGGCATGAGTGGAACAAAACACCAAGCAAAAGGCCAAGCCTTCCACCCATGCCCAGTATATAGGTGTGTTAAAATAATAATTATAGATATTGTGATATACCAACAACAAGTTCCCTCCTGGAACGAACTTCATCTTCACCTGCAACTAACAACGCTATAAGAGGGGCCGAGCAAGCGGGTAACATAGCCAAACAGTGGTTTTGCTAGGAAGGTGTCAAAGGTTAGAGGTTTCATGGCAACAAGGAGAGGCTGACATAAAAGATGGGTAGCGCGACATGTAATGATAGCATCGAGACAACTAAGCATGGCAATGGTAGTAAAGGTATCCAAGGGTATGATCATCTTGCCTGGGATTCCGCAAGGGAGAAGAACGGGTCCAGGAAGTAGACGGAGCAACATAGTCGAGCGAAATCCTCACAACTCCGGAACGAAACCGAAGCTAACAAGAGAAGCAACCGGAAAGAAGCAAACAACACGGTAAACACAACAAGCATAGACATGGCATACGATGCACACCCAAATATGATGCATGTCCGGTTTAAATATGCAACTCATGGCAAAGGTGCACAAACAAGACTACAAGTTAAGTGGAGCTCAATATGCAACGAGTTGCATATTGATGAAACACCACATTATAATTATTTAGTTGACTCTCGTTTATTTACAAGACAAGATTAAATGTTTGTTAACACGGCAAGAGGTGAAGTTAAAACAAACTACCTATTTAAACATTTTAAATGAGGCCGGAACTAACAACAACAAATTTCGGAAAAACCCCATGAGCATGTTTAGCGATTTTAAGCAAACAACAATTAAACATTTTAGTGTTGTTAACATGATGCGGATGACATGATCAAGTTTATGCAATTTTTATTAAAAGTTGACATGAAGAAGATATGAAGTATTTGTCACCGTGGTGGAAAGAAAAGGGTGCCACGGCAACGATCCGAAAATGATGCAACGCAACATCTCGGTTCCGGTAACTCATCGAGAGACCGGTGCAAAAGATGACGGAGAGCGAGACAGGCAAGAAGATAAGGTGGGGGTGATCCCGTTGCCGGGTTCCCACGGGTTGCCGCCAAGGCAAACGAGGAGCATGACAAAAGGACGAAACGGGCACGGTGCTCACAAGGGAAGAAACATCTCATACAACACACAAGCAACATTCGTTCACGGGCACGTCTCGGGGTTATACCTTCGGAACATCGTTCTCGGAGCGGTTCGAGACGTCGAGGGACGTAGTGGAAGTAGACGTTCTCGTTCATCGGTAGGGGTACTCGTTCCGTAGAGGAAGTAGTTGTTCCGTTCGTAGTTGTACACGGGGCGATGGTAGTGGAAGTAGACGTTCCGTTCGGAGAGGAAGTAGTTGAACTCGTTTCTTCACCGAAGGTAGTCGTACACGTTCGTTCCGTAGAGGTACTTGACGCATCGGTAGGGGTGCTCGGTCCTCGGGACACCGGAGAGGAACATTGACGCATCGTGTAGTCGTGGTACTTGCGGCGTCGAGCGTAGTGGTACTCGTAACCGTAGAGGTTCATGTCATCGGTAGGGGTACTTGTCGAACATGCCGGTCTCGTAGTTGTACATGTCAACCTGGCACTTAGCGAAAAGAAAAACAGCAGCAATACATGGCGGAACGACAGCAGCAACAAAGCGACGGCATCACGGGGCTGCCTCCCAAAAGCGCTTTCTTTTATGCCTTTAAGCTAGGCATAATGCATAGAGATCAAGTTGTATCAATTGAACCATCATCAAGATCATCAAAAAGCTCTTCAATAATACAACTAGTCTTAAGAGGACTCTCAAATAAAGGCCTCATAGAGATACTTCTAGGTAGAAGACCAAAAGGATAAAAGTCAAAGGAAGATTCATTTATAAATTCATCACATAGAGGTGTTTCTTCCAAAGTCTTTACAGTTTCAACCCCTTTCGCAATAGATGGATTACTTTTATAACGGGGAGCCTTGGGAACGAACTTAGGCTCCCGCCTTGCCGGAGTTTCTACCTTTTTGGTTTTGATTGAGGAGAAGGTAGTTCCTAAGGTATCAAATATTTCCTCAATCTTGTCTATCCTAGAAGAGTCAGAGTCATGGAATTTGACGGTCTCCAAAATTTTGAAAATTTTATGCATGGAGCTATCAAGTCTATTCAAATTCCCTTGGATCTTACGATCCAACTCATTCATCTTATTAATGCATGGCATCTCTAGCTCTATCCTTTCAAGTTTTTTCATAATGTGAGCTAGGGTGATGTCCTCTCGAATGCTAACAACAGGGAGATTCCCAACAAGATTTTCAATAATACTAAGAGACTCCCAAACTGGGGCCTCCAGGAAATTCCCATTGATAGCAGTATCTAGAATAAACCTATTCCAAGAAGTAATTCCAACATAAAAATTTCTAAGTAAGATAGTAGTAGGTTGCTTCTTGGTGGCTCTTTTTTGTGAATCATTAATTCTATACCAAGCATCTTTCAAACTTTCCCCACCTCTTTGTTTGAAGGTGAGAACTTCTGCCTCGTCAAAGACAAAAGGACCCGACATAATGATAACTAAAGAACGAGATAACTATTTTTGTGATTTTCGATAAAAGGTACTGAAAGCAAAAACTGAAAGGTAAACTAACAAGACTAAAAAGCAAAGGTAAAAGATAGCATGCAACTCCCCTATCTTGAAGAGTGGAGTCCCCGGCAACGGCGCCAGAAAATACTCCTTGATGGGCCTCGAACCCCTCATTGGTTACCCCAAGTGGAAGGTGTAAGATGCAGTAAGTAGAAGTGTTTTCCCTTAGCAAAGATGCCAAGGATCGAATCCCCAGAGACTCCTAGGTTCAACAAGTAGGTGTCAACTGCTAACGGCGCAATTAGCAATCAACGTGGACCTGCACACAGATACAAATAACTTTGCTCCCAACGAGTACAGAGAGGTTGTCAATCCCTCCGGCCTTGTAGTTCACAAAGGGTTAAAAGCAATGATAGTAGTGATAGATAGTGTTTTTGCAATAGTAAGTAATAACGAAAAGTAAATAGCGGGTGTGATCAATGATGGTAATAAGGACCGGAGTCTCATGATGTTCACTAGTGATGTCTCTCTCCCAAAAGACGATAAAACAACTATGTGAGGTAAACAAATTACAGCTGGGCAATTGACAGGACCACGAACGCAAACCAATGCTGATTACATTCCAAGAAAGGTTGAGGTTCAAAGCATGGGCGGTATGCCAAAGTAAGTAGACCGAAATCCATCAATGCCTACTACTAATCATCCACCTTGAGATATCTATCCAGAACATCTCGCTGGTATTAAGTTGCGAGTCCCACCCATAGTGTAAACTCAAAGCAACAGACAACTGCATTAAAAGAACTTTGCGTAAAGTAAACAATCCTTGCACCCGCGGGCACAAGCACCGTTGTTTTCCCCCTTGTGGCAACAACACATCCCTAGACTCATGTTTCTGTCACTCAAGCTAGTCATCGAGGGGCATGAACCCACAATCAAGCATAATGTTCCCTCTTGGAGTCACTACCTACTACTCGGCCAAAGCAATAAATAACAACGGAGAACATGCAAGAATTACTTATGAACATAAATATAAAAGAGGTGAATCAAATATATTACTCAAGATCAATCTGAACATAATCTCATAATCCATCGGATCCCAGCAAACTCAACATAGCAACAACATAAGGATTACATAGGTGCCTCGATCATGTAGGGCAGCTCACGAGGACTAATTAGTGAAGCACAAGAACGGGAGGAGAACATCACATAGCTACTGGTCATGGACTCATGGTCCAAGGGAGACTACTCACGAGTCATCCGGGAGGCGTCCATGGTGGTGGAGAAGTGTGACGCCCGAGACCGACGTCCCAGAAGATTCCAGAAGATTCCCGAAGATTCCAGATGTTCCGTGTTGCCCGTGTGTTTTATTTGTGCTTGTGTTATTTATTTTTGCATTGCATCATGTCATCATGCCATCATGTCATATTTTATTTTTGCATCTCAACCAATAATTCGTGTGGACCTTCGGTCCATTTAAATCGAGGGAAGGTGACTTCTCTTTATAACATATAAAAGTCTCTCATTATATTTAGGGAGCTATATAATAATATTCCATTTGCTTCGGAATAACCCAACACACTTGCATTTATTCCCCATGCCTCTTTATTCAAGTTTCACCTTTAAAACCTTCCATGTATTTCTTTTCCCAATTATCGAGCCTCCTCCAATTATCTAGACTCTTTTCAAACTCCTTGAGGCAAGCTATTTATTTTTAGTTTGCACTTCCCTTTTTGTTGAAACTATTTTTGTGGGGTTGGAATTATTCCATAAAGCCTTACAAAAATGTCCATCTTTTTTATTCTTGTTCTTTGCCTTCTTTTCTTATTTATTTTGCTCTCTCTCTTTTATTTCTGTTTAAGAGATAAAAAGAAGGCAGCCAGCCGCAGGCCCATCTGGCCTCCTTTTGGCCCAGCTCCCTCCAGCCTCTTGGGCCTCAAACCTCCCTCCAGGCCTCCAGCCCGATCCCACTCCTCCAACCCTAGCGCACCGAGCCTTCCCTCGAGCGCCCTCTTCCCCTCGGTCTCCCTCCCTCGCGCCGCCAGCCTCATTCCCTCGAGTCCGCTCGCCTCGCTCGGTCCCGCATCCCCTTCCTCTGCCCGATCTCCCCCTCTCGCCTCGATCTCCAGGCAGGCCGATTCCCTCGCGCCCGTGTTCCTCCCAGTCGCCCGCATCGCCCGCCCGGACGAGCCTCCCCGAGCGCCTCTCGACCGCGCCCCTGCGCGCCTGGCGCCCCGCTCCCTCCGTCCTCGAAGCCCGCGGCCACGAGCCCGAGCACCTCTTCGCTCCCGCGCCGCACTTCTCCTCCTCGCCAAGCGCCAAGGCTGCGGGCCTCCTCCACCAGCGCCGGCCAGAGGGCCTGCCTTCGCGCCGTTCCCTCCGCTCGCCAGGAGCCTCCACCTCGCGCGACCTCCCTCCCTCCTCCGATGCAGCCAGGCTCCCGCGCCCCTGCGCGACCCAAGGCCGTGTCTGCTTCGCCTCCATCGCGCCCGGGCAGAAGCCCCATCCTCAAGCGTCCTCCGCGCCGTGGCTCCCTCCCCGTTCGCCCCGAACAGCTCCACCTCTGCGCTCAGCCCCCCTTCTCGGCGCCCTTCCTCCAGCGCCCGAGGCCAGCAAGGCCGCGCCAGGAGTTCCAGCGCCAAGACCTCGCCCCGTCGGTCTCCCTCCGTTCCCTGCCGCACCTTCTGCGTGTCGCCGAGCAGCTTCACCACAGCCTTTTTCTGTGTTTTGTTTGTTTTGTTACTGTTTTTGTTATCTCAAGTACCCGGGAACGACTACACGACGACCCCTCAAGTGCATCTACGAGCCCCGTGTACGACTACATGAACGAGTACACGGCGACCCGACCAAGTACCCCTCCGATATGTCAAGTACCCCCCCTACGACAAGTACCTCGACGACGTGTACAACTACACCGGGTTCGGACCGACTACCTCGTGTACCTCTTCGTTACAAGAACCGAGACCGGACCGTCAAGTACATCTACCGATGCCAAGTACCACGACGCCGCAAGTACCACGACGACCGAACGGCTACGAGGACGAGTACAACTACGAACGTGAACGTCTACCGTCGCCCCGTGTACCACTACTTCCACTACTTCCTCTACGATCTCGAACCGCCCCGAAACGAGTGTTTCGAAGGTATAACCCTGAGACGTGACCCGTGTGATGTTTGCTTGTGTTGTATGAATGTTTCCCGTGTGTGCTCCGTGCCGTTTCGTCCGTTTGTCATGTTCCTCGGTTGCCTCGTCACCGACTCGTGGGAACCTGGTGACGGGATCAACCCACTTTCATCTTGTTCGACTTGCTCACGTCGATTCTTCTTTTGCACCGGTCTCTCAACGAGTTTCCGGCACCGATATGTTGCCATGGCATCATCTTCGGAATCGTTGCCGTGGTACCCTTTTTCTTTCCACCACGGGAACAACACTTCATATCATCTTCTTGTTAACCTTTTAATAAAATTGCATAAACTTAATCATGTCATCCGCATCATGTTAACAACATTATAATGTGTGTTTGTTGTTGCTTTAATAATTGCTAAACATGCTTATGGGGAGTTTCCGGATATGTTGTTGTTATTTTCGGCCTCATTTAAATTGCCTTAATAGTGTAGTTTTATTATGCTTCGCCTCTTGCCATGTTAAAAACATTTAATCTTGTCTTGTTAATAAACGAGAGTCAACTAAATAATTATAATGTGGTGTTTCGTCAATATGCAACTCGTTGCATATTGAGCTCCACTTAACTTGTAGTTTTGTTTGTGCACCCTGCCATGCCATGCATATTTAAACCGGACATGCATCATACTTGGATGTGCATCGTATGCCATGTTTATGCTTGCTTGTTTACCGTGTTGTTTCTTTCTTTCCGGTTACTTCTCTTGTTAGCTTCGGTTTCGTTCCGGAGTTGTGAGGATTCTCTCGTCTGTGTTGCTCCGCCTACTTCATGGATCCGTTCTTCTCCCTTGTGGAATCCCAGGCAAGATGACCGAACCCGGATACCATTACTATATTTGCCTATTGCTAGTAGTCTCGATCTATAGTTTTGCCTCGATGCCCATGTCTTTCTTGTCAGCCTCCTACTTGTAACCATGAACCTGTTTAACCACCCTACCTATGCAAACCGTTGCTTGGCTAAGTACGCTTCGCTCAGCCCTTCTTATAGCATTGTTAGTTGCAGGTGAAGATCGAAGATGCTCGCTTCATGTTGAAGTTTGGTTGGGTTATATCACACTATATATATGCTTAAAATGAAATCATCTATATACTGGCAAGGGTGGAAGGCTAAGCCTTTTGCTTGGTGTTTTGTTCCACTCATGCCGTTAGGAACCGTATAAACCGGTGTTATGTTCCTTGATTATGCGTTCCTAACACGGTTGGGGTGTATGGGACCCCCTTGATAAACCGCTAAGTGCTAAGTCTTTTCCAGCAAGTCCCAACATTTGGTACTATTTGCCTCATAATAACAACTTAATTAATTAATTAAATTTGCATAGGGGGTCGCGTCCCCGAGGATTCTTAATTCTACATAGCAGGGGGGGCCAGTGCTGATGGTGTTGGTCCCAAACGGGGGTCCTGCAGGGCTGCCTTGGCGAAACCCGAGGTATCTGGTATAACCTGTAGCATCGCCCATCCGGTCGTGTCCTGAGACTTAGATACGCGCGGCTACTATCAGGGTGTCGACACGCCGGGAGGATTTGCTGGATTAGCCTTACCTTAGTTCGGTTTAACTTGAGCACGGGATTCCGAGAATACTCGGGTCTTCCCACCTATGGAGTTGCGACTCCGCGGATCGTGGGCTTGTAATGGGTCAAGTTGGAACACCCCTGCAGGGTTTGAACTTTCGAAAGCCGTGCCCGCGATTATGTGGCAGATGGGAGCTTGTTAATATCCGGTTGTAGAAAACTTGACACAACGATTCAATACACTACCAGTGTGTGTACCGTGACTGTCAATTTCCGAATAGGGATTCGGAAGTTGAACACGGCTGGGTTATGTTTGACCGGCTTTAGTTAGGATCACTTCGTGATCATCTCTCGACCGAGGCACTTCTCTTCTCGCTCTCTTTTACGTAAGTTAGTGCTAGTTGCTGCTGCAGACTCTTGTTGTTCCTTCACCTCTTGTTCTTTCTCCAGCCTTATCCACACCCAAGGCTTAAATAGTCTTGTTACCCGGGAACGGGATTGCTGAGTCCTCTGTGGCTCACAGTTACTTCACCACACCAGATGCAGGTTCAGCCGAGTGTGATGCAGGAGATGGATCAGTTCTTCACCCGGGAGTCCGATGAAGATCGTGGCTGTTTGCTTGTGACGTTTCGACGATCAGTAGTGGTTTTTCTACTAGGATTCGATCCTGACCTGTGGCTTTATGTTGTTTTGGTATCTTTCTTTGGATCTTCACCCGTAGTCGGGTTGTGATGTTTTGAATGATGTTATGCTTATGTAATGTATTGTGTGAAGTGGCGAGTGTAAGCCAACTATCTCTTTTGCAATTTAATCCCTCTTTTACATGAGTCGTGCAAAGATACCAAACTTGAGATCATTCTAGGATGGGCTTATACCTTTAAGTCGTGCCTCGACACGTAGGAGGTATAGTCCCATCCTGGGCATTACAAGTTGGTATCAGAGCCTTCTCCGACCTAGAAGCCCCCGCTGATTGATCGAATCGTTGACGGTTGAGTCTAGGCACACACTGAAAAATGTTTTGAGTCCTATATATATATCGGAGAGTAGGATTTCTGTTTGCTTCTCATCTCTTTTCATTTTGGTGAGGACTCCTGACGATTACTCTTGCCTCTTCTACTTTCAAAAATTGCACCAAATTTTTTTTAGGAATCCCGCGAGTATTCTGGGATTGTTTCGATGTTCTTGTGACAAGGATATTGTTCTCGATGCCTCCTGTTACCGAGGAGTTGAGCTTCGAGGTATTGTTGTCACAAGCATATCGCGGCAGTACTAAATACTTAAGACGGCCGACATCGAAAATCTCTCCTATACGGCCAGTGGCAAGATAACCCCGACATCACCCAGTACTGGGGAGGTAGTTCGAGAGTATTGCCATAGCTTGTTATAGTGGATGCTTTTCGAAGGTCCGAGGTACACAGTTTCCGAGAAAGACTGGTTATGTGTTGAAGGATGGATACACCTGGATGTAGGTTTAGAGTTGATTGCGCGGTGCTTCCCGTGTATCCCCAACACCTGATTGCATAACTGGAATCTTTCGGAAATCTATAGGTGGGTTTATCCAGTAGATCGTAGGCATTCTTCCAACGGATGCTCGATATGAAGTTCGGGGTTCTACATTGAGTGAAGTGGTTTTATGGACTTGTTCTGATCGGGAGTTGCATCTTAAAGGGTCCTTGGCTATGCTGATCCGGGGATTGCAAAACCCTTTTGTAACACGTTCCATGAGCTTTCAGCACGAATATGCGGAACGAAGCTTCTATCTTGTATTTGTTCTATCTGTTCCTTGTTCCTTTTATTTACCTTTTGTTCTCCAAGTGGCTTCTCGTCAAGTTGATGTACCTACGGAATTCATTCGTTCAATCCTCTGTTCGAATGATATTGTGAAGATCATGTTATATATCTATCCTTTGTTTTTGTTTTGATTCTGGTATTCGAGTTGCTTCGATGTCAAATGTTGATTCCATACCTTCCCTAATCGGTGTTCTCATATTTCTATGGGAGTGCTAATTCTTCTTGATCATCAAGATTATCATGTTAATTCTTTTCCAACCGGTGTGCCTTCTCTTCTAGTTACTCCATACGGACGCCGTTGAGAAATCTGACGTTTGTCTGTTTCATTCATCCCAAGTTGTCTTTGTTTTCCCCACCCTCCCACCCTTCTCCTTCTCGGAGCCAGAAATTCTAAATGAAGTATCCATTTTATTCATGTGATATTTCTTCATTTTTTTTCCTTCAATGTTCTTATCCGGTGATTTATCGTGAAGATGCTCAACAGCTTCAAGTTCATCATTCTTTTGTTCTCTAATTCTGCCGGTGGATGTAATTCAAGATTTCGGTGTTGATCTTATCCTTTTCCTCATATCACAATGCTTTCTTATTCCGGTGGACCAATTAATCATTCTCCTCTTGCTGTTCATATCCGGAGTGTTCAAGATATCTCAGAAGATTCATAATTCCATTCTTAATCCTTTCAAGCTATTTTGAGGATTGTCATCTTACTCAAGCCATTTAATTCAACCGGTGCAATATCTCTTAAGCAATCTTTTTCAACGGTGATTTCTTTGAGTGGGCCCTAACCCACAGGTCTTTTTCCAGGATCTTACCTGACTCTTCTATTTTTCTGGAGTTATACTCAAATTCTTTTTAAAGTGTGACGTAAGAATGATTTCCATCAGTCACATGCCTTCCCCAAGATCGCTTTCAAATTCTTTTTCATCATTGGGTCAACCTTTTAATTCTTCATTCCGGAGTGCTCATCAATTCTTATGGTTTTTCTCGTCTTCATTCTCAACATTAGGAGAAGTGTTTCTATTAAATCTTGGCCCGTTCTCAAGATTCGTGGTTCTAGCTTCATGCCATCCTCATTATTGTTCCGTTTGTGAGGAATTCTTTTATGCCATCCGAAGCATTTCATGAATTCTTTTCTTTGTGATCCTCCGAAGGCCATCATTTCAGAATATTTCTTCGTTCTCAGTTTTCAACTTCGTCCTCCAAATATTCTTCATTGTTGTCTCTTCGTTCGTCTCCATATTTATTACGGTGGTTCTTTCAAGTTTACCCTTCCGTTGTTATCGTTTTAATTCATTCGTTCTTTTCATAATCCTACCGGTGGTTCGTTGAAGATTTATCCAAGCTTGTGCTATATCTCTCTTAATTCTTTGCAATGAGAATAAGTTATATGCCAAATCCTTTGGTTGTCATCAATTTAAATTGGTGAAGGAGATGCATGACATAATTCTAATTCTTATTCCTTCAAGGTGATTTAATTCTTTTGTCTGGAGCTTGTTCATCATATCATATCTTTGGTTCTAAGTTGTTCATCTTGTTTTCCGGTGCTCCAAGTTATTTCTATTATATCATTTCAAGCTCCATCTAATTCATCGCAGGCCTTAAATCTTATTCTTTTCATCTTTCACTTCTCATGCTTTCATTACCGGAGTTCTTCATGGTGGTTCATCATGTTTTAATTCATCCTCGAATTCTTCATCAAGATTCTTGTTGGAGCTCAAGCATTCTGCATCATGCTTTCCAATTGCAATTCTTCTACCTTATCTTTTCAGATGGTGTTATGTCATTCTTGACAATTCCTTCATGTTTTATGATTCACGAGTTATCAAGAATGAGATATTTAAAACCATCTTTTCTTTATCTTTAGGAGATCTTGGCAACCCTTCAATTATCCCTTGGAGTTATCTTGGATTGTATGTCACCTAAAAGCTTTCCCTAAGAATTGTTGCTATTATGGTGCTTATAAATGACCCAAGTTCTTCATTTATCATTCCGGTGAAAGTTTTTCATCTCCTTGTTGATCCCAATCCAAGCAAATGTTTTTGTCAGTGGCTGGTTCTCACCTCATAATTTTGAGATGTTTTACATAAGTCCACTATGAGCTTATTCTTTTCGTTGTTGATTTTACAACAACTCCGTTCAACCCTTCTTCGTAAGGATGCTCTTTCAAATTCAATTTTGAGAGAAGTTGTCATATTTTCTCCGTTCATTTCTTTCATTGATCTATATTCTATTCTTTCATTCCGAAGGCATTGTGATGTTGCTCTCTCCAAACCATCATCTCGTTTTTTTTATCGGGATCATGTTCTTTCCCTTGCTTATCATGTAACCGGAGTGTTGTATTCTACATTCAAGTTCCCTCATCTTATCAAGTTTTGCCTATCTTTCAACCGGAGTGCTGTCTAAAATCTTTCTTACCCTTGTGCCATTCTTTTAATTGTTTCGGAGGCAATATGTGTTGTTGTTTTCATTAAGTATCTTCCCTTCTTCTCAAGTTTTTGTTCTTTTCCTTCCATTTTCAGACGAAGTGCTGTCCAAATTCTGTCATTCTTATTCCTTGGCTATACCATTGCGGTTCCTTATTCTTTTGGTTCATAAGCTCTTAATTCTTGTCTTCTAACCTTCAAGGTTCTCATAATGCCCCTTGTTCCTCTTTTCTAACGGAGTTTTCATATTCGTTCATCTCCGTTGCATTCTTTCTTTCAAGATTGTTCAACCTCTCAAGGTTCGTGGTTTCACTCGTCTGTCAAAGAAGCAACTTTGTTTTACCTCTTCCTCTTCGTTTTTACCCGGTGATATCTCTAGGATCTCGGGTCGAGATCCTCTGTTAGTGTGGGAGAGTTGTGACGCCCGAGACCGACGTCCCAGAAGATTCTAGAAGATTCCCGAAGATTCCAGATGTTCCGGGTTGCCCGTGTGTTTTATTTGTGCTTGTGTTATTTATTTTTGCATTGCATCATGTCATCATGCCATCATGTCATATTTTATTTTTGCATCTCAACCAATAATTCGTGTGGACCTTCGGTCCATTTAAATCGAGGGAAGGTGACTTCTCTTTATAACATATAAAAGTCTCTCATTATATTTAGGGAGCTATATAATAATATTCCATTTGCTTCGGAATAACCCAACACACTTGCATTTATTCCCCATGCCTCTTTATTCAAGTTTCACCTTTAAAACCTTCCATGTATTTCTTTTCCTAATTATCGAGGCTCCTCCAATTATCTAGACTCTTTTCAAACTCCTTGAGGCAAGCTATTTATTTTTAGTTTGCACTTCCCTTTTTGTTGAAACTATTTTTGTGGGGTTGGAATTATTCCATAAAGCCTTACAAAAATGTCCATCTTTTTATTCTTGTTCTTTGCCTTCTTTTCTTATTTATTTTGCTCTCTCTCTTTTATTTCTGTTTAAGAGATAAAAAGAAGGCAGCCAGCCGCAGGCCCATCTGGCCTCCTTTTGGCCCAGCTCCCTCCAGCCTCTTGGGCCTCAAACCTCCCTCCAGGCCTCCAGCCCGATCCCACTCCTCCAACCCTAGCGCACCGAGCCTTCCCTCGAGCGCCCTCTTCCCCTCGGTCTCCCTCCCTCGCGCCGCCAGCCTCATTCCCTCGAGTCCGCTCGCCTCGCTCGGTCCCGCATCCCCTTCCTCTGCCCGATCTCCCCCTCTCGCCTCGATCTCCAGGCAGGCCGATTCCCTCGCGCCCGTGTTCCTCCCAGTCGCCCGCATCGCCCGCCCGGACGAGCCTCCCCGAGCGCCTCTCGACCGCGCCCCTGCGCGCCTGGCGCCCCGCTCCCTCCGTCCTCGAAGCCCGCGGCCACGAGCCCGAGCACCTCTTCGCTCCCGCGCCGCACTTCTCCTCCTCGCCAAGCGCCAAGGCTGCGGGCCTCCTCCACCAGCGCCGGCCAGAGGGCCTACCTTCGCGCCGTTCCCACCGCTCGCCAGGAGCCTCCACCTCGCGCGACCTCCCTCCCTCCTCCGATGCAGCCAGGCTCCCGCGCCCCTGCGCGACCCAAGGCCGCGTCTGCTTCGCCTCCATCGCGCCCGGGCAGAAGCCCCATCCTCAAGCGTCCTCCGCGCCGTGGCTCCCTCCCCGTTCGCCCCGAACAGCTCCACCTCTGCGCTCAGCCCCCCTTCTCGGCGCCCTTCCTCCAGCGCCCGAGGCCAGCAAGGCCGCGCCAGGAGTTCCAGCGCCAAGACCTCGCCCCGTCGGTCTCCCTCCGTTCCCTGCCGCACCTTCTGCGTGTCGCCGAGCAGCTTCACCGCAGCCTTTTTTTGTGTTTTGTTTGTTTTGTTACTGTTTTTGTTATCTCAAGTACCCGGGAACGACTACACGACGACCCCTCAAGTGCATCTACGAGCCCCGTGTACGACTACATGAACGAGTACACGGCGACCCGACCAAGTACCCCTCCGATATGTCAAGTACCCCCCCTACGACAAGTACCTCGACGACGTGTACAACTACACCGGGTTCGGACCGACTACCTCGTGTACCTCTTCGTTACAAGAACCGAGACCGAACCGTCAAGTACATCTACCGATGCCAAGTACCACGACGCCGCAAGTACCACGACGACCGAACGGCTACGAGGACGAGTACAACTACGAACGTGAACGTCTACCGTCGCCCCGTGTACCACTACTTCCACTACTTCCTCTACGATCTCGAACCGCCCCGAAACGAGTGTTTCGAAGGTATAACCCTGAGACGTGACCCGTGTGATGTTTGCTTGTGTTGTATGAATGTTTCCCGTGTGTGCTCCGTGTCGTTTCGTCCGTTTGTCATGTTCCTCGGTTGCCTCGTCACCGACTCGTGGGAACCCGGTGACGGGATCAACCCACTTTCATCTTGTTCGACTTGCTCACGTCGATTCTTCTTTTGCACCGGTCTCTCAACGAGTTTCCGGCACCGATATGTTGCCATGGCATCATCTTCGGAATCGTTGCCGTGGTACCCTTTTTCTTTCCACCACGGGAACAACACTTCATATCATCTTCTTGTTAACCTTTTAATAAAATTGCATAAACTTAATCATGTCATCCGCATCATGTTAACAACATTATAATGTGTGTTTGTTGTTGCTTTAATAATTGCTAAACATGCTTATGGGGAGTTTCCGGATATGTTGTTGTTATTTCCGGCCTCATTTAAATTGCCTTAATAGTGTAGTTTTATTATGCTTCACCTCTTGCCATGTTAAAAACATTTAATCTTGTCTTGTTAATAAACGAGAGTCAACTAAATAATTATAATGTGGTGTTTCGTCAATATGCAACTCGTTGCATATTGAGCTCCACTTAACTTGTAGTTTTGTTTGTGCACCCTGCCATGCCATGCATATTTAAACCGGACATGCATCATACTTGGATGTGCATCGTATGCCATGTTTATGCTTGCGTGTTTACCGTGTTGTTTCTTTCTTTCCGGTTACTTCTCTTGTTAGCTTCGGTTTCGTTCCGGAGTTGTGAGGATTCTCTCGTCTGTGTTGCTCCGCCTACTTTATGGATCCGTTCTTCTCCCTTGTGGAATCCCAGGCAAGATGACCGAACCCGGATACCATTACTATCTTTGCCTATTGCTAGTAGTCTCGATCTATAGTTTTGCCTCGATGCCCATGTCTTTCTTGTCAGCCTCCTACTTGTAACCATGAACCTGTTTAACCACCCTACCTATGCAAACCGTTGCTTGGCTAAGTACGCTTCGCTCAGCCCTTCTTATAGCATTGTTAGTTGCAGGTGAAGATCGAAGATGCTCGCTTCATGTTGAAGTTTGGTTGGGTTATATCACACTATATATATGCTTAAAATGAAATCATCTATATACTGGCAAGGGTGGAAGGCTAAGCCTTTTGCTTGGTGTTTTGTTCCACTCATGCCATTAGGAACCGTATAAACCGGTGTTATGTTCCTTGATTATGCGTTCCTAACACGGTTGGGGTGTATGGGACCCCCTTGATAAACCGCTAAGTGCTAAGTCTTTTCCAGCAAGTCCCAACATTTGGTACTATTTGCCTCATAATAACAACTTAATTAATTAATTAAATTTGCATAGGGGGTCGCGTCCCCGAGGATTCTTAATTCTACATAGCAGGGGGGGCCAGTGCTGATGGTGTTGGTCCCAAACGGGGGTCCTGCAGGGCCGCCTTGGGGAAACCCGAGGTATCTGGTATAACCTGTAGCATCGCCCATCCGGTCGTGTCCTGAGACTTAGATACGCGCGGCTACTATCAGGGTGTCGACACGCCGGGAGGATTTGCTGGATTAGCCTTACCTTAGTTCGGTTTAACTTGAGCACGGGATTCCGAGAATACTCGGGTCTTCCCACCTATGGAGTTGCGACTCCGCGGATCGTGGGCTTGTAATGGGTCAAGTTGGAACACCCCTGCAGGGTTTGAACTTTCGAAAGCCGTGCCCGCGGTTATGTGGCAGATGGGAGCTTGTTAATATCCGGTTGTAGAAAACTTGACACAACGATTCAATACACTACCAGCGTGTGTACCGTGACTGTCAATTTCCGAATAGGGATTCGGGAGTTGAACACGGCTGGGTTATGTTTGACCGGCTTTAGTTAGGATCACTTCGTGATCATCTCTCGACCGAGGCACTTCTCTTCTCGCTCTCTTTTACGTAAGTTAGTGCTAGTTGCTGCTGCAGACTCTTGTTGTTCCTTCACCTCTTGTTCTTTCTCCAGCCTTATCCACACCCAAGGCTTAAATAGTCTTGTTACCCGGGAACGGGATTGCTGAGTCCTCTGTGGCTCACAGTTACTTCACCACACCAGATGCAGGTTCAGCCGAGTGTGATGCAGGAGATGGATCAGTTCTTCACCCGGGAGTCCGATGAAGATCGTGGCTGTTTGCTTGTGACGTTTCGACGATCAGTAGTGGTTTTTCTACTAGGATTCGATCCTGACCTGTGGCTTTATGTTGTTTTGGTATCTTTCTTTGGATCTTCACCCGTAGTCGGGTTGTGATGTTTTGAATGATGTTATGCTTATGTAATGTATTGTGTGAAGTGGCGAGTGTAAGCCAACTATCTCTTTTGCAATTTAATCCCTCTTTTACATGAGTCGTGCAAAGATACCAAACTTGAGATCATTCTAGGATGGGCTTATACCTTTAAGTCGTGCCTCGACACGTAGGAGGTATAGTCCCATCCTGGGCATTACAAGAAGCTCCCGGCGGTGATCCTCCCCTCCGGCAGGGTGCCGGAAGAGTTCTCCTGGTGCTCCCGATCTTGGAAGCGGCGGCGGCGGCGGAACAGAGATGGGATCGCGAAAAGAGTTCCTTCCCTGAGGGTTTCGGAGGACCCTCTAAATATATGCCAAAGGGGGGCACCGGACGGGCTTCGGGGGGCCCAGGCGCCCCCCCGGCGCAGGTTCAGCCGAGTGTTGTTTCCGGAACGCTGATTTTTATATAATTTTTCTGGATTTTTCTGGGCAGTTCTCGAAACGTGAAAACCTGAAATACAAAAACAGCCGAAAACAGAAACTGGCACTGGGGTGCACTGGATTAGTAAGTTAGTCCAAATATGATCAAAAGTGTATGGAAGTGTATGAATATCATAGCAATATCACCCAAACGTGGCATGGAGCAAGCAGAAATTATAGATACGTTTTGGACGTATCAACATCCCCAAGCTTAATTCCTGCTTGTCCTCGAGTAGGTAAATGATAACAAGAATAATTTCTGTGGTGACATGCTATTAACCATATAGGACTTTTTATAGTCATATGACAAAAGCTTACTGAGACAATGAATCTATAGTAATTAAGTTGCCTCATGAGAAAATCACAAATGACTGAAAGTTTTACAACATGAAACTGAAACATGAAAAAGATTTGCATTGAACATGATGTGCAAATATGATAAAGTGATATCTAGCTTGCCCCCTTTAGTGATGCAAAACATAAATGCAGGGGCACCTTCAAGGTTTAAGTGATGACTAGATACAATGATTTCAGAATAGACGATATCACAATCATGCAAAAGACAATGCTACTTTGGGACAACGCACATTACACTCAGAATGACAATCATGCTCTCAGTAGTTGGTGCTTTAACATAAAAGTAAAAGAATGGTTAAGTGCTATAGCTTTTTTTTTATTTTGAAAACATGGAAGCAATTTTGTCAACGGTGGTAGTACTTCATATGTGTCATGCATAAGACATCCTATAAGTTGCAAGCCTCATGCATCGAATACCAATAGTGCTCGCACCTTGTCCTAATTAGCTCGGATTTCCATGGGTTATCATTGCATTACATATGTTTCAACCAAGTGTCACAAAGGGGTACCTCTATGCCACCTGTACAAAGTTCCAAGGAGATAAATCGCATTTGATTTCTCGTTTTTGATAGATCTCAACTTGAGGACATCCATACCGGGACAACATAGAAAATAGATGATGGACTCCTCTTTAATGCATAAGCATATTCTCATAAGAGATTGAGGATCAACGTCCAAGCTAAAACTTCCACCATGATACATGGCTTTGGTTGGCGGCCCAATGTTCTTCTCTAACAATATGCATATTCATTCAACCCACGGTAAATCACCCTTACTTCAGACAAGACGAACATGCATAGCAACCCACATGATATTCAACAAAAGTGTGACAGTTGATGGCGTCCCCAGAAACATGGTTACCGCTCAGCAAGCAACTTATAAGAAATAAGATACATAAGCAACATATTCTTTACCACGGTAGTTTTTAAGCTACTTTCCCATGAGCTATGCATTGCAAAGTTAGTTTGCTTAGTACAGGTGGAGGTTAGCAAAAAGACTGGGAGCGACCAACTAAGAGAGCAATGACGGTCATAATCATGCAGAGCGACAAAGCAATATTGAATCAGGCATGGTAGTTATATCGCTACTCAGAAATAAAAGATCATCAAGGCTTGACAGACTTTCTTTACAGTCTTAAATATGCGTGAGCATACGCCAAGTCAATCAAAATAAATTCTCGAAGGAAGATATTACTAAACCATACCATATCATAGGCAAACAAATCAAGTTGGTACTCCAATAACACATTGGGAACCCCCCAGCTATTTGAGATTAACCATAAGAAAACCTGAACTACTAAGCACCATTATGCAAGTAGCATCTTTGTCATAGACACATTAACCAATGCAACGGAAGCAAACTCTCTTAATAAGGTGAGCATGATAATTGAATAGAGTTCAAGCAACCAACTAAACAAAAGCTCTTTGAAAAGATAAGCATGAATACTAAGAGCAGAGCATGATAGTAGCTATTAAAAGACAAAGAACACACACAACAAAGATAGACATGAAAATTCTATGTTATGTTCTAGGTAGAGGTGGAGCGTGTTTCTCTCCCACATAAAGGAATGCTGAGTTCCGACTCGTTATGAAAAACTAAAAAGAAAACTAAAAACAAGACGCTCCAAGCATAGCACATAACACATGAAGTGATAAAAATATAGCGGAACGAAAGACGAACTGATAATGTTGATGGAGAAGGGGATGCACGGGGGCATCCCCAAGCTTAGACGCTTGAGTCTCCTTGAATATTTCTTGGGGGTGCATGGGAGCATCCCCAAGCTTGAGCGCTTGACACTCCTGAATCTTTTTATCATCTTCCCTCGCACACTTGAAAACTCCCTTCATACATAACTCATCATAATCTGATTAGCGAGGTTAGTACCCTTAATAAAATAATTATACCTTGCTGGAAATAAGGATATTCTTGAAGTTCTACTGTTTCTCAAGATTGCCAAAAGGTTTTTGCAAAGAAAAAGCAAGTTCTTGATTTGCAAAGTGAAGGAAAGGCAAAACAGGACAGAATCTGTGAAAAACAGAACAGCAGGTAGTAATTGATCTGTTCGGGATACTTCTGCAACTCAAATCAAAAAACTCAGAACAGACGCACGAAATACAATTATATAGAGAACGCTGTCGAAAAAATTCAGACCAAAAAGATGATCTGGTGATTTTATACGAATTTTTATATCCAAGGACAGAATCTGTTTCCTGGACAGCACCTCACAACTTTTGAACTTTCTAGCAATCAGAGGCTATACTTGGCACACATATGAAAAGCAAAGATACAATGATGATGCTACAGCAGTAAACAACATCAAGACACAACAAAAGCAAAAACTTTATTCATGTGGGCTGCCTCCCAAAAGCGCTTTCTTTTATGCCTTTAAGCTAGGCATAATGCATAGAGATCAAGTTGTATCAATTGAACCATCATCAAGATCATCAAAAAGCTCTTCAATAATACAACTAGTCTTAAGAGGACTCTCAAATAAAGGCCTCATAGAGATACTTCTAGGTAGAAGACCAAAAGGATAAAAGTCAAAGGAAGATTCATTTATAAATTCAGCACATAGAGGTGTTTCTTCCAAAGTCTTTACAGTTTCAACCCCTTTGGCAATAGATGGATTACTTTTAGAACGGGGAGCCTTGGGAACGAACTTAGGCTCCCGCCTTGCCGGAGTTTCTACCTTTTTGGTTTTGATTGAGGAGAAGGTAGTTCCTAAGGTATCAAATATTTCCTCAATCTTGTCTATCCTAGAAGAGTCAGAGTCATGGAATTTGACGGTCTCCAAAATTTTGAAAATTTTATGCATGGAGCTATCAAGTCTATTCAAATTCCCTTGGATCTTACGATCCAACTCATTCATCTTATTAATTCTTGGCATCTCTAGCTCTATCCTTTCAAGTTTTTTCATAATGTGAGCTAGGGTGATGTCCTCTCGAATGCTAACAACAGGGAGATTCCCAACAAGATTTTCAATAATACTAAGAGACTCCCAAACTGGGGCCTCCAGGAAATTCCCATTGATA
The DNA here is from genome assembly GCA_902687465.1 of Secale cereale. Lineage (NCBI taxonomy): Eukaryota > Viridiplantae > Streptophyta > Magnoliopsida > Poales > Poaceae > Secale > Secale cereale. The sequence continues at coordinate 868,755,800 of LR738714.1, read as the reverse complement.
GCAGTATCTAGAATAAACCTATTCCAAGAAGTAATTCCAACATAAAAATTTCTAAGTAAGATAGTAGTAGGTTGCTTCTTGGTGGCTCTTTTTTGTGAATCATTAATTCTATACCAAGCATCTTTCAAACTTTCCCCACCTCTTTGTTTGAAGGTGAGAACTTCTGCCTCGTCAAAGACAAAAGGACCCGACATAATGATAACTAAAGAACGAGATAACTATTTTTGTGATTTTCGATAAAAGGTACTGAAAGCAAAAACTGAAAGGTAAACTAACAAGACTAAAAAGCAAAGGTAAAAGATAGCATGCAACTCCCCTATCCTGAAGAGTGGAGTCCCCGGCAACGGCGCCAGAAAATACTCCTTGATGGGCCTCGAACCCCTCGTTGGTTACCCCAAGTGGAAGGTGTAAGATGCAGTAAGTAGAAGTGTTTTCCCTTAGCAAAGATGCCAATGATCGAATCCCCAGAGACTCCTAGGTTCAACAAGTAGGTGTCAACTGCTAACGGCGCAATTAGCAATCAACGTGGACCTGCACACAGATACAAATAACTTTGCTCCCAACGAGTACAGAGAGGTTGTCAATCCCTCCGGCCTTGTAGTTCACAAAGGGTTAAAAGCAATGATAGTAGTGATAGATAGTGTTTTTGCAATAGTAAGTAATAACGAAAAGTAAATAGCGGGTGTGATCAATGATGGTAATAAGGACCGGAGTCTCATGATGTTCACTAGTGATGTCTCTCTCCCAAAAGACGATAAAACAACTATGTGAGGTAAACAAATTACAGCTGGGCAATTGACAGGACCACGAACGCAAACCAATGCTGATTACATTGCAAGAAAGGTTGAGGTTCAAAGCATGGGCGGTACGCCAAAGTAAGTAGACCGAAATCCATCAATGCCTACTACTAATCATCCACCTTGAGATATCTATCCAGAACATCTCGCTGGTATTAAGTTGCGAGTCCCACCCATAGTGTAAACTCAAAGCAACAGACAACTGCATTAAAAGAACTTTGCGTAAAGTAAACAATCCTTGCACCCGCGGGCACAAGCACCGTTGTTTTCCCCCTTGTGGCAACAGCACATCCCCTAGACTCATGTTTCTGTCACTCAAGCTAGTCATCGAGGGGCATGAACCCACAATCAAGCATAACGTTCCCTCTTGGAGTCACTACCTACTACTCGGCCAAAGCAATAAATAACAACGGAGAACATGCAAGAATTACTTATGAACATAAATATAAAAGAGGTGAATCAAATATATTACTCAAGATCAATCTGAACATAATCTCATAATCCATCGGATCCCAGCAAACTCAACATAGCAACATCATAAGGATTACATAGGTGCCTCAATCATGTAGGGCAGCTCACGAGGACTAATTAGTGAAGCACAAGAACGGGAGGAGAACATCACATAGCTACTGGTCATGGACTCATGGTCCAAGGGAGACTACTCACGAGTCATCCGGGAGGCGTCCATGGTGGTGGAGAAGCTCCCGGCGGTGATCCTCCCCTCCGGCAGGGTGCCGGGAAGAGTTCTCCTAGTGCTCCCGATCTTGGAAGCGGCGGTGGCGGCGGAACAGAGATGGGATCGCGAAAAGAGTTCCTTCCCTGAGGGTTTCGGAGGACCCTCTAAATATATGCCAAAGGGGGGCACCGGACGGGCTTCGGGGGGCCCAGGCGCCCCCCCGGCGCGGCCC
>LR738714.1:868711043-868754083 GCA_902687465.1 Secale cereale | reverse complement strand
GGGGGGCGCGCCGCCAGGGCGCCTGGAGCCCTGGTGGCCCCCCCAGGCTGCCCTTCGGACGCAGTGTTGTTTCCGGAACGCTGATTTTTTATATAATTTTTCTGGGCAGTTCTCGAAACGTGAAAACCTGAAATACAAAAACAGCCGAAAACAGAAACTGGCACTGGGGTGCACTGGATTAGTAAGTTAGTCCAAATATGATCAAAAGTGTATGGAAGTGTATGAATATCATAGCAATATCACCCAAACGTGGCATGGAGCAAGCAGAAATTATAGATACGTTTTGGACGTATCAGATGCGGATGACATGATCAAGTTTATGCAATTTTTATTAAATGTTGACATGAAGAAGATATGAAGTATTTGTCACCGTAGTGGAAAGAAAAGGGTGCCACGGCAACGATCCGAAAATGATGCAACGCAACATCTCGGTTCCGGTAACTCATCGAGAGACCGGTGCAAAAGATGACGGAGAGCGAGACAGGCAAGAAGATAAGGTGGGGTGATCCCGTTGCCGGGTTCCCAGGGGTTGCCGCCAAGGCAAACGAGGAGCATGACAAAAGGACGAAACGGTCACGGTGCTCACAAGGGAAGAAACATCTCATACAACACACAAGCAACATTCGTTCACGGGCACGTCTCGAGGTTATACATTCGGAACATCGTTCTCGGAGCGGTTCGAGACGTCGAGGGACGTAGTGGAAGTAGACGTTCTCGTTCATCGGTAGGGGTACTCGTTCCGTAGAGGAAGTAGTTGTTCCGTTCGTAGTTGTACACGGGGCGACGGTAGTGGAAGTAGACGTTCCGTTCGGAGAGGAAGTAGTTGTACTCGTTTCTTCACCGAAGGTAGTCGTACACGTTCGTTCTGTAGAGGTACTTGACGCATCGGTAGGGGTGCTTGGTCCTCGGGACACCGGAGAGGAACATTGACGCATCGTGTAGTCGTGGTACTTGCGGCGTCGAGCGTAGTGGTACTCGTAACCGTAGAGGTTCATGTCATCGGTAGGGGTACTTGTCGAACATGCCGGTCTCGTAGTTGTACATGTCAACCTGGCACTTAGCGAAAAGAAAAACAGCAGCAATACATGGCGGAACGACAGCAGCAAGAAAGCGACGGCAGCACGGGGCGTCGAGGCCGTGCAGCGGCATGGCGGAGAAGAACCGGCGAGGCGGGAGATGCACCGCAGCAGGGCTCGGGCAGCAGCCCCTGGCCGAGGAGGCGCTGGCTGGAGGTCCAGCGGGGTCGCGGGTGAACGGGGCACGTCGGGGCTCCCATGGCATCGGGGCGGACGAGGAGAACGGAGGAGGGCGGCGACGCAGGTGCTGGCGATGCGGGGCGGCCGAGGCAGGGGCGGCCGGCTCCGCGCGCTGGAGGGAGACGAGGCAGGGGCGGTGCTCGGGCCTGCGAGGCGGAGGGAGGAACGGTGCTGGCCATGGCGCGGACGGCTGCTGCCTGGCGATGCGGCTCTGGTTGGCGCGCCGGAGAGCCGGACGGCGACGGAGGCCAGCTGGAGGGTGCGGGCTGCTCGAGGGGAGAGCGAAGGAAGGAGGGAGCGGGATCGAGGGGATGGCACGCGGCGATAGGATTCGGTCGCGAGGGAGAGCTGCGAGCGAACGAGTAGATACGAGCGAGGGGTGCGGCGGCGGCTTGCGGGAGAAGGGAACGAGCGACTGGGATCGGGCTAGGTTAGCGCTAGGGTTAGGAAGGAGCGATCGGGCTGAGGCCTTGGTGCTGTTGGGCCGGCTGGAGGCCATCTCTCTCTCCCGTCTGGCATTTCTTTTCCATTTAAAGAAATAGAACAAAAAAATAGAAATGCCCACAGAGTTTGGAGATGGTCTTGGCTGAGATAAAAATATCCCCATAACCATGGAATTGTGGGCTATTTTAATAAACTCCTTTGGCAATTTTTAGAGACTACTAATTTATGCAAGTATGAAAATAACTCAAACTTGAATAAACTCGTAGACCAACCAAAGCACTTCCAAAAGACATGAAGAAATTGGAGGAGGTGGTCTTGGCATGACCTAGGATTTATAGGAAGATATTGAACATCTCTCGAACAGGAAAAAAATGTCACTTGCGAATAAAAGGTAGAAAGACGAAGAGGAAGATGATCAAGCACGGGCAAGGACTTAAAAGGGTCCAAAAGTGTTGAGGGTTTTTGGAGGAACCTCGATAAACGAGAAAAGAAATATAGGGAAGGTTTTTGATGGTGAAACTTGAATTAAAGAGGCATGGGGAATATATGCAAGTGTGTTGGTTAATTCCAAACAAATGGAATATTTATTAATATAGCTCCCTAAATATCGGGAGGGCATATGTTATAAAGAGAAGCCATCCTTCCCTCGATTTAAATGGACCGAAGGTCCACACAATTTATTTAGGTTGAGATGCAAAGATTAATGACATGATGGCATGATGACATGATGCAATGCAAAAATAAATAACACAAGCACAAAAGAAACACACGGGGGATCCCGGAACATCTGGAATCTTCTGGAATCTTCTGGGACGTCGGTCTTCGGGCGTCACAAGTCCAAGCGAGGAAATGATGTTATATTTGTGGTGATTGACAAGCTCACTAAAGTGGCTCATTTCCTTCCAGTCAAAGAGTCCATCAACGCAGCACAACTGGCAGAGCTGTATACCTCCAGAATTGTCTCTTTGCATGGTATCCCTCAAGTAATCTCCTCAGATCGTGGAAGCTTGTTCGCTTCCAAATTCTGGGATTCCTTCCAGTCAGCTATGGGTACCAAGATTCGCTTCAGCACAACTTTTCACCCTCGGACTAGTGGTCAAGTCAAGAGAGTGAACCAAATTCTTGAAGATATGCTCAGAGCTTGTGTGATTTCCTTCGGTATGAAATGGGAAGATTGCCTTCCATTTGTCGAATTCTCCTACAACAACAGCTTCCAAGCAAGTGCAGGCAAAGCACCATTTGAAATTCTCTATGGCAGAAAGTGCCATACCCCTCTCAACTGGTCCGAGACTGGTGAACGTCAACTCCTTGGAAATGATTTGATCTCAGAGGCCAAAGAAATGTGCAAAGTCATACGTGAGAATCTCAAAGCCACGCAATCGCGCCAAAAGAGCTACTATGACGGCAAGCATCGTGACTTGGCTTTCGACATTGGTGATCATGTCTATCTCCGTGTTTCTCCCATGATGGGCACTCAGAGGTTCGGTACCAAGGGCAAGCTTGCTCCAAGATACGTGGGCCCTTTCAAGATTGTTGGTAAGAGAGGCGATCTAGCCTACCAACTCGAGCTTCCCTCCAACTTTGCAAATGTGCACGATGTGTTTCACGTGTCACAACTCCGCAAGTGCTTCAAGACGCCTGAACGCATCATTCCTTTCGAAGAGATTGATCTTCAGCAAGACTTGTCTTATCGTGAGAACCCCGTGGCTATCCTCAAAGAAACTGAGCGCAAGACCCGCAACAAGTCCATCAAATTCTTGAAAGTGAAGTGGTCACACCATACCGACCGAGAAGCTACATGGGAACGAGAAGATCATCTCCGTTCTGAGTATCCCGCTTTCTTTCAGTCCAAGATCTCGGGACAAGATCTTTTTGTAGTGGAGGAGAGTTTGTAATGCCCCGGATGTAACAATTCCATTTATGGCAATATATGCATCGTTGACTTAATATATTCCATTATGCGCTTTTTCTTCATTTCGGGTTTCTTCGCTTTTGCCTTGTGCGTGTGTTGCATGTCATCATGTCATTTTCATTATGTGCATTGCATTGACATAGTCTCGCTTGCATCCATGTGTAGTTGCATCGTCTCCGTCATCTCCGTTGTCCGTTTCAGGTTCCGACACTCACACACGTGCCCGTCGCACCTCTCAAGCCTTTGTTTCGTGAGTGGGTTAAAAACATCCTCAGAATGGGCCGAGAGTTGTCAAGTGGTCTTGGTATATCATCGGTAGACCGCCTGTCAAGTTTCGTCTCGTTTGGAGGTCGTTTGATTCTCCAACGGTAAACCACGTGGGCTAAAAACCCTATCTCTTTTGGCCCAGCACCCCTCCACAAAAGCCCACTAGCCCAGCACAACCACCCCCATCCTCTCGCTCGTCGGATCGTGATCGTGTGGGTGAAAACCGCACCTCATTTTGACACTACTAGCTCCCTCTACCTATAAAAAGGCCCCATCCCCTCCATTTTTTCATGTAAAAACCCTAGCCCGAGTCCCTCTGCGCCGCCGAACGCATCCGTACACGGCCGTACACGTCCGTCCACCGCGCCCGACCACTCCCAGGCCGCCACGTGGCCTCCCCGCCGCCGGGTCCTCCTCCCGCCGCCGCGGACCGCAGGGACCGAGGCTGGCCCGCGCGAGCCCGCGTGCCTCCGCGGCCATGCCCCGCACCCAGCCGCTCGACGAAGGCTTGGCCCGCCGTTGGCGCGCTGCGCGACCTCGCCGCCGGTGCCACCACTGTAATGCCCCGGATGTAATACTTTCCCTTTTGGGCATATAATATATCTCCGGCTTCATCTATTCCATTCCGGGTCCTTTGTCTTTCGGGTTTTCGTCGTTTTGTTGTGTGCGTGTGTGGCATTCATTCATATCATATAGTCATGTGCATCGCATTGCATTTGTGTTGTCGGTTGCATCCGGTCCCACGCGTTCCTTCCCGTTGTCCGTTTCGCGTTCCGGAGCTCCCTCACGTGTCCGTGGCGTCCCGTAGGCCTACTTTGGTGTTTGGCCATGTAACTTTACCGGTTTGGCGCGAGACTTGTCATGTGTTGTTGTTTTGGTTTGTGTAACCCACCTGTCAAATCTCGTCGCGTTTCGAGTCCGTTTGCTACCCCAACAGTTATTCGTGTGGGCTCAAAGTGCCTCCACTTTGAGGCCCAAGACACCCCTCCAACAGCCCACTTCCCTCCTCTTGGCCCATCCTAGCTCCCCTCGCGATCGGATCCGTCGGATCGCGATCGGAGGGCTCTAAAACCCCCCAAATCCCTCAAACCCTAGCACCTACCCTATATAAACATCCCCCATGCCATTTTTGGCAGCCTAAACCCACTCCACCTACCTCTAGCCCCTCCTCTCCTCAATTTTCGTGCCACACCAGTTCCCAGCCGTCACTTGGCTGTTCCCTCCTCGAATCCCACCGTTTTGCCTTCGAAGAAAGTCAAGCCGCCGCCGCTTCCTTCGCTGGATCGGGAGGAGCCCCGATCTAGTTCAGGTCAACGCTCCCTTCGCTGGATCCCGCCTCGAGGCCAGAGGCCGATCCGCCCGAAGCCGTGGGCTTCTCTAGCAGGCGCCCTCGCCCCACCGCATCGAGGCGCTCGAGCCCCGTCGCCAGATCGGATCAGCCGAAGCCCGATCTGGATCCTTCCGCGGCCGCGCCTGGGCCACCGTTCACCAGCGCCTCCCCCAGCCGGGTCTCCTCCCACGTCGCCAGCGCGGGCCGAGGCCAGCTGCCTCCCAGGCCGGCCCGTTGCGCCGCCCCACCTGGGCCTCGCGGGTCCAGCCGCGCCGGGGCCCTTCCAGATCCGATCCCGGCTCCTGGGCCGTCGCCTCCCCGCCAGGCCGAGGCCTCTCCAGGCGCCGCCCCGGGCCGCCGCCTTCCAGCCGCGCCGGGCCCCAGGCCTCCTTCTCCGGGCCGCTCCACCGCAGCTCCCAGCCGGGCCGCCTTCAGCCAGCCGCCGGCCCGTCTTCGTTCCCGGGCCGGATCCAGCTCCCGAGCCCATTATCTCCAGTTTTTCCCTGAGGTTGCCCCAAAACCCTAGATCTAGTCCCTGTTTGTTTTATCTATCTGATGCAATTTTGGATCTGCGATAACTTTGTTTGTGTTGCTCCGTTTTGCGCAAATGAGGTGTCCAGACGTTCGTGGTGATTAGCACTACGTTTCATTCCTTTGTGTCATGCATGTTTGTGGTCATCTAGATGCTTATTTTTCTGTTGCAAGAGTGCATCCCGGTATAAACTGCTGCTATGTGTTGTTTTTATGCCATCTTTGCATAGTGATATCTTTTAGCTCGTTTATCCGAATGATGCAAATGACATGTCCACGTGTTCGTCTTGCCATGCTCTACATGTTGCTTGTGTTAGGTTGCATGATAGATTTAATCTTGCCATGGTTATCCTCGTTGCAAAGTGCTATGTGGCTGTTTAGTTGTTTAACTTGTTATGAAATGCCATCTTGTTGAGCTCATTGCTATCGTTGTGTTTATCTCCTTGATGCATGCTTGTATGTTTCCGAATCACCATCATGTGTACTTTGATGTGGTGCTTACCACTTGCCATGTTTAGTTTCGAGGTGACTTAAACTTGCTCTTTTAGATGCCATGATGAAACTGTTGTTTTAACACTTAGTGGATTTTCACTAAGTCTGTAATCTGTTATTCTCCGATGCCATGTTTGCTTGCTGTTCTAGGACAAACCATGATAGTTTTGGAGTGTTTCTTGATGGTTCCTTGTAGTATATATTGTTGGCTATCCATTCATGTTCTCACATGCTTATTTGAGTGGCTGTAGCATATTTAACTTTTGCTCCAAAGTTTCAATAAAATTCTGCTGTCAGAATTTTGTTGTCAAGTTCAATATGTCCAAGCTTGTTGCTATTGATCCGTGGCTCCTTTGGGGGTGCACCTTTGGACTTATTTTCTGTAGGATATGTCTAGTTTATGTTCATGCTCTTTGCCATGGTGTTTGAGTGCTGTAGGTTATTTTTCTAGTGCTCCGAAGTTGCTATGTTGCTGTAATTTTCAGCTTTTCGCATGTTTCTTGTTTCGGGCATAACTTTTAGTCCGTAGCTCCGTTTTCAGCGAGTCTTATATGAAACTTGATTGATTTTCTGTGTAGATTCATAATATCCTATTGTTATCATGTTTTAAAGTGATTTGCTTGAGTGCTATTTTTCGTGCTCCGTGTGCTACCTTAGTGCATCCATCATGCATCCATCATTTTTGAGTGCGCATTGCATCTTGTTGATTCGTACCTTGTGTGATTTTATTGTTTAGAGCCGGAAGCTGAGACCAAGTACGAGTACGAGCATGAGGGTTCCAACGAGGTTGAGCACGCGGACCCTTCTTACGATCTGAACGACAACTTTTCAGGCAAGATGACCGAACCCGGATACCATTACTATTTTTGCCTATTGCTAGTAGTCTCGATCTATAGTTTTGCCTCGATGCCCATGTCTTTCCTGTCAGCCTCCTACTTGTAACCATGACCATGTTTAACCACCCTACCTATGCAAACCGTTGCTTGGCTAAGTACGCTTCGCTCAGCCCTTCTTATAGCATTGCTAGTTGCAGGTGAAGATTGAAGATGCTTGCTTCATGTTGAAGTTTTGTTGGGTTATATCACACTATATAAATGCTTAAAATGAAATCATCTATATATTGGCAAGGGTGGAAGGCTAAGCCTTTTGCTTGGTGATTTGTTCCACTCATGCCGTTAGGAACCGTATAAACCGGTGTTATGTTCCTTGATTATGCGTTCCTTACACGGTTGGGGTGTATGGGACCCCCTCGATAAACCGCTAAGTGCTAAGTCTTTTCCAGCAAGTCCCAACATTGGTACTATTTGCCTAATAACTAAATAAACTTGCATAGGGAGTAATTAACCCTCTTTCTTAATCAACAACCCCGGGCCAGTGCTCCACATGAGTGTTGGTCCGAACTGGGGGTCCTGCGGGGCCACCTCAAGGAAACTCGAGGTCTGGTAAAAACCCGTAGCATCACCCATCCGGTCGTGTCCTGAGACTTAGATACGCGCGGCTACTATCAGGGTGTCGACACGCCGGGAGGATTTGCTGGATTAGCCTTACCTTAGTTCGGAGTATCTTGAGCACGGGATTCCGAGAATACTCGGGTCTTCCCACCTTGGAGTTGCGACTCCGCGGATCATGGGCTTGTAATGGGCCAAGTTGGAACACCCCTGCAGGGTTATGAACTTTCGAAAGCCGTGCCCGTGGTTATGTGGCAGATGGGAGCTTGTTAATATCCGGTTGTAGATAACTTGACACATTGTTCCAATACACTACCAGCGTGTGTACCGTGACTGTCAATTTCCGAATAGGGATTCGGGAGTTGAACACGGTGGGGTTATGTTTGTTGAGCTTTAGCTAGGATCACTTTGTGATCATCTCTCGACCGAGGCCTTCTCTTCTCGCACTCTTTCACGTAAGCTAGTGCTAGTTGCTGCTGCAGACACTTATTCTTTTCTTCAGCCTTATCCTCACCCAAGGCTTAAATAGTCTTGTTACCCGGGAACGGGATTGCTGAGTCCTCTGTGGCTCACAGTTACTTCACCACACCAGATGCAGGTCCAGTGGTGAGCTATCCAGGTGATGGCACCGAGCTAGACTGGGAGTACGACGAGGAGCGTAGTCGATACTATGTTCGTTATCCTGATGATCAGTAGTGGAGACTTCTACTAGGATTCGATCCGACCTGTGGATTTAAGTTATGTTTGGTATCTTGTCATTTGGATTTTACCCTTAGAGGGTTGTGATGTTTTATTGAATGATGATTGAGACATGTATTGTATTTGTGTGACGTGGCGATTGTAAGCCAACTATGTTTATGTTTTCCATCCCCCTTTTACATGAGTTGTGCAAAGATACCAGACTTGCGATCATTCCAGCATGGGGTTATGTCTCTAAGTCGTGCCTCGACACGTAGGAGATATAGTCCCATCCTGGGCATTACAAGTTGGTATTCAGAGCCTTCTCCGACCTAGGAGCCCCCACTGATTGATCGAATCGTTGACAGTCGAGTCTAGGCACACACTGAAAACATTTTGAGTCCTATATTATATCGGAGAGTGGGATTTCTTTGCCTCTCATCTCCTTTCTCTCTGGTGAGGACTCCTGACGACTACTCTTGTCTCTTCTATCTTCAAAAAATTGCACCAAATTTTTTTTTAGGAATTTCGCGAGTATTCTGGGATTGTTTCGATGTTCTTGTGACGAGAATATTGTTCTCGATGCCTCCTGACATTAGGGGTTGTGGCAGTGTCCCGGGGAGTTGAGCTTCGGGGTATTGTCGTCACAAGCATATCGCGACAGTACTAAATACTTAAGACGGCCGACATCGAAAATCTTTCCTATACGGTTAGTGGCAAGATAACCCCGACATCACCCAGTACTGGGGAGGTAGTTCGGGAGTATTGCCATAGCTTGTTATAGTGGATGCTTTTCGAAGGTCCGAGGTAGACAGTTTCCGAGAAAGACTGGTTATGTGTTGAAGGATGGATACAGCTGGATGTAGGTTTAGAGTTGATTGCGCGGTGCTTCCCCTGTATCCCCAACACCTGATTGCATAACTGGAATCTTTCGGAAATTCATAGGTGGGTTTATCCAGTAGATCGTAGGCATTCTTCCAACGAATGCAGGTTAGCGAGTTCGGGGTTCTACATTGAGTGAAGTGGTATTATGACCGATGTTCCGATCGGGAGTTGCATCTTAAAGGGTCCTTGGCTATGCTGATCCGGGGATTGCAAAACCCTTTCGTAACGCGTTCATATGCTTTCAGCACAAAGATGTTAGAACGAAGCTCCTATTTTGTGTTTGTTCCCGTCTGTACCTTGTTGTTTTTCTTATTTACCTTTTGTCCCCTATGTGGCTTCTCGTGAAGATTGATGTTATCATTAAACTGAGAATTTCATTCGTTCCTCTTGTTCGAATGATTTCATTCGTTCCTATTGTTCGAATGATTATTGAGAAGACTTGTTGCAATTCATTCCATTGATTCAGCTTATACCTTCTGTCAATCAATTGCTGATTCGTGGTCATCTCTTTCAGGATGGCTCCGAAACGGGTTCCCAACGCTAACCCAGAGGGTGAAGAGGTCCCAGATCGTCCTCCTTCCCCTCCTCCTCCGTCTGAGGCTTGGAGAGTGATTATGCAGACTACAACTCAGAACACCCAGATGTTGATGCAGATGATGCAGCAGATGCAAGCTAATCAAGCTAATCAGGGTGTTCCAGGGAATCAAGGCAACTTCTTCAACCAGCAGCACCATGCTACTCTCAACCAGTTCTTGGCCAATAATCCAAAAGCTTTCAGTTACTGTGTCGACCCTCTTGATGCTGAAGATTGGTTAACCGACATAAAGAAGCATTTTGAGTGCAGTAACGTAAGAGAAGAGGATTATGTGAAGTTTGCAGCCTTCCAACTCAAAGACCAAGCAGCTGACTGGTGGCAGCAGTACAAAGACTCCAGGCCAGGTCGTGTGATCTCTTGGGAGAATTTCTGCAAGGACTTTCGCTCTCACCACATTCCAACAAGTGTCATCGAGGGTATGCGTGAGCAATTCCGCAACCTGAAGCAGGGCTCTATGACAGTCTATCAGTATAATGTCAAGTTCCAAAACCTCGCCCGCTATGCTAAGCAAGACATTCCTGATGCCAAGAGCAAAATCTACCAGTTCCGTGGAGGTCTGAAAGATGAACTTCAACTTGCTCTCACCTTGTTCGAGCCCGATGAATTCGACAAATTCTATAACATGGCTTTGAAACAAGAGGCAGCTCAGCTTAAGATGGAGGCTTCTAAAAAGAGGATTCGAGATGCCGGTCACTCCTCCTCATCGTCTCAGATGGTCTCGAAGCAACATAAATTTTGGCTTCCTCCTCCTCCAGTGATTCGAGCTCCTTACAACAACTCCAACAACTCCAACAACAAGAACTCTAGTGGATGTGGTTTCTCCCACCCACCCAACCCGAGCAACCAGTCGAGGAATCAGTTTCAGTCTCAAGGCTCCAAGTCAAGTGGTTCTCATTTCCGTCCTCTCTCAGAAGTGGTGTGCAACAAGTGTGGCCAGAAGGGTCACTATGCCAACAGATGTCCGAACCCAAAGCGTCTTCCACCTCCTCCGCCTGTCAGTTCAGCTATTGTCAAGCATGATCCAAAGGCAGCAAGGGTCAATCTGATGAGTGCAGCGCAAGCGGAGAATTCTTCTGATGTCATTTTGGGTAACCTTCCAGTGAACTCTTTTCCAGCTAAAGTTTTATTTGATTTGGGTGCTTCACATTCTTTCATGTCATACCCATTTGCATCCAAGCATAGCGTGGTCACAGCAGCTTTACCAAGGCAATTGTCAATTTCTTCTCTGGCAAAGCAGATGCATTCCAGTATATATGCTGCGAATGTTTCTATTCGCTTGGGTGATTATCGATTTCTGGCTAATCCGGTGGTTCTTGGCAATTCCGACATTGACCTCATCCTCGGAATGGATTGGCTTTCTCAGCATGATGCTCACATTGATTGTGCACAAAAGGAAGTCAAGATGACTCATCCTGATGAAGATGTGATTATCTTCGCCTCCGGGGATAATACTATCAGGCTTTTCTCTCTCAATGATAAGGGCGAAATTAATGCCATATCTCAAATTCCGGTGGTGAACGAATATCAAGACGTCTTTCCTGAAGAACTTCCAGGCATGCCTCCACATCGTCAGGTGGAATTCGTCATTGAACTCGAGCCGGGTACTGAGCCAGCATGCCGGCGTCCGTACAAGCTCTCTCCCGAAGAATTGAAGGAATTGAAGAAGCAGCTTGATGAACAGGAGCGTATGGGTCTCATCAGGCCTAGTACGTCCCCTTGGGGCTGTGGTGTCTTATTTGTCAAGAAGAAAGATGGCACGGAGCGTCTATGCATTGATTACCGGCCATTGAACAAGAAGACAATAAAGAAAAAGTATCCGCTCCCCAACATCAACGAACTCTTCGAGCAGCTCAAAGGAGCTAAAGTGTTCTCTAAGCTCGATCTCCGAATGGGCTATCATCAAATTCGCATTCGCGAGCAAGATATTCCCAAGACGGCCTTCAGAACGAGCTACGGTTCATACGAGTATACCGTCATGTCCTTTGGTCTCGCCAATGCTCCTCCTACCTTTTCGAGAATGATGCACTACATCTTCAACCCCTATACCGGCGAGTTTGTGCTTGTGTATCTGGATGATATTCTGGTGTTTTCCAAGAATGAAGAAGATCACGAAAAGCACTTACGTCTGGTTCTTGATCGACTCCGTGAGCATAAGTTCTATGCCAAGTTCTCCAAGTGCGAGTTTTGGCTCGATAAGGTTTTGTACCTGGGCCATATCATCTCAGCTGACGGTATTGCGGTAAATCCCGAGAAAGTTGAAGCAATTGTCAACTGGGAAGCTCCTCAGAACGTCAAGCAACTCCGCAGTTTTCTGGGTCTTGCCAGCTATTGCAGAAGGTTCGTGGAGAACTTCTCCAAGATTGCCAAGCCTCTTTCCAACTTGCTTCAGAAGAATGTCAAATACTTTTGGTCTCCAGAGTGTGAAGTGGCATTCAAAACTCTCAAAGAAAAGCTCGTCTCTGCTCCAGTTCTTACTCCTCCAGATGAGTCCAAGCCCTATGAAGTATTCTATGATGCTTCTCTTCAAGGACTTGGTGGTGTGCTTATGCAAGACAAGAGAATTGTGGCATATACTTCTCGTCAGCTCAAGCCAAGTGAGAAGAACTACCCCACACATGATCTCGAGCTAGCAGTTGTGGTACATGCTTTGATTACGTGGAGACATCTGTTGTTGGGCAGAAAAGTCGACATCTTCACTGATCACAAGAGCTTGAAGTACATCTTCACACAGCCGAATCTGAACCTCCGCCAGACTCGTTGGGTTGAAATGATCCAAGAGTATAATCCCAACATTGAATACACTCCTGGCAAGGCGAATGTGATTGCAGATGCTTTGAGCAGAAAGGCATATTGCAACAGCCTTCTTATCAAGCCGTTCCAGCCTGAGCTTTGTGAAGCATTCAGGAAACTCAACCTCCAAGTTGTTCCACGGGGTTTTCTTGCAAATCTTCAAATTGCTCCTACCTTGGAAGATCAGGTCCGTGAGGCCCAACTCAGTGATGCCATGGTGCAGAAGGTGAAACATGGTATTGCAAAGGGCACTCCTAAATACAAGTGCTTTCGTGTTGATGAGAGAGATACCTTGTTCTTCGAGGACAGACTCGTTGTTCCCAAAGGTGATCTCAGGAAGCTCATAATGGAAGAAGCACATGATTCTCTCCTTTCCATTCATCCTGGCAGTTCCAAGATGTACCAAGACCTCAAGCAATCTTACTGGTGGACACGCATGAAAAGGGAGATTGCCCAATTCGTGAATGAATGTGATGTTTGCAGAAGAGTGAAAGCAGAACATCAACGTCCAGCCGGTCTTCTCCAACCTCTTCCTATTCCCGAGTGGAAGTTCGACCACATTGAAATGGACTTCGTCACTGGCTTTCCTAAGTCCAAGAGAGGGAATGATTCTATCTTCGTGGTGATTGACAAGCTTACCAAAGTCGCTCACTTCCTTCCAGTTAAAGAATCCATCAATGCAGCTCAATTGGCAGAGCTGTACACTTCCAGAATTGTGCCCTTACATGGCATTCCTCAAGTTATCTCCTCAGACCGTGGAAGTTTGTTCACTTCAAAGTTCTGGGACTCCTTTCAGTCCGCCATGGGCACTAAGATCAGGTTCAGCACTGCATTTCACCCTCAGACTAGTGGTCAAGTCGAGTGAGTGAATCAGATTCTAGAAGACATGCTCAGAGCCTGTGTCATATCTTTTGGCATGAAATGGGAAGACTGCCTTCCATTTGCCGAGTTCTCTTACAACAACAACTATCAAGCAAGTGCCGGCAAAGCTCCGTTTGAAATCCTCTATGGCAGAAAGTGTCGTACCCCTATCAACTGGTCTGAAACAGGCGAACGTCAACTTCTTGGCAATAACTTGATCTCAGAAGCCGAAGAAATGTGCAAAGTCATACGTGAGAATCTCAAGGCCGCTCAGTCGCGTCAGAAGAGCTACTATGACGGCAAGCATCGTGATTTGGCATTCAACATTGGTGATCATGTCTATCTCCGTGTTTCTCCTATGAAAGGCACCCAGAGATTCGGTATCAAAGGAAAGCTTGCTCCTAGATACGTCGGGCCTTTCAAGATTCTTGGCAAAAGAGGCGACCTAGCCTATCAACTTGAGCTCCCTTCCAACTTCGCCAATGTTCATGATGTGTTCCATGTGTCCCAACTCCGCAAATGCTTCAAGGCACCTGAACGCATGATTCCGTTTGAAGAGATTGATCTTCAACAAGACATGTCTTACCGAGAGCATCCCGTTGCTATTCTCGAAGAGACCGAACGCAAGACCCGCAACAAGTCCATCAAATTCTTGAAAGTCAAGTGGTCACATCACACCGACCGAGAAGCTACGTGGGAACGAGAAGATCATCTTCGTTCCGAGTACCCTTCCTTTTTCCAGTCCTAGATCTCGGGACGAGATCTTTTTGTAGTAGAGGAGAGTTTGTAATGCCCCGGATGTAATACTTTCCCTTTTGGGCATATAATATATCTCCGGCTTCATCTATTCCATTCCGGGTCCTTTGTCTTTCGGGTTTTCGTCGTTTTGTTGTGTGCGTGTGTGGCATTCATTCATATCATATAGTCATGTGCATCGCATTGCATTTGTGTTGTCGGTTGCATCCGGTCCCACGCGTTCCTTCCCGTTGTCCGTTTCGCGTTCCGGAGCTCCCTCACGTGTCCGTGGCGTCCCGTAGGCCTACTTTGGTGTTTGGCCGTGTAACGTTACCGGTTTGGCGCGAGACTTGTCGTGTGTTGTTGTTTTGGTTTGTGTAACCCGCCTGTCAAATCTCGTCGCGTTTCGAGTCCGTTTGCTACCCCAACAGTTATTCGTGTGGGCTCAAAGTGCCTCCACTTTGAGGCCCAAGACACCCCTCCAACAGCCCACTTCCCTCCTCTTGGCCCATCCTAGCTCCCCTCGCGATCGGATCCGTCGGATCGCGATCGGAGGGCTCTAAAACCCCCCAAATCCCTCAAACCCTAGCACCTACCCTATATAAACATCCCCCATGCCATTTTTGGCAGCCTAAACCCCCTCCACCTACCTCTAGCCCCTCCTCTCCTCAATTTTTGTGCCACACCAGTTCCCAGCCGTCACTTGGCTGTTCCCTCCTCGAATCCCACCGTTTTGCATTCGAAGAAAGTCAAGCCGCCGCCGCTTCCTTCGCTGGATCGGGAGGAGCCCCGATCTGGTTCAGGTCAACGCTCCCTTCGCTGGATCCCGCCTCGAGGCCAGAGGCCGATCCTCCCGAAGCCGTGGGCTTTTCTAGCAGGCGCCCTCGCCCCACCGCATCGAGGCGCTCGAGCCCCGTCGCCAGATCGGATCGGCCGAAGCCCGATCTGGATCCTTCCGCGGACGCGCCTGGGCCACCGTTCACCAGCGCCTCCCCCAGCCGGGTCTCCTCCCATGTCGCCAGCGCGGGCCGAGGCCAGCAGCCTCCCAGGCCGGCCCGTTGCGCCGCCCCACCTGGGCCTCGCGGGTCCAGCCGCGCCGGGGCCCTTCCAGATCCGATCCCGGCTCCTGGGCCGTCGCCTCCCCGCCAGGCCGAGGCCTCTCCAGGCGCCGCCCCGGGCCGCCGCCTTCCAGCCGCGCCGGGCCCCAGGCCTCCTTCTCCGGGCCGCTCCACCGCAGCTCCCAGCCGGGCCTCCTTCAGCCAGCCGCCGGCCCGTCTTCGTTCCCGGGCCGGATCCAGCTCCCGAGCCCATTATCTCCAGTTTTTCCCTGAGGTTGCCCCAAAACCCTAGATCTAGTCCTTGTTTGTTTTATCTGTCTGATGCAATTTTGGATCTGCGATAACTTTGTTTGTGTTGCTCCGTTTTGCGCAAATGAGGTGTCCAGACGTTCGTGGTGATTAGCACTACGTTTCATTCCCATGTGTCATGCATGTTTGTGGTCATCTAGATGCGTATTTTTCTGTTGCAAGAGTGCATCCCGGTATAAACTGCTGCTATGTGTTGTTTTTATGCCATCTTTGCATAGTGATATCTTTTAGCTCGTTTATCCGAATGATGCAAATGACATGTCCACGTGTTCGTCTTGCCATGCTCTACATGTTGCTTGTGTTAGGTTGCATGATAGATTTAATCTTGCCATGGTTATCCTCGTTGCAAAGTGCTATGTGGCTGTTTAGTTGTTTAACTTGTTATGAAATGCCATCTTGTTGAGCTCATTGCTATCGTTGTGTTTATCTCCTTGATGCATGCTTGTATGTTTCGGAATCACCATCATGTGTACTTTGATGTGGTGCTTACCACTTGCCATGTTTAGTTTCGAGGTGACTTAAACTTGCTCTTTTAGATGCCATGATGAAACTGCTGTTTTAACACTTAGTGGATTTTCACTAAGTCTGTAATCTGTTATTCTCCGATGCCATGTTTGCTTGCTGTTCTAGGACAAACCATGATAGTTTTGGAGTGTTTCTTGATGGTTCCTTGTAGTATATGTTGTTGGCTATCCATTCATGTTCTCACATGCTTATTTGAGTGGCTGTAGCATATTTAACTTTTGCTCCAAAGTTTCAATAAAATTCTGCTGTCAGAATTTTGTTGTCAAGTTCAATATGTCCAAGCTTGTTGCTATTGATTCGTGGCTCCTTTGGGGGTGCACCTTTGGACTTATTTGCTGTAGGATATGTCTAGTTTATGTTCATGCTCTTTGCCATGGTTTTTGAGTGCTGTAGGTTATTTTTCTAGTGCTCCGAAGTTGCTATGTTGCTGTAATTTTCAGCTTTTCGCATGTTTCTTGTTTCGGGCATAACTTTTAGCCCGTAGCTCCGTTTTCAGCGAGTCTTATATGAAACTTGATTGATTTTCTGTGTAGATTCATAATATACTATTGTTATCATGTTTTGAAGTGATTTGCTTGAGTGCTATTTTCCGTGCTCCGTGTGCTACCTTAGTGCATCCATCATGCATCCATCATTTTTGAGTGCGCATTGCATCTTGTTGATTCGTGCCTTGTGTGATTGTATTGTTTAGAGCCGGAAGGTGAGACCGAGTATGAGTACGAGCACGAGGGTTCCAACGAGGTTGAGCACGAGGACCCTTCTTACGATCCGAACGACAACTTTTCAGGCAAGATGACCGAACCCGGATACCATTACTATTTTTGCCTATTGCTAGTAGTCTCGATCTATAGTTTTGCCTCGATGCCCATGTCTTTCATGTCAGTCTCCTACTTATAACCATGACCATGTTTAACCACCCTACCTATGCAAACCGTTGCTTGGCTAAGTACGCTTCGCTCAGCCCTTCTTATAGCATTGCTAGTTGCAGGTGAAGATTGAAGATGCTTGCTTCATGTTGAAGTTTTGTTGGGTTATATCACACTATATAAATGCTTAAAATGAAATCATCTATATATTGGCAAGGGTGGAAGGCTAAACCTTTTGCTTGGTGATTTGTTCCACTCATGCCGTTAGGAACCGTATAAACCGGTGTTATGTTCCTTGATTATGCGTTCCTTACACGGTTGGGGTGTATGGGACCCCCTCGATAAACCGCTAAGTGCTAAGTCTTTTCCAGCAAGCCCCAACATTGGTACTATTTGCCTAATAACTAAATAAACTTGCATAGGGAGTAATTAACCCTCTTTCTTAATCAACAACCCCGGGCCAGTGCTCCACATGAGTGTTGGTCCGAACTGGGGGTCCTGCGGGGCCACCTCAAGGAAACTCGAGGTCTGGTAAAAACCCGTAGCATCACCCATCCGGTCGTGTCCTGAGACTTAGATACGCGCGGCTACTATCAGGGTGTCGACACGCCGGGAGGATTTGCTGGATTAGCCTTACCTTAGTTCGGAGTATCTTGAGCACGGGATTCCGAGAATACTCGGGTCTTCCCACCTTGGAGTTGCGACTCCGCGGATCGTGGGCTTGTAATGGGCCAAGTTGGAACACCCCTGCAGGGTTATGAACTTTCGAAAGCCGTGCCCGCGGTTATGTGGCAGATGGGAGCTTGTTAATATCCGGTTGTAGATAACTTGACACATTGTTCCAATACACTAGCAGCGTGTGTACCGTGACTGTCAATTTCCGAATAGGGATTCGGGAGTTGAACACGGTGGGGTTATGTTTGTTGAGATTTAGCTAGGATCACTTCGTGATCATCTCTCAACCGAGGCCTTCTCTTCTCGCACTCTTTCACGTAAGCTAGTGCTAGTTGCTGCTGCAGACACTTATTCTTTTCTTCAACCTTATCCTCACCCAAGGCTTAAATAGTCTTGTTACCCGGGAACGGGATTGCTGAGTCCTCTGTGGCTCACAGTTACTTCACCACACCAGATGCAGGTCCAGTGGTGAGCTATCCAGGTGATGGCACCGAGCTAGACTGGGAGTACGACGAGGAGCGTAGTCGATACTATGTTCGTTATCCTGATGATCAGTAGTGGAGACTTCTACTAGGATTCGATCCGACCTGTGGATTTAAGTTATGTTTGGTATCTTGTCATTTGGATTTTACCCTTAGAGGGCTGTGATGTTTTATTGAATGATGATTGAGACATGTATTGTATTTGTGTGACGTGGCGATTGTAAGCCAACTATGTTTATGTTTTCCATCCCCCTTTTACATGAGTTGTGCAAAGATACCAGACTTGCGATCATTCCAGCATGGGGTTATGTCTCTAAGTCGTGCCTCGACACGTAGGAGATATAGTCCCATCCTGGGCATTACAACCACACACCCCGTTGCCGTGCCCTCGGTCTTCTCCCGCACCGGCCGGCGCCCTCCGCCGCCATCTCCTCCGCCGGCGCCGCCCCTCGTCCACGCCGGCGAACTTCGACGCCGCCTCCCCGCCGTCTCCGGCAGCCACTCCGGCGAGCCGCCGCCGCCGGTCCGGATCCGGTCGGATCGGGACCAGATCCATCGGTCCCCGATCCAAACGGCCACCCCGTCCCGGATCCCTCCGTCCCACACGTCTCCATCAACGTTTGACTTTTTCGGAGGGGTAAAATTCCACTAAGTCCCGGATATGAGTAATTTTTATGCCTCCTTCATCATGTGGTAACTTTGTGTAACACCCCATATGTGATACTTTCCTATTATGGCAATAAAGCTTTCTCATTTTGATCCTTGTCCTTATCCTTGGGGGTTCTTGTCATTTGAGCTCATTTTATTTTTGCATTGCCATGTCATTTATTTTATTTTGCATCCATGCATTGCTTTCATCATCATGGCATCTTAGTTTACTTCTTTTTGTTGTGTGTGTGTGAGGCCTTGTGATGTATGTGAGGTGGCTCTAGCCAACCTTGCCTTTCAACCCTAGACCCCCTCCTTGTTTCCCTCTTCTTCTTCTTCCTTTTTCTTTTCTTTCCTTTCTTTACTCTATTTGGCAAGTCACCTAGCCAAGTCCTTTAATGTTCTTTCTTTTCCTAAAAACCTTGCACCATGTCTACACCCTCTCTGCCAAATATCACCCTATTTGGAATTGATTTGGTTGGGTTTTAAAATGACAAGAGTTTGAACCATATTCAAACTCCTTTTATTTTTCTGCCTCTAAAAATGTCCAAACAAATTTTATTAAATAGGGCATAAATCAAGGAGCTTGGGGATATTTTGTTTTTCCCCTAACTCTTTTTCTTTAAGCATGTGCTTTTATTTTTCTTTTCTGTCTGAAAATAAATGAAAAAGAAAAGGAAGCAGCCACAGTAGCACAGCCCGGCCAGCTTGGGCCTCCTTC
Organism: Secale cereale; assembly: GCA_902687465.1. Lineage (NCBI taxonomy): Eukaryota > Viridiplantae > Streptophyta > Magnoliopsida > Poales > Poaceae > Secale > Secale cereale. Next base: position 868,734,575 of record LR738714.1, on the reverse strand, counting down.
TCCCCTCGGCCCAGCTCCAGCGCGTGCGCCGCAGCCCAGCTCAGCCCGCAGGAGCGTCCCTCTCTCCCTTTTGCACCCGTGCCCCCGCTTACCCCCGCTTGCTCGCGCACACGTGGACTCTCGGGTCCCACACGTCAGCGACTGCTCGCTCAAACTTACCCACCTTTTCTTCCACCTCGAGCGACGCCATGGGGACCGCGAGAGCGTCGCCGTCGTCGCACCGTTGTGCCTCTGGCCCCTCTTTTAAGCCCGCAGCTTGCCCAACCCCTTTCTCTAGGGTTCCCCTTCCTCCTCCCGCCGCCTGGAGAGCCAAGCTCCACCAGATCCGCCGCTCCAGAGAAGTCCCGCACGCATCTGGGAGCGCCAGGTCGTCGCCGGCGTGCCTCCCGTCGACCCCAGCCTCGCCAACCGTGTCCAGCTGCTTCCCTGACGTCGACTACGTCCTCTACGCGGAGCCGATCGCCTCGCCGCCGACGTCTTCTTCCTCTTCTTCCACTCCGGCGCCCATACCTGTTCGAGACTCGCTGTCGTCGACTCCGACCACCTCCGGGCCAGCCGGACACACCTCTGTGTTCGTGGTGAGCGCCTCCACCTCCCCATGCCCTTTTCCCCTTCTTGCGCGCCGTCTAGCACCGAGTTCGTCGAGCACCCGAGCTCGTCGCCGTCGGGCCTCGTCTCCGGCGAGTGTCCCGACCACCGTAGGCTGTCTAGTGCTGCCCGTTCGCTTCAGCTCGTCGCGTAGATGCTGCCTGAGTAGTCGCCGCTCCGCCTAGGCCGTTGCGTCGTCTCGTCGTTGCCCGCCGCCGCTGTTCTGTCAAGTGCTCACTGTCGGCGTTGTAGTGCATGCTAGGTGCTGCGTTTGCTTCGAGTGGGTGTGGCACTCCCCCAGGAGCGCACCGCACCACTCCGCCGTCCCCTTAGGTCGCTGGAGCAGCTCCGACGAGCCCCCTATTTTTCCCTGCTCTGCATTCTTCAGATATGTCTTCAGAGTTAGCACTTGTATTCTGTCAAGATTCGAACGCTAGCGCAGTGGCTTGTGTCTCCGTCAGTTAAGCAGCAGGTCGTGGGTTCGAATCCGTGCGGGGCAGTGGGTTATTTGCCCCCCCCTTTTTATTTTTTCCTGAGAGGCTGACAGGCAGGCCCCACCCGCCAGCCTCACTGTGCACTCCAGCCCCCTCACGCACCCGCGGCAGCCACCTCAGCGCAGCTGGGCCCCTTGTCAGTGGCTCTGGCTAGCGTGGGCGTGGGTAAACCTTGACCCCGCACCTGTTTTCTTTTTCTTTTCTTTTTGCTGCCTTTTTCTTGTTTAATTAATAACTGTTGATATATTCATCTGATGGAAGTAAGTTGTAAATGTAAAGTGCTTAGAATTTCATGTAGAATATGAATATGCTGTTTGTTGTCATGTTTAAAAACAATTAAATTGCTGTTTGAATTTATTCTTGTTTTAAATATGCTTAACTTGGAAAAAATCATAACTAAATATCTACAACTCCAAATTTAACAAACTTTATATGCATTTGGGGTGGAAAAATGTGTAGAATATTTTGGTGCTGTTGTTTAGCATGTTTGACAACTTTATAACATACGCTTTTCAGATCTGTCCGAAATGCAATTAATTAATATTGGGAGTTTCTGGAATTTGTTGTTTATTATTTCCAGCCCATTTAAATGTGCTAGCATGTTGCTGTAATATTAGTTGCACCCTTGCCATGTTAACCAACCCCTTTAAACTGGTTGGATGCTTGTTTGAACAACCTACATAAACTTGTTAGTTGTTCTTTTGTTTGTTTCTTTCATGTGGGTGATCTTGTTGCTTTGATGTTATTGCACTCTTGTGCCCCTAGGCCATGCATCATATCTACTCTTGTCCTTATTCATGCATCATGTGTTTGAGCATTGCATTATGATTGATTGTGTTCCGGTGTTGCATTGTTGTGTTTGGTTAGAGCCCGGTGACGATACAGAGTACGAGGTTCCTACCTAGGTTGAGTTTGAGGAGCAAGGTTACGATCCCTCCGTGAATCAACAGGCAAGATGACCTTACCCAAATATCACTACTATCTTTGCCTATGCTAGATGTCTTGCTCTTTAGATATTGCCTCGATGCCTATGTCTGTTTGTCAGCCTTCCTATTGTTGCCATGAAACTCTCTAACCACCCACCTAGCAAACCGTTGTTTGGCTACGTAAGCATCGCTCAGCCCCTCTTATAGCGTTGTTAGTTGCAGGTGAAGATTTGAAGATTCTTGCTTCATGATGAAGTTATTGTTGGGATATCACAATATATAGAATCTGTTAAACTAAATCATCTATATATTGGTAATGGGTGGAAGGCTAAGCCTCTTGCTTGGTGTTTTGTTCCACTCATGCCACCCTAGGAACCGTTAAACCGGGGTTATGTTCCTTGATTTTGCGTCCCTAACACGGTTGGGGTTTATGGGCCCCCCTCGATAACCCGCTTAGCGCTAAAGCTTTTCCAGCAAGGCCCAACATTGGTTTTACATTTGCCTAATAACTAAAACTTGCATAGGGCGTTGCAAACCCGAGTTCTTAATTAACAATCCTGGGCCAGTGCTCCTCATGAGTATTGGTCCAAACTGGGCAACCTGCGGGGCCACCTCGGGGAAACTCAAGGGCTGGTATACACCCGCAGCTTGTCCCATCCGGTCGTGGCCTGAGACGAGATACGCGCAGCTACTATCAGGGTGTCGGCAAGCCGGGAGGTCTTGCTGATTAGTTTTACCTAGGTCGGAATATCTTGAGCACGGGATTCCGAGAATACTCGGGTCTTCCCACCTTGGAGTAGCGACTCCGCATATCGTGAGCTTGTGATGGGCTAAGTTGGGACACCCCTGCAGGGTTTGATCTTTCGAAAGTCGTGCCCGCGGTTATGTGGCAGATGGGAATTTGTTAATATCCGGTTGTAGACAACTTGACACCATGTTTATAATACAGTACCTGCGTGAGTAACCGTGACGGTCTCTTTCCGAAGGGGTTCGGGAAGTGAACACGGTGGGGTTATGTTTGACGTGAGTAGTTAGGATCACTTCGTGATCACTTTGACGATCGTTGGCACTTATTCTCTTCTCGCTCTAAACCCGTAAGCTAGTGCTAGTGCTGCTGCAACCTTGTTTTAAGACTTTTCCTCACCTAAGGCTTTGATAGTCTTGCTACCCGGGAACAGGATTGCTGAGTCCTTTGTGGCTCACAGATTCTACAAAACACCAGATGCAGGTACCGTTGAGAACTACACAGGTGGTGGTTCAGAGTTGTATTGGGAGTTCGATGAAGAGCGTGGACGATACTACGTGTCTTATCCTGAGGATCAGTAGGGCTCTTACTAGGATGATCGGGACCTTGTGTTGTTTTATTTATGGTATCTTTCATTCGGCTTTTCGTCCGTAGTCGGACTCTGATGTTATTCAGATGATGTATGTTAATGTATTACATTGTGTGACGTGGCGAGTGTAAGCCAACTACTCTTTTACATTTTCATCCCCTCTTTTACATGAGTCGTGCAAAGATACCATACTTGAGATCATTCTAGTATGTGATTATGTCTTTAAGTCGTGCCTCGACACGTGGGAGACATAGTCACATACTGGGCATTACACTTTGTGCTCGGTGCTCCGTTTTGCATGTATGATATATCAAAATGTCCGTCTCGAAGTACTCTACATGTTAGCATCAGTTTCATGCATGATAGGGTTCATCTAGTTATCTTAATCTCCGTTGCAAGACTGCTTCATGATGTTACTGTTTCAGCACTAGTTGTCTGTTAACATTTTGTTGGCTTGTTCGTAAGGTCACAACTTGGTGCATGTTGGTCCAAATGGAGTGTATGATATGTCAAAATGTTCGTCTTGTGATGCTCTTAAAGATGGATGCATTTGCATGCATGTTAGGTTGCATTATGTCATGTTTAACTCTGTTGCAAAAGTGCATGTGGCTGATAAGTTTCTGAACTTGTTATGAGATGATGTTTTGTCTTGTTCGTGTATAGTAATCCATGCGCCATATGAGCTAGGTGTCAACATGAGTTTTAGTAATTGGAATGTTCTCTACATGATAGATTTATTTTCATGTCATGATATGTCTTGAGTTGAGTGCAACAAGCTTGTTCATGCCATCGGGATGTTAAATTTCTGCTAAGGCTGAATCTGTTAATTTTTATGCCATGTTTTCATGATGCCACCGTCTTTGTTGTGCATGGTTAGAGTTGTCCAGTTGGTGTTCCTTGATTTATATGGTATGCTATAGCTATCCATGCTCTTTTTTGCCATGATGAGTTGTTGTAGCTTATTGTTTTCATGCTCTCAAGTTGCTATAAAATGTTTCTGTCAGCCTGTTATCAGCAAGTTCAATTTTGCCATGTAAATAGCTAGTGTTCTATGCATCCTATGACCATGTTCTTGCCATGAGTAGCTTCACAAACATGGCTTCTTGCTGTTGGTTACATTCACATGCCATGCTATGCTTTGAGATGAGTTGCATAAGCTTGCAAACATGCCTACTTGTTGTTGTTGCTGTCATCCCAGATTTTTCACTAAGTCTGGATAAAATTTTGTATTTTTGCCATGAAGTTTGTGACATGTTCTTGTATGTTGTAGAAGTAGCCATGTGGTTGTTCTTGAAGAGCATGTTATGTATGTCATTGCCATGCCTTTTGCTTGCTTGATGGACTGTTGTAGCATATTTAAACTTGGTTACTTAGTGGGCAACTTGCTGTTTTTGGCAGATTGCATCGTGTAGTGTTTTGCTTGTCATTTGCAAACCGTGCATCCGTTTTCCATGATCTTTATATCGATTTCGACCGAAATCTTCTCCTCTATACAGTGGCTTGCTTGGTTACCCAAGATGAAGCCACTTCCATCATCTTCTCCTTAGGTTCGAGAGCATCCTCATGCATACGCATATCATACTTGCATCCCATGACATGTCTTGCATCTTGTTGATTGTGCATTGCACCGTGATTGATCTTATACCGTTGTTGTGCTCTTGTGTTGGGTATAGCCGGGAGCCGATACCGAGTTCGAGGATCTTGTCGAGACTGAGTTTGAGGAGCCGTCTTACCATCCCACAAACGACTTACCGGGCAAGATGACCGTTCCCCGATATCACCTCTATCTTTGCCTTGATAGTTGTCTCGCTCTTTAGCTATGCCTCGATGCCTATTCCTGTTTGTCAGCCTCCTCTTGTTGCCATGAAACACTCTAACCGTCTTCCTAGCAAACAGTTGATTGGCTAAGTACGATTTTGCTCGGCCCCTCTTATAGCGTTGCTAATTGCAGGTGAAGTTTGAAGATTGCTCCATGATTGGACTTGTTTTATTGGGATAACACAATATATATCTTAATTAAACTAATGCACATATATATTGGTAATGGGTGGAAGGCTTGGCCTTCTGCTTGGTGTTTTGTTCCACTCATGCCACCTTAGGACCCGATAAATCGGTGTTATCTTCCTTGATTTTTGCGTTCCTCACACGGTTGGGGTTATGGGACCCCTTTGTTTCTTCGCTTAAAGTAAAGCTTTCCCGAGGAGATCCAACTTTGGTTTTACCTTTTGCCTAACAACTAAAACTTCCATAGGGAGTAATTAACCCGAGTACTTAATCCACCCCCGGGCCAGTGCTCCACATGAGTGTTGGTCCACCTACCTAGCAGTCGGCGGTTCCACCTCCGGGCAACTCGAGGCATTTTTGACTATTGTCCACTTTGCATAGACGGATGAGTCCGTAGATGGAGAGTGCGTGGCTCTGGACACGGATCCGACTCACCGGGAGATCTCCTTGGGCTAGTTTTCCTTTCTTCGAAGAACTTGAGCACGGGATTCCGAGAATACTCGGGTCTTCCCAATTTGGAGTTGCGACTCCGCAGATCGTGAGCTTGTGATGGGCTAAGTTGGGACACCCCTGCAGGGTTTTGAACTTTCGAAAGCCGTGCCCGTAGTTATGTCACAGATGGGAATTTGGTAATATCCGGTTGTAGATAACTTGACACCATATCCTTAAGAATACACTACCTGTGTGAGTAACCGTGATGGTCTCTTTCCGAAAGGCTTCGGGAAGTGAACACGGTGGGGTTATGCATGAACGTGAGTAGCTAGGATCACTTCTTGATCAACTTGGCGACCGTTGGCACATATTCTCATCCCGCTCTAAACTCGTAAGCTAGTTGCTTAGTGCTTGCTGCAAACACTTTATTACCCTTCCACACCTAAGGCTTTGTTAGTTTTGATACCCGGGAATGGGATTGCTGAGTCCTTGTGGCTCACAGTTTACAACACACACCAGATGCAGGTACATCAGAGTACGATGCAGGAGATGGATCAGAACTTCACTGGGAGTTCGATTAAGAGTGTGGTCGTTACTATGTATCGTATCCCGACAATCAGTAGTGGTTCCTACTAGGGGCGATCAGGACTTGTGGTTGTGGTATCTTTTCTCGTTTGGATTTCGTCCGTAGTCGGACCCTGTGTTATTTGGATGAATGTATGCTATTGTATTCATTGTGTGACGTGGCGAGTGTAAGCCAACTATTTCACTTTCATCCCTGAATTTTTACATGAGTTGTGCAAATATACCACGTTTGCGATCATTCTAGAATGCGCTTATGTCTCTAAGTCGTGCCTCGACACATAGGAGATATAGTCGCATCCTGGGATTACAAGTGTTACGATTAGTTTAGCACATGTCAGGTTGTTAGTTACCATGTGCTAATTAGTGCAACATCATTAGATTAACAACCGTCATTAGTGAAGAGTTGTGTCCATCACTGAATAGGTGCCTTTCCTGTATGGATGCAACCTTTCTTTCTTTCTCTCTTGTGTTTGTAACCGACGCCCCTTCGAGGCGCTCCTTCACCATGTATATATGTTCATCATTTCAATGAAATCCATAACTGTTGGTTCATTTTTTATCTATCTCGTTCTCTCCCGATCTTACTTTAACAATCACATTGCAACATCAGTCAACCCTTGCAGTCTCATGCGTCCCATGTTGCAACAACAATAGACTGCATTGCAATGGCGTTCAACTCTCGCAGTGTCCCGTGGTGCAATAGCGACTGACTAAATTGCAATGTCACATGTTCCAACTTGCAGCAACAACAACGAGCCTTGCAACATCGTTGACTAGCCCTTGCAGCATGGTGCGTCGTCTCTGGGTTTACAACAATGCCGCCTAAGACTTGTAGGGACTTGCAGATTGCAACCACATGTCAACAAATTACTCTACCTGCTCCTAAATATAAATCTTTTTAGAGATTTCACTATGGACTACATACAAAGCAAAATGATTGAATCTACACTCTAAAATATGTCTATGTACATATGTATGTAGTTTGTAGTGGAATCTCTAAAAAATTCTTATATTTAGGAATAGAGGGAGTATTAGTTTTGGCTACCAGCTGGGTTCTGTTTTGCTTCTTTTTTGAACACACTACAATCGAAGTTGCTCACGTACACGGGCATACACTCATCCATATGAACACACGCGCACACACACCCTACCCCTAAGCCTAAATAAATTCAGGAATAATGCGACCACCAATGTCAAGTTTAGAACTTGAAACCTAATGCGTTGGGAATACCAGTGTCTTCCTAACCATCCAACCAGAGGTTGGTTGGCGGGTTCCGTTTCGCTAGTAGCTACTCCCTCCGTTCGGAATTAGTTGTCGTAGAAATGGATGTATCTAGACGTATTTTAGTAGTACATACATCCATTTCCGACACAACTAATTCCAAACGGAGGGAGTACGTCATAGTATTACTAGCACATAGTAGCTGGTACCCAGCATGAACTCAGTAGCATCTACTCCCTCCATTCCTAAATATAAGTCATCGCATATTATATATGGAGCAAAATTGTGTGAATCTATACTCTAAAATATGTTTATATACATCCGTATATTTTTTTATTAAAATCACTGCTCCCACCGTAAAGAAATATAAGAGCATTTAGATCACACCTAAATACTTCCTCCTTTCCAAAATAAGTGACTCAAGTTTGCACTAAGTTTGTACTAAAGTTAGTATAAAGGTGAGTCACTTATTTCGGGACCGGAGGGAGCAGCATGTGACGAGGTGGAAGTGAAAAACGATAGTACGGTGACCAGACACGTAAAATGGCAGGTAATAAACCTGGGAACGGTGTGCTCCACGACTGAGATTAAGCGTTTTCCAGGCAACAAACGTAAAGCCAAACTGACTCTGCGTTGGATCGATCGGAGTACTACAACACGTAAACCCGAACTGACTCTCGTTGGATCGGTCGGTGTACAACACCACTACTACTACTACTCCTATACACTGAAACGTGGTTAACTCTAGTACGTCCTATACTACACACGAACGTGGTCGGGTAGGACACAAGTTGGACCACGTACCTAGCTATAGGCTCTCCGCATACATATATACACGGCCACACCCATGGATCGACGTACCCGCTTCCCATAGCCATCGCTCCTTCCACACGTCCGCACGGGCACGCCAACTCGCCTCCTACGCCGCAATCATGAAGCTTCGTCCGGCGGTCGTGTGCCTTCTCCTCGTCGTGCTTCTCTTCGATGGTATACTATCTACTAGTACTACCTCCTCGTTTCTTTTCGATTCAATACTCGTTTGCGAGACCTTCTTCTCTTCTACTCCCTCCGTCCCATAATATAACAACGTTTTTGACACTAGTGTAATGTCAAAAACCTTCTTATATTATGGGACATAGGGAGTACATGCATGCATGCACGCAAGTGCTCACAATACATACATGATCGATCTAACTCTACATGGACAGCCGCTCGCGTGGAGGCTCGAGGCACGCCGTCCGCCAAGGAGTCGTCATCAAAGAACCAGTGGACCAGCATGTTCGTCTTCGGCGACGACTTTGCCGACAACGGCAACCTCCCCAAGCTGCCGAGTGGTCAGCCCCAGTCTGATCTCTCCCGTCAGTGGAGCTACCCCTACGGCTCTTATATCCACTCTCGTGGCTCCGCGGCTGCCGTTCCAACCGGACGCTTCTCCAACAACCGGATTCAGCCAGACTTCATCGGTATGTACTTTATTACTCCCTTCGTCCTATAATAATAAAGTGTTTTTGACACTAATGAAGTATTAATTTAGTATTTAGTTAGCTAGCTTGAATTTGTTTTAGATTATCATCAGGAGTGCATTACGACGTCCATAATTTTACATGCAAGCCCATCTAGTAAAACTAATCGAACATATCCATCACGTTGAACTTGCAGCAAGGATCTTGGGCATGAATGCAGCCCCTCCGGCGTACATGCACACACTAGATCAATCTTGTGATCCAACTGGCATGACCTTCGCTTCCGGTGGCGCCGGCGTGTTCCAAAAGAAGGTGCCAACTCTTGCTGCACAGATCAAGTCTTTCACGAGGCTAATCAAAAGCGGAGTCATCTCAAAAGAGCAGCTTCGTGACTCCATCGCGCTTGTTGCAATCTCCGGCAATGACTACATGAGCGGCGCGGATGTAAAGAACGCCTTCTTGAGTAGCTTCGATGACGTAAGTAGTAGCTAGACTCATCACACGTACAAAATAAACACTATCCAACCATCAATTGATATTATCGATCACCATCTTGCCAACTTAACTTTTCTTGCATGCAGATCGATACTTATATTGGGAACGTGACGACAGAAATTGTGAAGAACATCGTGCAGCTACAAAAGCTAGGTGTGAAAAAGGTGCTAGTAAACAACATGCATCCCATTGGTTGCACGCCTATGAGGACTAGTTCCAACAACTACACCGCATGTGACCTTCTCGGCAACTACGCTGCATCCGTGCATAACAAAAATCTAAAGCAGTTGATGGGTGAAAAGAATAACGCCTACATGTTGGACCTCTACACTGCCTTCACCGACATCATCAATCATGCCCCCAGTAAGTACTTGATTAAATCTGGTTTGTAGTGTATTAGCTTGATTAAACATGTGTTGGGACTACTTATACATACAATTTTCATGTTCATGCAGGTCAAGGGTCGGATCAGTTCAACAAATTCAACAACAACCTGGCCCCATGTTGCGAGGGTTTCTACGATACAGGGTTCTGTGGACAGCAGGATGATACAGGGGAGCCCCTCTATGAATTATGCGAAAATCCAGACCAGCGCTTCTACTGGGACGAGGTGCATCCAACACATGCTGGGTGGAAAGCGGTGATGAAGGCGCTAGAACAACCTTTGAAGGAGTTCCTAGATCGGGACTATGTTCCATGATGCATTGTAGTTCGGACACTATTTTGTTTCATTGCTAGTTAGTTGGTGTGATTTTTTATAGGTTAGCTCTATATATATAGTATGCGTATTTGGGAAGAAGCTTGCGAGTTTTCCTTTCTCTGCCAAACTTTTGGCCTAGTATAGTACTGTTTATATATGAAACATTTAATTTGAATTTGATCCATCTGCACCTGCTACAATCTGGGACGTTGGTTCTTTGCCCTGACTTTGCTGCATGTGCCGTGGCTGCCAACATGGACAGGAGGACCCGTCTCGTTTCCGGAGAAACACATCCTGATCAATCGTTTCATATCTTGCTTGGTGTGTGAAGTTGCGGCAGGCGGGGTGAGGTCGCATCCACAATCAACCAGCCCAGCCTCTCCCTGCCTCGATGGTGTGGTTGGGCCTTAAGGCGTAGCACGCGTCCTTGCTCTGATTGAAGAGCACAACCATCATATCGTTGCATAATTTGGAAGGTGCAAGTCAAGTCAGCTGAAGTGTAGTTTCATAACAAAACGTACCGACCTAGCTACTACTCTCTCCACTCCTACAAAAAGGATACAAACTGGAAGAGAGCTGATAGTATTCTGAAAAAACTTTGAGGGTGAGCAAAAAAATTATCGATACTTTCTGCAAAAAAAAGTATGACGTAATATTATCTTCGCAAACATCTTCTGAGCCGTTGATTTCAGGCGCGAATCTTAGAGCAAGGAGATCAGCCACGTCACATTTTTTTTGTTCAAAAAAACGCGCCGACGAGCACGACGAGGTTGATGGGGTGGGATGTTGCGAACCACGGACAGAGAGATCTGATGCAATTGTGACAAGGGGAGAGCTGCAACCAACAGGTCAGAGGAGGGGGAGCTGTAATGGCGGCTGTTGCGAGCTACAACCTGGCCGGGGGGCGGGGAGGGGGGGGGGGCGGCCATGTCGGTGTGCTGAAACCTCAGGGGTGCGGATACATGCGGCGAGTCATCAATGGGCACAGCCGAACGGGCGCGACAATCGACGGCTCAAAGTCGTTGCTCTATATGTGCGCACGCGCGTGTGTGTGTGTTTGGACGAAGGAAAGGGACAGGAGCAAGATAGAGATCAGACGGCTCACACGAAGTGCATCTAACCACTGGGTGCCAATCGGCCGAAAGTTTGGCCCGGCCAGCGGGCGCCTAGCACTCGCCTAAACTTGGGTATGGGCGGAGAAAAAAAGACCCGGATGAGTACGTGAGGAGCATTCACGGGTGAGGAGGGGAAGCGGACGTAGGGACGGCGGAATCTTGAGGATGAATTTGGAACTTCAACGAGATTAGGTCCGTGAAAGATATGCGCATGCGCATGCGCCTTACCCTCCAAGTTGATCGTCAGAGGTAAGAAGTTTAAGGGAAGTTAACAGGAGCAGGACACTAAGGTACACGTGAATTCTCGCTCCTATAAATATAGCCCTACGTCCACGCCACGATCCCATCCCTTCCCCATCTCCCTCCCTCCATCATCTGCTTCCTCACCGGGCGCCGGACGGCTGCCCTCGCAGGCTTCGTGGCAATGAAGCTTCCACCGGCTGCTGTCTGTCTTCTCCTCATCCTCGTCTTCTTTGATGGTACATACGCATTGCCACAATGTCCGCGATATTACAACATCACTTCAATCCTGTCCTGTTCTTCATGTTCTTCCAGCATGCACGCACGCACGCACCTACTAACATGATCGATCTATATATGTTACAGCGGCTCGCGTGGAGGCCCGAGGCACGCCTTCTGCCCAATGGTCCAGCATGTTCGTCTTCGGCGACGACTTTGTCGACAACGGCAACCGTCCCAACATCACCGGCGAAAAGGCATCCCGCCAATGGAGCTACCCCTACGGCTCCTATCGCAACTCTCATTATTCTACATCTCCTGTTCTGACCGGACGCTTCTCCAACTACAGGATGCAATCAGATTTTATCGGTACGTGTACTCACATATTATTCAAGTATTTAGATAGCTAGCAAATTTTGTTATACATCTATTCAGGTGCATCCAAAATAATCGTTCCTATCCACGTACTGCCTTGTCCTTGCAGCAAGGATGTTGGGTCTGCATGAAGCCCCTCCAGCGTACGCGCTCACAGAAGATCAATCTTGTGACCCATCTGGCATGACCTTCGCTTCTGGCGGCGCTGGTGTCTTCAAGGTGACTGCGAAGAGAAAAGTGCCCACCCTTGCTGCACAGGTTCAAGCTTTCAAGAGGCTAGTCAACGACGGGGTCATCCCGACACGACAGCTTCACCACTCTGTCGCCCTCATCGCCATCTCCGGCAATGACTACATGAGCGGCTCTGACGCCAATAATCGCTTCTACACAAGCTTCGATGATGTAAGTACTAGCTAGCAATACTCACACATACAAATTACACCATCACTCGATATAGCGACCTCCACCTTGCTAATTAACTTCCCCTGCATGCATGCAGCTCGATACTTACGTTGGAAACGTGGCGACTGAGATCCTCGATAATGTGGTACAACTGCAGAGGCTTGGTGTGAGAAAGGTTCTAGTAAACAACTTGCATCCAATTGGTTGCACACCTTTGCATACTAGTTCGAGCAACTACACCACGTGCGACCTTCTCGGCAACTATGGCGCATCCGTGCACAATAAGTATCTCAAGCAAATGATCGAAGATAGGGACAACGTTCACATACTGGACCTCTACACTGCCTTCACTGACATCGTCAATCACGCCCCTGGTAAATATACATATATCCGTGTGGACATTGTAAGCTAAATCTGGTTTCTAATGTATGAATTCGATTCTGTAACTATGCATAATATTTTTTGTGCACGCAGGTGGAGGGTCGGATCAGTCCAAGAATTTCAAGCAGAAGCTGACCCCGTGCTGCGAGAGTACCAATGAGGGAGGGTACTGTGGAGAGCGTAGCCATTCGGGGAAGCGCCTATACGACCTATGCGATAACCCTGACAAGATGTTCTACTGGGACCAGACACACCCAACACATGCTGGGTGGGAGGCTGTAATGAAGGCGCTGCGACAGCCTTTGATGGAGTTTCTCGATGAGGACTACGTTGCATGATGCAGCAGCTTGTTGGCTAGCTAGTTGGCGCAATATCTTTTAGGTTAGCTTTATAAATAGCATTCGTGTCCAAGAAGAAGGTTGTGTTTTCGTGCAGTTTTAGTCTAGTACAGTACTCTTTATTATACATGAAACATGAACGGGTGTTAATTTGCTTATTCTTTTATGCCTTATACTATATTTATCGAGATGGAAAAGTTGGTCGTATATGTGGGCTTTATTTGAGTGAGATATAGAAGTAGCGTGCATGCATATGACATGGGTTTGAGGTCATGAGAGGCTCAGTAAGCTTACTATCTAATCGGTGCGCCCGTTCGTCTGCCTATGTCGTCGTGCATGTTGGTGTTGCTATTCTACGGCATGGCGCACGGGTTAACTAAGACCATGTTCGTCGAGAACCAGAAAAGAAGGTGTATGACTGACCATTGGTGATTGGTGTAGGCCTTGTGCAGATGGTTTGATAGGTAGGAGGAGGTCCCGTAAAAAAATTAGTTCTTTTGCATGAACTACCACATCTTCTGACCCCGTTTTCCTTATATCTGACGTAGTTTTTTGTTTGTCTGCAAAATATGGTGACTTCCTTCCCGAACTGATTGGTATCAAACCCTTCAACCCCACATCGATTGCTTTCTTGCAAGAATCAAAACTCAACAAAATCGTCTAGAAAATTAAAGCACCTCTAAAGAACAAGGTTTTTATGTGATTTATTCACAAGAAAGTGATCTTGACAGAAGATAACCTCGCAAAACATCGTTGGGAGGATAACAAACGGTATTGTGTTGTTTTTCCGATTGTAGTGAATCGACTCAACACCTTTTTCTTGAAGCGGTAATACCATCAGGAATCATAGAACTTGCACCATATGTATATAATTTGGTGCTAGAACTTTAAAAATATGGTTTCGTGGTCAGATAACTTGACTCAAGTGTGCGGATACGGTCACACAACGCGTTTGCGGGCGTATCCATGTGGTATGGCCCCACTTGTCAACGAGTGACGACATTGGACTGTGATGTATTTTTTACACATAACACTCTCATATTTTTTTATTTGCTGAAAAAGTCAACCACAGCGATGAATTTTTACACAACAACCCCTGACATTTTTTATTTACAAAAAAACTCGACCACAGTAGTGCACATATATGCGAAAATTAGCACCATATTTTATTTACAGAAAAAACCCGACCACAGTAGTGCACATAAATGCGAAGTAGGTCTAGCCACCAGGCACTTCTGGTCGACTTGTGAACTCTATGTACAGGAAAACTGTGTGGAGTTTAATCAAGTTTTGGATACTAAGGCCCATTTCGTGTGCGCTACTCTTTCTAAGATATTCTACAAAACCGTATTTTTAAAGTTTTAGCATCAGACTGAACACGTGACGCAAGTTCTGTGACTCCCGGTGATATTACCTCAAAAAATACAAAGAGACAAGATACAGATGTCAATCTCTTCATTTAATAAACTATTTTTGAAGTACATTAGGAAGGTACTACCTCTGTCACATAACTTTGTCAACGTTTTATTAGTACAATATAATTCGTTTATTTTATTTCACTCTAGAAGTTAGTGAGATTATTGATCTGTCATCCAAATCTTTCCCTCCAGTGTCACCGGAACATAATAATAATGGCAAAAGGCACCTGCTTTGTACAACAATGGTTTTCTTTGTTCCTGGGGCACAAGTTTTAAGTCGATTTTTATTTTCTTAGGGAATTATTTTTGAAAGGCAGAAAATGAATTAAAAATCAAGAATTTTAAAATACTCATGAATTTGGAAGAATATTCGCATATTTGAAAAATATATCATGTATTTAAAAGATATCCATACATTTAAATATTCTTCACGTATATTTTAAAATGACCATGACTTAAAAAAATCGTGAAGTTTAGAAAATATTCTTGAATATTAAAATTTTCTAATGATATTTATCACGAATTTGAAAATATTCACGAATTTATTTATTTTGGAAAAAGAATAAACCTGAAAAAGGGAGAAAACAAACAGTAAAACAAAAAACTTAAATGAAACAAAAAATAATGGCACAAGAACCCAAACAACGAAAAAAAGAAAACCCAAAAACGTAAAGCAAAATACGAAACACACCCTGCTGCACCCAAGAAAGAACTGCACAAGGAACCCCCAAAACGAAAAATATGGTACTCCCTCCATTCCCTTATACAAGGCCAATACGAAAAATACAATTTTCATCTATACAAGGCCACTAACTGTAATCGAGGTAAAAATTAATGATGTTTTCTCGTACTACAAACTGTTTTAATACTTGCATGCATGTAATCATAATGACACTGTAGTACTTTCTTTTAATTCCTTCCTTGCATGCATGTGGGCGTATTAATGATCCCAGTTTACAAAAAGAAAAATGGACTTGCAAAGCAGTCATTAAATTTTACCTTGGTACCTGTAATTTGAGTTTGTGGCCTTGTATAAGGGAATGGAGGGAGTACTCTGGTCGCACTTGTTCAATACTCCCCTGCTGCACTATGCGTGCCGTGGAATAGGATGGATTCCCCAAGAATCCTATCTGCGGCAAACATTGTGGTTGAATTGCACAAGGACGGCCCAGCGCCCGACGAATGTGCGAGCATCCATGTTTTGGGAACCTTCTCTAAGGTTCATGGCCTGTTTTTGGAACCTTCTAGAAGATTTCCGAACGGGTTTTTTATTTTTATTTTTTTATTTTTCTGTTTCTATTTTATTTTCTTCCCTTTTTGTCCTTCTAATCTAAAAATGTCCAAAATCATAAAAAGTTCATCATGTTTTAAAAAAACACATTTTTAATTTTACTTATCATTCAAAAAATTTGTTTCAAAAAAAATTCAAGCCTTTCAACATATTTAAATATTCTAAATTTTTTCCTATTTTCAAAAAGTTAACAAATCTATAAATTGTTTGCATTTAAAAATGTATGTTTTTACTAAATAAATGTTCCTGTTTTCTTAATTTGTTCCCAAATTAAAAAGGTTTGGTAACTTTAGATGAATGTTTGGTTTAAATAAATTAGTTGGAGTTTAAAATATTGTTCCCGTTTTCAAATTGTGTTCACATATTAAAAAATGTTTGCTTTGTTCAAAAACAATCTGGATAAATCAGATATTCTAGTTTTTTTCCTTCTTAGAAAACAATTCGGGTATTTTGAAAGTTGTTCGAGTTTTCATCCAAAATTAGCAATACAAAACCGACCAGAAAACCTTCCGCTATAGTGCCGATCTGCTACAAGATGCTGCCTTAGTGCATTCATCGGTTGCTACAGTGCTCTCTCGCCCCGGCATCACTGCAATTTGTTAATGGGCCGGCCACCCAGATGACACTCTGTGTGGCGGCCTCATAGAAGGTCCCAAGATTCCCGGCTTGGTTGGAGATTTATGAGTATAGGTTTGGTATAAATTACACACGCACATCCCACTCTAATAGGGCCTTACAGTAACAAGGGGGTCGAGAACGAGAGTTCCTCCGCCCTGAAAAACCTAGCTGCCACCACCACCTTCGTCTCTGCCATAGGTCGGTTCCCCCTCCTCGGGCCAGCCTAGTTGGTATCGGGAGGGATGTAGAACCCGATCTATGTGTGGAGTTCTTAATAAAAGTAGTGTTTTCATTAGATTGGGTTAGGGTCTTCGTCGTCGTGTTCTTCATCGTTGGAGATGACATCATCTACAATAAGTAATCTTCGGCCCTTCTTTCGACGATGAGATCTCCTTCCCAACGTCGGTGGTGGCGTTGGAAGAATAAATTTGTCAAGTACAAGATTGTGTGATGGAAGAAGAGTTTGAAGAATTCGAAGATTTGCTTGTTTATTTTAGACTTTATTTTGTAGTAGCTGCAGTAAGCTCATGTATCTCTACCATGTACTATTAGACTTTATTTGTACTCGATGTATTAAGCTCATGTATCTCTACCATGTACTATTCACCACTATAGAATATATCATGGTATTGAGAGAGGGCAACTCCTGCACGCATGTCATATGCAGCCACTTTTCGACACAAAAATGCATTTTAAGCACGTTTTAATATGTCAAAAAAAATTAAAAGAAATTTTTACAAATACATGTTCGCCAATGTGTGTGCGTGGCACAAAGTTCTATGAAAAAAATTATTTTGTCTCTGCAAAAAAGACAAATTTCAGTGCTTTTAAATGGCGTTCCACGACACATTTTTGGTCTTCATTGCACAGGCCGCAAAAAAGGTATTTTTTCGTGGAACTTTATGCACACACATAAAACACGAAGATGTACTTGTGCAACCATTTTCATATCTTTTTAGCATTTAGAACTGTGTTTTTCAAAACGGGTTCATATGAACGCGGATTCATTCATGCACTTGCCATGGTATTGATTGTCAAAATAGGCCGGGTCACATGTTTCGAGGTATTTTTACGTGGAACTTTATGCACTCACATAAAATATGGAGACCTACTTGTGCAAACTTTTTTCAGATTTTTTTACCATTTAAAATTGTGATTTCCGAAGTGGGTTCTTATGTACTCGGGTTTGTCGGTGCATTTCCCATGGTATTGATTGTCAAAAAAAGGCTGGGCCACATGTGACTCCAGCCTACCCATAGGTCGAACTCGCAGTCCACTGCATCAATTGAGTGTGCAGGTGCGACAAAAGAGGTACACTCTCCTTCCTTTTGTTAGCAAGAAAATTCTCACTCCACTACGGAGTAGTAAGATTTCGTTGTGTCTGTGCATGCATGGCATGGCCTTGGATCTCTACTGTAGTTCTCAGCTCTGAATCATGAGAGCATCTGGGAATCTTTGCTTTACTGACGTTTCGTTGCGGCCTCAAAAGCGGTGGCTTGAGCACTCAAAAGGAAAGCCAGCAAAGCCATACGCATTGCATGCATGCAATGCATAACCTGGGAAAGTGGGAAACCCCCATGGCCCTTTCTGCTTTGTCCTCGCTTTGCCGCCATGGTTTGCATTGCATTTGCATGTACTGAGATGTACCCAGTACCCTGATCCTGCGGATCGAAGCTGGCAATCACAGGGTGTCCGCAGTTAAAGCTAGCCATGGATCCGCTGCTGCATGCTCAGAGCTCACCTGCCGTGGAGATCATATCAGTCCTTGAGTCAGCGCCGCTGCCCCGTTGATCGTATTTGAAAAATCTGACCTGATAGTGGTAGTACTAGATCTCGCATATCTGCACTGCATGGCGACACCCAGCAGAATCTACTCGTCATAAAATGCGCTCCTTTGATAAAGTAGTATAATAATACACCAGCAATCCGCTCCGTGGTGCTGCATGTCTTGAACTCCTAGTAAAGTTTCAGTGGCATGCATGCATGGCGAATCTCCTCGGAAGGCGAGCGAGAGCGAGAGAGAGATGCGGTGGAAAGCTCGGCTAGAGGTTTTTGTTTTGAAGAAAGCTGGATGTGGAAAGAAGATCACTTGATTTACTACATCCTAAACAAACCAATCAACCTGGGGACTCGCACAGAATCAACCAAATGGTGCTAATTAACTGAAACCTCGTGCGATCCACGCAGGAGGAAGGATACGGTCTCGCTCGCTGCTTGCTCCACATAAAGCTGACGCACTGTGCACTGTCTTTCTGCAATATTCTGCCTAACCCAATGCTTTTACGTCCATAGCTACGTAGTTATCTTAGCAGCTAGCAACGTGATTCTGCCTAAGCCAATACCTTTTGAGATTTCCTCCCTAGTTATCATCTTAGCAGCAGCGTGATTCTGCCTTGCCCAATAGCAATGGCGCCATCATCATCTCTCTCTCTACTATCTACTTGTCTCTTTTCGTTGTCAAAGCCGCCTTACGAAAAGCAAGGGGGCAGCCTAAGCCTTGGGAACCTTGCATGCGTGCATGGCAATATGGGCTCGGCATGGCGGAGCATGCAGGAGCCGAGATAGATCCGCCTCGTGCCAAGAGCAGTCAAGCCAAGTGTTGGTCCAGCCCATGTTAGCATGTAAATATAAACAAGAAAAACGAATTAACAGTCCTACTACTCCTTTTAACAACTTGTAGGATACTGTTGCATTCCAGTGTGTTTGGCTATTGCTATGGCTGCATGGGAACCAGCTGAGAGAATCCGATGATGCACAGGGGTTTCTTCCTTTTGTGCAGCAATCCTGCATGGTCACCCCTCCTTTTAAGCGAAGGAGAGGATCTCCTCTGTTTGGACCTGTTCTACTTCTTTTGCATCCTATGTCTGCTCCTAGTGAAAGTGTACCTTGGTGATGTGGTCCAAATATTACCGGTAGCTACTTCCAATACAGTGATCACTTGTAGAGGAGATTTAAGAAAATGGGCAGGGAAAACTTCCGTCCTGATTTATTGGCCCCTTCGCATTTTGTGTCAAATTTTGACTATAAAATTAACTAACAAAAAGTTATTGCATGGCTCGAGAATTATATCATTGCATTCGTATTTAACATAGTTGTCGAATATATAATTTTACCTACGTGCAACTTATATTTTATTACTCCCTCCGTTCACTTTTGTAAGACCTTTTAGACATTTAAGACATCACCTAATACAGTTTAATTTCAGTTGTACTAAAGTACTTACAAAAATGAACAGAGAGATAGTTAAAATCATGGTCAAAATATGACCCTAAATACAACGAGGACTAATAAACTAGGACGGGGTAGTATATTAGTGATCTAAATGATCTTATAGTTATTTACACAGGGGGTACTATGCATTTGTTAAAAAAAAATGAATAGCAGGCCGTAACGACGAAGGGCACAACAGCATTTTTAACATGGTCCCACAAAACGGTATGTATATAGTATACAATTTAGGGATTTTAATGGGATATAGCGTGATTTAACGGTGCTATAGCCCTGATTAGTTTATTTTATGGCTGCCGCTATTTGCCATAGTTCACTATTTTAGACTTTGATTATTCATAGATATGTACCATTAATTGGTGCTTTCTCAACTTGAAAATCGCCCATATTAGACGCGACCTATCGAAATCCTAGGCGGAGTTCAGTCCAAAAAATAATAATGGACGTAGAGAAAGCAAATGGAACCTACAACTATGTGTGCCCAGTAAAAAAAATGGTAGCCCAGATGTTTCGATGACTCTAGTATGTTTGTAACATGGACGTACGTTAGCTTTTCGCTCCTTAGTGTCGAGGAAATGTGAAACAATTCATGAAATAGTTGATTGGTGTGAAATATTAACTTGCAAGAATTTATCCAAGCATGTCGAATACTACCGGCTGTTCCATGCACGAAATTACATGAACCAAGTTTCCGAATTGTTTCAGAATCAGAGTACATGGTTTTGCATTTGACGCTTTAGTGGGAGGCAGCGCCATAGTTGAGAATTCATGATGGACCTTTTTTTTTGTGAATAATTCATGATGGGCCTCTTTCTCTACCTTTCACGGAGAAAGCTCAGTATGGTGAATCATGAACAAAATAGGAACCCACACGTCTAATCCATTAGTCCACGATGAGTAGCACATCTGCCTTCCACGTCCCACTTATGAGCTAGCCCATGGACAAAACGACAAGATACTTTCATATTCTCATAACAGTTATGTCCTCTAAAAAACTTGGAAAAAAATCCTTGCAAAAATCCAGACACTATTTTCGGGATATTGCCCCTGCCAGAATTATTCTTTATGCAATGCCCAAGAGCACTAGAGCAATAGTCAGGTCAAGAAAAGGAGGCCAGCTGCCCCATTCACGTAGGACTATAGGTGCCAAATTATGCGTGGCTTTAGTGGTCTTGTCCTAAGTCAACTTGTGTGTATTCGTGTCATACTACTATGCATATATGCATGCATGATTACATTGTCATTGCTAAAAAGCTGGCTAGGTCCTAGGTGACAAGTAGAGGCAAACAGGGCCACAAATTTCGACCAGAAGATGTGGGACTTTATATACGTGTATCGCAAAGAAATGTTATTTGAGGCGCTTTTAAATTTTATTTTGTGTTGGAAAAAATATGTGCACCAATTATGAGTGACACTGTCACAAGAGAAAAAAAAGCAGAATAAAAATGGCAGGGCAGTCATGATCTCCCTTTTGTCCCTGTCGACAAGGCCAAGATTCGGATGGCTGCGGGCACAAAGAAATTAGGAAATATTTTTCTAGGCAAGTAATTGTCATGTCGAATGTGTGGGTGTGTTGTACTTTTCTAAACTTAATTATTTCCTTATTTAATAGGTGAGGCAAATTTTATGCCCCCGTTTCAAAAGAAGAGATAGCAGTCTATAGTCTGTAGGGGCCAAGACAATGCTTCCTTGCTTATCGAACAAGTGTTAACAGTTGATTGATGTGATGGAGGTAGAACTGCTAGTGATGTCTCTCTCCCAAAAGACGATAAAACAGCTATGTGAGGTAAACGAATTACAGCTGAGCAATTGACAGAATTATGTGCGCAAACCAATGCTAACTATGTTGCAAGAAAGGTAGAGGTTCAAAGCATGGGCGGTACGCCAAGGCAAGTAGACCGAAATCCATCTGCATCTACTACTAATCATCCACCTTGAGATATCTATCCAGAACATCTCGCTGGTATTAAGTTGCGAGTCCCACCCATAGTGTAAACTCAAAGCAACAGACAACTGCATTAAAAGAACTTTGCATAAAGTAAACAATCCTTGCACCCGCGGGCACAAGCACCGTTGTTTTCCCCCTTGTGGCAACAGCACATCCCCTAGACTCATGTTTCTGTCACTCAAGCTAGTCATCGAGAGGCATGAACCCACAATCAAGCATAACGTTCCCTCTTGGAGTCACTACCTACTACTTGGCCAAAGCAATAAATAGCAACGGAGAACATGCAAAAATTACTTATGAACATAAATATAGAAGAGGTGAATCAAATATATTACTCAAACACAATCTGAACATAATCTCACAATCCATCGGATCCCAGCAAACTCAACATAGCAACAGCATAAGGATTACATATGTGCCTCGATCATGTAGGGCAGCTCACGAGGTCTAATTAGTGAAGCACAAGAAGGGGAGGAGAACATCACATAGCTACTGGTCATGGACCCATGGTCCAAGGGAGACTACTCACAACTCATCCGGGAGGCGTCCATGGTGGTGGAGAGGCTCCCGATGGTGATCCTCCCCTCCGGCAGGGTGCCGGGAAGAGTTCTCCTGGTGCTCCCGATCTTGGAAGCGCGGCGGCGGCGGAATAGAGATGAGATCGCGAAAAAGGGTTCCCGTTGTTGGGGAACGTTGCATGGGAAACAAAAATTTTTCCTACCGTTCACCAAGATCAATCTAGTAGAAGCAACTACGAGAGGGGAGTGTGATCTACGTACCCTTGTAGATCGCTAAGCGGAAGCGTTATGAACGCGGATGATGGAGTCATACTCGTCGCGATTCAGATCGCCGAAGACCTAGCACCGAAGCAACGGTGCCTCCGCGTTCTTCACACGTACGGCTCGGGGACGTCTCCTCCTTCTTGATCCAGCAAGGGGTGGAGGAGAGGTTGATGGAGAACCGGCAGCACGACGGCGTGGTGGTGATGGTGGAGAAGAACTCCAGCAGGGCTTCGCCTAAGCACTGCGGGAGGAGAAGATGTAACGGGAGAGGGAGGGCAGCACCGAGGCACAAACTGTGTTGGCTGCCCTCCCTTTGCCCCACTATATATAGGGAGGGTGGAGAGGTGAGGGCGCCCTAGGGTTTCCCCCTAGGGGCCGGCGGCCAGGGCAAGGGGAGGGGGCGGCGGCCAGGGCAGGGGGAGGCGCCCAGGCCCTAGGGTTTCCCCCCCTAGGTGCCTTGCCCCCCAAGGCCAAGGGGTGCGGCCAGCCCTAGGGGGTCCCACCCCCTTAGCCGCATGGGGAGAGGGCCCAGGGGGGGCGCACAGCCCCCTGAGGGCTGTGGTGTCCCCCTTTGTGGCCCAATAGGCCCAGAACAACTTCCGGACCCCCCGAAAACCTTCCCGGTACTCTGCCGATTTCCCGATGCTCCCCGGAACACTTCCGGTACTCCGAAACCTTTCATCCTATATATCAATCTTCGTCTCCGGACCATTCCGGAGACCCTCGTCATGTCCGGGATCTCATCCGGGACTCCGAACAACCTTCGGTAACCATGCACTCTTCTCACTAACAACCCTAGCGTCACCGAACGTTAAGTGTGTAGACCCTGCGGGTTCGGAAACCATGTAGACATGACCGAGACACTCCCAGGTCAATAACCAATAGCGGGATCTGGATACCCATATTGGCTCCTACATGTTTCTCGATGATCTCA
>LR738714.1:868670060-868706019 GCA_902687465.1 Secale cereale | reverse complement strand
GCCGGTAACATATTTTCTTAGTGTAGCCGGTAATATTTTTGTTAGTGTAGCCGGTAATTTTTTTGTTAGTGTAGCCGGTAACATATTTTGTTAGTGTAGCCGGTAATATTTTTGTTAGTGTAGCCGGTAATTTTTTTGTTAGTGTAGCCGGTAACATATTTTGTTAGTGTAGCCGGTCATTTTTTTCATTGCGATTATTGAGAAGGTGGCAATGTCTGACAGGTGAAAATGTCTGAATCAATAAATTTGACAGTTTACTACGGCCCTGGTAATGTTCGATATAATGAGTTGGGGGTTGATCTTAGCGAGTTTAAAAATGGCGTCATGACACTTTCAGACCCGAACAGACTGGACATTAGACAGTTGAAGTACTGGTTGACTACTAGTTTTGGGTTGAATCCTGAAGTATGTTCCGTCAACATTCATGCATTGTGGACCAAATCCTGTAAAAAATGTGAAGTGGGAGTTGATGCCGGTAAATAGGAGCCAGCATTGGTTGACTCTGTTAAGTCGTTGCCGAGACCGAAGAATCCACCCATATGTTCTAGTGCAACCTGTGGCGAAGGAGGAGAATACTGTACAACTTCACGTGGGGTATGAACCCGGCCAAGGTAGTCAAGTGGCTAACGAGAATTATTTATCCGGGTCACAGCCACCGGATGTGGATGCTATCCAAGTCGAGAAAGAGTCAGAGTTCGTGTCCGACAATGTTTGTGGTCATAATACTGGGCAGAGTAGTCGGTCGATTATATTGGCGGAGGATCTGGATTCTGATGTGGATGAGGAAGAGGAGGAAATGCAGAGGGTGATGGAGGAAGAGGATGAGGATGGATTGGCTGAGGATCTGGATTCTGAAAATTCCGAGGATGAAGTGGAGGTACCGATTCCTTCTGCATGGGATCAGGACATATCCACCGGCCTTACGGTCAACGATGTCCATGAGACTCCATGGCAGTATAATATGAACCAAGTCCAGATAGGGGCTATGTTTGATACAAAGAAAAAATTGAAGTATGCGGTGACAAAGTGGGCTATGTCTACGCAAAGGGTTTTTCGGACACACATATCAAGTCCAACAAACTATACCGTGAAGTGTGTTGAAAAAGGCTGTCCTGCGAAGGTGCACGGGCACGTGCCGAAGTATAACATCCACTGGGTTGTCACCAATGTGATCCCACATAATTGTGTGAGGAGAAACCTATTGGTTCGTCATCCAAATCTGACTTCAACTCTCATTGCGCAACTCATGTATACTGAGATAGTGGAGAAGAAAGATATGGAAGCAAAACACATCCAGACAGCAGTGAAGGTCAGATGGAAATATGACATTCCTTATGGGAAGGCTTGGAGGGCTAAGCAGAAGGCTATGGAGGAAAGGTTTGGGACGTTCTTCGACTCATATGATAATGTTGTCCGTCTCCTTGCCATACTAAAGGAGAGGAATCCCGGCACTTATGTAAACATACAGCACACGAGGTTGGAGAGTATACCTGATTTCAAGGTGTTGAAACGAGTATTCTTCTCTTTCGCTATGTGCATCGAAGCTTTCCGGCATTGTCCTCCTGTGATGTTTGTGGATGGTACATTCCTGACTGGTCAGTACAAAGGGCAAATCCTGACCGCAATTGGTGTGGACGGGAACAATCAAATCATCCCACTTGCCATGGCATTTGTGGAGGGTGAGAACTTTCCAAGCTGGGTATGGTTCTTCCGGCAAGTGAAAATTGCGATCGTGAAGGACCGACCAAACGTGTGTGTCATTCATGACAGACATGCTGGTATATTGAAGGCAGTGAAGACACTAAGGAATCCAGCAGAAGATGAACGAACACCTTGGAAGGACTTGCAGAGCCGGTGGTGCATGCGCCATCTAGGGGCAAATTTTTTCTCACAGTTTAAGAACAAGCGGTTGATGAACTTGTTCAAAAAATTATGCAAGCAGAACCAGCACCGTAAGTACCATTTTATTTGGTCAAAACTTGATGAGTTTACTAAGAAGCAGGTTACTGCCAGGAAGAAAATGGAAGCAGACCAGGTTAAATTAGCAACACTCATGGCAGAGCTAGAGGAGCCTGTAGGTCTTTGTGACTTGCCAGGAATTGACCCTCCTAATACTAAGAGAAAGAAGGGGAGGGCAATAAAGAGTTTTTCTCAGTGGATAGAGAAAGAGCCTCCCGTAAATTGGTCTTTGCTGCATGACACCCATGGAGCTAGGTATGGCCACATGACAAGCAACCTTGCAGAGGTGTATAACTTTGTACTTAGAGGGAATAGAGCATTGCCACTCACAGCTATTGTGGAGGCTGTATTCCATGGCACTTTGAGATATTTCAGAGAAAGACATGAGTTAGCAAAGAAGCATATTGAAGATAATCAAAACACACCTTATTGTAGCCGAGTCATGGGGTACATGGCAAAGAAGATAGAGAAAGCAAAGAAGCACACTGTCAGACTCATAGGTAATCAGGAAATGAGGTATGAGGTTCAGCTTCCTACTGATGGTTTTGGTTCTGCAAATGAGGTGAAGACGCACGAGGTAAAAATAGGGAATGAACTTTATCCATCTTGTGAGTGTACATGCAACAAACCGGAGTTGCTGCACCTACCTTGGTCACATGTGTTGGCTGCATGTGGCCAGATTAAGTTGGACGCTATCTCCTTCGTGTCCCCGTACTATTTAAAAGAAGCAGTACTCAATGTCTGGACAGGTGAGATGACTGGGTTTAGAGTCGTCGGCAATTTCAACAAGGTAAACGACGGGGATAGAGTATACATCCCGGATCCAGGACTTCGGCGAACAAGCAGGGGCAGACGTAAGGTAAAACGCATCCGAAACGATATGGACCAATCTGAAGCTGGTGGAGCAACCAGACAATGTTTGCTATGTGCGGCTTATGGGCATAGGATGAAATATTGTCCTGAACTGAAGAAAGACGGTGCTTCCACATCGACGAGTGCTTCCACATCGACGACAGTAGCAGCACGTGGTGGTCGTGGCAGTCGTGGTGCTCGTGGCAGTCGAGGTCGAAGGGGCGGACGAGGAAGGAATAACTCAGAAGCTATATAATGTGCTGCCAAGTGGTTTAGTTTGTAATATGTCAGACTATGTTTTAATTAGTAATATGTCGGACTATGTTTTAATTAGTAATATGTCGGACTATGTTTTAATTAGTAATAAGTGCGGACTATGTTTTAGTTTGTAATATGTCGGAGAACGTTTGAATTTGTAATATGTCGGAAGGACTATGTTTTAATTTGCACCTGAGATTTTTTATTCGAACTGCAGATATGGCTTCGTATCCGTTGCTGAATGGTATTATTGATAGAGGGCACCGGGCCGCACTTATGGCAGAGGGCAAGCACTTAGACGTGTTGGTAACTCGCACCCCAAAGACTAACTGGATGATACACTCTGCATGGGTTGATAGGTATGTGTCGGTATAATGACTTAGTATGTCTGACATACTTTTGATAGCCGCTAACTGCATGCTACATTCTCTTTATTTTGTAGGTTAAGTTGGGCTGGACTTCTACCCTTGGCACGACTGGTTGAGGGAATATTGGATGAGTGGGTTGATGGTCCGGACTTAGATGAGGAAGGTGAACCTATACAGTTACACAAGAAGCATATTGCACGCTTCTCTTACGACAGGTCACTCCTTACCTGCTTAGTAGATAGATGGAGACCAGAGACACATACGTTTCACTTTCCCTGGGGAGAGATGGTGCCTACTTTACAGGATGTGTCTTACTTGTTGGGATTACCTCTGGCTGGTGCTGCCATAGGTCCTATAGAATTAGATCCTGGTTGGCACGCATCGATGCAGAACCGTTTTTTGGCTGCGGTGCCAACTGCTAAGTGCCTAGGCGACGATAAACACGGCCCTCATTTTAGGTGGTTGGCCCAGTTTCAGGTAACCTTCACGGCTAGTTTAAAAAATGTTTTTTTCATTGTTGTCCTCATTGCATAGTTCATAGAATCATTTGCTTTCTATGTAGATTGTAGCCCTAGGATATCATGGTGTTGAGCTCTCAGAGGCACAGATTGATCGATCTCTAGAGGCATATGTTTTGTGGTTGTTCGGCAAGACGATGTTCACGGACAACCACGTGACCACCGTCGATGCACGACTCGTCAGTATTGCACGAGAGATAGCCGACGCACGTTCCCCTGAGGACATTCAGCAGAGGAGTTTTGGTTCTGCTGTGTTAGCAGCTACGTACAGAGGCCTGTGCAAAGCTTGTATGTTGAAGTCTAGAAAATCAGGTCTTGTTGGATGTCCACTATTGTTGCAGCTCTGGTCATACGAGAGATTCCCGATTGGTCGACCCTATGTCTACGTCGAGAAGCCTTTTGATTTGGAAGACATAGCTTGGACTTATGTGCGTACAATCGGCGACTTGCCAACTATGGGATCTGTTTGGACACGTAGAGAGGTATTTTCATATTTAATAACAATACGAATTACGAGTGTTTATTTCTTGCCATTCAATAGTATTACTAATGCTAATTTGTTGTCATGCACAGAGACAGTTTCATCATAGCCAGGTGAGGGGCTGCTACCCCTACTTCACGGCGCAGTTTGATAGTTTGCACGAGGCTCAAGTTATATGGGAACCATACTCCCATGAGGCTATATCATCCAGGTATCCAGTTGGGATTTCTGGATTATGCACTAGAGATCGACACTATTGGATGACCAAGGCCAAGGTGGTGTTCGACGTGACAGTTGAGGAGATGGCTCTTCATAGGGTTATGAGACAGTTCGGTCTATGCCAAGAGCCTATCATTCCAGTTATTCCACACTTACCAGATCACGTGCACAAGTAAGTAATATTGTTTTTGTTGTCATGTCTGCATTCAGAATAAAACTAATCATGTTACGTGCTTGTCAATCTCAGGTTTAGTCGCGTAGGAGGAAACAAGTCCCATGCATCTTGGCTTCGCGACATTAGCCCTTACGTGGACGAATGGAGTACTGCGCCGACAAATATCTGGGATGAGGTTGGGGCCTTCGACTGGAACAAGTTCGGGTTGTATCTGCAGCGTTACCGGCATAGCACGAGGATCTACTTGGTTCCATCAGCAGCTCCTGATCAGATCGAAACCGCTCTCACCAGCGATATGTTCCCAACTGCATCAGTTGTGGGTACCAGACACCACGCGGTACGTGCTATGGTTCTCGCATGTCAATTTTGTTCATAACTTGAACATATACAATTGGTTCCCATACAACGATGATGTAATTGGTTAACTCTCCGTGTACAGGTTGACTTGACAAGCGAGGCGATACAGGAGGCTTCCGATTTAATGCAACGATTTGAGAGGGGAGATAATATCCCACGGCATGAGAACGTCTCATGGTTGAGGCGTCATGTTGAGAAGCTACGCGGGATTTACGCATCTGTTGCATGTAGACGATCTTCAGATGTTGCTATTCCTCCTCCATCACATCGTCCACCACGCCACTCTGTGCAGCGTTCAGAAGGTCGACCCTCGGTGCAGCGTTCAGAAGGTCGACCCTCGGTGCAGCGTTCAGAACCTCGACGCTCTATGCAGGAGCGTGTAGAACCACGACCTCCTCCACAACCAGGGAGCACTTCCTATCAGCAGCCACCGAGCTCTTCCTGGCAGCAGCCACCTCCGGACTTAGCGGGGAGCTCTTTCTATCAGCAGCCACCGAGCTCTTCCTGGCAGCAGCCACCTCCGGACTTAGCGGGGAGCTCTTTCTATCAGCAGCCACCGAGCTCTTCCTGGCAGCAGCCACCTCCGGACTTAGCGGGGAGCTCTTTCTATCAGCAGCCACCTACTTCACAACTAGGTGGCTTTTCCTCGCATCATCATCAGATGGACATAGGTAACACTACTTTGTACATTCTTTTAAACAGTGTAGGTTCGCCAATCAATTTCACATGTTTTACTTTACTGCAGTCGGTAGTCAGCCGCAGCAGTTCATGCATTCAGTCCAGTCACCGATGCTTAGTGGTGGTTCGTACTTAGACGGCGACGACGATGACGACGACCGAGCTGCAAACACCTATGACTTGTCGCAGACAGTTCTTCACACTCCACCACCACCGTTCACGCAGGAGTCACAGACAGACGAGATTATCTATGGTCGTGGTAATCGTCAGCATCGTCCACCGCCTTCGCGCTTATCGCCTTCCGGTCCTCGTCCGAGGAAGACCCAGACTCGTCGTCGTCCACAACAGTGATATGGTTATCTATGTATGAGACATTATCTATGTAGAGTCATTATCTATGTATGAGACATGATTGATGTATGTTTTATTATCGCACTTCTATCAGAGTATGAGACATATTACTATTAAGTCGCATTGTCATTCCAGTTACATTTCCAAAGAAACTGCAATAGTTCATTAAAATAAAGGTACATCTGACTTACAAGGTACTACTAAACTTCATAATATAAATCTTACGAATTTTAAGATACAACTTGCTGCAATGCGAAGGTTACGATACAATAACATAAATCTACTGAGTCCAACGGGGATATTTTCCTTTTCCATCACCAGCTTCTTCTGCTGCCTTGGCTGCACGAGCCCTTTCTTTTTTTATCTGCCTCTCAGCCTCACGGGCCTCCTCTCGCTGTCGATACACCTCCGCCAGTCGAAGTCCCTCTTCTCGGTTTTTCTTCTTCATCTCATCAAGAAAAGCCCTCTGCTTCACACAGTACTCTTGCCACTCTCTCTCCTGCTCTGCTTTCTCCTCTGCTGCCTCCTTCGCTTGGCGCTCTTCTAAGTCCAAACTTGCCCATGCACGACGACCTCTTTCACGAATCTCGGTGACCGCCCAGTCCGGTTTTTTCGTGTCAATCCAACGATAGTACATGCACAGAGGCGGAGGAGACTACAACCAAAATAGAAATAGAAATATCAAATCAACAATAATATCAACAACATGTTTATTCTTCATGACTGAAACACACCTGAGGCCTGATGTACGGTGAAGGAGCAACGGGTGGATCTTCCTCATAATTGGCGCACATGAAAAACTTCATGCCCAACCAATCTGAAAAATCCGTCACCTCCTTCACCTTACAGAGATCGCCACACCAACAACGAAGTACTTCCACCCCCCGAGGCAAACTCGCACTCTTCATTTTCGTAGGCCTAATGCTTTGATCCGAGCAAGGCAAACTCATAATGACTAGCGCGTTGGTGTTTTCAAGTGCGGCTGGACTATAGAGAAGACAGTGAGAAAGAGCAAGCAGTGTGGGCAGAAGCAAAGAGAAGACCGTGAGAGAGCAGGCAACGGCATGTCGTATATAAAGATGAGGAGCAATGTGTTGTCGGTAGCAACAGCACGGCGCGAGAGAAAATGGCGGGAAGTAGAGAGCGGGAAAATATGGCGGGAAGTAGAGAGCGGGAAAATATGGCGGGAACTACCGAAGCGGGAAGAATGTTGGCGGGAATAAATGGCGGGAAGATTTTTGGCGGCAATGAAAGCACTAGTAGATAAAGGGGATTTAGCCCCGGTTCATTTGGCCTTTTAGCCCCGGTTCTGGAACCGGGGCAACAGGGTCGGTACTAATGCTCTGACCCTTTAGTCCCGGTTCAATCCAGAACCGGGGCAAAAGGGTGTCCACGTGGCCTGTGCACCGAGTCCAGGCAGGAGGGGCTTTAGTCCCGGTTGGTGGTACCAACCGGGACCAAAAGGCATGCACGTGTCAGCATTTCTGTAGCTGTGGTTTTTGTTTTTTTTTTTTGAAAGGGGAGGGGGGGGTTTAGGTTTTGGGGGTTAATTTAGGTGTTTGATATATTGTGTTAGCTAGCTAATTAATAGAGAGAAGTGTTCTCTCTTATGTCCGTGCTTTTGGTCGACGCTACATACTACACATACGTATATATATGGACTAGAGTCACGCTAGCTAGCTAGCTAGCTGCTAGCTATACTAAGCAAACGAAGGAACAGAAGATCTCGTATATATAATCAACATATATATATATGCATACAGAGAGAAGTAATAATATCGACCACCTCTCCTTCTCCGAGAGATTGGTCGAACAACAAGTTCTCGTATATCTATCGATCCGACACTACCGGGCACATATATACAATAATTATCTCTTACAAAAATAATCTCCTAACACATGGATGCAGGGTCCACATAGTATTCTCCGTCTTCAGCGATCACGTGTTCAAGGAAGAATGCCGCCAATTCCTCTTGAATTGCTCCCAGACGATCTGGTGTTAGGAGTTCATCCCGCATCCGAAACATCTAATTTGAAGTAGGGGTCAATACATGAAATGATGCTATAAATTTGTGAATATTATTGATTGCTTACGCACTTTAAATTGTTCATCAGTGTAGCCCCGCTCACAGGTCGTGTGGCGGATGGACTCGCAAATGTAGTATCCACAATAATCATTCCCGGGTTCCTGCCACAACCACTTTACAAGAAATAGAGCTCAATCAAACTGATAAGCAAGAATGCCAAATTGGTATTGATGAAACTAGCTAGCGCTTGAATCAAGATATAGGAGATGCGCGCGCGGAACATGCTACTATATAGTACTTACTTTCGGGTATCTAAATTGTAGCTTCTTCGGCAGTCCCGGAGCTTTTTTGCTGAATGTTTTCCAAGCCCTGCCAGACAAAGGAAACAATTAGTTGATATCAGAAATGAAGTTGCTGATATATATGCATGGTGGATAATATTGATCGATTTAACTTACCTGGCTAGCATTTGAGTCATGTCCGCATACTCCTCGGGATCTTTACGTTTAGAGTCGAAGACAATTACTATTCCCTTCTCAAGCTTAATCTCTAAGAGAATATAGTGGAAGCTGCGCACGAATGCATGAGATCATTACATCACTATAAACTTGACTGATATATATAAGGGAAACCAAATATGCAGAAGACATTAACACTCACTTGAAGTTGTAAGGAAAGAGTATTATATCTTTGTTTTTATTTACCACCAACGATCGTAGCAAGTTGGTCTCGGTATCGCCGGGACGCAATTTAACCTCGGTTGCATCTATGAGGTATGTGTTAATAAACCCAATATCACCTACTTGTCTTTTCTTCAATTCGACGATCTTCAATCTGCATAATATAGTGAGGATAATTATAAATACATGCAATGAAGATCAGCTATATAGAGAGACTTAATGACAGAAGTAGTACTACTTACAGACAGTAGCAGGTGATCGTTGTTTTATCGAGGGCCAATTGATTGAAAAATTGATAGAACTCCTCAAATGGAACAGGCAACAGGTCAATTCCAACGAGGTCATGCTCAGGTTTAACTCTCAAATACAAGTTATTCCTCCCCCCAGACTCTCTGCAGATTTTCATGTACCAATCATGCAATCTTCGCATATTCGTTGATAGAGATCTTTCATTTTTTACGAGAGGCTTTTTGTACTCGTATCTTTCTATCTGCACGTCCATGAAATCATAGTGTACATCGTCGGACGCGTAATCTGCAAGATTGGTATAACCGGGCACCATCCTCGGATCATTAGCGACCATATCGCTAGACACCTTGAGCGGGGGGCACGATTGGTTCGCTTGTTCGCCGAGCTGGGCAATTTGTTTCCCAGCTCGCCCTTCTGCTAACCTCTGATCACTTTTTGTACTTCCGGACCGCTTGGCATCTTGAAATGTCTTTTGAATAATGCGGTCATAGTTGCCCTTCGGCTTACTTTTCGCTTGTTGCTTCAGGGCAGCAAGAGTGCGCTTTGCTTTCACCGCATCTATCTTCTCCTCTGGAGGTGGATGTCTCTGTGCTTTCAACCCTTCAAAAAAGTCCTTCACTTCGCCTTCAGCGATCTTCGTGTTTTCCTCGTCGGACCTCTCGTACGGCAACTTCTCTAGAGGCGTGAGAGAAGGACCGAATCTGCATCGCCTCCCGCCTCTGGCTGTACTGGTAGACGTCGCCGGACCAGACGAAGCGGCTGTCTTTTTTACTTGCTTAGGCGCCGGAGCAGGAGCAGCCGGAGCGGCGGCAGGTCTCTTCCGCCCTTGCTGATTAGGCGAAGGAGGAGCTGGCTGTCTGCTCGGGCGCGCCGGCGGCGAAGGAGGCGGAGTGCCGCCACGCGCCGGCGGCGAAGGAGGCGGTGTGCCGCCACGCGCCGGAGAAGGAGCCGGAGTGCCCTGATGGTCACTCGCCGGAGAAGGAGCCGGAGTGCCCTGATGGTCACTCGCCGGAGGAGGAGGCGGTGGAGGAGGCGGAGTGCCCTGACTCGTCGCAGGAGGAGGAGGAGGCGGAGGCGTCCAGTTGAGAATGTTGATTAGGTCCTTCCGCCATAGGCATGGAGTCTTCAGTGAAGAACCCAGCCGAGTCTCCCCTTCACCGGTAGGGTGGTCAAGCTGGAGCTCCTCAAATCCCTCCGTTATTTCGTCGACCATCACCCTAGCATATCCTTCTGGAATCGGCCGGCAGTGAAAAGTGTCGTCTGGTCCAGAAGGATAAACAGAGCCAGCAGCCGCCTTGACCTTCAGATTCATCCACTGTGCCATAAGGTGGCAATTTTGTGCCTCCGTGATAGCATCCACAGGATTCCTGGCAGTAGCCGTCAAGGCAAGCTCTGGCTGAGGCAGCTCGGTGGAAGCCACGCTGCTTCTTCGCTGAGATGGCGGGGTAGCTTCGGGGGAAGCTTCGGCAATTCTTTCCCGATCTGCTTCCCGTTCCTCTATCGCTTGTATTCTGGCCCGCAGCGCCTGGATTTCGGTCATCTCCATTTTCTTCCTCCTGTCGTGGCATTTGTAGCCTCCTGCGTCCGGAAACCCAGCACGCCACGGAAGGGAGCCTGGCGTGCCTCGTGTCCGTCCAGGGTGCTCAGGATTCCCGAGGGCCATTGTCAGCTCGTCGTTCTCTCTGTCGGGGATGAACGTCCCTGCATGCGCTGCTTTGATATACTGCCGCATCTTCCTGAGTGGTGTTTCCAATTGCTTGTCCGTCCAAATGCACCACCCTGTTACAGGGTCCAAGGATCCGCCAGCCCCGAAGAACCAAGTCCGGCAACGTTCTGGCCAGTGCATTGTCTCTGGTTCGATCCCTTTCTGAAGCAGATCATTCTCAGCCCTGGCCCACTTAGGCCGGGCTACGAGGTAGCCGCCCGACCCCGTGCGATGGTGATGCATCTTCTTTGCAGCATTTATCCGGTTTGTCTCCGACATCTTCTGACTCTTTTCCGACTTCTTATGGGCCACAAATGCGGGCCAGTCATCTTTGATCTTCTCATATATGCCCACGAATTCTGGAGTCGTTTCATCTTTGACAAACTTATTCAGTTTTTTCTTCCATGCCCTTAATGTACTCGGAGGTGTGTCTGTCACCGTACATCCATTGGCGGTTCATCTGCGTGCATTTATATATAATTAAGTGTGTCAAAAACCATTACAGAACATCATAAATAGATAATTAAGTGACCAAATGGATAAAAGTTCATCATCACATTAAAACCAAAGTACATACATATATATAGTTCTCATCTAACAACATATATAGCTCTCCATACACATCGAAACTATGTAAAACATTTCAACGCGAAAACAAATGCTATCATAATCGCAACCAAGGTAACAATTGATCCAACGGCATAATGATACCAAGCCTCGGTATTAATGGCATATTTTCTAATCTTTTTAATCTTCAACCGCATTGCATCCATCTTGATCTTGTGATCATCGACGACATCCGCAACATGCAACTCCAATATCATCTTCTCGTCCACAATTTTTTTTATTTTTTCCTTCAAGAAATTGTTTTCTTCTTCAACTAAATTTAACCTCTCGACAATAGGTTCCATCTTGATCTTGTGATCATCGATAACTTCCGCAACATGCAACTCCAATTCCATCTTCTCCTCCTCCATTTTTTCCAATTTTTTCTTTAACGAAATGTTTTCCTCTTCAACTAAATTTAACCTCTCCACAAGAGGGTCGGTTGGAATTTCCGGTTCAACTACCTCCTAGACATAATAAAACATCTATGCATGTCAGGTTGGTCGGCATAACTATCATAAGCACTAAAACAAATAGTTATAAATTAAAGATAATATACCACATCCGAATCGTAGACCGGACGAGGGCCCACGTGGGCGGATATCAAAACCATCGCACTATATAATAACAAGCAATAATAAACGTAAGAAAATTAGACAAATATCTATCTAAAGCAATAATAAAAGTAAGAAAAGCATGGACATAACAAGAGGCTCACCACGGTTGTGCCGGTGACGAGATCGGCGGGGGCGATCGACGGCGGCGAAGACGGGGACGGGACGTGACGGACCGCTAAACCTAGACAAATCTCGGAGAAAATAGAGCTTCGAGAGGAGAAAAGCTTAACTAGTGTGGCTCGGGCATTCCACCGAACATGTTGTGTGCATAGGAGGTGAGCTAGAGCACCACTAACCCCTCTCCCCCTCGGCCAGAAAAAAAACAGAGCAGTGAGCTCTGCTCTTGAGTGAGGGGGTTTATATAGGCAACTCACTGGTCCCGGTTGGTGCTACAAACCGGGGCTAAAGGGGTGCCTTTGGTCCCGGTTCATAAAACAAACCGGGACTAATAGTGGTGGGCCAGGAGCAAGAGCCATTGGTCCCGGTTTTTAGCTCCAACCGGGACCAATAGGTCCAGACGAACCGGGACCAATGGCCCACGTGGCCCGGCCGGCCCCCTGGGCTAACGAACCGGGTCCAGTACCCCTATTGGTCCCGGTTCTAGATTGAACCGGGGCTAATGGGCTGGACCAATGCCCTGTTTTCTACTAGTGAAGGCGAGAACAATATTCGCGGGAAACAGAGGCGGGAAGAATTTTGGCGGCAATGAAAATATGGAAAAAATAGGTGCGAAGAATTATGGCGGGAAAATGAGGCGGGAAGAATTTTGAGGTTGATGCACTCGTCTAAAAAAAAATGTGGCTGATGCGCTAGCTGGCAGAGGCACTGGTCGGCCCAGACTAGGCCGACGGGCCACTGGTCGGCCAGGGCGAGGCCGACGGGCACTGGTCGGCCAGGTCGAGGCCGACGGGCCACTGGTCGGCCAGGTCGAGGCCGACGGGCCCCTGGTCGGCCCAGCCGAGGCCGACGGCTGGCTGGTCGGCCCAGTCGTGGCCGAGAGGCCGCCTTTCGGCCCAATTAAGACCGACCGGGTCATAGTTTTGGTTATTTTGCAAACAGCCACACATTTCTCAAAATTCGTATAATTTTAGGCACAGTTTTGAAAAAAAATCTGCCATCGTTAGCATTCCTGGGTTTTTTTTTTTTTGAATTCCTGCATTCCAAACAGCATATTGGAATGGTTCCTATGTTTTATTATGGTCATTTTGGTGGCTAATGTCACTCAGAGTCGACATCCCGCCCCTAGAGCATCTCCACCCACGCCCCAGGAACGCCCCCCAGGCCACTTTTTTAGCGCCGGTGGCAAAATATCCTCCCACTCACGCCCCCAAAGCGTCACTTTTCGCCGGATTTGAAGAAAAATAACGCCGGCAGTCCCACCCCGAACCCAGCTCCCTGGAGGGCAGCTGGGCGTGCCGGCGGCTTCTTTTCCTCGCTGTTGGCCCACCCTCAGCCTCCCACCTCCCTCTCTCCTCTCTTTTCATCTGGGCCCTGCCCTGTGCCCTCACCCTCTGTCCTCTCTTTTCCTCTCTCCTTTCACCCAGGAACGCCCACCTGGGCACGGCTTGGGGGTGGATACGGCTGGAAACTTTTTCACCCCCAAGCCAAAATTTCCGCCGGCAGCCCCCCAAGCGACGAAAAAAATACCTCCTGGGGGGCTCAACGGCTGGAGATGCCCTTATGCGCCATAATTTATGGTGGACACTCCAAAATGAGCCCGCGAGTCTTCATTTGGTGTCCATGGGGTATATTTGGAAAACGGATTGGCGCGAACGACAATCCCCTCCCTCCCGCTAAGGGGGATATATTGTTGCACACCATCGGATGACACCATGGATGAGGCCTCGGCCCCCGCACCCGAATTCGTCGGATTGAAGTCGAATCCGAGAACTTGAACGGTCGTTGCGCTTGCGGCATCTCCTGGGGATCTTGTGCCTCCGATGGCTCCGACTATCGAGCTCCACCTTGCCGATGAAGTGTCTGATGTGTAGGCAGGGGACTCCCTTCCACCGTTGCCGCAACGGTCCTTAGTAAAGGAACCGAAGAAGAAGATTGGTAAGGGCCCCACTGTTGCCTTTGCCCCTCCTCGCTTCGTTCTGACGGCGAAAATATGATGGCTTCCCAGTAGTACACCAACATTTCTCAATAGTACGATTGGTGTTTCTGAGACAATGATGTCGATCTCGAGGTCACGTCGTTATCACTTTTTTATCATGACTCCGTCTAAGATGCATAATTGGAATTTGAGGTATCTGGCTCATCGAAAAAGAAGGAAAATCGAAGAAGCAACTTCAAGTCCGATTAGGACGTTGTGCTTGTCCTAGTATGGCAAGATATCTCTCTCGATGCGATCATCGGGAAAGATCAATCAATAACAAAGTATTGTAAGCACATCCAGGATTGTTTTAGATTTCACTTTGGATGAAAAATTAATTGTATGCTCAAATCTCTCGCAAAACTGTTGGGGTTCAAGAGATGTGCAATCCTTCGGCGGGTTGTATGGAGAAAGTAAATCCCGCCCCTCCTAGCAATTTCAA
This sequence comes from Secale cereale, assembly GCA_902687465.1. NCBI lineage: Eukaryota > Viridiplantae > Streptophyta > Magnoliopsida > Poales > Poaceae > Secale > Secale cereale. Next base: position 868,691,382 of record LR738714.1, on the reverse strand, counting down.
CATTGATCGGTATGTAAGCAATCTTCCCCGCAAAAAAATGGAAGCAATCTTGTTATTTTTTTTATTTGTACATTTGCATTACTTTGAGCATTCTCATCAATTTGTGCATTTGCCTGTTTTAGGATGAGATAGCCCAAGAGAGGTACAATAGAATTCCGAAGTCGAATGAGCAAACCATTTGGCCTCTAACAATTGTAGGGCTTTGTTAGAAGAGCACGAAGAGTGGAAGACAAGGAATGATGGTGACAACCCAAAAGCTGAAAAGTGGGCAATTCCTCTCCAAAGAGGACGATGGTGCAAATGATGTAGATAGAAGCAAAGGCACATGTGCTTATTACAAGTACCACTCCGGGTCAGCCTCACGGGAGGAAATGAGAAAAACTGAGGCTCAAGAGAAAAGAAGAAGGTTAAGGCGATTAAAAAATCAATAAGTTGATGAGAACAAGAAATGAGTACGCCGAGAAGAGGAAGCAAGATAAGCTAGAGATGAAGGCGAAGAAGAACCAAGAGAAGAGGGAGGGATGGGATGAAATGCAAGAGAGAAGATGACATCAGAAAGAGATGGCAGCGCGTAGGCTCCAAATTCAGCAAGAGACCGAGGCGCGTAGTCTCCAAATTACAGGGTATCAAACGAGAAATGAATGCACATCTGAGCAGAATCGATTTGTCGTGTTGGATCCAAACAAAATGGATCAAGTGGCACAAGATTTTTGGGTGCAGCAACGAGATTTGAGCATTCACTTCAAAAAATCCGGAAGAGGGGACGGTACAAATGGAAGAAACGTGTGATTTGTACATGTCACTGACGAAATTCTCTCATTCATGCAACTTGTCGAAAAATATGTGCATGTTTACTTGATGTAGTTAACAAATTTGGAGAGAATAAAAGTGTTTGAATTATGGAGGCTGAAATATGGCGAGTCTGAGTTTGCACGTCGCTTGCGTAGCCTCCATATCTGGTGGATGGCGATCGACGATATGTCGAATCTCTAGAGTTTCTCTTACATTTCATTCCACTTGGTTTTTCAACCAAACACAACCTAAAAGACCTTTGAATATTGTAAAACAAAGGAAAAAAAATCCTATTTCTACAGATCTCTGGAACCATTTTTGTAAACTAAAGCTCGAAGTGATGCACTACAAGGTCCATGCAGAAGATGATAAAAGTTCAAACAGGTATCATCATCCCCCCCTTGTTGTGATCTTCATCACCACCATGGCTAGAATCAGCAGGGTGATCATCATCATTATCATCAACAACAGCGATGATCCATTGTCGTCGTTACTTTTTTCGATAAGAGGGAATATCCCTCGACCTCTGCATCGATTGTCGCTATGATTCCACAGTTCCTCCTTTGCATGGTAACATGCAATAGCGGACGAGAAAAGGTATCTGGTGATATTTGGTACCCGGTGCATAATCTAGAATCAGGCTTTAGGTCTGAAGTCAATTATTATAACAAAAATGACTTTCATGGAGGAACACAGATAATACTTGAACAATGCCAATTTGAATACCGGGTAGCGAAACTGCAATCTCAATAGATGCGACGAGTACCAGAGAATAAGAATCATGATGGGGGTGAGTTAATTTCAGAAGGATTTCCATCCTTCCCTTCTTTTTATGTGGCTTGAGGGAGTGAAATCCCAGGAAGATAAAGCGTGTGGAACGACGAGGTGGGTAATTTCCAAGGAATAACAAAGAGATACGTGGGGCAGGAGTCGCACTCGTGAGACACTATTTTTTCAAGAGAATTAGAACTCACGGATCAATGCTTCCATTAACTAATTTATTACTTAGTTAGTTGAATTGCTAATTAGGGTGCGGGGCCTGATGAAGAAAAGTTCACGTCTTTCGTTTTCTTCCCTACTACAGTCCATTGACAACATCCATGGAGCCCCTTTTTGTCCCCTCAATGTGCCTAATGAATAATGATCTTATAATCATCATCATCATCATCATCCCCTGTCAATCGATCGAGAATTCGTGATCTTCATCATCACCATCTCCAACAGCAGCTATGGTCGATCGACCCGTGAGGAAGAAGGGGTCACGTTGAAAATCTTCTGGCCCGGGGCGAGGATCGCTAGCGCCCAGCGAGTCGCAGCGAGCCCACTTGGCGTCGAAGTGGCACGCCCAGTCCGCCTCGGCGCGGTAGTGGGGAGTAGATAACTGTTTGGTTTCCAGGCTAAGATTGCCACGCTTAATTTAGGCATGCCTTTGGTTCATTGCCACACTCTTTTTTCTAGTTATATGGTCCACATGTTATAGACTCATCTTTTCGCGAAATCTTGCACACTTGTGGTGACCATTTTGTTAGCCACATTTTTTATAGTCGTCACACACTCATACTTTGCCTAAGGTTAATTGTGGCAACGTTAGTCATGAACCAAACAGACATTAGGTCTTCATGTCGTAGCCGTTGCTCCGGCAGACGTCGACGATGGCGCGGTTCTGCACCACCAGCTCCTCCACCGCTGCCGCACCGCCCGGGAAGAACCTCAGCAACGCCACCAGGTAGAAGATCTCGCCCTCCGGCAGCCACCGACGTGTTCGGGTCCCACCTGCAAGTCACACAAGGCGTCACGACAAAGCAAGGAGAAAGAGAGCTTATTGTAAACAATGGCGCCGGTGCGTGCACTGCAGCGAGCTACTATCATGCTTGGCCTGTGGCTGAATGAATGAGACGTGTCCGGTGATGATAGTAATAGTTTTATCACTCATAGGACCTGAGCTGGAGGCTGCTAATGCGCAATCTTGCAAGGCTAAATCCAAAACAGAACGGGATCGGTGGAGAAACTGGGAACCTGCTCGTCTTATTATAAGTGATCCCGGTCAGAATCACTCACTACCGTCAGCGAGTGCCCTGACTGAGCAGGGGAGGCTCGCCAGTCACCGCTCACATGCCCGTGACGTGAGTGGCCTGCCCTGCCGCAAATGGCAACCCTGCCATGCCACCGAACGACGCACGGAAGCAATCTCAGCAGAGGAGAAGTAGTGCCTCATCGGTTGTACTGTAGTACTCACTTGCTCCAAAATAATGACCATATTCACACCAACCGCCAAGCAATCGGCCTGGCTATCTTCTCTCGTTTAGAAAAAAAATATCTAGGTTTTTCGAAACCTGATCGGAAACCAGGCGAGAAAAAAAAAAGCTTTAAAGTAATCAGATACCCGATCGGTAATGCAGTAATGACCATATCCACACCAACCATCTAATGGCACGATAAAGACGACGAGGTTCTTCAATAGCAATGCCGTAAAGAAGGAAGCGACAGTCAATCGTCATCGTCATTGGATCCAATCATCAATGCCAGAATCTAGGTTTTCACCCTGAATAATCAATCGGTGCATATCCGAATGCCTTCAACAAGGCAAGGACGTAATAGAGCGTCGTCATTGCCAGGTATAACCACATCAGGTCAGACCTAGGCTTTCGCCCCGGAGCTCGAAACCGAGTGCTCGGGTAGTACGCGGTCTTTCCCTACATTTCTGCAAGAAGTTGTTTTCAGGACTCGGACATGGTCATAAGGCAACAATTTTACCGTTGTGGCAATGCTCCCCTTCATATAAATGCCGGATAACGATCAATAAAAAATATATGTTGATTCAATGAATAAATTGCAATAATAATATTCTTATGTATATCAATTACAAAATGAATTCTATTTTACGTTAGTAACAAAAATTATGCAATGTGACATGATTGCATCATCAAACCACTGCCGCATGCAGAGATATAGGAGAAAATGCAATGGTCATAAAAACAAATAAGCAACTAAAAGAGAGCTATTATAAACGGAGCTATTAATGGTCGACAGCTTCGGCGGGACCGAAGAACCGGTCGAACCCGGCGACGCTTAGGATGTTGCACGCGCTACCACTTTACACATCCGCTGGCCATCCTCCTAGTGGAGTGTCATCACGAGAAACATTAATTTTGACTATGATTCAATTAATTCAGTTATAGAAGTGAATATTATTTTAAGTTCCTAAGATAATATTAAGTAGAAGTCACATGATTGCATCACCAAACGTCTACCGTATGCACAAATAAATTGGAAAACCCAACCAACTAAAAACTAACTAAAGCATCAAAATACAAAGAAACATACCAAAACAACACAAAAAACTAATGTTATTCTAAGGTAGAGTGAATTAGGCCACTGGTATTACCTAAATAAGAAAGGAAATAAAAATAAACTAAAAAGTAGACAAGAACTTGCACACTGATTTCGTAGAATTTGCACTATTCGACAATATGCAAGAACAAATATATTGTAGTGTAACTTTCAGACAATAGTCATTTTCCCGGAAAAAAATTCACGAGACTCATTTTATGGGAGTGGTATTACTTCAAATAAGAATTTTTATAAAATATATTTCTTAAACTAGAAATTAAAAATAATAAAAAAGAACGAACAACAAGTTTGTTTATAAGAAATAAATAAATTATGGGAGTGATGAATAAAAAAATAGCTTTCAAAGAAAATATTAATTATGGGAGTGGTTTAACCCTAAAGGAAGAAACAACAAAAATAAAAAAAGGAAGTTAGTATCAGACAACTATGCATTAAAAAAATCATCAAAGACTTGTTGGCAAGCACTTTTCTTTTAAGCAAGAATTAGAGCATACTGAAAACTTGCACACAAAATACACAAAAGTTTGGTATTGTGCAAGAACAAGCATAAAGCAATGCAACTTTAATAATTATATTATGATTTTAATGGATAAATTATGGAAAAAACATCTTTAACGAAAAATTAAGTAGTGTCACATGACTGCACTAGTAAATGGTGTCGCGCGCACACATATAGGAGAAAATTCAACGTCAAAAAAATTTACTACTTAACAACGCTGGAAAAGAGTGAGAAACACTAACAGCGCCGAGAAAAATAAATGATGTTTTTCATACTCGGTCACTTCTTACTTATTGATAAACAGACACATATAGTAAGACCAAAATATATTTTAAGATATAATGAATTAAGGGCATTGCTATTAACCTAAAGCAAGAAAGAAAATGTTAAACTAATTATGACAAAAAGTAGCACGCATGTTTTTATATTACTTGCATTGTTTCACAATATGCAAGAAAAATCATGTAGTATTATAATTTTTTAGACAACATCATAATTGTGCACATGTATTGCATAAAAATTCCACGTATACATACATCTTATATTAAGCGTCCACAGAAAAAAAAAATACCTTTGTAGGTTAGCCGTCTCTGGACAAACTAAAAATGATTTGCATCTCATGTCGATGGTATTGTCTCCCTTATCTCCATGTGAGTGAGAGAGACGACGCACACATCATACAGAAAGAAAAAACATAGCATGAATGAATTGACAGTAAATGGAAATTTTGATTTATGGAAAACATAACATCAGGGAAGTGTGTTGTTCAGAAAGGATAATTTTTTTATAAAGAGGGTAAATAGACAGACAAAAAAATGATGGATATAATAAAAAGAAAAATAACAAGACAAAATAATATTATGTAAGAAAGAATCCTTCGGGTAGAGTTACTTAAAAGAAACAAAAGGAAAATAAGGAAAGTGGGACAACAACAAAAAAACAAATATTAAATTAGAAAACTTCAAATTACATAGAACAAAAAATGACTTATGTATTCTAGTATGAAAAAAGTATCATTAATGAAACATGATTAGAAAATAGAACTAAAGGACATACTTTTAGAAAATAAATAGAAAACAATGTGGTGTGATGGTCCTGCTTAGGGAACAATCCCATCCCCACCATCATATCTCATTGTTGGAGATCAAAAATTGGCAGCCATCTAACTATAAATTGGCACATATACTTAGAACAAGCATGTCACACCACTAAAGATTGCACGAATCGTACAACTGACCGCACGCATGAGCAAGAAAATAAAAAATCAGGTGCCTCGTAACATCCTAAATTTTCATTTGGAATATTATATATAGAAACATGTCCATTTGCATACCCTTTAATCATTATTTTGGATTATGAATTCTTAATAAAAGATTTTCCATTTTTATTCAATCAATAAAGAGCGAGGGTAATATGACTTTCTCAAATATATGAAGTAGGAACTTTATTAATATTTCACAATTTGCATTTTGGGGTTCAAAATGAATTATGGGAATTATAAAACCCTGAAAATATTGTTGGGTGAATTTATAAAGCACGTAAAGCATTATTAAAATAAATTGCATATGGATCATATTTGTTTAATGCTAGAAATAATTTTTGTAGGTTTCAAATTAATTACTGTAATATTACATATTTTTCTCATATTTATTTATTTAGCATTTTTCTATCCTAAACTAAATTATAGAAAGAAATAAAACCTAACTATGCTAATTATTGGGCTAGGTCCACTTTCCCTCTCTTATTCAGTGTCACAAGCGAACCAAACTAGCCCACAGCGGCCCATCCTAGCAAAAGCGTTAGCCCACCATCTCCCTTCCCCTTTTCTTTTTTCTCCACCCACCGATAGGTGGGCCCTATATGTTGGGTCGACACCCACCTCGCGACCAAACGAGGCAGGTGACCAGCCGCTGCAACCAACCACACCTCTACTTCTTTCCTGACCTCATTGTTTCTTCCAGAACCTACCTTGAGCCTTCCATAACATTTCTCCTCGAACAATGCGCTTTCAGGGCGTCCGAAAATGACCATCCGTGCACATCGGAAAACGCCCGCCACTAACCTCATCGTCGTGTGCTTGGTTCCGACCACCTCACGTCATATATAAAGCCATGAGTCTGGCCTCTCTGAGAGACTGTAGCCCTCTCCCTATGCGAGCTCTCCCTCTCCCATCATCCTAAATTCCTAGCCGGAGAAAGCCACAAGCGCGTCGTCCGCATAAGGTAACGATGTTATCCAAGGGACCCTGCCATGTTCCGTCTCTATTTCTTCATATCCCGCTGCGACGAACCCTTTTAACACAATGATTTGATGTTTATTGTAGCCAGAGCACATCGTCGATGAGCTTCGCAGCCGTCAGATGATCTGTCAAACTATGGCGAGCTCTCATCACCCGCCGAGGAAGAAATTGACATCCACGTCGTGTCCCGAGAGCTTGCCGCATCACCCTTTACCTAGTCTTCCACTCGAACATCGCCGGGGGGCCGCCGCATCACGAGATCGAGCGAACCTGAGCTGCTGCCACAATATTTTCCTCAATGCCGACAACAAAGATGGGCTGACGAACCTCCCTCTTTTTCTCACCCATGTGATTTCAATTCGGCGCTCTGCGTGCGTTCACTTATGTGAACTAGTACGCAATACTGTAGGCGTTGAATCTTGATCCAGTGGATCACACCGCTGCCTTGTTTTCCTCAGCCGATGAAGCAATATCGGCCAATCAGGTTGTGACACATGGAAGCCTTCTTTCTTTAATTCATTTCTTTTGCACACAAATGCCTAAACTTCTAAATTCATAACTTCTATAACTATAAATCAAAATTTAATAAATCTAATATCCTTGAACTCCTAGAAATATATCGAATAATGTGGAACCAAATTATTTAACTTTTGGAAATTTAAAATTGAATTCAAATTTGAAATATGAATTTGATTAAATTTATTATATCTTTTATTCATAAGTCCAATCAAATAATTTTCTTCATCAAATTTAAATGTAGTACCATATATTTCTGTTAGAGCTCTTGTCACAATTTCCCAATTATGTTTAGTCTCTATTTTGACTTCAAATCAAGAATTGGCTTTCTTTTAATCAAATTCCTATTCTTTGCCTATTCAAATTTTACCCTTGATAAAATGATTCAATCACCGTCAATAGAGTATCTTATTGTCTCTTGTATCATATATTCATAGGTTCCAAATTTGGACTTAGAAGATTTTGGTACGCTCCAATGCCGGCTCGCAAACCTCCAGCAACCGTCGGAACCGCGGAAGTCATCCAACGCAGGTCTGCATCGGCCCGCGGGGTGGGTCCGGACGCGTATAGATAAACCCAAAACCAAATATTATTAATAAACTTGTTAAATTGGTGTTATTTGGTGTTTCATTTGTTGTTTTGCCTATGTTTAATTGTATGGATATCTTACTTAGAGGGTGGGGCGTCGACCCATTGACCGGGTAGCTGGGATAGCTGCCAACCCACCCGAGTTCGAGTCCCGGCTCGGACGCACGGTGCTCACGGAGTTTCTCCTATAAAAAAATCTAACGAGGGTTAGCCGTTGGGTTGCTCTCATTTTTTTATCGTACTTAGTAATGTTAGTCCTCCAAAAATTACCAAGTTTGTTATATTTTATTTCATTTTGGGTTCCCGGGTATGTTATAATTTAAAAAAAAATCCAATACCGAACAGCAAACCTCCTGCAACCGTCCGGACCGCGGAAGTCATCTAACGCGGGCATGTATCGGTCGGCAGGGCGGGTCCGGACGTGTATAGATAAATCCGAAGCCAAATAATGTTAATAAACTTGTTAAATTGGTGCTATTTGGAGTTTCATTTGCTGTTTTGCCTATGTTTAATTGTATGAATATCTTACTTAGTAATTTTAGTCCTCCAAAAGTTGCCGAGATGGTGCGCCATCATTTCAATTCAAACTCCCAAACTTAACTAGATTTTCTCTTCTTGAAAGGTGTGATGGCTACCGACGTCCGCGTGTCGTCTCCATATAAACCCCTCCGACCCACACGACGACCGCAACACAGTCAGGCGGACACAGAGCGCGAGCGCACCGCGAGTGACATCACAAAACAGAGAGCTCTGCTCTGCTCTGCTCAGCTAAGCGCTTGGCCAAGATGATGCTCGCGTACATGGACCGCGCCGCCGCCGGCGCCGCCACGGAGCGGGACGCGCTCGAGCTGACCGTGGTGGCCGCCGACGCGGCGGAGTGCGCGGCGGCGAGGGACTTCGGCGGCCTCGTGAGCGCGCGCCCCGCGGCCGTCGTCCGGCCGGCAAGCGCGGACGACGTGGCCAGCGCCATCCGCGCGGCCGCGCGCACCACGCACCTGACCGTGGCCGCCAGAGGCAACGGCCACTCGGTCGCCGGGCAGGCCATGTCCGAGGGCGGCCTCGTCCTCGACATGCGCGCCGGCGCGGCCTCCCGGCGCCTGCAGATGAAGCTCGTCTCGTCCGGCGGTGGTGGGGCGGCCTTCGCCGACGTCCCCGGCGGCGCGCTCTGGGAGGAGGTCCTCCACTGGGCCGTCTCGAACCACGGCCTCGCCCCCGCCTCCTGGACGGACTACCTCCGGCTCACCGTCGGCGGCACGCTCTCCAACGGCGGCGTGAGCGGGCAGTCCTTCCGGTACGGCCCGCAGGTGTCCAACGTGGCCGAGCTGGAGGTGGTGACCGGCGAAGGCGAGTGCCGCGTGTGCTCCCCCTCCGCCCACGCCGACCTCTTCTTCGCCGTCCTCGGCGGCCTCGGCCAGTTCGGCGTCATCACCCGCGCCCGCATCCCGCTCTCCCCGGCGCCACAAACGGTAACTCCTACGACTCCCCATCCCCATCCTCATCGTCGAACGACGCACGCTGACCGGCCGGCGTGCACGTGATTGCAGGTGAAGTGGGCGCGCGTGGTGTACGCGAGCTTCGCGGAGTACGCGGCGGACGCGGAGTGGCTGGTGACGCGGCCGGCGGAGTCGGCGTTCGACTACGTGGAGGGCTTCGCGTTCGTGCGCAGCGACGACCCCGTCAACGGCTGGCCGTCGGTGCCCATCCCCGCCGGCGCGCGCTTCGACCCGTCGCTGCTCCCCGCCGGCGAGTCCGGCCCGCTCCTCTACTGCCTGGAGGTGGCGCTGTACCAGCACCACCACGAGAAGCCCGACGACGTGGACGAGGTAGGCCGCGCTGTACTTCCCTTCCGTGCGGGGATGTCGTCGTCGGCGTCTATCTCCCGCTGGATTCTTTGCCCCTAACCACCCCCGCGCTCGCCGCCAAACTCGCCGGCCCCCACCCACGCCCACTGGTCGCGCCAGCAATCCGGCAATCGCCGCGCGCGCACGGCCGATCCCGCGTGCGGACAATGCGGGCCGAGCCCACCCCACCCCACCTCACCTCACTCACGTCTCCTTTGTCCCCATGGAACAGCTCAGCCATCTACACCAGCAGCGCGCACTAGGCCGGCATGTGACGACGTGACACGATAGCGTCCGTCGACGTCGTTACTGCTCTGCTGCCAGACCCATTGTCCATTGATATTGATTCGTCTGCCCGTGCTCATGTTTGTTCGGTGTGTGTGTGTGTGCGTGCAGAGGATGGGGGAGATGATGCGGCGGCTCAAGTACGTGCGGGGGCTGGAGTACGCGGCGGACGTCGGGTACGTGGAGTTCCTGTCGCGCGTGAACCGGGTGGAGGAGGAGGCGCGCCGGAGCGGCAGCTGGGCGGCGCCGCACCCGTGGCTCAACCTCTTCGTCTCCGCGCGCGACATCGCCGACTTCGACCGCGCCGTGCTCAAGGGCATGCTCGCCGACGGCGTCGACGGGCCCATGCTCGTCTACCCCATGCTCAAGAGCAAGTGAGTACACTACCACAACCCATGACGCACCACCTCTCCTCTTCTTGGATTGCTTCCGAGCGCCGCTCGGCGGCATGCCAGAGTTGCCATTTGCGGCATGGCGCTCACGTCACGGACGCGCATGTGAGCTAGCGGCGAGCCTCCCCTGCTCAGTCAGTCAGGGCACTGGCCGACGGCAGGGAGTGATCCTGACCGGGATCACTTATAATAAGACGGGCTCCGTCCTCCATCTATCCCGTTCCGTTTTGGATTCAGCCGTGCCAGATCGCGCATTAGCGGCCACCAGCCCAGGTCCTATGATTGAGAAAACTATTATTATCACCATGCACGTCCCACTCAGCCACAGGCCGTGCACTGCAGTGCACGCACCGGCGCCATTGTTTACGATAAGCTCTCTTTCTCCTTCCTTCCTTTGTCGTGTCGTGACGCGTCGTGTGACTTGCTGCAGGTGGGACCCGAACACGTCGGTGGCGCTGCCGGAGGGCGAGGTGTTCTACCTGGTGGCGCTGCTGCGGTTCTGCCCGGGCGGCGGCGCGGCGGCGGCGGAGGAGCTGGTGGCGCAGAACGGCGCCATCGTCGAGGCCTGCCGGAGCCGCGGCTACGACTTCAAGACCTACTTCCCGCACTACCGCACGGAGGCGGACTGGGCGCGCCACTTCGGCGCCAAGTGGGCCCGCTTCGTGGACCGCAAGGCCCGCTACGACCCGCTGGCGATCCTCGCCCCGGGCCAGAAGATCTTCGCCAGGACCCCCTCCTCCTCCCGGACCGACCGATCATAGCTGCTGTTGCCGGTGATGATGGCGGTGGCGACGGCGATGATGGTGAAGATCTCGATCGACAAGGGATGATGATGATGATGATAGGGTTATTATTCATTAGGCACATTGAGGGGACAAAAAGGGGGTCCACGGATGTTGTAAGGGGCTGTCGTAGGGAAGGAGTTGCAAAGAAAACGGAAGATGTCACCTTTTCCTCATCAGGCCCCGGCCCCTAATTAGCAATTCAGCTAACTAACTAAGTAATTAGTTCATCTGTTCATGGAAGCATGCATCAAGCCGTGAACCCTAATTCTCTTGCAAAGTGGCATCTCACGAGAGTTATTCCTTGGAAATTTCTCGCCTCATCATTCCAGTCCACAGGCTTCATTTCTCGGCCATTCTCCTCCCACAAGCCACATCAAAAAAAAGGAAGGAAGGAAAGGAAATCCATCCGAGATGAACTCATGGCCATCACGATTCCTCTCCTCCGGTCCTCCTCGCGTTTACTACGTATTGGCTACTGCCATTGCAATTTCCCTCTACCCGGTACTCAAATGGATAGTCGTGTCCAAGCACGTATTATCTGTCTTCTCCAAGAAAGTCATTTTTGCTATAACTGATTTCACTTAATCGACTCTATACCTAGAGCCTGCTTCTATATTTTGCACCGGGTCCCAAATATCAGCAGGATCCGCGAAAGTGCCTTTCTGCTCCCGGGCTCAAATGAGCCCGGTGAACAGTAAAATCGAAAAAAAATCGAAAAAAATTCAAAAAAATCCAAACTTTTTTTTGGATGAAACATTGACAAAAGTTCTAAGTGCATGCAAAAATTCATCAAGGAATCACATTCCTAGAAGGCGTGCCAAAAAAAACAAAATCAGTGCTCCAAAATGCTTTCGAAAGTAGCATTTTCAGAGTACTGATTTTGTTTTTTTTGGCACGCCTTCTAGGAATGTTATTTCATGACGAATTTTTGCATGCACGTAGAACTTTTGTCAATGTTTCACCCAAAAAAAAGTTTGGAATTTTTTGAATTTTTCTCGATTTTTTTTCGATTTTACTGTTCATCCGGGCTCATTTGAGCCCGGGAGCAGATACTCCACGTCCCAGGATCCGCCCCTTTCTCGTCCACTGTCACACGTTATCGTGCAAGGGAGGGAGGATACGTGGAATCATGGCGATAGTCGATCATAGCTGCTGTTGAGGATAATGATGGTGAGCTGATTCTGGCCATTGTGGTGATCAAGATCTCGACCAGGGGCAATGATGCTAATAGTTTATTATTTGGCTCCCTCTCTCAGTCCATGCACGTGTTTTGGACTTCTATAATCTTCTGCATGACCCTTGCGTGCATCACTACGAGCTTCCGCCCAAAAAATGGTTCCAGAGATCCGGAGAAATAGGGGGAAAAAAAAATCTTTGTTTTACAGTTCACAATTCTTGTAGGGTGTTATTATTTTTCGTCGAAGATCCAAGTGAAATGAAATGTAAGAGCAACCCTAGAGATTCACCATATCCGCGACGCCATCCACCAGATTCCCACGTCGAAGACTCAGACTCTGCCATATTTCAGCCACCAGAATTCAAACACTTTGATTCCCACCAAATTTAATTGTTTACCACATCAAGTAAACATGCACATTGTTTTGACAAGGTGCATGAAGAAAAGCATTTCATCGGAGACATGTACCTATCACATGTTTCTTCCATTTGCACCATCCCCTCTTTCGAGTTTTCTAAAGCGAATGCTCAAATCTCGTCCCAAAAATCTCGCGCCACTTGATCCATTTTGTTCAGATCCAATAGATGAATTGATGCTGCTCGGATGTGCGTTCATTTCTCGCCCGATCCTCCATCTCTTACTGAATTTGGAATTTATGTGCCTCAATCTCTTACTGACACTGTCTTCTCTCTTGCATTTCCCATCTAGCATTCTTCTTTTGGTCCTTCTTCTCCTCCATCTCTAGCTTATCATGCTTCCTCATCTTGGTGTACTCGTTTTTTGTCCTCATCAATTTATTGATCTTTTTTTCATCGCCTCCACCTTTTCTTTTCTCTTGAGCCTCAGTTCTTTTCACTTCCTTCCATCAGGCCGACCTGTGCTAGACGCTGGAGTGGTACTTCTAGGCACATTTGCCATTTTCTCTCTATTTACATCATTTGAGCTGACGTCCATCTCCGGAGAGGAATTGGCCCACTTCTTGGCTTTTGGGTTGCCATCATCATTCCCCGTCTTATACTTCTGGTGATCTTCCAACAAGTCCATATAATGTTGGAGGCCAAACAGTTTCCCCATTTGACTTGGGCATTTGTTTGAACCTCTCTTGGTCTATCTCATCCTAAAATAAACAGATGCACAAATTGATGAGAATGCTCAAAGTATTACATCGTACCACGTCGGTCTGTGAGAGATTTGAGCATATGATTCTTTTTCGCGCAACATTAAAATTGAAAGAATCCTCAATGCGCTTCCAATACTTTGTTGTCGATTGATGTTTCCTGGCGATCGCATTGAGAGATATATCTTGTCATGCCAGGACAAGCGCAACATCCACATCGGACTTAAAGTTGCTTCTCCAAATTGCCTTCTTTTTCTACGAGCCAGAATCCTCGAATTACAGTTCTGCATCTTAGATGAAGTCATGATAAAAAAGTGACAACGATGTGGCCTTGAGGTCGACATCATTTGTCTCAGAATCACCAATCATACTAGAAAAATGTTTCGCCATTGAGGGCCGGTCCCCCAAATTCAGAAAATTGCCGCTACATTTGCCAACAATTTCCACGGCCATCTAACATTCAATCGAACAAAACCCGAACAAAAGGCACATGGTGCCTTTTTTGCCTCATCGTCGTTGCTGATCCAACGTACAACTAGGAAGCCATCATAGTTTTGCCCGTTGTCGGGGGGAAGCAACGAGGGCTAAAGGCAGCGACGGGGCCCTTACCAGTCTTCTTCTCCGGTGCCTTCGCTAAGAACCCCTGCAACACTAGTGGGGCGAGACCCCTGCCCCCACGCGGCGGCATAGGCACCTCTGCATCGGAAACTTCGTTGGTAGGGTGGAGCTCGACCGTCGGAACCATCAGAGGTGCCTGATCCATAGGAGCCGCAGTAGGCGCAACGACTATTTAAGCCTCGGGATCCGACTTCAATCTGATGAATTCGGGCATGGGGGCCGAGACATCGTCCATGCGGTCGTCGGATGAAGTGCATCCAAATATCCCCCACGGCGGGAGGGGGGATGTCATTCGCGTAAAACTTGTCTCCAAATACCCCCCCCCCCCTCCAGGCGCCAAATATGAGCACTTGTGGGCTCGTTTTGGAGTGACCTTCATAAATTATGGCGATAGTGATATTTTCGACCTAAATCATTATAGCAATGGTTATTATTATGATCGGGCCGATACGATGACTCTAGCAGAGTTGCTCTAATGGTTCCATTCCATATGAATGGAATGGCTCCATCTTTGTGTTTGGTACAAATAATGAGGTATTCCCTCTGTCCCATAATGTGAAATATTTTGTGCAAACTAACATTGCTTGTAAAAACGTCTAGCATTATGGGGCGGAGGGAGAAGCGAATGCAGGAAGAAAAGAAAAGAATGCTTGCAAAACATAGGAACCGCTCCGATACGCCGTTTCGAATGTAGGTATTCAATTCAACAGACATAGGAATGCCAACGATGCCAGATCCTAACGGTAATACTAGCTTGCAGGCCCCACCTGACACTCTCAGAAATTCCTGTGAAAGAACAGCGACTGCTGCCACCGCCTGCTCCCTCTGCGTTTTCATTATCCCGTCTCCGCCACCGCACATGGCAACGACGGACTGGAGTGGCGAGGGATGGCGACGTACGGCGCCGTTGCTTCCGCGGCCACGTCCGTCTCTGTCCCCGCGCGTCTTCCTTAGCCGGCTGCTTGCGGCGGCGTACAACGACGGCGAATAATAAGCAAGCCGGAATCGTGCGCGCCCAGTCCAGCTCGCGCTCCGGCTGACGGCGACGTGCCCCTATCGTGTCGCCGCTCCGATCGGCGTCGCGGTGGCGGAGTGGACGGGACGAGAAGAGCGAACGAATAATTGGTGGCGTGGCGTGCTCTGATCGATGGATCCATGGTGCGATGTGGTATTGTAGCGTGCTGGGCCGTGGGTGCCACGTGAGCGGACGCCGTCCGTGTCGACAGCGCGCGCTGCCTGCCGGTGGACGTGACCGGCCTGTCGTTTCCGGCGCCGGATAGGTGGACACTGGCACTGATCCGTGGCCGTGGCACGACGATAGGTGGGCACTGTTCATCTGGCTGTGCACTGATCCTCCCGTGTCCTGCTCGATGAATCGCGCCGGATTCGCGTCCGCATTTATCGAAGCGACCAACATCCCTAGCATGGATCCTTACAGACTTACAGTACCGATGTGGTGGCAGGAGCTGTAAGATGTACTAGTAGTACATGATCATGCACGATCTCCTGCGTACTGTACATAGTTTTACACGTGGCAGGAGCTGTAAGAGCTGTGGTGCTGGGCCGTGCCATGCACATCGGAGCCCAGCCGTGGTCGCATGCACGATTAATGGCGGCTGCAGGAGCAGCACAGGACGTGATCCGCAGAAGACGTACGATCAATCGATTATGTTATGTGGAGCAGAGCTGTTGCTCTACAGGCCGCTGCTAAGGACCCTGTCGAGGCGTATCGACGATCCATCGCTGTGATTGGTCCCATGGAACCCAAGGGGTCTTATCGTGTAAATTCTATGGACTTATCCCCAGCCGCCGGAATTATCTGTAGACGAAGCTGACTCCCGGATTTTTAGATTCAACCGGAGGTACCTCTCGGCCACTCACCACTCGCTTTCTCCCCCTTTGCCCATCTCCGTTGCACATAGAATAATTTTGCGGTTTTGCTAAGTGTCAGCTGATTGAGACTTCGTTATGTCTTAAGTGGTACTCCCTCTGTAAACTAATATAAGAGCGTTTAGATAACTAAAGTAGTGATCTAAACACTCTTATATTAGTTTACGGAGGGAGTACTATATTCCGTTGATCTTGCATGGAGATTCATGCACGGATTCTCTTTTTCAGTTTTTTCACTTTTTTCATATATACTACACTTGACTGAGACTTGGTTAAGTCTCAGTCGACTGATACCTAGTCACCCCCAATTATTCATTCACCAACCATTGATGTGTCGCGCCGGTGGTTAACTTTTCCCGCAACTAAAAAATATCACTTTTTTTTGTAAAACTTCGTCAGGCCCATTGTCATCACTCACTCACTCACTGGTGGGGCCACACACATGGATACGGCTGCATATGTGTATTGTGGCCGTATCTGCACGCTTGAGTTAAGTTAGGTGACCACAATACTGTATTTTGAAGTTTTAGCATCAAATTGAACATGCGACCCAAGTTTTATGACCTCAAGTGATATTACCTCCTATTTGTATGGTACAATAGTTTATACAAGGGGACACATATTTTTTGGCTGAGAAGCTTCCATGCAAAGATTTTCATTGTCCCCATGGGCATGAACGCAAAGGACCCCACTTCTCCAATGCACACTTTTTCAATTAGTTCCCTTTCTGATATAGTTTCAAGTTTCTCTCTTTATTTTTTTTATTTTCGAAATATTTAAATGCACATAAAATAGTAAGAAGATTCTCTCAAATTTCCGGGTTACCTCCGAGGCAACGCTTTCTTTTAAGCCATGTAGTTAGGCTGAAAAGCACTCAATTAATAACGATAGCATCTTAGTATTGAGCACAAAGTCAGGCCCGGGCGGAGGGGTGTGCAACTGGTGCGCCCGCACAGGGCCTCCAGCTCGGAGGGGCCCCGAATTTCCCTAGTCCTTAGGTATAGGCCCATCAATTCCTCAACAGGGCCCGCTATGTTGTTGGCTGTAAGTGGGTGCATCCAAGCCCATATCGGTGCTGCGTCCTGCGCGTGGTCGATGAATGGATCCAGCGCCCCAACGCCTCTTCGTCTGGTCCCCAATCAAGGCACGATCTTCTTCATCCACACAAAAATTGGCTATGGCGGCCCTTAATCGACCTTCCCCTGTCGAAGCCACCGTTTCGTAGTTGCCCGTTTTGTCCAATTCGTTCAAGCTTGGCTCGGGCCGACCTTCCAAGCCGCATGGACCACCGATGAGAGTAGGTGGGGGCACCAGGCGCTACCAATGTCACCTTCTCGTTTGCTGCCGCCGGCAGCTCTTCCGGCAGTTCATGGTAATGTCAAGCCCATATTAATTAGTATGCATCAATTTTTCACAAGTCCACCGATTTGTTTTCACATCATTCCCATCTAATTCGCTAGAAACTGCAATCCATCGGCTGCGTATCATTTTTTCACAAGTTTATCAGTTCCAAGTCTGTAGCAGTATTTTCTAATAAATTGATAGAACAATCCATTATTTTTCGTTTGCACATCGTGCCCATCTAGTTTGCAAGTTGCTGAATGTACTAGTTGATTTTAGTCTATATTACTAAGCCTGTAAGACGTATAACCAGTTCATTTTATTGTTAGTAGTTTCTTAGAAGTATCTGAATAACTACTTCATATAAGTCTGTAGCAACCTTGTTTTTATAAATCAAACTAAACTGTTTTTCCATAAAATCAAATTGTGCTCGGGTCAGCTCTCAAAAAGAAGACACTATGTTTTGTTAAGCGACATCTTATTTAAAGATTATATAAATTAAACAATAAAGAAGACTATATTTTTGCAATGAGACATGCCCTATTTTAGAGTTTGGCACAGGGCCCCTGATTTTGCCGGCCCGGCCCTGCACAAAGTAACATAGATCACGTACCAACGAAATCTAACCGTCTTCCTATTCATTGGCTTGTCATAATAGAACAATAGATGAAGAGAAAATAAAGACCAATACATAATGTAGGAAGTTCCTTGCAGTTTTGGTAGATTAGATACATAGAGAGGGAGATATGTGGCCCCTCTCTCATACTAATTGCAAGTAGGAGAAACTAGCACATGCATATATTTTTATCAATATAATCTTTAATAAGAGCAAACTTCTCTGGTATAGTGTAAATTGGATAATTCAAAAAGATTATAGGACTATCAAGTATGGATGCAAAATTAACAATTTCATTCTTAGCATAAGCAATGATAGCAATTTCATATTCATAAGTATCCTTCAGAGGGGCATCATGGCCATATGTATCATAGTCATCAAAAAGGGAATAATTCAACAATGTATGAATTAAAGAGTTATTCTACTTTAATTCTCCACTCTCCTCCCCATCTTATTCATCTAAAGAGCTCACAGTTTCATCAATTTCATCTTCCAAAGGTTCCTGTAAAACATTAGCCTCTGTGTGGACAATGGAGACTTGCTCAACATGATTGGTGATATAAATATTAATACAAAAATTCTGAAAATAATAATCAAGAATACAATAAGTTTCAAATTTAATACACACAACAAGATTGCAACTTTATGCTTTCACAGCTCCAGCAGCTATTTCCTTAGATTACACAAAGAAAACAAATTCTTAAATTTGCTCAATATCATGATAACCATATTCTTTATTAACATAAGAGGTTAGAAATAATTATTTCTGTTCTTGCATTGAGATCCAAAGCACTTTTATGGCAACAAGTTAAACCTTGAAAAAAATAATACAAATAGATAGCATGGCGATCCAAATTGTCTAATAAACCCGTCAAGATCGAGTTCCCCTTTTTGAGCCAAGCAGTGTTTTACATAAAGTCATGTTCTTCCAAAGTTTTTCCCCATACTATGCTAGTTGGGTGTTCAACACAAGAACTGACGAATTCAACAAAATCCATTTAAAACTTATGAGATAGGAGGATTTTAGGAGGTCCCTCAACCTTTTTGGGAGCAAGTACATGATTTTTCTGGTATTTTGTGCTTCCTACCCATAACTAAAGATAGCAAACAAGTAAACAACATGCATAAAAATACTACTTACTGATAAAGACAACATATGCACACAAGAATATTCACCCTATAGTATTGCTCCCCAACAACGACGCCAGAAAAGGTCATGATAACCCACAAGTGTAGGCGATCGATTGTCGCCTTTCCAATAACTAAGAGTGTCGAACCCAACAAGGAGCTAAATGCAGGATTTGTATCCTCTAAGTTTCTACAAACCACCGATACAATCCTATGTACATCAAATGTTTGCTTTACATATGAAATAAAATCAGAAGTATTTTGTGGGTATAAAAATATAGCTTTGCAAGATAATAAACAACATGTAAATAAAAGTTATTTGATGTTTCGCCATAAAGCGACTCACTTCACCGTAAAAATGTGGTTACCAAGGTCAGGAAACCAAGGCCACGTGTGGTAGAACCGGGTCCACTTGGCAGAACTAATGATTTCTGAAGACTATTTGGAGAATAACTCGCGTGTCGAGCAGAAGACTCCGGAGCCGAAGTCCAACAGTGTCGTCCTCGGCATCGAAGGCTCGTTTAGGGTCTACTAACAGTGCTCTGGATTAGGGGGTGCTTACCTGGTCAGTCCATGTTCCTTGGATTGGGTCGATGGGCCTTTGTTCATACTAAAGACAGACTCCGGAAGCCGTACGCAGGGGGCGTGATCGACTACATCTACCGAAGGCTTGTCGTCTACTCCAAGACTTGTTCTACCGCCTATGTGTAGATACCGATCGTGTAACCCTATATCCCCTACCTGGAGTGTATATAAGACAGAGGGTTTAGCCCATAGCAGGGACATCAACGCAATATCATTCACCTAGCCCTAGAGTTAGACCACATCTTACAATCTCGAGGGAGATCAACTTTGTACTCGATACATCTATATCAATGTAAACAAGAGCGGGACGTAGGGTTTTAGCTCCATCAAGATGGCCCAAACTTGGATAAAATACCATCTCTCTGTTCTTGTTACCATCTGTTCAAGATCCACAGCTTGGGACCCCTACCCCGAGGTCTGCCGGTTTTCACACTGACAAAATGGCTTGTGTTTGCATTGGTTGAGGGCGAGTAAACTTTACCTTTCTTCTTGGGACCGCTTATATTGTGTTTAGCATGGAAGATATTGAGAACTCTTGGCCGTGACGTTGACAGGAAAGGCATGCCTCTCAAAATTATATTCATCTATGTTTTAATCTTCGAGCTCGGGCACCTCTGGAAATCCATGGTTCCCTCTGCGAAGGGCTTATCTTTTACATTTTATGCTAATTTTATTTATATTGAGTCAATTTCTTATTCCAACCTATTCTTTAGTTGGCAAGCATCATGTGGTGGGGAAAGATCCAGGCATAAATGGCCATTCAAATATATTTGATCATGAATTATTATTGTTGACAATTATCTCTATGACAAAAAAGTTGGGAGGCGAAACATTAAGCCCCTATCTTTTTTGTGTTCAATGTATGCTATTTGTTCTAAAAATATGCTTGGAGTATTAGCAATCATAGAAGAGTAAATGATAATTAAGTATGTGGAGCTCTTACTTAGACTTTGTTGAAGATAAGTTGAATTGCAATTATTTGGTGACTAAGAACATAGGTTGTTAAGTTTCAAGAGAATGCATTGTTTGTACCATAACATGTGAATTGATTCCTACTTCTTCATGATGAGTTTTATGAGAAAGGGTTGTTGCTATGATTATAGGAAAAGTGATTGAAATTATCATTGATCAAACTTATGTACTATGCTAGCATTCTCACTTCATAAATTATTTCTTTTATCATTTACCTACTCGAGGATGATCAGGAATTAAGGTTGGGGATGCTGATAAGTCTCAATATCTATAATTTATGAAGTATTCATATCATGTTTACAATAGTTTTATATGGTTTTGGAGCACTTTTATATGATTTTCATGGACTAACATATTGACCGAGTGGCCAGTGCCAGTTGTTGTTATCTGCTTGTTTTTGGTCTTCCAAAAAATCCATGTCAAATGAAGTCCAAATGCAGAGAAAGTTTTTGATGATTTTTCTGGAAGGAAAGGGACCCAGGAAGCTTTAGGAAAGTACCAGAAGACACACATGGGGACCACAAGCTACCAGGGCGCGCCCAGGGGGTAGAAGTGCCCTGGTGCCTCATGCCCCCCCCCCCCCCCCCCCC